>CM076579.1:1418622789-1419286848 GCA_034641835.2 Pinus albicaulis | reverse complement strand
ACAATGTTGTCACTCCTAGAGACAGCCTAGAGTTGCGATAGAACAGTGCCTAGGACATATTATATTAGCAAGGAGCATTCAGTATAACAGAGGGAGTTATCAATAAAAATCTCTCATGTTATTTCCTGTAAAACAAGGAATATTAATCTGAATGGGACCAAGACCTTCAGAAACTGACACAGAGGAAAGAATACTATAGAGGCAACATGCAAAAATATAATATAAAAGCAACAGACAATTCAGAGATAGCTTACTGCAAAGAGGGACGATTCAGAAATACCTCACAGAAATAAGTTATCAGAAGGTGTATGTAGTGAAATAAATATTGAGAGAATATTAGTTGTCATTGAGCTGATATCCAGATACACAATACCACCATGCATGGGCTTACCAATCTAAGAATCCATACATGACGATAGCTTTTTAAAAATGCCCTCCCAAAGAAACTAATATAGCAGAAATACAGTTTAGATGAATAGTGGAACAGAATATCATGCATGAGCCATATTTAAAGCGCTTGACTAATTCGAGCATGGGTATCAACTAGGATAAATCCATACCAAAAATCAGTGAGCCACTCGCATTCCAAAACATGATACAGGAAAGATGGATGAAAGGAAATGATATATTAAAATAACACATAAGAGAGAAAGTTACACACTGTGAAATACCAAAGATCAGAATCCTCTTTAACAGATGGAACTCCTCCTCACTGAGACCCTATGGGCTCTGAGCCTTCATACTAGAGTTGAAAAAAATGTATACAAAAATCATTTCACTGCATAATTTTCTAATAAAATCTGGAACCCTCAATAATCTGTTCTTCCGGGGTTTTATAGAGAAAAATAAAACCTAATAAATGAAGTAGGTGATGAACATTTAATTTTCCTCTTTAAGGAAGGATGGTGGAAACGTGCACGCCCATTCTGCTGGATGGCGCTGTAATGTCGTATCTACTCTGTGATCTTGTTTCTGAAATAAATGCACTGGGTAGAAGTCTCTTCAAGAACACGACAAGGAAGTAAAATCAAATGAACATTCTGTCCTTTCCTGGAGAAAAAATTCTGCTGAGAAGAAACCTTGAGGGTATTTTTTTCTGCGAACGGTACCCTCTGCCTTCTAAAACTTGAATTACGGCTGAAAATATTCAATGCTGAACGTTGAATTCCTCGATCATTCACTGATATTTCTTTGTTGCTCCATTAATATCTTCATCTGCGAAATCAACGCCTTGAATGTCCTTAGGAGGTTTGACAGAGTTTAAAATCTGTTCTTTTAATGGAAGTCATATCACAACAACTTCCCAAGCCTTCCCCATAATTTTAGCCTCTGAAAAATGGTCCTTTGATGTGCTCCTGTTATGGTAACATAGACTGAATCATGGCAGTTTTCCGCCACTGTAACCCTGCAAAACACAAAAACCCGTTAAGAAAACGACGCATGGGGATGGTGGATGCAGGTGGTGAAATGACAGAATAGTGCGGGGCGATGGTGAAAAGTGTAGAGAAATGGCGGAGAAATGTTTTGGTAAATATTGGAGGAATGTATGAAATTTAACGTAGACAGTGGACGTTTGACCTTTTGAATAGGAATGTATAGGGGAGATGGACAAATGTACGACGGGAGCACGTGGAATGATGACGTGGAGGTAGGGGGTCAATGTCGTGGCATGGGTTAAATCTAGACCGTTCGATCTCAGGAGGAGATCGACGGTGGAAAATGTATTGGAGGGCAATGAGATGGTGGGCTAGGGGCACTATTGACTTGGATTAACTTACGCACATCATCGGAGTGCGATGAACGTTGGATGAAGAGCCCCAGATCGAATGGTGGATATGAATATCGCGTTGTATCTTTTTCCGAAAAATAACATGCGATGGAGAGCGGTTTTTGAGCCGTACGCTGAGACACGTGGCAAGCAATGTATGGAATCGCTCCGAATTGAGGAATACCACCCGCCCTAGAAAGGCGATGTGATAGATACCGGGAAGTTTTGAACAATGGACGCAGGGCGGGGACCACCGAGACATAGACTTCGGGCCATTGATTTTACGGTTTGATCGGATAGTATTTAGGCGGGCTACAGGCGCGATGGAGATGAACGAATGTCGTCTGATCTGTACAGATTGACGGCTCAAAATGTGCCCGATATACATTTGATAAGCGCCTTTCGGGCTGGCGCCTGGTCTAGCGCCCGGGCTACATGGAGGAAAAGATTAAAAGGGCTAGGGCTGAAGGGGCTAGGCCTTATATATTTTTCAAATGTGGACTTTCAACCTTTTATAATGTAATGTGGGGATATAGGAAGGTAACGATAAGCAGAAAACAGATTTCTCACGGCAAACCGAGGGGTTCTAAAAAGGCTTAAGCAGGATTGCTTGTCAAAAATTTAATGGGAGGTTGACATTATCAACATTGGCTCCATTTGGGGACAACACGTTCATCCCTGGACGTGTCGAAAACTTCGCAAACCACCTGATAATCTTCTATGAAAACCCTAATTTTCGGCACTTCTACTTTCTTTTCATAATTCATCATGACACCCACATTATTCAACAAAGATAGAAATAGAAACTAATATACAATATGATACATCAGGCTTCCTCGGCCTGCATCAGAACTAGAAGTAGTGTTTAATGAAATGACCATTTACAGGGGCATCAAGCAATTCACCTTGTAAATTCTCTAGCTTGAAAGTGTTATTACCTCTCTGTTCCACAATTTTGAAGGGTCCGAACCAAAGTGGATCGAATTTACCATGTTTTCCTTTTTCAGCCCTCTGGATATCCCACCTGAGTACTAAATCACCAATCTGCAAATTCCTGTCCTTAGCATGCTGATAAAACAAGTATTTCATCTTCTCCTAATACTCTGTCAACCTTTGATTTACCTGGTTCCGCGTTTCCTCCAATTCCACCACCTAATTTATTCTCCTGGTTAAATCATCAGGCTCTTCTTGATTTTACTGCATGAATCGGGCCACTGGTAGGGCTAATTGAATAGGGAATACTGATGCCTTCCCATATACTAATTCATATGGGGATTTCCTAGTTTCTCTCTTGCTGGTAATTCTATTTGCCCACAGAGCAAATTTCAACTGAGAATCCCAATTTTTCTGATTATCATTAATCGCCTTCTTTAGTGCTCTTACCAGGGTCTTATTGGAAGACTCTGCCAAGCCATTTCCCTGTGGATAATAGGTTGTAGAGTGACTTAGTGTGATGTTATACGTCTGACAGAAGTTCACAAACTTTGCAGAATTGAAGGCATGGGCATTATCAGTCACTATTCTGGCAGGGCAGCCAAACCTAGATATGATGTTTTCTTCCATGAATTTTATTATCACAGTATCTGTTGCGTTCCTTGCAGGTATGGCTTCCACCCATTTTGTGAAATAATCAGTGGCAGTTAAAATCCACTTATGCTGGCTACTTGATGGAGGATGTATCTCGCCTATAAAATCAATTCCCCATTGCCTGAATGGTTCGTCAACGTGCACGAGAATTATGGGCAGAGGTGCCAACTTCTTCCTTTCAGCAAATTTTTGATACTTCTCACAGGCTCTTACCCAGGCAAAAACATCTCCAAAAAGCATGGGCCAATAGAAACCAGCCTTTAGGATCTTGTGAGTAGTATCCCTCCAGCTGTAGTGACCCCCACAGATCCCTTCATGAAATTCGGCTATGATACTTTCCACCTCATCATCTATGAGACACTGGAGTAAGATGCCTGAGGGATCTCGCCAGTATAGCCGGCCATTGGCGACTATGTACTTCTGTGATTTCAATCTTAGTGTTCTGTATTTAGCTTTATCACAGCTTGGAGGGTAGCTGAGTGTGAGGAGATATTCTACTACCTCTTTGTACCACTGACTGGTGAGGTACTTTATATGTGTTTTTGGAGTAGCCACCCCAATTCCTTGTCGCTCTTCTTTCTCCTCAGATTCCTCACCTGCTATAATGGACAAATTTATGCCTAGAGCTTGATAGTTTGATTCAGATAACATTTTAGCAAGCCCTTGTCCTTTGATCAGCTTAGTAGGATGGATGTCTAATTCATACTCCTGTATCTTGGCAATCCACTTCCCCCTTTTTCCTTCACTATCCCCTTGAATAAGAATATCCTTTACAGCAGCTGCAAGCATAAATGCAGTGATATGGGACTGCAAGACATACATACGAAAAGCTTTGAGGGATTTCACCAGAGCATATGTTTGCTTTTCCAATATGTTATATTTCAATTCTGCATCACGAAGCACCTGACTAAAGAAGGCGATGGGATGCTCATACCCTTCCGCATTTCTCTGCAATAGGATTCCTGCTACTGTATGAGGTGATGCAAAAGAAAAAATCAAGAAAGGTTTAGCATAATCTGGTCCAGCTAGCACAGGGGCTTTTGCAAAAGCATTTTTTATCCTAATAAAGGCTTCTCGTGATTTCTGGGACCATTTAACTTCATTATCTTTCTTCGGCATGTCAGTTATATGTCTAACTATTTCAACATACTTAGGAATAAACCTTCTCAGGAATTAATACGCCCTAGGAACACCTGTACCTCATTCTTATTTCTGGGAAGAGCAATACCATTTATAAACTCTACCCTCTTAGGATCCATCTTCACTCCATCTTTAGTCACAATGTGTCCCAAAATTTTTCCCTTTTCTAATGTAAATAATGATTTCTGAGGATTTAGAGAGAGACCATACCTTATTCATTTCTCAAAGGTTCTACACAGATGCTCAATGTGCTTAGTATCATTCTTTGAAAATACAGTGATATCATCGAGGTAGACTACCAGAAATTTATCTTGCTCCCCAACAAAAGCAATGTCCATGGCCCTCTGAAAAGTGGCCCCTACATTAATCAGTCCAAAAGGCATCTTGGCATACATAAATGTACGCCATGGTGTGGTGAAAGCAGTCTTCTTTTGATCTTCTAGGAGTACAGCCACCTGATTGTAGCCAGAGAATCCATCCATCATTGAAATCCTAGAAGCTCCAACCACTTTCTGCAGGATGTGATCCATTTTAGGCAGTGGATAATTATCCTTTAAGGATACTCTGTTTAAATTTCGGAAATCCACACACAGCCTTATTTCTCCATTCTTCTTTCGTACAGGGACTAGGTTTCCCACCCATTCAGAGTACCTTAATGGCACAAATATTTTGGACTTTAACATATTCTTAATTTCCTTCTCAATAGAAGGAAGTAGCAGGGGATTTATTTGTCTGAGCTTCTTCTTATGAGGTTTTGCATCTTCCTTCAGGGGAATTTTGTGCTACATTATACTAATGTCAAAAGTTTTCAAATCCTGATAGGACCATGCAAACACATCTTTGTAGGACTGAAATAATTTCTGATATAGCTTTTTATATTCTTCTGAGAATTTCTTGGACAATTTCACAATCTTGGGATCAACATCAGTACCAAGATTCAGGTATTCTACCTGATTTTCTTCTACCACTTTGCTTGGCTGCAGTGGGACATCATTCTTGTCAAATAATATTTCTAGAGGCACCAACCCTCTAGTTATAATGTTTCCCTTCAATTGCAACACTTTATTACCTGCCATTTTCTCCTCCCAATTTATTTCTGAAATGTCTTCAGATTCACCTTCTTCATCAGCATCAATCTCCATATTATAGAATTCCCCTAATGTTTCCAGGAATCTCTTCATCTATTCTTCGTCCTCAAATACCTGCCAATGCTTGACGTTATCTGGGATTGATGGTCGATAATTTACCTCAATTTCATATCTTAAAAGAGGGTTCTAAGGCGGATGAAATGTACTGGCAGCCACAGCAAGGGAATCAACCATCCTATTCTGTTCTCGAGCCATGAACTGGATATTGAATGTTAAGAAAAAATTCTCCACCATGTCCCAAAATTTATTCCTATAAGCCCTTAGACGAGGATGTTTGGCCTGACACTGATTCCTAAGTTGTCTAACCACTAGTTCTGAATCTCCCAGAACTTTTAAACTTTGTATGTTCATGTTCCTGGCTGTCTGCAATCCTAGCAGAAGTGCTTCATATTCAGCCACATTATTAGTAGCTTCATATTCCAGTTTGAAGAACAATGGGACCCACTTCCCAATAGGAGAAATCAATAATATTCCAGCTCCATTACCTTCTCTTGAATTTTCCCCATCAAAATGGAGTGTCCAGATTCCTGCATCATGGCTCTCTGGGGGCTGCTCAGTATTGATTTGGCGGAAGGATGGTTCATGAGCATAATCTTGATCTTCTTCTAGCATCAAGCATGAGAATTCTCCTTCTCTATTGTAGACTGGTGAATTAACAAAGTTATCAGCCTTTGTCACCATCTTGACAAATCTAGTCTCCCTGTACAACCTCCTCTCTTGGCCACCGAAAACTAGGATGGTAGCATATGTTAAATCCAACTTAATTGACCCACAAATTTTTGTTCCCCAGGACCTTGAAAGTAGCATGCCAAAGCGAGCTGGGATGTCTGCCACCACGATGTCCATTGCCACACTTTTTGCTGGGATTTGGGCCAAGTTGACCACCAAATCCTTGATCATCCCTAGGCATTTAACTCTTTTGGAATCAAATGAATAGAGGTCTTTGTATGGACGGGTGATTTGTAATCCTAGTTGTTCCATGACTGACAGAGGTATTAGATTATGGGAAGCTCCAGAATCTAACATACAATTATGTAATAGCAGGTCATGAATCACTAGAGACACATAGAAGGGAGGAGTAGAAGCATCTAGTTCCTCAACATGTGGGCCAAAGACAACCATGGGTATTTCTTCTTGAAGGTTGAGACTATCTGGGGTGAGCGCTGCTTTTGGAGGGAGCATGAAAGAGGTGACTTGAGATTGATATGCAGGTTGCTTCAATAGTTCAGTCAAGGGAACAGGGATTTTTACCTTCTCAAGTTCCTTCTGCAGACTGAAAGCAGGAGAGGACTTCTCTATTACAACCTCTTGTGACTCTTTATTCTCAGCTGAGGGTTTGAATTCTTTTGACATAGACTTGGTATTAGGGGGAATGACTACTTTTGAAGAGGACGGAATTTGATCATTAGACTGCAAAGGTTTTTTTAGAGGGCCCTTACCTTTGTCTGTGACTTTCTACATTGTTGATTCCTTCTGAGCAGGTGCTTCTTTCTGGGGTAGCTCTTATTCCTGATCTTGAGTACGAGTCCTCTTCCTAGAAGATCTGAGATCATATCTTCTATTGAATTGTGCTTGCATGAAATCAGTAAACCGTTTACAATAATGATCAATTTCTATGTCTTCTGTGTCTCTGGCCCTTTCTTCTTCTTGCAATGAGCACTCAGTTCCATCATTCCCTTGCAAAGGCCATTATTTGTCTTCACTATTTGAAAAAGAAAGATTTGCATCCCCCAGTCCATAGGCAGTGTCTTTAGTAGAATCCTCTACTGGACCTTCCAGGTACAATGGGTGTGGTACCTAATCTTGTTGTTCCTTTGCTTCCCTTGGAAATATTTGCAGGGGTGGTTTCCTATACTGAGGATTATAACCTTTGTTTTGAGCATTGTGGAAATTCTTGGAGGCTGAACTCTTGGCTTCCAATTCAAGCTTGACCAGTTTACTGGAAAGGTTCTTAATCACTTTGCTCATTTCTTCAATTCTGTCATTGGCTGAGTCTCTGTCTTGATAAGAGGTGGACACCTCCTCTTTGCCCCTTCTTCTAGTATCTTTTTCAGATTTTCCCTTTGGTTTGCCAGTGGAGGTAAAATTTGCTTCCAACTCTAGTGCATTTGACTGAGCATCATCCAGAGTAGCAGGTTTTATTTCTCTGAGAGAGAAACCAAATCCTGAATCAAAGGCTGCTACAAAAACAACTCTAGTAGCAGTTTGATGAGGTTTCATATCAGCAGGAAGACTCAAATACAATTTATTAAATATTTTAATAAATTATGACACCCCTTCATTATGTCTTTTCTTGAGTGTATTAAACTCAGTAAGACAATGCCCATGGTCTTTCTTCTCTCCCCATTTCCTGAGGAAAGTATCTTCCATTATTTCCCAAGTGGTAATAGAACGACCTACCAATGTCTTAAACCATTTTTGAGCTTCACCATCAAGAGATTGGACAAGCAGCCTTAAAACCACATCTAAACGTTCCACATTAAAATTCTCTGCAAAAGCACAAAAAACCTCAAGATGTTTTTGAGCATCAATCTCATTTTCCCCATTGAATCGGGGTAAAATCTTCAAATAATATTGAGGCATATCATTCAACACTTGGGGTAATGCCAGAGGGGCATATTTGTTTAGCAAGAAGCTTGGAACATTTTCCATTGGAGGGGGTGGAGGTAGTGCAATAGTTTGACGAGTAAGATGAGGAGGAGGTGGAAGTGGGGTATGAATAAAAATAGGAATGTAATGAACAACAGTCTGAGGTGTTGAGGGGAATAATGGTCTATTAATAGCAGATACTTCAATGACTTCTTTAACCTCTTCAACCTCAGGAGTAGGGTGAAAATTATCTTTATTTATGACACCTCCTCGGGTGGACTATATAAATAGTAATAATCAGTATCTCCTACGGTGGAGTCGAGGTCTGGCACTTGAGCTTCTTGAGAAGAAGAGGATGGAAAGTCTTCTATAGAAAATTCAGGGATTTCAAAGTGGACTGATTTTATTTCCCTCCAATTTCTTCTATGTATGATATTTTCAGGGTCAGACACTGAAGGCATCTTTGGCTGAGATGTATCTGACCTCAGGTGTGGCTTACGAGGAGCCAGGACTGCAAATAGATTTATCAAATAACAAATGTGGAGTCGCCAAGGTGAGGGATCTACAACTCTCAACTCTCCATACTCACCTACTTGAAGAGTGAATTAGATTTTGTCGAGGCCCAGAAATTTATATTTTCTCAACTTCGATCCCTGGCAACGACGCCAAAAAGATGTTGTCTCTCCTAGAGACAGCCTAGAGTTGTGATAGACCAGTGCCTAGGATATCTTATATTAGCAAGGAGCATACGGTATAACAGAGGGAGTTATCAATAAAAAGCTCTCATGCTATTTCCTGTAAAACAAGGAATATTAATCTGAGTGGGACCAAGACCTTCAGAAACTGACATAGAGGAAAGAATACTGCAGAGGAAACATGCAAAACTCCAATATAAAAGAAACAGACAATTCAGAGAAAGCTTATTGCAAAGAGGGCCGATTCAGAAATACCTCACAGAAATAAGTTATCAGAAGGTGTATGTAGTGAAATAAATATTGAGAGAATATTAGTTGTCATTGAGCTGATATCCAGATACACAATACCACCATGCATGGGCTTACCAATCTAAGAATCCATACATGACGATAGCTTTTTAAAAATTCCCTCCCAAAGAAATTAATATAGCAGAAATACGGTTTAGATGAATAGTGGAACATAATATCATGCATGAGCCATATTTAAAGCACTTGAATAATTCGAGCATGGGTATCAACGAGGTTAAATCCATACCAAAAATCAGTGAACCACTCGCATTCCAAAACATGATACAGGAAATATGGATGAAATGAAATGATATATTAAAATAACACATAAGAGAGAAAGTTACACACTGTGAAATACCAAAGACTAGAATCCTCTTTAACAGATGGAACTCCTCCTCACTGCGACCCTATGGGCTATGAGCCTTCATACTAGAGTTGAAGAAAATGTATACAAAAATCCTTTCACTGCATAATTTTCTGATAAAATCTGGAACCCTCAATAATCTGTTCTTCCGGGGTTTTATATAGAAAAAGAAAACCTAATAAATTAAGTAGGTGATGAACATTTAATTTGCCTCTTTAAGGCAGGATGGAGGAAACGTGCACGCCCATTCTGCTGGATGGTGCTGTAGTGATGTATGTACTCTGTGATCTTCCTTTTGAAATAAATGCACTGGGTAGAAGTATCTTCAGGAACATGGCAAGGAAGTAAAATCAAATGAACATTCCGTCCTTTCCTGGAGAGAAAATCTGCTGAGAAGAAACCTTGAGGGTATTGTTTTCTGCGAATGGTACCCTCTGCTTTCTAAACCTTGAATTACGGCTGAAAATATTCAATGCTGAACGTTGAATTCCTCGATCATTCACTGATATTTCTCTGCTGCTCCATTAATATCTTCATCTGCGAAATCGGCGCCTTGAATGTCCCTGGGAGGTTTGACAGAGTTTAAATCTGTTCTTTTAATCGAAGTCATATCACAACAGCTTCCCAAGCCTTCCCCATAATTTTAACCTCTGAAAAATGGTCCTTTGATGTGCTCCTGTTACGGTAAAATAGACTGAATCATGGTGATTTTCCGCCGCTGTAACCCTGCAAAACACAAAAACCCGTTAAGAAAAAGACGCATGGGGATGGTGGATGCAGGGGGTGAAATGACAGAATAGTGCGGGGCGATGGTGAAAAGTGCAGAGAAATGGCGGAGAAATGTTTTGGTAAAGGTTGGAGGAATGTATGAAATTTAACGTAGAGAGTGGACATTTGACCTTTTGAATAGGAATGTATAGGGGAGAAAGACGAATGTACAACGGGAGCACGTGGAATGATGACGTGGAGGTAGGGGGTCAATGGCGCGGCATGGGTTAAATCTAGACCATTCGATCTCAGGAGGAGATCGATGGTGGAAAACATATCGGAGGGAAATGAGACAGTGGGCCAGGGGCACTATTGAATTGGATTAACTTCTGTACATCTTCGGAGTGTGATGACCGTTGGATGAAGAGCCCCAGATCGAACGGTGGATATGAATATCGCGCCGTATCTTTTGCTGAACAATAACGTGTGATGGAGAGCAGTTTTTGAGCTGTACGCTGAGACACGGGGCAAGAAATGTATGGAATCACTCCGAATTGAGGAATACCGCCCGCCCTAGAAAGGCGGTACGATAGATATCAGGCAGTTTTGAACAGTGGATGTGGGGCGAGGACCACCGAGATAGATAGACTCTGGGCTATTGATTTTACAGTTTGATCGGACGGTAGTTAGGCGGGCTACGGGCGCGATGGAGATGAACGAACGCTGTCTGATCTGTATAGATTGATGGCTCAAACTATGCCCGATATACATTTGATAAGCGTTTTTCGGGCTGGCGCCTTGTCTAGCGCCCGGGCTACGTGGTGGAAAAGATTAAAAGGGCTAGGGCCGAAGGGGCTAGGCCTTATATATTTTTCAAATGTGGACTTTCAGCCTTTTATAATGTAATGTGGGGATATAGGAAGGTAATGATAAGCAGAAAAAGGATTTCTCAGGGCAAACCGAGGGGTTCTAAAAAGGTTTAAGCGGGATTTCTTGTCAAAAATTTAATGGGAGGTTGACATTATCAACAGACAACAAGAGTCATATCAACAGTTGGTACATATCCATCCAGAAAGAGAAAACAATAGAAGAAATACTCGAGTTTAGAGTAATGAGGAAATGGAAAGACTTTAATTATTTAGGGGTCCCTATCTTCCTAAATCGGGCTACTCCATATGTATGGAAAAAATTATGGACAAAATTAAAACAAAAATAGTGAATTGGGGAGGTATCTAGCTCAACCTTGCTGGTAGGAAAGCCCTGGTGAATTCTATCCTGTCGACCATCCCTTTGTATCTATTTTCAGTCTTGAAAGTCCCCAATTTTTTCTTACTTCAATTGGGGATGTATATAAGAAAAATTATTTGGGAGGGAGGGAAAAAAATAAAAAAATACCATTTGGTAAATTAGAAAACTGTTAGGGCTCCGAAACAAAATAGCATATTGGGAATAAGGGACCAAGGGATGGTGAATATGGTGATGGGGGCCAAGCTCTATTGGATCATGATTGCAAAAATGAATCAATGATGGACACATGTAATAAGGGAAAATTATTTAAATCAGTAGAATGACAAGGAGGGGAGAAAGGAACCAACTATGGGATCTTCTATCTAGAAACTGATCATATCCTCATCTTACATCATCACGAATAATATATTAAAAGTCTCCGGGAAGGGAGCCCCCATAAAAATTTTCTCGGATTCGATATTGGGCCTCCATCCCTTGGGCTCAGACCATTCCCTTGATTCTCTCTATATCTTCCTGAGGCAAATTTAGGTGCTTTATTTGGATCATATTTCAAAATGGGACCAACAAGGTTTGTGGAAGGGGTGGAAGTCATATAATATACCAACTTATTTTCTTCCACAAAGAGAAAAATTCATCAATAAGTTAAGCGGTTGCACCCCCATAGATATCTCAGTCGAATACAAGTGGGGATTGAAAAATGAAAATTTCACAGGAAAAGAAGGGTATTCTTGCTATTCAAATCCCATGTCCCTCCTAAATCCTCTATTTGGAATAAAATTTGGAAATAAAATGCTATTCCAAAGGTAATTTATTTTTTTACTATTATTTTATTATTTTATTTTAAATTTTTTATTATTATTATGTTTAATTTTTATTTATTTATTTATTTTCTGCTAGTTGCTAGCTCATAAAACAATTCTCACAACAGAGAACCTTCAAAAACATGGTCACATAGGACCTTCCAAATGTCCTCTCTATGAAAATATGGAAGATTTTATTCCCTACCTTTTTCTCCATTGTCAGGTGGTTAAGGAAGTATGATCGATGGTTCTTGAATCTCTTCTCCTCAAGACATCATGGTCATCTAACCTCCTTCATTTATTTAGCTCTTGGCCCAATTTATATTCAGGTTCCCTTCAAGCCAAAAACACCCTCAAATAAATCTGGATGACTCCTCCCAAGTATGTCTGTTGGAAAATATGGATAACAAGGAAAAAATGCTCTTCATAATGACCAGACCCTCCGCCAATACTACAACCATGAAATCCCTCTCATCGTGTATGGAGATACATCGACTGTAAATTGATCCCTATATGGATAAAACTGAAATATCTTGGATCATGCCTTGGGTATGTACTATAGCCCCACACCTTCCGAAAAATGTCTCTCCTTCATGTCCCCCTTGGATCCTCAGATTGTCTTTAGAGGAGCTGGTGGAATGGATTAGATCTGCGAAACAATGGACTCTCGAATTTGATGGAGCACCAAAAGGTAACCATGGGGTGGTAGGAGGGGGAGGGATTCTCATTAATCCCAAAGGAATCATAGAAGACAGACATGGTTGGGACCTTGGAAGAGAGACAAACAACCAAGACGAGGCTTATGGGTTATTCCTTGGGCTTTATTTGGCTCAAAAAAAGGGCATCAAGGAAATGAAATTCTAGGGCACTCCATGCTGATAATAAAGCACATGAGATACAACTCAGCAACACAAAACATGATTCTAAACCAAATTAAAAAGTGCTCCCAAGGCATGATCCCTCTCTTTGATCGAGTTACATTTTTCAACATCCTAAGAGGGAATAATCAGGAAGCAGGAAAAATAGAAAATTTGGCTTGCCGGCTGAATGAGGAAAGTAGTAATGTGAATAGTATAGAGGAAATGATATTCATTCCTTAATCATGGATAATAATTTCAAAAATTGGATCATGGAGTGTACTCCTGGTAGGATCAAGAATTTCGATAAAAAGAGACAATTTAGTTTAATTTGATTTGCCTACTTATCCCCTCTTCTCCCCCCCTCCTTTCCATTTCACCATTCTGCTCATCCCCTTCTCCCATCCTCCCCCTCCTCCTTTCTCCCTAACTCCCCTGCTTCCCTTTCCCCTATCACCCTTCTCCTCTGTCACCTTGAAAGCCACATTGCATCCTACACTATTACTTATTCCTTGATCCCTGTCCCATCACCCTTAAATTCTCCAGGCCCTTCCTCACACCTCGTGGAATATTTTTGATTGGGATTTTGTTGCAGCGTGGTTGCTTTCAAGATGTTCATCCTACACTAATATTTAGGAGGTATCCCAGCGTGAGAACTCAGACTTCATCTCAACGTACCAGTTGTAGTGGCTAGGGATTCATCAAAGGAACCATTTGAAATTTGGGAGAGGGTGAGAATAATTTAATCCCTCTATTCTGAAATGGTAAGTCCTCGCGAGGGATGAATTCATGGGAAAGGATGAAGGACACATCGAAGAGAAGAGAAATTAATGTGGAGAATTGGGACTTCAACGTCATGAGTACCCTAAATCAATCCTGCATTAGAGTTTAGACCAACATCTCCTTTAAATTGAGTAACAATATGATCTTATACTTTATTATTTGGTCAGTCTCTGCTCGGGTGTTTTATGTTAAGGCCCAGTGACCGTGTTAGAGGATCCTGGGCAGCCTGCGTAATGTCATTGCAAAATTTTTCAACACGATGGAGGTGAATTGTATTGAGGGAAGTTGGGGGAAGGCGCTTGGTGTTGGGAAGGGTGGCAACATAGTTTCTAATCTTGGTGTTGACTTAGTGTTAGTTATTGTTGGGTTGTTTAACGAGAAAACAAACACAAGTATTTATTATCAATCCGGTCTAGTAGGACTTAGAAGCATCCCCAAAGTATATGGGTTTCAGTTATGATCAATTTAGAATATGATTTATCAATGGTTAAGGAAATGCATATTACAAATATAAATCTAACTTAAATCATTTCTAAATTCAAGTGTGAAATCAAAAGCAGAATAATCTCCTAACTTAAGAGATTTGTTTGTCCTTCTCTAATAAGATTACTTCATGAATTAGAAATAAAAAACTACTAAGTGAGAAATATATTAAAATACATGAAGCAATAATTTAAGAGGCTCTTCACTGAAGAGGTCCTGGTTATCCTTCATCATGGATTTAGTTATCAATGATGCTATTGTTCGAAAACATGAATTCGGAAAAATCATTAAAAGCATGAAAATATGAATTCTAGCTTAAGATCTTAATCAGATAGAAAGAATGTTTAACTTAAACATTTGTTTGTCCTTTCATATGCGGAATAAGAATTAAAATTAGATTCATCAACACTCATAAACCATCAGCATAAATATAATAAACAAGTTAAGCATAAGCAAACTAACTCAAAAATTGCAATTACAAATAAACTAGGAAGTGCACTTAGCTCGGTGTGGAGGCCCTCCACCCTTGCCTCACACACTGAAGGTGTTTTCAGCTACTTAAAACTTCAGTCAATCAATCATCATATAACAACAACAAATGGAATAGAACAGATCTTCAATTAGGTCTCCAAAGTCTCATAAATAATAATGTTAAGTCATACAAATTCTACATATCAATGCCTTCAAAGTTTGAGGCTTAAATAGATAAAATATCCAACAAAATTCATTTAAAATATATCCTATAGTCATGAATATCCTTATATTATCTAATAAGGTCGAATTCATCTATTATATCCATCAAAATCTAGAAAATCCCACAAAATAGGAATTTTGACCTAGTTCCTAGGGATCCTCCATAAAAACAGGTCATGTTTGACCGCCTTTGACCAGGCCTATTAAAGCTTGCTTTGAATATACCAACAGGTGCACACTTAATATTAGTTCCAAATATTTATAAAAATATATCCAGCTCGAGTCCATTTTCCTACAAATATTCAAACCATGGGGCCATTACAGGAATTTCTGATGCTGTCCAAAAATGCACTTAAAATTCAATTTTTACAAAAACTTCTAAGAATTGAAAAACTTAATTTAAATACCTGTATATGCATTTATTGGTCAAAATAAGGTGGATATGATGGTGTATAAATGGATATTATTGAAAATAATATGTATTTCATAAACAAAAAGATATAAAAAAACAAGGGCCAACATCTCGCCCAAGCTGATGTTCAAGCATGTCCTCATGATTGCTTTTTCCTTTTGGACCTCCTGAGCTCTAATGTTGATACTGTTCCTGAAACTAAAAATTCCTGTTGTGCTGCATGTAAAGGGAAATCCATATCTTTGCATTTTTCTTCCTTGTATATTGAGGTTTTAACCTTTTGTTTCTCATGTTTGGCCTTCTAAGAATTCTTCTCCTTAAGCCACCTGAATGCTTGTATGTAAAGAAGATTGTTTTTGGCTTTCAATTTTCCCATTTCTTTACTTAAATTCTCATTTTCTTTAATAAAATTTTCACTATTTGTCTTATATGTTTCATTCTCTCTTTTTAGGTGCCTTTCCATTATTCTTCTTACCTCCAGATTATCAGTTAACTCTCTGATCCTGCTAAGGTTTTGGTCTTCCTCCTTCGTATTTTTTGAAACTGAAGTAGTTTCAACCTCATCAATTTCAAAGTAATAATCTCTCTCTATAGGATTTTCATAAGCTTCTTGCTGCAACCTCTCAAGAATTTCATTTGCTTATTTGGTTAAAGGAGATGTCTCTATGATTTTCACTTCTGGTTCTTTTTCTTTGCTGCTTCTTTCTGCTGAATTCCTCCTTTTCTGTCTCCTATAAATGGTCAAGAATGATGTTTCCCTCTCTACCATGATTGTTTCCAGTTGTTTCTTTGATCTGGTCCTTGGATAGAGAGGTTCATTCACTATATTTCTTGTTTCCTGTATTGGTTTAAGTTTGTCTTCAGTTTCTTGCTCTACAAACTTATTTTGAATTAGGAAATCTTTCCAAGTCATACCCTTAATTTTCAGCTGGTAATCAACAACGATTTTTATGAGTCCCTAGTGATGAATTTGGGCTTATTTGGGTTTGGTCTCAGATTTTACACTTTCAATCATCCTCATCAAGTTTCTATAAAAAAAGCATGGCAAATTGATCCTGATATCTCCTTTAATATGTTGTAGCAACCTAATGTTATATAGGTGTACTACACTATGTATGTTATCACAAGTGAAAAAATTTTGGATTATCAAAACTAATTCAGCCCAAGGTTCATTGAACCATTCCCTGGGAATCCCCTTTGACCTGTCAAAGGAACACTTTATGTTCTTATCTAGGAAGAAGGTCCAACCCTTGTCCCTGAAATGAAATCCTTTGTGGTAAAGTTCACCTAATAATGGCAACTCTAAGGCTTAAAAAATAGATTCTGGAGTTAAATGAATGTGTAAACTACCCACCATAGTTTCATCTTGTTTGAAATTGTTTATAAACTCCGTTGTGATATCCTCATTATGCCCTTTGAATTTTTGAAGGAAGCCTATCAAGCCCGATTGATAAAGTTTCTCAACTATGTCCCTACTCCAATGTTCAATTTGAAAATATTTGGGCTCTGTTCTTGATGTCATATTGTTTGAAAACCATTTGATTTACCCCTCTATTGTCATTAAATTCATTTTTGAAAACAAAAATTCAAGTACTAGATGTTATCACAGTAGTGAGGCTTACCTCTGTTTGCTGCTTTTGCCAAGTAATTGAAATCAATCCTCTGTTTTATTTTGAAGAAGTGAGCTTACTGCTTCAATAGACACAAGATTTGATATAGAGAGGTTTATAAAACATAAAAGAAAAATCATGTTTCTATTATCCTAATCTCTTTATTTGATCCTTTGTCTCTTAAAAGAATAAAAATCCCCTGCCTCTTTTGTTTGACTGTATAAAAAAAATAAATTTGTTTTTATACAACAATGTCTTATAACTCTTTAATTCCATAAAAAAATCTTTTTCTAAGGAAAATCATTATATATCTAATATAATCTCATTGTTTATGCAAGAGAATTTGTAAAAATATCTCACTTATTTCATCAAAAATATCATAAAATGAATTGATTGTTTTCTTCAAAATTCACTAGACTCTGCCCTCTTGTTATGAAAAAATGAGAAAACATGTTGACTGTGCATTTTTAAACCAAACATTCACCACAAAACCTAGTTTGAATTCCCTTATTGAGTGTGCAAATGAAATGAATTTACTGCACAACCCAATTAAAACGAATTCACTGTGCATTTCAAACCAAACTCTCCATTCTCTGTTTGCATTCAAATTGAAATAGGAGACTGTGCATGAAGATGTTTTCAAGTTTACCTATGTTTGCAATGATCCTCGTGATTTTCTGCTACAATCCTCGTGATTTTCCTTTTAGTTAAACTGGAGTCTTCATGTTTCAAGCAACGCCAATGTTATCAAAATCTCACTCAATATCTTCATCATTTACTAATTCAATCAACAGAGGATTTAGTGTTGACTGGTGGTAGAGTGTTTATGAGTGGTGGAAATGACAAAACATAAGGCAATGTCAAGTTTTAAAAACTGTGGTAGAAGAACTCCATTTATAACTCAGTTTGTTTAACAACCCCGATATTTACTCATGCGAATAATCGTTGTTTTAAACAAGAAAATCTGAGTTTGCTTCTTACCTCATTCTTCATGGTGTTATCACTCAGAAAAAATGAAGCATCATTTGACAAAGTCCTAGAGGTTCATGTGTCAAAGGTAAGGTTATAGGATTCATTTTTCATTACTTGGTCAAGGAAAAAATTTAATTTTTCTTATTTAGCTTAACCTAAGGTCTAAACCCACCCTCATTAAAATCCCCTCATGTCGCATCAATCATAATTTTTTGACATTTTTCATTTCCCAAGGTTATAGCACCGAAAGTGTAATTTTTTCCAAGACACCACAGTTTCGTAGAGAAATACATAGAGAAATTGCACTTTTCGCTACGAAACAACTAATAATTTCATAGCGAAAATGCCTAGAAATACACTAGGTATGCTATGAAAGTAAGGTTTCCTATCAGTCATGTCAAATTAGTTGTTAGCTGTCAGAAAATTATTTGAAAAGGATAAGTTAGATGTCATTCGAGTTAGTTAGGGTAAATATCAAGGTACATAGTCAGGGCTGAAGTCATCATCACCATTTTAAGCATGTATGAGTCATCATTATGATATCAGTGGTCATCAAACTTCAAAATCTTTCCAAATTGAGTCATTTTTCATTCTCCATTTCTTCTTTGCGTGTTATTGAGCTCTGGAGAGTTATTTCATTGAGCCAAAGCTATAACTGGTATTTTCAAAGGATTGCAGATATCACTGATCAAGCAAGGAAGAGAAGACATTGTCAAGCGAGGCAGAAAAGACATTATCAAGTGAGGCAGAGAAGACATTAAAGAAGCATGGCTGCAAAAAGGAATACAAATAAAGGTGGCCACTGTCTCAGATATGAGCCATCAAATATGAACCTGATAAATGAAGACCCAACAACTGTAGAAGTCTTTATAAAGACAAGATGTTTACAATTTTGTGAAAGACTACAAGGATTCCATGTACAGGTTTCCAAAGAATTTTCCCTAAATTTCAATGGAATAGCAACTAAATTGGGAATTCTGAATCTCACTATAACACCAGAGATCATTGCAGCAACAACAAGGATTCCAAGAGGACAAGAAAAATGGTTCAAAGGGTTAAAATTCAACATGGAGGAATGCAAATATTTTATCGAGGAAGAAAATAGTGAACTTGACCTTACAAATTCCATTCCAAGGAGCTACATGAAGGTCACTTTCTCAAAGCTACTGCTTATTATCCATAAATATTTCACTTGTGAAGGAAGATATCACAAATTCTATTCTTACCACTTCAAGCTTCTCTTACACTTTGTTGGTAAGATATCTCTTGATCTGCATTTATATTTACACGGAAGTTTAGCAAAAATGGCAGATAAAGCTCAAGCAAAATATGAGGGAAGTGAAACCTCACTTTTTCATCATGGCTTAATAAAATTGGTTATTTTAGATGAGTTACAAAGACTAGGAAACGACTAGGCTTCATTTCTATTTGTTATTGGTTTTGAAATGGATACCATTACCCCTAAAAGAACTCCTAAACCTAAAGGGATGCCATCACCTTTAGTGGGAGAAAAAAGTGAACTAGTAGGTGCAGAGCAAAGTGAGCCAGTGATGATAGAAACAGAGCAGTTGCAGAGATTTGATACACCCATTGTTCCACCTGCAAAACAATATTCAATAATGAGCAAACTTGCAAAACAAGAGCCCAGAGTGAGTAAACAACGTAGTAAAAGGGTTACAAGGAGCCAAATAGTGGCTAAAAGAAATTTAGAAGACATACTAAATGCCTTTGATATTGAAGAAAATCCTCAGTAGTTCAGGCTGAGGATATAGATGAAGGTGGACAGAAACTCAAGAAAGCTAAATCAGCAAAGAGGTTAGAATTTGAAGGTGAGGATGCAGGTTTTATGTTCCAGGCTAGGATGCCCATGACAAGACATGCTAGAAAACTGTTGGAAAGTAGTAAAGAGGGTCATCCAACCATTGACACAGTCCAGTCACCACAAGACATTATTGATCTTTCATCACCTGCAGAAAAAGATCCAGTCAGCAAGCCAAAGAAAGGAAATGAGAAATTCATTGAAAAAATAGAGTTTGAACTCCTTGAAGAACAATTGAGGTTATCTAATCATGAAATTTCAGTTATGAAGAAGGATGAAAGGAAACATAATGTCCAAAAGGTTCAGTTTGAAAAGATGAAAGAGGTTTGGGAAGAGT
This sequence comes from Pinus albicaulis, assembly GCA_034641835.2. Classification (NCBI taxonomy): domain Eukaryota; kingdom Viridiplantae; phylum Streptophyta; class Pinopsida; order Pinales; family Pinaceae; genus Pinus; species Pinus albicaulis. The sequence goes on along the minus strand of CM076579.1, from coordinate 1,419,266,547 downwards.
AGGTTGACACTATATCAAAGACTCTAGATAACACACAATAATTGATCAAATGGACTATGCCATTGAGGAAAGAGGTGAAACATGTCAGAAGAATGGACCTGCACTTAAAATATACCAATAGAAAGATGAAGGATCAAGTTAAAGACCTCTAAGAACAACTAGAATTGATCCATGAGGAGCTTGAGAAGAAAGGTCTAAAAATGACAGTAGTTGAGGAGCCAATGGCTCGACTCATCACCAATGAAGAAGAAACACCTCAGGACTCCTAGTTTGAGCTGGTTTATGTTTTGAAAGATAAATGGCATGTTGGAAACAAATTTTATACAACTGGAAAGTACATTTTTGAAATTAAGCAAAAATATGGAATTAACATAGTTTTCCATAGTTTTGTAGCATTTCCTAGGCTTGAAGATAGGAAAATGCTACGAAACCACTTGTAGCTTTATTTTTTCATTTAAACCACTTTGGGTAGCTTCCAAGGAGAGGAAATGATATGGAGTATGTGTCAGGGAATGATGAACAAAATGCAGAAGGAAATAAGCAAAAAATTTGATTGCAAAGGTCATTTTTTTTATGCTACAAAACTATCATACTTTCGTAGCGTGTTGTTTTGAAGGTTTCTGAGCAGGTTTTTGGGTAGTTTTGGACATGTGGACACTTTCAAAGGGTCAAAAGACCCTGCAGCAATAATCCATGACCTAGAGAACAAGAAATGAAGACAACTCATCAGCTAAAACATTCGTTGAAGATAAGGACCTGTTTTCCTGAAAAATACGGTTTGTTTCAGATTTTGAGGAGGGTAATCAAGATGTCAAGTAGTGACGAGTTCTATAATATCTCATTCAAACATGTGAATCATTAGTTGTCATATGTATAAATTTTTCAAGAGATAAGGTAGTTGATGTAATAATTAGTTGTTTGAGTCCTATTAGGAAAAGGATTGTTTAATAGAATAGTTGCCATTTTCTCATTAAAGTAGATTTTTTCTTGTTATGCAAGGTGTCATTAGGAAAATTTCAATGAATCTAGCCAAGAGGTAGATCATATCTCATGTAACAAGGTCTATTAAAGGGAAGATATTTGAATTTGTAAAGGGTTGGATATTTTTTGGCAATACTACAACTTTATGTAATTTGAATGATATCAGTAATACAAAAGACTTTTTCTTGACCAACTTGAGATTGTCATGGAGTTTTTAGTGCTTATCTAATCTATATTTTCTATGTGTACCATTTCTAGTGGTTTTCATATTTAATACTTAGAACTCATAGGTGTATGCTCTCACTTCCTTTATTGATGAAATGGTTGTGTTATTTCATGTTTCATGTGTGATTTACCTCTACTAAAAACTCTTACCTACCTCAGCTTCCATGTCAAGATAACTTACCACTAAAATACTAAATTTGTTGACTCCATAAGCTCAATGATTGTAAACTTGTATTCTTCTCAACCTACACACACCATAATCAAGTTATTTTCCAAGTAGATCTAGCCATCTAGGTTCATCATTATCAAATATCATTAACCCCTTTGAGAGAGCCCTCTCAGACTAAAGAGGCTAAGATTCAGTTACAATTTGGTTTGAAACATTTAAATGAAGTTGTCTGATTAGCAGCCAATCAAGTGCAATTTTGTGATAACACATGGATTTTTGCCTCCTGACAACGTGCTTGCTTGACACATCTACCAGATATGTTGGCTTGAAACTTCCGTCAATTATCATTATCCCTCTGTTCTTCTCACTGATATATCTCCTACTCTCTTTGCTACATTATATTTTCTCTATTATCCTCACAACTCTCCATTGTCTTATCTTGTTTATTCGTTTCTCACAGAGTTTCAAAACGGATGTGTGTTTTGATTACATACCTTCCTTCTCTCACTGAGCCTTCGAAAAGAAATGATGGTGGAAACCACACAGTGTTTCAGTTGCTTGAGGTCTTAGAAATGGCGGCGGTTATCTCAACAGTTTACATAGTGTTGTATATTACATTTTAATTTTTTTTTTACTGTTCATCAACCGCTTGACTGGTGCATCCATGGCTTACCTTCTTGACTGATTTGGCATGCTGACTCCATGGTGTACATCTTGTCCTCGGGTTCACTTATTACGTAGTACTTTTTCACATTTTGTTCTCATGCTTTGTGTTTATCACTGTGTCCTCTTCCATTCTCCATTGAAACACATCATACCTCATTGAATATGCACCATCATATTTTTGTTTCATCACTTGTATATACATCACTGTGTTATCAAATATGTGCCATCATATTTACGTTCCTCCACTGTGTATGTATCACTGTCTCATCATATTCTCGTCCATCCATATATGCATCATTTCCATACATTGTTTGTCATAGCATCATTTCATACTTTAGGTTAGTTTGTTGCATATGCATTTCATTGTTTGCATTATGATTGCACTTCCGTTCCATTTCCTTAGCTCATAATCATATTTTATGATTGCGCTTTTGCATCTTTGTTTTGTGTTTGAAATTCAAATAGTTGCACTATCATATGATTTAGAATTTAGGTTTTGTCTTTTATTTAATTTTAAAAATGACCAACGAAATATTCATGTTTTAAAATCAAATATTTACATTGAAACTAACCTCTTTGTTTGTTTATTGTAAGTCTAGCAAAGGTTTGATGATAAGCCTTTTGCTTATGATTCTTTTGTTTAGAAAAAATAGGGTTACTATGGTATAGTATGGTATGGATAGGAAATAGATTATGGAATGGTTATTGAATGATTAGGATAGTGGTGTAGATATGGATAAAATAGGGCTAAGAACATAGGTGATGTAGGTGATAAAAATGCATAACCAATACTAAATTAGCTTTAACATTTCTAGAATATTTTTACAAAAAATTGAAATTTTAAGAGCAATTTTTTTACTTATTGTACTTGTATTCCCTCAAACCATTTGATGTTCATGATGCTTGACATTGTGTTTGTTATAACGATGGATCTTATAGACTATGTAGATACTTATTTATGCTTTTAATATGATTTGATTTGGAATGATGTTGTTCAGGTCCCTTCTACAGGTTAAATTTTGACATTTTAGGTCCCTTCTGTCATGATCCTCAATATTGATGTATCTTAGGTCCCTTCTGACATTTTGTGTTTTCGGGTCCCTTCTAGCGTAATTTACAATAATGTTTGAAAATTTCTTCTCTTGTAATGATACAGGTCCCTTTCGGATATTTTTCTCAATAATAATTTTGGTCCCTTTTGTATATGTTGAATGACGTACTAGGTCCCTTTGTAATTGTAATTTGTATTCCTTCTTCAATTCAGCTGATGAAACTATTTTCATAGTTTTATTACATGCCTTCCCTCAAGCTGATGTTAAGACTTGTCCTCAAGTCTGACATGTCTTGGAGGGTAAATCTGCAAAAAAAATACTGAAGTAAAATAAAAACAAAAAGAGAATTCATATTGGCTAAACAAGTTGGTTTTCTGATATGATTTCGAGTTTGTATTGTGCCAGTTTCCTGGATTTTCACAACCAAACTCTTTTATTATAATTTTTTTATTTTTATATTTATATTTTATTATTCTTCTTCTTCTATATTTATGGGAGGCATATTTCTATGCTTTCCCATTTATTCCAGATCAATATTTGTGGATATTTTTCTCATAAAATCCTCTTTATTTATAGGCTTATTGTAAAACTTAAGCCTATGTCCATTAACGAAAAATGAAATATATGCTTCGTCAATTGTTTTTATCTTGACAACTCCATTGTCAAAGATTTCTTCAATATCATATGGCCCAATCCAATGAGTCATAAACTTTGCTTTGAAATCTTTGAACTTGGAGTCGAACAAGAGTGCCCAATCTCCCTTCCGAAACACTTTATTCTTTATGAATCGAACATGCCATTTGATTCTTTGTTCTTGAACAAGAGATGTGTGCTCTAATAATTGTTTTTTTATCACATCCAGTTGATTTAATTCCATAATTATTTGTTGTTGCGCCTCAGATAATTCCATCCCCAATTCTGCTGCTAGCTTGAATGTATGTATTTGAAATTCTATGGTTAATAGGAATTATTTTCCATACACCAAATGATATGGACTGAACCCAGTTGTGTTTTTCCATGTTATCCTATATGCCCATAGTGCATCTATCAATTTATCTAACCATTCCTTTCTGTTCATTTGTACAGTCTTTGTCACAATGTTCTCTAGGACTTTGTTTGTTGATTCCACTTGTCTCTTTGCTTGAGGATGATATGGAGTTGATTTTTTGTGTTTGATCTTGTATTTCTCCGTAAGATCTTGAAAAAGCTTTAATGTGAGTTATGTGCCTTGATTAGTTACTATATGTCTCAGAACTCCATGCCTTACAAATATCTCTTCAAACAGAAAAGACACAACAGTACCTTCTGTTGCTCGTGCTACTGCCTTTGCCTCCACCCACTTAGATACATAATTTGTACATACCAGGATGTACTTATTTCCATTGGATCGAGGGTTAATTGATCCCACAAAATATAAAGCCCATTTTTCAAATGGTTTAATCAGTTATTGTGGATTTAATGGAATTTCATCTGATGCCACTGGTCTACCAATTCTTTGGCAGCTGTCACATATCTTCACATAGGCCTTGGAGTCTTTGAAGATGTCCGACGAGTAGTAGCCACGTTTTATCACTTTGTATGCTATCCACTTATTTGCAAAATGACCACCAAATGGTTCGTCATGACATGCTTTCAAAATATCAATAATCTCATATTCTCGAACACATTTTCTAATCATTAGATCAGCACTAGTATAAAAAAGATCTCCATTGACCCAGCTATATCTAGCACTTTCTCTAATTATTCTTCTTTTTTGTTTATTTGTGTAATGAGATGGTAGGATGCCAGATGATAAATAGTTGGCTATATATGCAAACCATGGATTTTTGACATTTATAGAAAATATATGTTCATTTAGAAAATTATCTAATACTAGATTTGGATCACCAGGTGAATGAAGTCTTGATAGAAAGTCTGCAACTTGATTATCCTTTCCTGGTCGATCTTGCATAATAATGTTAAATTCTTGCATTAATAACAACCGTCTAGTTATTCTGCCATTTTTGATTGATTTGTTCATTAAATATTTTATGGCTGAATGATTCGTGTGGATGTAAACTTGATAACCTGTTATATAATGTCTAATTTTATTAACTGCATGTAGTACAACTAACATTTCTTTTTCTGTAACAGTGTAGTTCAATTATGTCGGTGTTAAGTTTTTTCTTATGAAATATATGGCATAATTGAACTGATTCTCTTTCTGTCCAAGTGATGCTCCAATAGTAGTGTCAGATGCATCAGTTGAAATGTGAAATTGAAAAGACCAATTAGGTCCTCAAAGAATGGGTGCAATTGAAAATTTTTCTTTTAATTTTTCAAATGCATTTTAACAATTATTTGTCCATTGGAATTCCACATCTTTCGTAAGTAACTTGAATAATGGAAAATATATTTTACTGAAATTTTCAATAAATCTCCTATAGTAGCCTGCATAACCCAAGAAACTTCTAACTTCTTTTTGTGTTGTGGGTGGTATTAAATATACAATGACTTGAATTTTTACTGGGTCCACCTTGATTCCCGAAGAAGAAATATGGTGTCCCAACACTATTCCCTCAGTTAACATCATAAAACATTTTTCATTACTGAGTGATAGATATGTCTTTATGCATCTTTTTAACACTTTTTCAAGATTTTGTAAACAATCAGCATATGTTCTGCCATACACAGTGAAATCATCCATGTAAACTTCTACACACTCATGGATTAAATCAGAAAATATTGCAAGGATTTCTCTCTGAAATGTAGTAGGTGCATTACATAAACCAAAGGGTAATACATTGAATGCATATGTTCCCCATGGGCATGTGAATGTTGTCTTATATTGATCTTCCAATGCTATCTTTATCTGAATATATCCGCTAAATTCATCAAGAAATGAAAAGAATTTATTTCTAGCTAATGAATCTAACACTTGATCAATAAATGGTAAAGGAAAATTATATTTTAATGTAGATTTATTGAGTTCTCTGTAATCGACACAAATTCTCCATTTCCCATTTTTCTTAGGTGCTACAATTAAGGGTGAAACCCATTGACTATCTGAAATAGGATAGATAAATCCGACTTGTAATAGTTTATGTAATTCTTCTTTCACTATTTCTTTCATCATGGGGTTTATCCTGCGTTTTGGTTGCCTTATAGGTTTAATTTGATCATCATTCAAAATGTGATGGATACATGTTTTTGGATGAATCCCCTGCATGTCTATGTAATCCCACGCAAAATATTTTGAATATTTTTGTAACAGTGTTATTAGAATTCCTCTTATGATGATTGTAAGTTATTACCAATATTCAAATGTCTCCCAGGACCGATCTCAATGATTTCGCTCTTTGAATTGGTAATTGAATTAACAGAAAAAATACTTTCGAATGTATTTTGCAATGATTGTATAGTGTAATTTTCCTGAAAACATTGATTTAAAAGATAACTAGCAGCTTCATATTGAGTTATTCTAAGATGCTTTGAAATATTTAGTTATGAGATTAAAATATCTAATAAGTCCTCATTTTCTTCCTCCTCTCTAAAATTATAAAATTGATTAAGACTAAGAACAGATTGAAGCTCTTGTTGTTCCTCTCCATCAAGCCATGATACTAAAGAAGGAGATTGAGAGGGAGGATATAATGTTACATGTTTTCTTTCATCTCCATGTGCAATAATCATACTTCCTGACCTGCATCCAATGTAAGCATCTGCAATGGCTAACCATAGTCTTCCTAAAATTAAGGGATGCCATAAATTTGTTTTTTGCTGCAAAATCAAGAAGTATATAGGATACTCCCATGAATCCAGTGAGACAATGATATCTTCCAATATACCTTCTAGTACAACTTTAGATCAATCTACAAGTTCTAAGACTGTAGTAGTAGGTCTAATGTTGTTTAGATTAAAATGTTCCGTAGTCTCTGTAGTCGTAACATTGATAACTTCTCCCAAGTCTATTAAAGTATTTGGAACTGAAAATTTGTTAATCGAAATGGTAACCATAGGAATCCTTAGATCAACATATTTTTCAATGGTTGTGTTTGTATACATAAGACTAGCTAAACTTACAATTACCCGGATTTTAGGTGGATCTTTATTTCTTCTGCCATATTTCTTAATGAATAACACCTTTATTGCTTTTGCATATATCGGAATATCTTTAATTTCCTGCAGCAAAGGAATTTTGACATATGTGTTCTTCAATTCATCCAGAATATTAAATTCAGGTAGAGATATTGGGATATTCTGTTGTATCAATCTCTCTAGATATGCCGGTGGATTCTGAGTCATAATAGATTTACCTTTATGAATTTGTTGTTCTAGTTGAGATTGTTGACTTTGTTCTCCTTGTTTAGTTTTTTCTTCAGTTATCGGAGGAGAATATTTCTGTAACACCTTACCAGACCTTAGGTGGACTTCTTTTATGGGAAGAATTGAATAAGCAGGATAATATGTTACCTCTTCCACATGATATGCTGGCTTATCCACCTTGTTTCTTGGATTAGCTACTAGCTGAGCTGGAAATTGTGTTGGTCTAGGAGGTGGTTGGTTAGTAAGAAGCTAAAGCTGCTATGGTTGAGTTAGCATTGGTTCGCTTTGAGGTGGAAATGGAAGTGGTTGATGTTGCTAGAATTTTTGGTATTGAGGAAATTTTTGTTGAGGGTATGGTTGTTGATATTGATACTGTTGAGGATACATATGTTGAGGTGGCTGGTTTCCATAATCATATCCCCTCCAACCTTGAGTAGGTTGGTTTTGATATTGTTGTGGTGGCCAAGTCTAGCATGACATTGATATATTCCATGAATTTTGAGGATATTGAAAATTTTGGGGGTTTTGTTGAGGAAATTTTTGAGGAATCCTTGGTTTCCAAGGTCTCCTTGGTGCCATATAGTAGAGAGAATCAACTCCTTGCACTTTTTTAGTGTCCTGTGATTTGGCAGATTGGTAAACCAAATGACAGGGTAATATCAGACCAATATTTGGAGCCCTAGGACCTAGCCTTCCTAGACTCAGAGAGGGCTCTCTCTATTATGCGAAGTATGTGAGCTTGTTCGCTTTGGATGATTGATTTTAGGCTAGTTGTTAAGTGTAGTTTTGTTTTTTTGTTTTGGGTTGGGGTAAGATGATCAGGTAGGATAGGTGGAGTGAGAGGTTATCAAATCAATTGGGCAATGGAGTCTATGAAGTTATTGATATCTTGTTAGCGAATCAGGGTATATCGCAGGGCAAATCTAGTGTAGCTAATTGATCTTTTAAGTTTATGTGTGAGGTGAAATAGACAATAAGTTTGGGAACCAAGGTAGGGAAAAGGGCAGTTAAGAATACTTTGTCAAATAACTATGAATAAGGAGGTATTTAATATTGATAAGCAAAATATAATAATCATGAGATAGGGTGCACCATTTACTCAGTGACAATACTTTAAACAAATAAAAATTGAAGACAAAAAATCCAGTAGAACACGAAAGCAAGACAACTTATCTAACTTCAATGATTCAACTTTCAATATTTGAAAACATATAAGAAACAAATAGCATCAATAAATGAAGAGGGAACGCCTGAAAATAATTCATTAAACTATAAAGAACTTCAAGGAAAACTGATAATCATATTCAAGGGGAAAGATCGAAACAAGACCTCTTTGACTTAAACTAACAATCAATACATCAAAGAGAGATTTCAAGTCAGAGTTTAGATAGCCTTAAACAAGAAGTGCTTACGATGAATCATGTTTATGAAATAGCATACTAATCCAATAATGAAATAGACAAGCTTAGGTCTGCCTAAGGAGAAATGAATAATTCTTTAAGCTAACCCAGCAGAAGAAAACATGAAAACAATAGCTAACAAGAGGACTGAGGTGCCTCAAACAACATTTCTCATCCTATACTCTTCTAAGCTACTGCAAAATAGAAAGATGGAAATATGGAAAATAAGAAAAATATGAACATATGAGAGATACATCACCATTAACTAAACTCAGGGATCCTACAAGCAAGCCTTCATCACCATCAATCAAGTCAATCCATCCACAAGCTCCACAACACTAAGTTGTTCTTTAAATTAAAAAAAACATGTATTGCTCTTAAACAAATCAAGTTTCCCAATTGCTTACAATGAATCCTCATGCCTTATATCACAAAAAAGGAAGAGGAGAGCCCACTAAAGCATCTAGAATCCTATTGGCCAATCAGAAATATCCTAAGTTGTCCTTGAGGCCTTGTAAGGTCCAAGGCACAAAAATATCTAAAAAAATATCTTTTCCGGCCCAAAATAGCAACTATATTGATTTTTAGGCCTTGAAAAACATGAGAAAACTTTCCAAACGCACATTCTACCCAGTCATCTATAGGAGTGTAGCGCACTGTGTAAAACAGTGAAAAAATGCCAGGTGCGTAGCACAAAAATAGGCCTTTTGGCTGCAGTGTTTTGGAGGTCTTCTAAACACTGGATTTGGATCTGTGATGGCTCGTTGGAAAGCTTGACGAGTATAATTTCCAAAAATGTTTGATTTGTGCTTAGTGGATTCCATTTACCTGCTCAAAAATCAAATCTCCCAACACTACTATGTGCGTAGCACCTAGTCTGAAAAGGAGGTAGAAAGGTTAACTTTTTGATTTTTTTGACCTTTTGAGGGGGTAAAAATGCTCCAAATGACCTGAAAATTGGTGATTAGACTCTCGGTGATGTAAAAAATAAAAAAATGTAAACTTTGAGAGCTTAGGATGCACCAATGTTGTGCGTAGCGCCTAGGGTGCTACGCTCTTGGGGGTCAAAATTTGGAAAAAACAAAAAGTTGTCCAATTTGCCTCAAAATTTGTGGAGATACCCCTCAAGATGTTTTGGACACATGTTGAGAAGCTTGGGCCAAAATACCAAGCCTAGCTTGGTCCTTTTCCTCATTTTATTCCGAGCCCTCACTTTGGGCAGTTTTTAGCTTCTTCCTTGCAAAGTGATTTCTTCGTTTATAGTGCTCAGTCATTCTATTTTGCAAGCTCAAGTTTTTGTTGGCCTTCTCCAGTTTTTCCTATAGATGTATGGTGGCCCTTTTAAGCCATGCTTCCCTATCATGCTCAATTTCCATGGCAAGGAGTTTGATGAGAGGAAATTGTTGTGCTTGGGCTGATTCTTCCTATATTTTCTTTGCCAATGCTTTCCTAAGACCCATAGTCCTTGGCCTTCTTCTAGTTTGACCCTCTTCATCACTACTCTCCTCATAAGCACCCATGTATTCCTTCAACTACACTTGTGACATTTGAGCCTCTCTCCGATATTTGAGCACCCTTGCTTCATAGATGGCCAACTGGAAACTCATTTTTTTGTTCTGCATCTACAAGAAGTGAATGAGATCCTTTGACCTTTATAATTCAACTTCCAAGTCTTTGATCTAGGAATTCTAGTGTTGTAGAAGAGAGTTTACTATTATTGTCTCATTTTCCTCATCACTGTTTATTTGAATGAGCTCAAATTCTCTTTCTTCCTCATGATTGTCTTCTTCATATTTCACTTGTTGTTTACCTTTGTCTTTCATTTGAATTGAGGAGGAGTGCATGATCCCTTGCTCTTTGGAGGTAGAAAACACATGCCTCTCTCCTCTTTGATAGGTAATGGTGAAAGGTGCAACAATTTTTATTTGCAAATTTTTATCATTAATGACCTTTGGACTGCTTTCCTCCTCATGGATGATCTCTGTGTGTGCATCTTCCTTATCTTGCTCTTGGCTACCCTTTTGATCAACATCCTCACTATATTTTATGCCATTATCACTGTCAAGATCCTTAGGACTCTCCTCCTCTATTTTTGCAATGTTAGAGGTGCCTTGATATTTGTTTGGCACATCTTCATTTCCATGAATATCCTCTTCATCATATTTTGACCTACTGTATTCATTGTCAAATTGATCCTTTGTATCACTCTTTGCATTCTTTGTAGGGTCACTGTCCTGTGTACCTTCATTAGTCTTCCCATCACTGTGAGGGTCATTTCCTTCTTCATTAGGTGAGTTCCTTTGGCTGATCTCTTATTCACTGCCCTGCTCATTATCTTCATTACTTGGCCTATTGTTATCATTTTCTTGTCTACTGAAAACAACTTCAAACTTTGTTTCTTGACTGCTTTTTCCATTCTTTTCATTGTCATTTTTGTTTTCTTCATTGCTTTCATATGCCTCCTCCCCAATATTGTTTGTTTGTTCTTCATGGTCACTTCCCTCATTATTTCCTTCAGGACTTCTATCTTCTTCGTTGTTGTCTTCATCTACCTTAGTTTCTACCTCACTGTCCTCTTCCTCATCATTGTCATCTATTTGCTCCATATTGGAGCTACTGTCAGCTTCTTCACTTGGTACATTAGGAGAAGAGATAGGAGGTGAATTTATTTGTGGAGAAGGAATATGCAAAGATGATGGAGGAGTGGAGGTAGGTGGTTGTGAAGTGGAAGGTAGATTCTGCTGAATGAAGGCTTGGGGATTTGTAAACACATCATGTGGGATGAAGACTTCCCAAGGGATTCCTTGCTGCTCTAGCTGGTGTAAGGAAATCATTTTGATCAAGGAGTGGTGGAAAAGGCTCAGAATTTGGAGGTCATAGATTATTTTCTTGACAACTGAGGCCATATTGTCAATGCTCTAGAAAAGGTAGTATGGTAGGTTCATCATTTTGACTTTGGTGAAGTGCATTAGTAACCTTATATGATATGATTAAATCCTGGAGTATCTCCCCTCACGGGTGAAATACCTGATAATATGCCTCATCGTTAGGGCATACCTCTCTAGCATGTAGGAGGAAGGGAAAACAACCTTACAGCCTTGTTTGTATCTAGGTTTTAGGTAGGGCTCATAATAGCTAAAATCCAACTTCTTTTGTTTAAAATATACCTCACCAATGTCTGGTATACCTGCTGCTTTTGAAATGGATTCAGATGAGAGTTCAAATCCCACTCCTACTAGGTTAACTTGGTGATTTTGTAAGCCAAGAATGAACAATATAGTCAAGTCTGAGTGGATTTTTACTTGCTTGACCTTTTCATAAAACTGATAACACCCAACATCCTAAAAACATGAAATGATCATGGGAGAGGAGGTAATTTGAATGGTGTCTAAGGGCTCAAACCTATTGGCCCTTCCCCCCTTGTGTTTAGGCTTGGTAGGTCTTTGGCTCTCATCACTACTGTTATGAGTTTCTCCTTTAGACATGGTGAATGGTTCTAGCACAACAAGATTTTTTAGATTTTGTTTGGGAACCTTTAGGTCAAAGGATGAAAATTAGTTAGGTGAGGAAAAATTTTGCAAATGGGGGCCAAGATGAAGCTTTCAAAGAGTGTACTCAGTGTTTGGAGGTTTATTTACTGTCACTCAGTCTCCTCTTGCATATATAACAATTTTTTCCTTTGCAATCCCTAACCCAATGGATTTAAAACTGAATTTTTATGTAGCCTAGGGTTTGGTATAAATAGGCCTTTAAATGTCTCTTATTCTTAGGAAAATGAATGTTTGGAAGGAAAGAAAATGAACCACCAACATTTTTCTTTGACCGCAGGAGGTTTGAAGGTGAAAAGTCAATTTTTTTGGACCCTTTCAGAAAATTGAGACACACTCTGCCTATGTGTAGCGCCTGTGTGTAACGCCTCGGTCGACTTGGGCCAGAGATGGGCCAGTCAGGCCTGTCAGAGCATAACGCAGGGTGGCTAATAGGTAGCTCGAGCAGCTCGGGCGCTTTCCTGTGTCTGTGTGTAGCACCTGCCTAGGTGCGTAGCACTGGGCCCTGGGTGCGCAGTGTAGTGTTAAAGAACACTGTGACCACCTCTCCTGTGTGTAGCACCGAAGGCCAGGTGCGTAGTGCCAGCCTCAATGCATAGCGCCTGTGAAAATTTACCAATTTTGTACATAAACTCTCAAACTCTCTCCCAACGGCTTTCTATTTCTTGAAGATGACAAATGATGTGGGGGAATACCCAAAAAGGTCTTTATAACCTTTTGAAAAAATAAATTTGAAGCCAAACCTACTTTAATAATGTTCATTTCTTTTCACTTTTTTTCACTGTGCTTTTGACTGCTTTTGGTTCTGTAGGTGGGAAATTTGATTAAAACATTGTTGTTTTTCATTGCTGGAGACCTCTTAAGGTTAATTTTTATTTGACAACCTTCCTGGAGACACCAAGCCTATTCCTCTCAGCCTATTTTTGGAAAAATAAAGTTTTTTTGACTTTAACACCTATACACAACAAACTCATTATTTTTTCCATTTCTCCCTTTGACTGATATTCAGCCATGTTTATCCCTTTTGGCCACTGGAATATGTCTCTAGTTGTTCTTTAGAGAAAACTGGCCTTTGAACTGACATTTCTTGCCTCTTCCTATTGATACTCTTTATCATCTTTATGCCTTTGGTGTAGTGTAGTATTGATCTTCATGTCTGCCGAACCTTAGAAGGTAGTTTGAAAAGCCTTAAAACCATCTGTTGTGATGAAGGAGGTTCCTTTGTCACTATTTGGGCCATATTTGTCCATCTTCCCAATAATTCTGAGCTTTTTAGGGGCACTTAGAAAAAAAACAGTGTTATCTTCTAAGTTCTGAAAGAAACACTTATCAAACTAATTACTTATGGCTAAAAGGCCTTTAATGATAATTTGAAGGGGTTGAGGTGTCCATTGCCTTTATAACCCTAGTATTGATTTATTTTTTGGTCAAAACAGTCATAAATCCTAATTTCCATCAAACCCATACCTTGCTGCTTTCTTCTTGGTTGTGAGTGGTTTTCTTGTGATGGTGCCTCTCATTACCTTACTTCTTGCTAGGTTGATAGATTTTTGACTCTTTTGCAGAAAAGTAAGTAAGGGATAGATTCCCCCCTACAAAACTTGTGCTTCAGGCCAAATACCTTTTGAATGATCTCCTCTATGAGCTTAAGCCTGTTGTATCTGACTACCTGCTATGGATGCCTTTATAAGTTTTTTAGGCCTCCTTATTTGACTATGTTCTTCTGTTGACCATTTACAAAACATTCCTACAGAAATGTTTGGACATGGTAAATTGCTCCTTTGCAGGCTTACTTCTTGATCAAGAGGATATCTTTGGAGGTCTTTGATGTTCTTTGGACAATGATAAGCTTCATCCTTGTGTTCTCTTGACTTCACCTTTGAATATATGTGGAAATAGTGAATTTAGAACCATGATAGTGCCTAACCTAGGTGACCCTATTTGACTCATTGTAATATCCTTGGAATAGGTTTTTGACTGAAAAAGCTTGAATCATGGTTGGGATTAGGGGACAGGGTTTTGACACTCTATTATGCACTATCATCCTAGACAACTAGAAAACCTTGTATACTGTAGAGGGCTTTAGAAAGGGAGTTTTTAAATCACCATTGCTTGAGGCACTTGGTGAGTAGGGGAAAAAGTTGGTTTACTTGGCGAAACAAGGTGTGAAAGTAGAGGACTTAGGAAAACAGAGACAGAGTGTTATAGGTAGAGGTGGAAAACATAGTGAGAGTGAGGGACATTAATCCATGATTTGGCCTTGTCTGGGTGATAGATTGGCCATGCTTCGACAGGGAAGGAGAATAGTGAAAAATTCCTTTTTGAGGAGATTTATAAAACTCACATGATTCTTGATTTTTTTTTCTAGAAATCCAAGACAAAGCATTTTAACCATCTAAACAAGAAAAAATTACTAATGACTAACAGTGGCTCCACTTGGGGAGGGTGGCTCCATTTCAGGAGGTGTCCAAAATTTTAAACCTCTTGGTTTATGAAGATCAGTGCCTCATCCATTGGGCATATTTTCTTCTTTCTTTTGTTGCTGCTTTCCCTGAAGTAGTGAATTTGAAAATCTTAAAGCATGATTAGCTCAACTTCACCTTTACCTACCCAACCTACTTTGCTAACATTTTCTCTTCCTTGGGTGCACTTTAACTGGCATACCCATTGACATTTTTTCTTTTGAAAGCAAAAACAAACTATCTACTTCTACACTTATTTCTTCCAAGAGTTTAGATTATGCTAGCGAACTCTTCTTATTCTCTACCTAGTCTATTTGATTATCAAGATTAAGCAGTATGACAGATTTCATTCTCTAAGCTAAAAACATGAAATTGAAAACATGACTAAATCATGATTAGAAAATCTGATTTATCATGGGTTTGTGGCATAAAAACAAGCTGCACACAAATGTTATTTTTGTACAAAATAAGACTAGAAAAATCGGGACTAGGATACATAGTTTGCTATTCATCCCTATTTTTCTCCTTGGTTCTGTTTTGAGCATGTGGAACTAGTATATTTCTTTCCTAATCTATTTTCTTTGACAAGTCAAGATTCAATGATTTTACCAACATAATTTTCACTAACTTATCAACAATAAATTTAAAACATGTTCAGCCATGATTAGGCTAGATAGCTGAACAAGACATTATTTTTGCACCAGTAGTGGCATTTAGGCTTGCACACTTTCAATATTACTATTTTTTGGGTATGGGGTTGTACCTTATTTTTTGAATCTGCCCTCTTTTCCATTTTTTCCCATGTTTTTGTGTTTTTCTCTTTGTGACTCTTTCTTCACACAATGGTATGTACAATGAGTGAAAATTTTAAAGCTAATGATCTTGATAAAATTAGTGTTTTAGTGTCCTGCCATTGACAGGACCTCCAAATGCTTCAGTTCCATTCGACTCTTGTAAAAAGAAGGCACTATTTCCTCTAATTGAACTTATAATGAATGGCCCTTTCCACAAGTTTTCAAACTTACCATGTTTACCTTTGTCTTCTCTCCTTGAGTCCCACTTTAGCACTTTATCTCCAATTTGAAAATCATCCTCCTTAGTTCTTATGTCAAAGATTTTCTTCATTATTTCTTCTATTACCTGAGTCATTTTGTAAACCTCCTCTCTTGTTTGCTACAAATGAATAGTTTGGTTCAGCCTTCTTTGCATGTCATTCTCTTCTAATTGCGCTTCTTGTAGGAGTTTCATTACTAGAACTCCCAAAGATGTTGGGAATATGGCATCCATGCCATACACTAGTTGATAGGGAGACATACCAATCGATTTCTTGGTGGTTAGTCTATCAACCCATAGTGCATGTACTAGTTTTCCATGCCATTCTTTTTTATTTTGTTCCAGGAGCTTCTTAATGATATTGACCAAGATTTTATTAGAGGACTCAGCTAGCCCATTACCTTGAGGGTAATAAGCTATGGAATGTCCCAAGGAGATGTGATATTTATAACAAAATTCAGCCATTTTTTTGGATGTTAAGGCAACAACATTATTTGTGATGATCTTTTTGGGGCAACCAAATCTAGACAAGATATTGGTCTCAAGAAATTTGATAATGACCGAATCGGTGGCATTCCTAGACGGGATGGCTTCTATCCATTTGGTGAAGTAATCAGTGGCAGTGAGGATCCACTTATGCTGGGTAGATGAAGTAGGGTGGATCTCTCTGATGAAGTCTAAAATCCATTGTTGAAAAGGGGCTTCAACAATGATAGGATGAAAAGGTAAAGGTAAGAGTTTTCTCTTGCCATCAAAAATCTGACATTTATGGCAAGTCATGACCAGTTTGTGGGTGTCAAGGAAAAGGGTGCACCAATAGTAGCTAGCTCTAAAAATTTTGTTAGCTGTGGTTTTGCAGTAAATATGGCCCCCACATTCACCCTCATGCAATTCATGCATGCTTTTTCCTCCATCATCCTCAATTAGACACTTAAGAAATATACCAATACGATTTTTCCAATATAAAACTCCATCTAAAATGCAGAAATTTAAAGCTTTTTGTTTCAAGAATCTTGCTTTTGTCTTTGATAAGGTAGGAGGAGCATTAAGATAAAATAGTACATAAAGAATATCAGCATACCAAGGTGAATTCAAAAATGTTTCTTCAACATGAGGGGCAGTGCAGTCTACTTGTTCTTCTAAAGTATCAACAAAATTCATGTCCAATGCTTGGAGATTTGTTTCAGCCATAAGTTTTGCAAGCCCTTGTCCTTTGCCCAATTTAGTGGGTCTGTTTTCTAAGTCATATTTCAAAATGATATCAATCCACTTTCCCCTTTTACCATCGGGGTCCTGATTTAAAATGTCTTTGACAACAGTATGAGAAACAAAAGCTATGATATGAGAATGTAAAATATAAACTCTAAATTCTTTCAATGCTTTAACCAATCCAAAGGATTGTTTTTCCATGATGTTGTACTTCAAGGGAGCATCTCTAAGGGCTTTGCTGAAGAAGACTATGGGTTGTTCATGTCCCATCACGTTCTTATGTAACAACACTGCAGCCACAGTATGTTCAGATGCAAATGAGAAAATATAGAAGTGTTTGGTGAAATCAAGACTTATTAGAAGTGGTGTTTGGGTGAGTGCTTGTTTAACCAGTTCGAAATATTGTTTGGCCTCCAAAGTCCACTTAACTCCTACCTCTTTTTTTAGCATGTTTTTAATATTTCTCAAGAGTTCCGCAAGGTTAGGGATGAATATTCTTAAGAAGTTGATTTTCCCAATAAAGGATTGCAATTCCTTAATGTTTCTGGGATGGATGATTTGAAATATGCCTTCAATTATTTTGGGGTCTATTTTGATTCCCTCTTCAGAGATGATGTGGCTGAGGAGTTTTCCTTCCTCGAGACCAAACAATGTTTTCTTGGGATTCAAAGACATGCCATATTTCCTACATTTTTTTAAAACTTTTCTTA
The DNA here is from genome assembly GCA_034641835.2 of Pinus albicaulis. Classification (NCBI taxonomy): domain Eukaryota; kingdom Viridiplantae; phylum Streptophyta; class Pinopsida; order Pinales; family Pinaceae; genus Pinus; species Pinus albicaulis. The sequence continues at coordinate 1,419,248,767 of CM076579.1, read as the reverse complement.
AGTGGACTAAGTGTTCTTCATTGGTCTTAGAGTAGACAGAGATGTCATTGAGGTAAATGACTATGAAGTAGCCTATGTCTTCTGAAAAGGTTATGTCCATTGCCCTTTGAAAAGTGGCCCCTGCATTCATCAACCAAAATGGCATTTTAACATACATGAATGTGCCCCAAGGAGTGGTGAAGGAAGTTTTGTGTTAATCACTTGGGAATACTAGCACTTGGTTGTAACCGTAAAAACCATCAAGTAGTGAGATTCTCTTAGATCCAACTACCTTTTGAAGTATGTGGTCCATTTTAGGCAAGGGATACTTGTCTTTAAAGGAGGACCTATTCAGATTTCTAAAGTCAATGCAAAGTCCGATCTCTCCGGTTTTCTTCCAAACTGACACAAGGTTGGAAACCCATTTAGAGTATTTGAGGGGGACTATTATCCTGGCATCATACATCTTTTTGATCGCTTGTTAAACTAGAGGTAATAAGACAGGGTTTATTCTTCTTAAATTTTGTTGGAAAGGTTTCTTGTTTTCCATGAGAGGTATTTTGTGTTGAACAATGCTTGTTTCATAAGATTTTAAATCTTGATACCCCCATGCAAACACATCTTTAAACTCTTTAAAGAGCTCAATATATTTCTATTTTATGTGAGGAGGAAGGGTCTTCGAAAGTTTGATAATTTTAGGTTCCCTTTTGCTTCCTATGTTGTATTCCTTTACATCGACCTCAGTAGATTCTATCTTTGGATTTTTAGCTACATCATTAAAATCGAACAACTCTTCCAAAGGTGTAGGGCCTCTTGATAATGTGTCATTCTTACAGTGTAAGACTTCAAGGTCTCTTTGGTCTAGGTCCTCACACATCTCAGCTTCATAAGGATGTGTGATCAGATTTATATCAACAAAAAAGGACAACTCTGATTCATGATCTCTATCTTCAGTAGGACCATCTTCCTCATGTTCTAAGCTAGGTTTAGTCAATGTAAATCCATTCCTAGGTTGCAGGAAATCATAAATTTTTTTGTCACCCTCAAATACCTACCAATGGTTAATGTTTTCAAGTACCGTAGGATGATGTTTGATTTTGATAGGGTTTTTTTCATTTGCAAGTGGTATTTGGCAATTACTGGCAGTGAAGGCAAGCTCGTTAGCAATGCTATTTTGGGCTCTAGGAATGTAAGTGAGCTCATATTTCTCGAAATTTTTGAGAAGGTCTAGGGCTGCATTTCTGTACTCTCTTAATCTTGGGTTCTTGGATGAGTATTCACCTTTGATCTGTTTAATGAACAGCTCTAAATCTCCCTGGGATGATATTTTCTTAGCTCCTAAGTCTTCAAGAAAGTGTAAACCGAGGAGGAGAGCCTCATATTCTGCAATGTTATTAGTACATTTAAATTCCAATCTGTAAGAATGGCCTTCATTTGTGTTATGTATCCAAACACTAGCCCCTGAACCAAATTTTCCATATGAACTGTCAAAGCTCATGTTCTAAAGTGTTTCTATTTCGTGTTTATCACTGAGTTGTTGTTCAGGGTTGCTAGAGTTTTGGTTATCATTTTCCTCATTTGAGGTTGAGTATGAGTGTTCCGATGGGCCTAACTATTTCTCACTTCCTTTTACTTGTCCAATAATCTCATTCTCATTATAAAAGATAAATGAATCAAAATATGAATGAATGGAATAAACCAGGGTGTCGTTAGGCCTATCTAGGCTACTTACCCTATATTTCATGTGGTATTCTCGGTACAATCCTATGGTTTTATTGAAAACATGGATAGTAGCATATGTCATATCCATTTGGAGGCTACCTTGAAGTTTGGTTCCCCATGATCTGGACAAAATCATGCCATACTTTGGGGGAATGTCAGTGACCACTATATCCATGACTAGACTTTTGGCGGGTATTTGCGCCAAAGTGATACATAGATCCTTGATTAGGCCCAAACACTTTACTCTACTCGAATCAGAAGAATATAAGTCTTTATATGGTTTGGTTATTTCTAGTCCTAATCTCTCCATGACCACCTTATTCATGAGGTTATTCGAGGCACCAGAATCTAACATGGCGTTGTGTAATATTTTGTTGTGTATGTTTAGGCTAACATAGAAAGGAGGGACAACTCCTTCTTGGAGTTTTCCTTCAACCTCGGGACCAAAAAATAGTTCTGGTTTGTCATCTGTTAAATTTAGCGTATCTGTATCATTCCCTATGTTCAAAAATTTCAAAAATTGGGAGTGGTACATATCTTGAGCTACTAGTTCAGTGAGAGGGATGGTTATTTTGATTTTAGTGATCTCTCCTTCAAAACTGAAAGGTAATTGAGTTTTAGACATATTTACATCAGTTTTATCAGCCATAAATTTTTCCACATTTTTAATTTGCTGATTTTGATTTGGGGCTTTGGTCAGTAGAGTTTTCTCAGGGCCACTAGAAAAGGTGCTAGGACAGCTTGTGTCAACACCTGGTTGGCTAGTTTTATCTTTGTTGGGATCAGTTTTCTTAGCCATGGTGTTGTTATTTTTTGTTGTTCTTTTAAGAATGTTTTTGGGAGTTTTCTTAAAAACAGTGTCTGAGTTGTTTTTCCTGGAGTTGTCTTGGTTTTTCTTACTCCTAAGATCATATTGTCTATGGACTTCCATTATGGCATTTTCTAATCCCAATTCGTGGTCTTCAGAATCTTCATAACTTGTTTCATCTTGGTTTGAGGAGAAAAAACCTTGTTCTTCTTCTGTGAGAAAAACATCACCCTCACTATCAGATCCTATTAATTTTAGATGATTTTCATCTGGTTGTTCAATATCTATTTCCCCTTCATCAACATAGTTAGCTTGGAAGGGTGGCCTGATTTGTTGATCATTTTCCCTTGGTCTGTTTTGGGGCGGGTCTCTTCTAAAATTCTGATTTTGGTTTCTTTTTTGGGGATTTGGTTGGTTGTCCCTAGGGGGTGTTATTTCATTTATGCATATTCTCTCCATCATTCTCTCCATGGTACTAAGAAGGTTGTCCATATTGGAATCAGATGAGGAGGTGGAGGGCATGGTGTCATCTTTGTAAGTTATTTTTGATCTTATCCTAGCTCTTTTTTCAATTAAGTTGGCCTCTACACTTATAGCTCCCTTTTGCATGTCTTCTAGAGTTAGGGGCTCTCTTTCTCTTAGTTGATAGGCCATGTCGGGGTCAAAACCCTCTGGGAATTCAGCTAAGGCTAGGCCTAATGGGGCTTTCATGTTTGGAGGTAGTGTGTTATAAACACTATTGAACCTTGTGCAATAGTTTTGGACACTTTCCCTCGTGTTTCTTTTAAGATTTATATATTCCGAGAGGATCTGAAGAGGGTTTTTCTTGATTTCCCATTTGTTTATGAAAGTTTGGTAAAGGGCAGGAAGATCATGTATGCTATTAGGAGTTAGGCTCTTGAACCATTTCTTAGCTTCTCCTCCTAGGCTTTGGGAAAACATCCTCATTTTCATGGTTTCCTCTTCTAATTCCATGTAGTCAAAAGTATCATTCATTCTATCTACATGATGTTGGGTAGTGGTGGATTCAGCCCCAGTGAAGTGTGGGATCCTGGATTGGTAATCATTTGGCAAAGGTACCAATGGCTGTGGTAATACAAGGGGTGCATACCATGTTTCCATGATAGGAGCTAAGGGTGGATTTACAAGAGGAGGATTTGTGATATGAGATGGAGTGGTTTGCACAAAGGAGGTGTGAATGGGTGTAGCGGAAGTACTCATACTAGTAAACTGATTTTGAGCAGACTTGGGGTGAAATGAGCCAAAGTGATGGAAAATTTGGAAATCAGGTGGTGTGGAGGGAGAAGCTTCTCCGCTAAGACTCTACTACAAGTCTATGGGCTCAAGGTCGGTATGGTCGATCCTACTTTGTGAATTGGTTCTCAAAAGGTTTCGAGTATGGTGCAAGTCAAATTGGGGATATTGCAATGTTGTAAGATGTTCAGGTACAGAGCTTTCTTAATGAATGGTCCTATTAGTAGCTAAGTTTCTAGTTTTAGAATTTTGCCACAAAATATTTTCTAGGTCATCAACTATAGTAGGTGGGTTCGGGTCTGGATGAGATCTGGTATTGATTCTTCATGAAGCCATATTTCAAACTCAAAATTCAGAGAGGCTGTAAGATGTTCTTAAATTTTTTGAAAAGTTTACCTCTTTATGTTTGCTAAACTCACACAGTGTGAGACTAGGATTCTAGACTTCCCAGGGTTGATTCGACACAATCCTATAGGGGTTTAGGGACACTAGTAAAGTTAGAAGGCCTACTGAAGGCTAATGGAGTCGCCAGGTGCATATTTTTAGTTGTTTTGAAGATAAGTGTCTATGGTCCACCACCAATATTGACAAAATCCAATCTAGAAATATTTTGGGGTTTTCTGAGTTTCTATATGCAGCCCTTGAGGTGTGTAAGAGTGTTCTATAGTTGGGTCATCATTTTTATAGGATGGTGAAAAAGCTATATTTCTACTCTCAGGCTATCAGTTAAGTTCTTTATGATTTGAAGAAGGTTTCTGAAGTCCTAAGGGATACTTAGTTTGTCACTGACATCAGAGATTGGATCATGATCACCATTGTGTTAGTGATAGAGATGAAGTAGCTATAAATCATAGGATACTATTTGATGAAGGGATTCTAGAGTCCTAAGGGGTATTTAGATTGTTATGAACTTAGAAAGTCCCACCGTGATTGCCATTATGTTAGTGTCCCATGATTTGGCAGATTGGTAAACCAAATGACAGGGTAACATCAGACCAGTCTTTGGAGCCATAGGACCTACCCTTCCTGGGCTCAAAGAGGGCTCTCTCTATTATGCTAAGGATGTGAGCTTGTTCGCTTTGGATGATTGATTTTAGGCTAGTTGTTAAGTGTAGTTTTGTTTGTTTGTTTTGGGTTGGGGTAAGATGATCAAGTAGGATAGGTGGAGTGAGAGGTTATCAAATCAATTGGGCAATGGAGTCTATGAATTTATTGATATCTTGGTAGTGAATCGAGGTAAAACACAAGGCAAATCTAGTGTAGTTAATGGATCTTTTAATTTTATGTGTGAGGTGAAATGGACAATAAGTTTGGGAACCAAGGTAGGGAAAAGGACAGTTAAGAATCCTTTGTCAAATACCTATGAACAGAGAGGTCTTTAATATTGACAAGAAAAAGATACTAATCATGAGATACGACGCACCATTTACTCAGTGACAATACTTTTAAACAAATAAACATTGAAGACAAACAATCCAGTATAACATGGAAGCAAGACAACTTATCTAACTTCAATGATTCAAATTTCAAGATTTGAAAACATATAAGAAAAAAATAGCATCAATAAATGAAGAGGGAACGCCTGAACATCATTCATTAAACTATAAATAACTTCGAGGCAAACTGATAAGCATATTAAAAGGGAAAGATTGAAACAATACCTCTTTGACTTAACCTAACAATCAATACATCAAAGAGAGATTTCAAGACATAGTTTAGATAACCTTAAAAAAGCAGGGCTTACCATGAATCATGTTTATAAACTAGCATACTAATCCAATAATGAAATAGACAAGCTTAGGTCGCCCTAAGGAGCAATGAAGAATTCTTTAAGCTAACCTAGCAGAAAAAAACATGAAAACAATAGCTAACAGGAGGACTGAGGTGCCTCAAACAACATTTCTCATCCTATACTCTTCTAAGCTACTGCAAAATAGAAATAGACAATAAGTTTATGTGTGAGGTGAAATAGACAATAAGTTTGGGAACCAAGGTAGGGCAAAGGGCAGTTAAGAATCCTTTGTCAAATAACTATGAATAAGGAGGTATTTAATATTGATAAGAAAAATATAATAATCATGAGATAGGGTGCACCATTTACTCAGTGAAAATACTTTTAAACAAATAAACATTGAAGACAAAAAATCCAGTAGAACACGAAAGCAAGACAACTTATCTAACTTCAATGATTCAACTTTCAATATTTGAAAACATATAAGAAACAAATAGCATCAATAAATGAAGAGGGAACGCCTGAAAATCATTCATTAAACTATAAAGAACTTCAAGGCAAACTGATAATCATATTCAAAGGGAAAGATCGAAACAAGACCTCTTTGACTTAAACTAACAATCAATACATCAAAGAGAGATTTCAAGTCAGAGTTTAGATAGCCTTAAACAAGCAGGGCTTACGATGAATCATGTTTATGAAATAGCATACTAATCCAATAATGAAATAGACAAGCTTAGGTCTACCTAAGGAGAAATGAAGAATTCTTTAAGCTAACCCAGCAGAAGAAAACATGAAAACAATAGCTAACAGGAGGACTGAGGTGCCTCAAACAACATTTCTCATCCTATACTCTTCTGAGCTACTGCAAAATAGAAATATGGACATATGGAAAACAAGAAAAACATGAAAATATGAGAGATACATCAGCATTAACTAAACTCAGGGATCCTGCAAGCAAGCCTTCATCACCATCAATCAAGGCAATCCATCCACAAGCTCCACAACACTAAATTGTTCTTTCACTTTCAAAAACAATGTATTGCTCTTAAACAAATCAAGTTCCCGAACTGTTTACAATGAATCCTCATACCTTATATAACAAACAAGGAAGAGAAGATCCCACTAAAGCATCTAGAAGCCTATTGGCCATTCAAAAATATCCTAAGTTGTCCTTGAGGCCTTGCAAGGCCCAAGGCACAAAAATATCTAACAAAATATCTTTTCCGGCCAAAAATAGAAATTATATTGACTTTTAGGCCCTGAAAAGCATGAGAAAACTTTTGAAACACAAATTCTTCCCAATCATCTACAGGAGCGTAGCGCACTGTGTCAAATAGTGAAAAAATGCCAGGTGTGTAGCGCAAAAATAAGCCTTTTTGCAGCAGTCCTTTGGAGGTCTTCCCGACACCAGATTTGGCTCCGTGATGGCTCGTTGGAAATCTTCATGAGTATAATTTCCAAAATTTTTTCAGTTGTGCTGAGTGGATTCCATTTACCTGCTCAAAAATCAAATCTTCCAAGACTTCTCTGTGCGTAGCACCTGGTCTGAAAAGGAGGCAGACAGGTCAAATGTTTTATGTTTTTTGACCTTTTGAGGGGGAAAAAATGCTCCAAATGATCTGAAAATTGGTGAGTAGATTGTTGGTGATGTGAAAAATCCAAAAATGTAAAATTTTAGAGCTTAGGATGCACCAATTTTGTGTGTATCACCTAGCATCTTACGCTCCTAGGGGCAAAATTTGGAAAAAACAAAAAGTTGTCCAATTTGCCTCAAAATTTGTGGAGAGACCCCTCAAGAGGTTTTGAACACCTGTTGAGAAGCCTAGGCCGAAATACCAAGCCTAGCTTGGTCCTTTTCCTCATTTGGTGTCAGGCCCTCACTTTGGGCAGTTTTTAGCTTCTTCCATGCAAAGTGATTTCTTCATTTATAGTACTTAGTCATTCTCCTTTGCAAGCTCAATTTTTTGTTGGCCTTCTCCAGTTTGGCCTCTAGATTTATGTTGGCCCTTTCAAGCCATGATTCCATATCATGCTCAACTTCCATGGCAAGGAGTTTGGTGAGAGAAAATTGTTGTGCTTGGGCTGATTCTTCCTCTCTTTGCTTTGCCAATGCTTTCCTAAGACCCATAGTCCTTGGCCTTCTTCTAGTTTTACACTCTTCATCACTACTCTCCTCATAAGCGCCCATGTATTCCTTCAACTGCACTTGTGACCTTTGAGCCTCTTTCTGATATTTGAGCGCCCTTGCTTCATAGATGGCCAGCTGTCAACTCATTTGTTTGTTCTACATTTGCAAGAAGTGAATGAGATCCTTTGACCTTTCTAATTCAACTTCCAAGTCTTGGATCTAGGCATTCTAGTCTCGTAGAAGAGAGTTTACTATTATTGTCTCATTTTCCTCATCATTGTTTATTTGAATGAGCTCAAATTCTCTTTCTTCCTCATGATTGTCTTCTTCCTCTTTCACTTGTTATTTACCTTTGTCTTTCATTTGAGTTGAGGAGGAGTGCATGGCCCCTTGCTCTTTGGAGGTAGCAAACACATGCCTCTCTCCTCTTTGATAGGTGATGGTGAAAGGTACAACAAGTTTTATTTGAAAATTTTGATCATTAGTGACCTTTGGATTTTTTTCCTCCTCATGGATGATCTGTGTGTGTGCATCTTCCTTATCTTGCTCTTGGCTGCCCTTTTGATCAGCATCCTCACTATATTTTATGCCATTATCACTGTCAAGATCCTTAGCACTGTCCTCCTCTATTTTTGCAATGTTAGAGGCACCTTGATCTTTGATTGGAACTTCTTCATTTTCGTGACTGTCCTCTTCCTCATCTTTTGACCTACTGTATTCATTGTCAAATTGATCCTTTGTATCAATGTTTGCATTATTTGTAGGGTCACTGTCTTGTGTACCTTCATTAGTCTTCTTTAGGTGAGTTCTTTTGGTTGATCTCTTCTTCACTACCCTACTCATTATCTTCATTACTTGGCCTATTGTTATCATTTTCTTTCCTACTAAAAACAACTTCAAACTTTGTTTCTTGACTACTTTTTCCATTCTTGTCACTGTCATTTTTGTTTTCTTCATTGATTTCATATTTCTCCTCCCCACTGCTGTTTTTTTTGTTCTTCATGGTCACTTCCCTCATTATTTCCTTCAGTACTACTGTCTTCTTTGTTGTTGTCTTCATCTACCTTAGTTTCTACCTCGCTGTCCTCTTCCTCATCATTGTCATCTGTTTTCTCCTTATTGGAGCTATTGTCAACTTCTTCACTTGGTACATTAGGAGAAGAGATAGGAGGTGAATTTATTTGTGGAGAAGGCATATGCAGAGATGATGGAGGAGTGGAGGTAGGTGGTTGTGAAGTGGAAGGTAGATTCTGTTGAATGAATTCTTGGGGATTTGTAAACACATCCTGTGAGATGAAGACTTCCCAAGGGATTCCTTGCTACTCGAGCTTGTGTAAGACAATCATTTTGATCAAAGAGTGGTGGAGAAGGTTTGGCATTTGGTTGTCATAGCTTCTTTTCCTGACAACTAAGGCCATCTTGTCAATGCTCCCGAAAAGGTAGTATGGTAGGTTCATCCTTTTGACTTTGGTGAAGTGCATTAGTAACCTTATATGATATGAGTAAATCCTAGAGTATCTCCCCTCACAGGTGAAATACCTGATAATCTACCTCATCAGTAGGGCATACCTCTCTAGCAGGTGGGATAAAGGGAAAAAAACTTTGCAGCCTTGTTTACAACTAGATTTTAGGTAGGGCTCATAATAGCTCAAATCCAACTTCTTTTGTTTAAACCATACCTCACCGATGTCTAGTATACCTGTTGATTTTGAAATCGATTCAGATGAGAGTTCAAATCCCACTCCTGCTCGGTTAACTTGGTGATTTTGTAAGCCAAGGATGAACAATCTAGTCAAGTCTGAGTGGATTTTTATTTTCTTGACCTTTTCACAAAACTAATAACACCCAACATCCTGAAAACATGAAAGGATCATGGGAGAGGAGGAAATTTTAATGGTGTCTAAGGGCTCAAACCTATTGGCCCTCCCCCCCTTGTGTTTAGGCTTGGTAGGCCTTTGGCTCTCACCACTGCTGGTATGAATTTCTCCTTCAGACATGGTGATCGGTTCTAGCACAATAAGATTTTTAGATTTTGTTTGGGAACCTTTAGGTCAAAGGATGACAATTAGTGAGGTGAGGGAAAATTTTGCAAATGGGGGCCAAGATGAAGCTTTCAAGGGGTGTACTCAGTGTTTAGAGGTTTTTTTACTGTCACTCAGTCTCCTCTTGCATAATATATAACAATTTTTTCCTTTGCAAACCCTAACCCAAGAGATTTAAAACTGACTTTTTATGCAGCCTAGGGTTTGGTCTAAATAGGCCTTTAAATGTCTCTTTTTCTTAGGAAAATGAAAGTTTGGAAGGCAAGAAAATGAACCACCAAGATTTTTCTTTGATTGCAGGAGGTTTGGAGGTGAAAAGTTGAATTTTTTGGACCCTTTCAGCAAATTGAGACACACTCTGCCTGTGCGTAACGCCTGGGTCAACTTGGGCTAGAGATGGGTCAGTCAGGCCAGTCGGAGCGTAGTGCTGTGTGGCTGATAAGTAGCTCGGGCAGCTCAGGCGCTTTCCTGTGCCTGTGTGTAGCGCCTACCCAGGTGCGTAGCGCTGGGCCTTGGGTGCATAGCGCAGTGTTAAATAACAATGTGGCCACCTCTCCTGTGTGTAGCGCCAAAGGCTAGGTGCGCAGTGCTGGCCTCGGTGCATATTGTCGGTCTCGGTGCGTAGCATCTGTGAAAATTTACCAATTTTTCTCAAAAAACTGTCAAACTCTCTCCCAACGACTTTCTCTTGCTTGAAGATGACAAATGATGCGGGGGAATACCCAAAAAGGTCTTTATAACCTTTTGAAAAAATAAATTTGAAGCCAAACCCACTTTAATAATGTTCATTTCTTTTCACTTTTTCTCACTATGCCTTTGACTGCTTTTGGTCCTGTAGGTGGGAAATTTGATTAAAAATTGTTCTTTTTCAGTGCTGGAGGCCTCTTAAGGTTCTTTTTAATTTGACAACCTTCTTAAAGACACTAAGCCTATTCCTCTCAACCTATTTTTGGAAAAAGAACTGTTTTTGACTTTAACACCTATACACAACAAACTCATTATTTTTTCCATTTCTCCCTTTGACTGATATTCTTCCATGTTTGTCCCTTTTGGCCATTGGAATATGTGTCTAGCTATTCTTTAGAGAAAAGAGGCCTTTGAACTAACGTTTCTTGCCTCTTCCTACTGATACTCTTTATCATCTTTATGCCTTTGGTGTAGTGTAGTATTGATCTTCATGTCTGCAGAACCTTAGAAGGTAGTTTGAAAAACCTTAAAACCATCTGCTATGATGAAGGAGGTTCCTTTGTCACTATTTGGACCATCTTTGTCCATATTCCCAATACTTTTGAGTTTTTTAGGGTCACTTAGAAAAAAAAACAGTGTTATCTTCTAAGTTCTCAAAGAAACACTTATCAAAATCATTACTTATGTCTAAAAAGCCTTCAATGATCCTTTGAAGGGGTTGAGGTGTCCTTTGCCTTTGTAACCCTAGTATTGCTTTATTGTTTGGTCAAAACAATCATAAATCCTGATTTCCATCAAACCCATACCTTGATTCTTTCTTCTTGGTTGTGAGTGCTTTTCTTGTGATGGTGCCTCTCATTACCTTACTTCTTGCTAGGTTGATAGCGTTTTGACTCTTTTGAAGAAAAGTAAGTAAGGGACAACTGTCCCCTTACAAAACTTTTGCTTAAGGCCAAATTCCTTTTGAATGATCTCCTCTGTGAACTTAAGCCTATTGTATCTCACTACCTGCTATGGATGCCTTTATAAGTTTTTTAGGCCTGCTTCTTTGGTTCTGCTATGGTGTTGACCATTTACAAAACATTCCTGCAAAAATGCTTGGACATGGTAAATTTCTCCTTTGCAGGCTTTCTGCTTGATCAAGAGGATATCTTTGGAGGTCTTTGATGTTCTTTGGACAATGATAAGCTTCATTCTTGTGTTCCCTTGACTTCACCTTTGAATATCTGTGGAAGTAGTGAATTTAGAACCATGATAGTGCATAACCTAGGTGACCCTATTTGACTCATTGTAATGTCCTTGGAATAGATTTTTGACTGAAAAAGCTTGAATAATGGTTTGGATGAGGGGATAGGGTTTTGAAACTCTATTATGCACTATCATCCTAGAAAACTAGAAAACCTTGTATACTGTAGAGGGCTTTAGAAAGGGAGTTTTGAAATCACCATTGCTTAAGGCACTTGGCGAGTATGGGGAAAATTTTGGTTTATTTTTTGAAACAAGGTGTGAAAGTAGAGGACTTGGGCAAATAGAGACAGAGTGTTATAGGAAGAGGTGGTAAACATAGTGAGATTGAGGGACATTAATCCATGATTTGGTCTTGTATGGGTGATAGATTGGCTATGCTTTGACAGGGAAGCAGGATAGTGAAAAATTCCTTTTTGAGGAGATTTCTAGAACTCACATGATTCTTGAATTTTGTTTCTAGAAATCTAGGAAAAAGTATTTTAGTCATCTAAACAGGAAAAAACTACTGATAACTAACACACTTCTTCTTCTTGAAATTATTTTAATTTGGGATTTTTTCTGTTGCATGATTTTCTGTGCAAAGTCCACAAACTTGTATGCCTTGCAAAGGACATTCCATGAGTGGACGTTTTTGCCTACACTTTGGACTTAAAATTGCTAATATTTCATCTTGTTCTTCTTTATTTTTCTTAGCTTTCAAGACATCTACTTGTGTTCCCAAAGTGCTCAAGAGATCTGTTTTGAAAATTTCTAGTAAACTTCCTATCTATGCTCTTGCTACTGCACTTGCTATAGTTTTGGAAGCTTTTGATGAAATGTCTCTCTTTCCACTCTTTGCTCTTCCCCTAGAGTATTTCTGATAAAGTTCAACAATTTATTCAAATGGTAAATTGGAGATATTTACTTTTCCCATCACATTAAGGATGTCTAAATATTCATCTCTGATACCCTTAAGAAAAATGGAACAGAGGGTATCGGGACTTAGAGAATGATGTTTGGATTTCTGTAAATTGTAAAGAAATATTTCCAAATATTCATCCAAACTTTTGTCTTCTTGTTGTGTCATTATAAAAATGTCTTCTTATAAGTCTCTAGCCCTATAGTAAGCTTGATACTTTTTAAGAAAATTTTCTTCGTATCATCCCAAGAAGCTATTGTATGTTCTCCTAATCCCATAAACCATTTCAAGGTTGCTGCTTTCAGAGTAGCAGGAAAAAGTCGAAGCTTGTGCATGTCATCCGTATATCGATAAGTTCTACACAAGATATCAAAATAGAACATGAATGCATCAGGATCTTATGTTTATATTTCATAGAAATTATGAAATACCGAAGGTGGAATGTTTTTCATTTTTATTTCTTCTCTTAATATTGCTCTTGCATCTAAAATTTGAAAGCCAAAAGTAGTTTCCTGATAATTGTTATTTTCTTGCTCATTTTCTTGTGTTCTTCTATTTTGATTTTCTCTTCTTGCTTCTTCTTCTATCCTTCCAAGTGATTTTGCTCTTATGTCTTCCTCTGCCTTTCTTTCTTCCTTGATTCTTCTTTCTTCCTCTCGTTTTCTTCTCCATTCCCTTTGCTGTCTTTCATATTCAAGCCTTTGTTCAGGAGTCATGTTTAACATAGTTGATCCTTCTCCTTCTTCAACCATTTATTTTTCAGAGATATGTATTATTTCAATATAAGGTTGATTCTATATTTCTTCCACTACTTTGATTTTTTCAAGGAAAGGTTTCTCTATTTGTTCAACAATTGGTTTTCTTGTATCTTTTTCTTTCCCTAATGAAGGAGGTTCTTTAGGTGATTGTTTTCTTTTTATCTACAAGGCTAACAAGATCTATATTTCAACTAAAGTTAATATTTGTACTGATCTCTATTTTTCCTCTAATTATTCTATAGTAGGTCTTCCAACAACTGGTGTTGTTAGTCCCGTTGATGAATGAGCTGTTGGGGGGTTTTGTTTCACAAATATACCCTTCTGATCTCTTTCTATAGGCATAAGAAAACATAAATTAAATGAAAAAATAATTTCTTTTTGCTTTTGATGATTTTATATTTTTTTATCTTTTTATCTTCCTAATTGATTGTTTTGAAATATGCTTCCCCAAAAATGGCGCCAAAATGTTTGGTTGTTTAACGGGTAAACAAACACAATTATTTATTATCAATCTAGGCTAGTAGGACGTAGAAGCATCCCCAACGTAAATAGGTTTTAGTTATGATCAATTTAGAAGATTATTTATCAATTATTAAGGAAATGAATATTAGAAATATAAATCTATCTTAAATCATTTCTAAATTCAAGTGTGCAATTAGAAGCAAAAGAATCTCCTAACTTAAGAGATTTGTATGTCCTTCACTAACAAGATTACTTCATGAATTAGAAATAAAAAACTACAAATTGAGAAATAGATTAAGATACATGAAACAATAATTGAAGAGGCTCTTCACTGAAGGGGTCCTAGTTTTCCTTCATCATGGATTCATTTATCAATAATGCTATTGTTAGAAAACATGAATTCAGAAAAAGCATGAAAAGATGAATTCTAGCTTAAGATAGTAATCAGATAGAAAGAATGTTTAACTTAAACATTTGTTTGTCCTTTCATATGCAGAATAATAATGATAATTAGATTCATCAACACTCATAAATAATCAGCGTAAATATAATAAATAAGTTAAGCATAAGCAAACTAATTCAAAAATTACAACTACAAATAAACTAGGAAGTGTACTTAGCTCGGTGTTGGGGCCCTCCACCCTTGCCTCACACACTGAAGGTGTTTTCAGCTACTTAAAAATTTAGTAAATAAATCAGCATATAACAGTAGCAAATGGAATAGAACAAATCTTCAATTAGGTCTCCAAAGTCTCATAAATAATAATGTTAAGTCATACAAATTCTACATATCAATGCCTTCAAAGTTTGAGGCCTAAATAGGTTAAATATCCAAAAATTAATCTAAAATATATCCTATAGTCATGAATATCCTTATCTTATCCAATCAGGTCGAATTCATCCATCAGATCCATAAAAATATAGAAAATCCCACAAAATAAGAATTTTGACCTAGTTCCTAAGGATCCTCCATAAAAACCTTAACCGAGCCTATTAAAGCTTGGTTTGACTGTACCAAAAATTTTACACTTAATATTAGGAAGAACCTTGATCAGAACCTTAACAGAACCTTGATATTTTCTCTTCTTTGCAAGCTGTCCTGATAATGGGTCTAGATCCAGACTCGAAACGTAGACTAAAAATGACAACTGTGGTTATTCCGAGTCTTACACCTGAAAAACTACACCACATAAACCTCCAATCTACCGAATGTACACTTAATATTAGTTCCCAATATTTCTAGAAATATATCCAGCTGGAGCCCAAGAGTCCTGCAAATATGAAAACCATGAGGCCATTACGGGAATTTCTGATGCTGTCCAAAAATGCACTTAAAATTCAATTTTTACAAAAACTTCTAAGAATTGAAAAACTTAATTTAAATACCAATATATGAATTTATTGGTCAAAATAAGGTGGATATGATGGTGTATAGATGGATAGTCTGAAAAATAATATGTATTTCATAAACAAAAAGAGATAAAAAACAAGGGCCAATAGTTATTCTTGTCTGTAAGAATAAAAATTGGGGCATAATTGGGTCGAGGGTTCACAGTATCTCCATCGGTAGTCCATTCTGGTCACTCCCCTACAGTAAAAATGAATGTGAGGAGAAATTATAAAGAAGAATACTTAGGGTCTGGTTCTTGGGTCCATTGTTGGCCTCCGTCGGGTGGGTTGTAGGGGCATTTGACCTGGGAGGGTGGGAAAATTAAGCATACTTACGAAAGTTGTGAGAAGGAGAAATTGGAAATCACGTATGGTATGGAAATTTTACAGAGGTTCATCCACCAGAAACAAAAGGATGCACTGGAAATGCAGGAGCACTAGATCTAGAATAATGAGTGAATTATGCAATTAGAGGATGAAGTGGACAATTTGAGACAAAAAATTGGGCACCTGAAGCTCAAAATAGTCGAGAGAAACCTGAGGACTATCAAAGAAGACACTGGAATTGAAATAAATAGTCTAGTTCTGATGGAGGAGTAAAAGGTCCTTTCTTTCTGTTTCATGCATGTTTTTTTATGGAAAAATTTACATGTAAATATTGCTAAACTTGTACTGCAAAATGTATAGCCGTAGGCTTATATCAAGGGAATTTGTTTTTGTTTTTTTGGGAAAATGTACTCTGGGAAGGGATGAAAAGAATGTAATTACAGAATCCCTTATTAGGCTCAACACTTTGATATAAAATTCCTGATTTGTTTCTGTGTACGAGTGCAGATTATTACATATCCATTATGTTGGGTGTGGAGCCTGATTATCTTGTTTACTTTGTATCACAGCATTGGACCCCTATGTCTTCAAAGGGGCGGAAATGCTGCCCGTAATTAATCGTTGCCGTGGGGGGTCCAGGGGGGGGGCGGCAGAGCTTTTCGGGGGCAGTGCCCATGAAGCTAAAAATAGATGTAAAATTGCCTTGTAAAAGTATAGTAATTTCTAGTCAATATGGGTCTTTCATTAGGCAAATGATCTGATGGTAGAAGTTATGTTTAGATTAGGGTTTTTTGCCCTAGAAGGCAACCCCTCACTTTTATGAGGGCATTGTATTGCGGCTGTGTATTGTATGTGTATTCTCGGAGCGAGAAACAGAGAGGGAGACTGTGAGAGAGAAAAAAGGATATTACAACGGATCTACTGTAGGTTTTGTCTCTTCATTTTTTTGCTGGATAATAGAAAGGAAGGACTGGCTGTTCGAGGTGGATGTAGCCCAAACTGGGTGAACCACATATATCTGTGTCTCTCTAGTTTTATGTGCTTTTATTTTCCGCATATTTTATGTGTTGCACTGCTCTGTAATATATAATTTTCTAACAACTGGTATTAGAGCTGATGGTCTATTTGGATGATAAACTCGCAGGAAAGAAGGGTTCCTGGTTCAAGTGGGAGCAATGGTGGACGATGGTAAGTTTAGGGTCAAGAAATTTAACGGACAAAACTTCCCGATGTGGAAGATGTAGATGGAAGATTATCTGTATCAGAAAGATCTATACCTACCATTGAGCGGAAAAACAAAGAAGCCGACGGCCATGAAAGACGCGGAATGGAACATTCTTGATAGAAAGGCACTCGGAATAGTACGGTTGTGTCTTGCGGCATTAGTCGCCTTCAATATTTCGAAGGAAACAAAAACAGAGGGTTTGATGCAGATGTTGGCGAAACTATATGAAAAACTCTTATCCTCAAACAAGGTATTTCTTATGAAACAACTATTTAATATGAAGATGTCGGAAGGTGGATCTGTTGCAGACCATTTAAATGAATTTAATACAGTTACCAGTCAGTTAAGTTCTGTAGGGGTAAACTTTGATGATGAAGTTAGAGCTCTATTATTCTTGTGCTCATTTCTAGAGAGTTGGAATGGTTTAGTAATGGCCATTAGTAACTCTGTCTCTGGATCTAGTACTTTAAAGTTTGATGATGTTGTCGGTGCTATCCTTAGTGAGGAAATGCGACGGAAAAGCTCCGGTGAGACATCGGGTAATGCTTTGAGTGCAGAGTCTAGGGGAAGAAGAATGGAAAGAGGAAAGAGCTCGGGATATCACAGTAAATCAAGGAAAGGCAGATCCAAGTCCAGATCAGGAATAGTGTGCTGGAATTGCAGAAAGAAAGGACACCTAAAGAAAGACTGTAGATCTCGTAAGGGAAAACAAGGAGACACACAGCAAGAAAACAATCATGAAGCAAATGTGACAGGTGATGTGTTACAAGATGCTTTGATTCTTTCTTTCGAAAATGTTACTGATTCTTGGGTTGTAGATTCAGGGGCTTCATTCCATGCCACACCCGATAAGAAATATTTTCATGACTATGTTCAAGGAGATTTTGGACAAGTTCGTTTGGGTGATGATAAACCCTGTAAAATTGTTGGAATGGGTAAAGTTATTGTAAAACAATAGAATGGAAACCAATGGCTACTAAAGGAGGTAAGGCATGTTCCATATCTGAAGAAAAATATGATTTCAACAGGGCAGTTAGGTAGTGAAGGTTGTGTGACAAATTTCACAGATAAAATTTGGAAGGTCACTAAAGGAGCACTGGTAATAGAAAAGGGTGAAAAGGTTGGTACATTGTATTTATGCAATGGTATTTCTAACTCTGTTAATGCTTTAACTTCCAAAGGAGAAGATGCAACATTATGGCATCATAGGCTCGGACAAATGAGTGATAAGGGAATAAAGATTCTTCACTCAAGAAATTTGTTGCTAGGTTTGAAGAATGTTGATTTGGATTTCTGTGAGAATTGCATTTATGGAAAACAAAAGAGAGTCAGATTTCTCAGAGTTGGGAAAGAAAAGAAGAGCGAAAAATTGGATCTTGTGCATACATATGTATGGGGACCTACTCAGGTATCATCTCTTGGTGGCTCTCATGATTATTTTACTTTTATTGATGATGAAACTAGAAAAACATGGATTTATTGTATTCAGAATAAATCTGATGTATTTGATACTTTCAAGAAATGGAAAGTTTTGGTTGAGATTGAGACAGGAAAGAAGTTGAAGTGTCTCAGATCAGACAATGGAGGTGAGTATTGCAGCAAAGAGTTTGATAGGTACTATTCAGAGCATGGAATTCGTAGAGAGAAGACAGCTCCAAGAACACCACAAGAAAATGGTGTGTCAGAAAGGATGAACAGAACAATCATGGAGCGTGCAAGGTGCATGAGATTGCATGCAGGATTGCCTTTACAATTTTGGGCAGATGCTGTAGATACTGCTGTTTATCTAATAAACAGAGGGCCTTCAAGTTCCTTCGATGGTGGTATTCCAGAGGAAGCATGGATAGGTAAAAAGGTAAACTACTCTTTTTTAAAGCCTTTTGGTTGTGAGGCCTTTGTCCATATTAATAAAGAAAACAAAACAAAGCTTGAGGCAAAATCAAAGAAATGTACCTTTATTGGATATGGTGCTAATGATTTTGGTTATCTCTTATATGATTATGAAAATCACAAAATCATTAGGAGCAGAGATGTAATATTCAATGAAAAGGTCTTGTATAAGAATCAGTTGCAAGAAAAGAAACAGGAAAAAGAAAGCAAGGAATACATGGTTCTTGATGAGATAACTAAAAAATTAAAGGTTCTTGAAAATAATAATAATCAATAACCACAACAGCAACAACCACCACAACAACAATAGGCACCTCAAACACCTGAAAGTGGTGTTAGAAGATCTACTAGGATAAGTAGACCCCTTGAACGATACTCTCCTTCATTATATTATTTATTGTTGACTGATTCTGGTGAACCTGAATGTTTTGAAGAAGCAATGCAGGTTGAAAGCAGGAAGAAGTGGGAGCTAGCCATGGATGAAGAGATGGACTCCTTAATGCATAACCAAACTTGGGACTTAGTCAAGTTGCCTGCAGGTAAAACTACATTGCAGAATAAATGGGTTTATAGGCTGAAGGAAGAAGATGGAGGAAAACAGAGGTACAAAGCTAGACTTGTGGTGAAGGGGTTTGCACAGAAGAAAGGTATTGATTTTGATGAAATATTTTCTCCTGTTGTTAAGATGAATTCAATTAGAACTATCTTAAGTCTTGTAGCAGCAGAAGATTTACATCTTGAACAGTTAGATGTAAAGACAACATTTCTCCATGGAGATTTGGAGGAAGAGATATACATGTAGCAACCAGAAGGATATGAGGTAAAAGGGAAAGAAAAATTGGTGTGAATATTAAAGAAGAGCTTGTATGGCTTAAAACAGGCTCCAAGGCAGTGGTATCTAAAATTTGACAAGTTTATGTCTGAACAAGGTTATACTAGATGTCACTCTGATCATTGTGTTTATCTAAAAAGGAAAAAAGATGGCAGTTATATTATATTGTTATTGTATGTAGATAACATGCTTGTTGCAGGGTCTAACATGCAGGAAATAAATGTGCTCAAAACAAAATCGGCAAATTCATTTGCAATGAAGGATTTGGGAGCTGCAAAACAAATCCTTGGTATGAGGATAACTAGAGACAAAAAAAATCACAAATTAACACTGTCTCAGAATGAGTACATAGAAAAGGTGTTGAAAATATTTAATATGCACAATGCAAAACCAGTTAGTACACCTTTTGCTATCCATTTCAAACTTAGTAAGGAGATGTGCCCAAAGACCCAAGAAGACATGGATTATATGTCTAAAGTTCCATATGCATCAGCAGTTGGAAGCTTAATGTATGCAATGGTCTGCACAAGGCCTGATATTGCACATGCAGTGGGAGTTGTAAGCAGGTACATGAACAATCCAGGAAAAGAACATTGGATGGCAGTAAAATGGATTCTCGGATATTTGAGAGGCACCACAAATCAAGCATTATGCTTTGGTGGTTCAAACATTGCTCTACAGGGATATGTTGATGCAGATATGGCAGGTGACAGAGATAACAGGAGGAGCACTACAGGATATGTATTTACTGTAGGTGGAACAGCTGTCAGTTGGGTTTCAAAAATTCAAAGTGTTGTTGCACTTTCAACAACAGAAGCAGAGTATGTTGCTGCTACAGAGGCTAGTAAAGAAATGATTTGGTTACAAAGGTTTATGGATGAATTGGGTAAGAAGCATGATATGGGAACACTATACAGTGATAGCCAAAGTGATATTCATCTTGCAAAGAACTCAGCATTTCATTCCAGGACTAAACACATACATCTCAAGTACCATTTCATACGGTCAGTATTGGAAGATGGAGAGTTGAAGCTGGAAAAGATACACACTAGCCAGAATCCTGCAGATATGCTAACAAAAGTTGTAACCGAGGAGAAAGCGTATGCTCATTGAGGTGGTGGCTTCCTGGATGATGAAGATGAGAAACAACCCAGTCAAGAGGTCATTCCGACGAATGAAGTAGCGGTAGGTGCTACAATCGGTCTCAGTGGGAGATTGTTGGGTGTGGAGCTTGATTATCTTGTTTACTTTGTATCATGACATTGGAACCCTATGTCTTTAGGGGCGGCAACGCCGCAGTAGTGCTCATTTACTGAGGGTTAGAGGGGGGGGGGCGGCGGCATACTGGTTACCCCACGGCGAGGGGTTTTTCGGGCGGCGCCCCGCTTTAAAACGGTGTAAAATTGCCTTGTAAAGGCTATAGTAATTTCTAGTGTCTGAGCCGTTCATTAGGCAAATGATGCGACGGTGGCAGTGTGTTATGGAACCAGGGTTTTGCTGAAAGCTGACCCTCGATTTTATGAGGGAATTGTATTGCGACTGTGTATTGTATGTGTATTCTCGGAGCTAGATACAGAGAGGGAGACTATGAGAGAGAACAGAGGATATTACAGCGGATCTGCTATAGGCTTTGTCTCTTCATTTTTTTTTGCTGGATAATAGAAAGGAAGAATTGGCTGTTCGGGGTGGACGTAGCCCAAACTAGGTGAACCAAGTATATCTGTGTCTCTCTAGTTTTATGTGTTTTGTGTGCTTTTATTTTCCGCATATTTTATGTGTTGCATTGCTCTGTAATATTTAATTTTCTAACACATTACTCTTTCTGGTTAAAAAATATATATTTGTAAAAATTTTATAAGTTTTTTTTGCTAGCATATCGGTGACTTATTGGAATATCTTGTGGTCTAAGAAAATAGGACTTTGGGGCATATAAGTTTTCAAAATCACCAACGGATCACACATTTTTAAGAAAAAATGACTTAAGGTATCTAAGTCATCAAAATAACTAAGAGATCACACTTGGCCTAGGCTACACCAACACTTAACATGGATGGGTTTTGGGTAAACATGTGAAGCTGGGTTATACTTTTGTGAGAAATGTGCCTGAAAAGATTATAATCATATTTTTTGGCTGAATAATCTTTTTTTTCAGCCGAATTATTAAAATTAATTAAGTTGACCTATTATTTTCATTTACATTATGTCAACCATTAATTGGATTTTTTCCCAGAGGTGGAAAAATCAACAATAAATATTTTTGGACGAATTATTAATTCGGTCAAATTATTAGTTCGACTAGATTAGTAATTCGATTGAAATGATAATTTGTCTGAATTATTAATTCGGTCAAATTAATGTTTATATATATCGCGACCCTGATTCTTGACTATTATTTTACTGTTAGTGGTTGCTTCAGTGGAGGATTTTTATGCGGTGTCGTCATTAGAGAAATTGATTTGTCGACAACGTGTTAAGTCCCTATATTAATAGTGTAGTCCCTTATTATGTTAGTGTAGCCCCCCTTATTATTATTGTTGTACCCATGTAACCCCCATATTTTTATTATTGTGCTCTTACATTATTATTGTTAGGTTGGCTGGGATTACATTGTGGCCCCACTGGGATTATATTGTGGCCCCATGGACTCCTATATATAGGAGTTATTTTCATTTGTATCATCGAAGAATTGTTCATTCATGTAATGTGTTGGAGGTTTCCCCCTCAAAGTGGCTTATTTCTAAGGCGTTGATATCTCTTTTCTTCTCTTTTTGGAGCTGGTTTCACAACATTTGGTATCAGAGCTTTGAGATTCTAGGGTTTCGCTGCTCCAAACAGGTCATCATGGAATTTTTGCTATAAATTTTTTTCTACTAAGGTTCAGAATCTGAAATTTTTAGAGTGCGAAGCTAAAAGCCCGAGGAACATTGTCACAAAATTTTATAGCTTGGTTCGCAATATTTTCGAAGATATGATTTGTGCAAGTTAGGTCATTTTGCAGGCTCCTGAATTTAACCTAAACAAGTCATCGTGGTGTTTTCACAATAATTTTGTTTCTACGAAGTTTTAGAAGCTGAAATTCTTAGAGTGCAAATATGCAATCCTGAGGAACATCATCGCAAAATTTCAGATATTGGTTCACAATATTTTCGGAGATATCATCTGTGGAAGTTAGGGATTTTTGAGGCTTCTGAATTTCATCTCAAAGAGGTGATTGTGGGAAAATATTCATAGCTATCTCTCTGAGCATCAGATTGGAATGCTGTAAAAAGTGGCCGCAAGTACACATAATGCAATTTTCAGTCTATCAATTTCAGATCCAAAGGAGGAAAAAGTGACACGTGGAAAGTCGTACAAGTTCGCTCTACTGAACTAGTCCAAAATTGGATCATTGTGGGAGATTGGACATAACTTTGTCTTGAAGAGTCCAAATCATATCAGACTTGTAGCATATGAAAGACGATTTAGAGGGCTACTGGAGGACTGAATTTTAGATATTTAGAATCCACAATTATAGAGATAATTCAATTTCAATATTGAGCTCCTCAAAAGCAAGTAAAAGGTGTGTATTTTTTTATTTTTTTTCCGAATTGCATAAGTCTTGCTTGAAGAATCAAATTAAATTGATCCCAAGGGCATATTGTAGAATAGATATCAGTATTGGGTTCTGAAATGACTCCTAAAAAGAATTCAACAACCATTAAGCCCTCAGAAATCTATACTATGACGCATGAAGAGAAAGAATTGCAGTATGAGATATCAAAATTATGGTACCAAGTGCAACAAATTTCGATCTTATGAAGAGCAACCGAAGATGACATAAATGGTTTAAAAGAAGAAATTGAGGCTAAGTTGGATGGTTTGAAGGATAAAAAAATAGCTAATATGGATGATAAATTAGTGGAAGATGACATCAACCATCAACAACAAGTTCTCCAACTCTCAAAGAATAACCTAACTTTGGTGCATAATCTAATGAAACAACAGGAATATCAACATCACATCGAAATAAGTTCTGAAGTAGTCACAGAAACAAGAAATCGACAAGTATGATCAATTTCAGAGTATCTCAGCAAGTGGAAGAACTTTCCTGTAGAATATTCCACATGGGAGGATGAGACTTTTATACAGAAGCATCAAGAAATAATCAAGTGTTGAGGACAACACTTGTTTGAAGGAGAGGGGCATGTTAAGTCCCTATATTAATAGTGTAGTCCCTTATTATGTTAGTGTAGCCCCCCTTATTATTATTTTTGTACCCCTATAACCCCCATATTTTTATTATTGTGCCCTTACATTATTATTGTTAGGTCGGATAGGATTATATTGTGGCCCCACTAAGATTATATCATGGCCCCATGGACTCCTATATATAGAAGGAGGTTTTGTTCATTTGTATCATCGAATAATTGTTCATTCATGTAATGTATTGGAGGTTGCCCCTTCGAAGTGGATTATTTCTAAGGCGGTGATATCTCTTTTCTTCTATTTTTGGAGCTGGTTTCACAACACAACGTATGTGACATGGAGGTTATTTCAAAATTTTTATTTTTTTACTGATTTTTTAATGTTTATTGTAAAATTTTAATGGTTTTTTTTGTAGAATTGGTTGGTGTCGTCGTCACTAGAGGAATTTTTCAGCCTCCTCTTCCTCCTATCAACCTCCTCATCCTCATCGTCCTGTTAGCCTCCTCGTTGTCCATACCAGGTATGCAACCTCTTCCTCCTAGTTTGGAACTCTAAAATGAGAAGGTTTTGAAAAGAGTTTGTCCTTGTGCCTTGGTATTACCAAAGTTATTTTTAGTACTTATTTAGGAATTACCGAATTCATCATACCGAAGTATTTATAGTATGAATACACTGAGAATTTGTGAGCCCGTTCTAAACATATACATGTGATACAAAGCTTCTAGTCAATGAGCTTTATAGAAAATACACAATACACAATGTAGACACAAAGTTCCTAAAAATGAGACACCAAGAAGACAATTATTCAAATAGTATACCGACCCATTCATTTGTTCAGAACTATGATGTGACCATAGTTTCTCTACCATGGATATGTTCACTCTTATTGATCTACAAATTTGTAGGTTCTTCTCGTGAATTGGAGTGAATTCATTGATAGTTCTTCAACCTAATTATTTTGAAAAATTATGCGTGTTTTAGTATTTCACATAATGTGAATGAATTTATACGGCTAACATAATGTGCAATATTACTTCCATAATGAATCAATGTTTGCGGGAAAAATACATTGGTACACCAAGCTACTATAGAGGGTTGAGAAAAGTCAACCAAACTGTAGAAAATGTTTCTGCCTTAGAATACCAAATTTTGTACAGATAAATAATAAATACACCAAAACATCAGCTTACACTTGTATGGTCACATCAAACATTGCATTAAATTTTCAATGGACCATTTTTTATGAAAGTTAGAGGTTTATTGGATAACTCAAACTATGCCTCATGTATTGATTGTTCTAGTAGCACATGTGGAGTAGCATTTATTCTTGGCATAAAAAATCCTGGATGACTCGTGTATGCCTATACCTCTTCTCTATCATTACACCTTAGCATATAGAAACCTCTAGTGAAATATACCAAGCATAGTATTGTGAAAAGAAGAGAAGAAATAATTCAAATTAAATGCAATCAATATGAATAGTACTGTGAATTTTTTTTATTAATAAAAATATGAAATGTATAAGTCAGCAATAAGAGTTAATAATATAGGAATATCTCAAAAACAACTATCTCTTACAGTAAAGTAAAATGCATGTTACTCATCTGCACATCTATCTCTCAATATACACAAATATCACACACATAATTTAACTATAGAAAATTTGATTATTGAATTTTTTTATCTCCATGCAAGCACATATAAAGAATGCAAGTGTAACTTATTTTGTGCTTCAAACCCTTGGAGGTTGGATCAATCAAATTTCAAAGGAAGGTAAGTGCAAATTATTTTGTGTTTGATAACCTTTAAGGTTGAATCAGTCAACATTCAAATTTTAAATTCTATTATTGACTCCAGTGTAAGCTATTTTCATCTTCTCTTACCCGTACAGAATAATAAAATTTCAAACACCCATGGTAAGAGTACATTTAGGGTTGGAATTTGGAAACCAGGCTATCCAAATCCGATGGTTTTGACCCTTGGTCCATTATTAAAGTGGAACAGGTCAGGATAAAAAGTCAGAAATCAACTGTATTGTCTATGCTACATGATATAAAAAATACTTTTTCATTCTAGGAATCAATTGCAAGAGAAAAGCTTAAACTATTGCTTGATGTTGGGCCATAAAACCATTTTTCCCCTGACCTTGTCATGATGCTATTAGCAATCCAACATTGGCTTGTAACCTTGATTGTCCACCTGTTTAAAACAAAATCCTTAAATAAATAATAAATAGAACTTGTTGTAGTTAAAATTATTTTTGGAGGGTGAAAAAAAAGCAAATATAAAACTAAAATCCCACCTCCCACCTTATGTTCTAGCATGTTGTTGTTCATGTTCTACACCCCGCTATGCTCCACTTGTTGTCGCTCTAGTTTCTGAAGCACAAGCTAGAGACCTACATGTAGGACAAGTTTTCTTTCGTAATGTCGCATGGGGAAAATTACCAATTCGATCGAGCTAAGCAAAAGAGTTTGAAAATTTTATAGTTTGATATGATTCAACCACTAATACTTCAAATTTGTATTAGGACGGGTAATTTTTTTACCAATTAGTCCTTCATTTCACATAAAAAATACTATTTAAATCTGACCTCCTCCATGGATGCCAGATAAAAAATTCATTTCACTCACTCATTAAATTTTATTATGCAAATGTACTTCGCTTGTTAATTCTCACATGCCCATAAACACATCTCTCTTTTTCAATTAGTCTAAGTTCATCATACAAAAAATTTCCTTTGTTCTTTATCCATTAGTGTTACACTTCCTAATTCTAATTATTTGCTTTTCCTCACATTCATTTATTTTCTTTCCTTACTCTTTTTAGAAATTCACCCCTCCACTTAGTGAAATCTTTTTAAACTCCTATATCCATATTCTTGTATCTGATGCTCTTCTACCCGAGCCTCTCTCTTACCCAACAACCTCTTTAATGAGCCTATATTCTCTCTTAACTAATTCCTCTCCTGTAACCCCCAACTACCAATAAATTCACAATTGAAACACAACCTAATGGGCCTCCACTTGGAAATATGAATATGATTTGGGATTTTAAAAAACCAAGATCATGCTACCATCAAAACCAACCATATTTTTTATTAATTAATTGCAGTTTTTATTGGTCTCGTTTCCCACCCACAATAATTCATCATCCTAGTTGGAGAAACTTCATATTTTGTTTTGTTTTCACCATTGTTTCAATAAAATGGATAAATAAAACAATTATTTATCCCTATAAGTAACTACTATAACTGTCAAATTTTTATCACATTTAAAAGGGGGGAGCAATACAAACCTCTTATAGAGTATGATATCAATTTTGGATTCATAAATCTGCCAGATAATGTCCAAATCAAACAACATAAACAACAAAATTTTTGGTTTGAATGAGTAAAATAAGGTACACATGAGTGTCCAACATAGGGGTTGTACTCTACCAACGATTCCTCTAGCACATCGACAACACAAAAAATTCCTCTAGCGAGCCTCCTGAACGAACAATAACAGTAAACTAATAGTGCGAAAAATTCCTCCAGCGAGCCTCCCTAATGAACAATAACAATAAATTAAAAATGTATGCAAACGTTGCATAAATTTGGCTATCATATGCAAATGTTGTATAAATTTGGTTGTCATATGCAAACGTTGAATAAATTACGAAGGAGAACCTAGAAGATGATCCTGAAAATAGGCCATTTATACTTGTAGTATTCCACTATTGAATCACAATAGATATTTATTTATTATCATTCTACCATAAACAAAGTAATTTGAAATAAATAAGCATATTATTCATAAATTGTTGTAGTATTCCACTATTAAATCACAACAGATATTTATTTATTACCATTCTCCCATAAACTAAGGAATTTGCAATAAATGAATTTAACATTTTAAATTGAATTTATTTTTTACAGGGATCAGAAAATCCATTAAACATGGTTGAAAAATGCACATTATGCATAGATGTTTCTTGTTATCCCAATCCAGGGAAATCAGATGTTTCTAGTTATCCAAATCCAGGGAAAGTGGTGATTACTTATGTTCTATACAATATTGCGATGAACAAATTACTCCAAAGGAAAATGACTGTACCTAGAAGAGAAACAAATAATGAAGCATATTATATTGCATTGATAGAAGAATTAGGAACAAATAGGGAATATGGATCCAATGGAATTGTAGTTTTCACCAATTTCGGACTAGTGTGCAACCATATGAAATGTGTGTACCAAATTAAAAAGAAGAGGTTAAAACAATTGCATGGAGAAGAAAAAAATATTGTTACACAATTTCAATAATTTAGCATAAGACATTGTCCAAATTTTAATAGGATGTCTAGTGATCTATTGTATGGGGCAATGACAATTGAAGATTTGTTTGTGAAAGATGAATTAGTGTTAAGAAGCTCTCCATTAAAATTTATTGATGAACGTTATAAAACATCTTTGATATGTGTGTGCTTTTTAGTTATAAATGTATCATTTTAATGACCATGTGTTTTTCTCAATCCTATACCAAGTGTGCCCCCATTATGTAAGCACAACTTGGTGAACTTCATGTTTTGGAAAATTTTATATTTAATTTTCAAAATGTGTATGCTTCAACATTTGTGTTTTTAGTCTTGAGTATATTTTAAATGAAGAAATTCAGATAGTTACATTAATTTTCTGAATGCTTTCAATGTTATTAAATCTAGCAAATCTAAGATCTTAAAATGCATGACGTAATTTCAAGGGTTACATCAATTTTTTGAATTATTGATATTTTTAAATAGAAATTTTAAGATTTTTAAATTTATAAGGTAACTTCAAAGGTTACATCAATTTTACATCAAATTTATGAATTCTTGATCTTTCTAAATAACAATTTAAAAAAAATTGTAAATGCATGAGGTGACTTTTTAAAGATCATGTATCTATATATGTATAGATATCCATATCATGGATGATAATTTGCCACTTGATTAATTGAGGTGAGCATCAATCAAGTCTCACGCATCTACTAAAGTGGGAGGTCACGGATCAAAGAGAAAATAAAATGGATCGGGGGAGGTCCATCATAATCATGGTATATATATATATATGTTTATGTGGTAGTTTTTAAATGATATTTGAATATAATAATACACACATGTGTATACATATGGAATTGATTTTTTATCGGTTTAGCTTTAAATTAATTTATAATAAATTTCATTTTCTTAGGAGCATCTCAAACTAGGTCGAAAAGAGTATCTACTCAATCAATGGAGGGTCATTTTTCACACCATCATGGTATGGTATATGTGTGTGTGTGTGTGTGTGTGCATTTAATTAAATGATAAATAGGTGGAATCATATGTATGTATACATATAAATTGAATTTATTTTCTATTTTTTTAAGAAGCTTTGTTCATTATGACGTTGCTTGAGGGTGGTCAAAATTCTCCCGGTGGTCTACCAGCTCAATCTTTGTTTGGTCATGTTGATGCTAAACCATATTCGGGTGGTCAAAATTCTCCCAGTGGTCAACAAGCTCAATCTTTGGGTGGTCATGCTAGTGCTCAACCATTTCCGGGTGGGAATGTTGGTGCTAAACCATCTACAAGTGGTCATCAATCTCAATCGAATCATCATGATCCTCATCATTTTGGTAAATTATATATATATATATATATATTATGTTAAAACAAATTTGTACATGTAAATGAATTGTATGTATAGATGCATGTACTTGTCAATATTTCATTTGTATGAATACATTTGTTCACATGTTTTTATATTTATGTAATTTTATATTGATGCAGAGGGTGAAAATTTTGCTCGAAATAGATGTAAGCAAAGCCAAGAAATTAAAGAAGAAAGTTGTACAAAAACTACCTCTTATCCATCTGATATTCCTCATGACCTTCCTTGGGATAAAAACCTACAACAATGTACATTACAAAGGTGCAAAAGTAATTACTAAAAATTGAGGAAATATCTTTGGAGTTTGGAGCTCCATACAGAGAATCGAGAAAGCTTAGAAATAGTTATGCAATCTCTAAGCTCATTTATTGATGTTTATGAGAAGTTGGGCTAACCACGAATGCCTTTGTAGATATGATGAGGCATAGAAAGGAAGAAGTAGCTGGTCCCGATAAATGGGTTGAGGTTAGTAAAAGGGTTACAAAGTCAAATGCAAAGTATATGTTTAATTTCAAATAAGGGCCAAAAAGAAACATGCTAAAGGTGCAATATTTCAAGCACCCTAATATAGCCAAACATCTGTATGATAAGTTCCTTGTAGCATATGGAAAGCTGCCATGGAACGACAAGGTTCCAATTTATTTTGTGAAATTATTTTATGCAGATTTTTTTTTGGGTATGAAACCTGATTATAATGACCTTCTAACTAAATACTATGGTACTAGGAGAGGTCGATTATGTGATCGTAAGGGCACATTACATGATATTGAATTTCCTCACCCTCTACCACATTTGGTACGTAAACCTCCTTGTCTGGTAAATTTTTAGTCAGAGATGGATGCCAATTATCAAATTGGTTGAGAAGGAAGGGATGCCATTATAGACAACATCCAGAATGCATTCACTGGAATTGATATCGGCCTAAATCGACAAAGAGCACGATCTAATGCAAATGTGAAATTTATATATAAAACAAATTAGGAGATAGATAATATGAATATTGAGGAGCTGAAAGCATATGAAAAGGTTTGTCGTAATGGTCGGAAAGACCTAATTATTCATGAGGAAGAGGACATGGGATCAGTATGTGTTAATGGTTAGGGTGGATATTTTAATTTAATTTGTAATTTGTATGTGTTAATGTCATTTCACATACATTAAATTGTTAATTTTCTCAGATATAATCTAACAAAAATGTATCACATGTTCACCATTTGAAGTTAGCTCATTTTTTGAATGAAAATTTTGATAATATCATGATCCAAGGTTTAGGTTCCAATCAAGATGATATTTTGAGAAATGTTAGTTTTTTTTTAAGAGTTCATTTTGATACAATTATTATTCTACTTTTATTATATCAGTATCATGAGGACATATTTTAAAAATAAATATTTATGTACATATATAATTAAATGTTAACATATTTTGATTCAACCTGACGTTTTCGATATGGCGCCACATTCTTCCCCCTATTAAGAGATGTGTCAAATATTCCATCGTCACAAGTATTGAATATTTCACTTATGTTTTGTTGTAAATTGAAGTGCGAGCTTCACTAAAAAATGAGATAGATTTATCTTGCGGTTTTAAAATTTTCAAATTTTAGCTTTGTGGAGACGATTTCCATTCTCTAGGGACTTTAGCGATGCAATCGACAATGGGGATAGGATCATCCAATTTTTTTTTTTAAATTGTCTAACATTTTTTTTAATAAATTGCAAGTTTATTCATTTTCATGTGCAATTTTAAAATTTTAATATATACATGTAAACGTATTATATAGGGAATCCAGGTGGAAGAAATGCAGAGGGAACAACATGAGGTATTTCATGGAATTTGAAACTTTAGTCAGTTACAAGGATTTATTTCTCTAGACAATTTGAAAAAGTTGATACTTGTTTTTTTAATATTGATCTATTTTATGCATTTTCATTTGCAATTTTAAAATTTTAATATATATATACATGCACATGTATTGTACAATTTATCCACGAGGGTGAAATGCATGGCGAACTCCACAAGAGAACAATGGAGGGGGAACACCATGAGGTATTGCTTGGAATTTGAATCTTTTTTAATTTTGGTATTATGATTACATTTTCATTTAATTTTAAAACATTAAAATTTAATTTTAAAGTACAAAATCTTATGTATATATATGAAATTACACATGTTGTGTAGCCCCTCTCCCCCTCCCCCGTGATTCAAATGAGAACACAAGGAGGTTGATAGATCACATATTTTAGCTAGATTCTCTAAATTGATGCATTGTTTTATTTGACAATATTTTTATGTTATATTTAATTTTATCATGATAGAAATTTTGGACATATTAAAGTAAAATTATTTATTATGAATTGATGCATATTTTTATTTGAAATTTTTTTATTATATATTTACTTTTATAATGATATAAATTTTGTATATATTTTAAATCTAGAACTCTTTATTATGATTTAATACATGCTAATTTTAGAGTTTATGTACATTTTGCATGGTACAATTTGCATGATCCATGGTTTGATGCTTAAAACTTGGTTTTACATATTTAAGTTCATGAATATGTAGAAATGGAATTAAATTTGAATTAGTTGGTACATTTTGGATGATCATTGTTATAATTTTAGTATATGATTCTTAGGTCTTGTTTAAAGTTGTTTTGTCACTTGTTATTTAAAATGAATCTATTAAAATTGTAAATTACAAAACAAGGTACATTTTTCATCTGAATGAATCTTATAATTAGGTGTATATTTCTAAAAAAATCGTGAAAATTGCATTATAAAATATGGTATGTACATTTTGTATTAATGTATCTAGAAAGGCTATTATGGATGTCTGTTTATATTTAAATTTTAATATAAAATTTGTCATGCAAAAACATACTATAATATTGCATTATAAAACATGGTACAATTTCCATGATCCATGGTTTGATGCTTAAATTTTTTACATATTTAAGTTCATGAATATGTAGCAATGAAAGTAAATTTACATTTCTAGTTGGTACATTTTGCATTCAATCATTCTTATATTGCTAGTCTATATGATTCTTAGGTTTTGTTTGAAGTTGTTTAAAGTACATTTAAAATAAAGCTATTAAAATTGCAAATTGCAAAACATGGTACATTTTTCACTTTGATGAATCTTATAATTAGGTGTAGATGTCTAAAACAATCATAACTTAAAATTGAATTATAAAATATGGTACATGTGCATTTTTCATTCATGCATATAAAGGCTAAAATGGATGTCAATTGAATGTTAAATTTTAATATAAAGTTGTTTGAATTCAAAAACATACTATAAAATTGCATTTTAAAACATGTTACAATTTGCATGATGCATGGTTTGATGCTTAAAGGTTTTACATATTTAAGTTCATGCATATGTCGCAATGAAAGTAAAGTTGCATTTAGTTGGTACATTTTGCATTCAATCATACTTATAATGTTAGAAGATGGTTCTTAGGTTTTGTTTAAATTTATTTCAATGTCAAGCTATTTAAAATGAATCTATTAAAATTGAAAATTACAAAACATGGTACACAATTTTCATTTTAATGAATCTTATAATTAGGTGTAGATTTCTAAAACAATCATAAAATTTTAAATTTGCATTATAAAATATGGTATGTCCATTTTGCATTAATGTATAGAAAGACTACTATCGATGTCGGTTCATAGTTAAATTTTAATATATAGTTGTTTGAATTCACAAACATATTAGATAAAATTGAATTATAAAATAGGGCCCACAATTTGCATGATGCATGGTTTGATGATTTTAAAGGCTTTATATATTTAAGTTCATGAATATGTAGAAATGAAGGTAAAATTGCATTTAGTTGGTACATTTTGAATTTAATCATTATTTTTTCTCCGTAAAACTAAATCTATTAAGAGAGCATATGGTACAATATGAAGTTACAACCAAGAGAAGCAAGTAAACAGGAAGACAGAAAGGATAAACTATCCACCTCGGCCCTTAAGAGAAACCATGAAGAGAGTATTGCAATAAGAAAAAAGGAACAAGAAAAAACAAGGTAACAAGAGCTGAACAAGGGATTCTACCCAACATGGGTCGAATCATCCATTCGACATTTTTTCCCTTTCTTTTTGACAAATTTGACCCAACCAAGATGATGCAGCTGAGCTGGAATGATTTGCAGACTGAGCTAGGCTGTCGGAGAGGTATCCTTGTCTGAATCTGAGGGAGAAGACTCATGAGTTCTTTTCTGTGAGTTTGGGGGAACATTAGATTCCTCGGGGCTTGCCGAAGGTGGATCCTATGATGGCTTTGCATCCTCTCCTTCTGCTTCCCCTTCCTCTTAATCCGAGCTGAAATCAATATCATCCATGGGGGGAGGATCATGAGGTTTCCAGATTTTGGATTCTGGCTTATGATTGGTTTTCTTCTTTTGGGCAGGCATCGAGGAACAAGAGCTCTGAAGGTGCCCAGTTTGATGGCAATGCCGGTAGCGAAAGGCTATGTTCTTGTAATCCAGGGTCTGAGTCCAATGGAAGTCTCCAACTTTGAGATTAATCTGATCGGGTAGACCTTTGCTCATGTCTATTTCTGCACAGATTCTGCTGAAGGTGTATATGCCCTTTTCCCCCCTCGAGGTGTATGTGGCAAGAAAGTGGCCTAGAGTATTTCCAATCCCTTGGAATACAACAAAGTTCCATAGCTGCGCCGGGAGATTAGGAAGTCTGACACAAATGGGGAGCTTGGTGATGACTGTTGTAGATGGATTGAAATCTGGGAACCAGGGGGTGAGAAATAAACCTGCTATGCCCCAAAACCATGGGCCTTCTGTAAAAGCTTTTTGGTAGTCTTCACTGAAAGCAAACACTACAATGAAGAAGCCCTTTGAGCAGAATAGAACCTTGCAATTGTTGGCCCAGTTGGAGTGAACCCATTGGTGGAGGTCTGCCATGCGTGGTCATAGTCCATTAAATTTGCAGATAATGGCATGCGCTGCAAACTTTTGGATTTTCTCATCCAACGTTGGATGTGATATTTCAATGGAGGGGGTTTCCTCCAGTTTTTCCACCAAAAAAATCTTGGGAGCCTGAGTTGGTGGAGTTGTTTTCTTGGGTATCTGAGCATGGACAACATCTTTGTAAGAAAAATACAGAGCTGTAGATGACTGTCCAACAGCTCCCCCTCTCAGACGAAGGGTGAAAACAATTGATGCATTTATTTTAATACTGTAAAAAGAGAGGGGATAAAGATCCTCAAGTTGTTTACCTTCGTGGAGGAGTCTCTGTGATGCATAAGGAATCCCCAGCCTATATTCAAGGATTTTCTTGAGGTCCTGCACTAGATCTGAAGAGCTCACCCACTGCAGCATAGTTTTGCCAGAAAGGAGCAAGATCTAGATCTGAAAAGAGGCAGAGTGATCCAACTTCTGCTTGCCTCTGCATATCTGAGAAGAGAGGAGACTGGTACTCTGATAATCCACATTTTCCAGAACTTGTTGCTGGGGTGTGTGAGAAGTTGTGGGGTGAGGCAAATAGCCGTAGAGATGAGTATTTTTTTTCGCCCAAAATAACTCCCAAGCGCGCCCTCTAGGAAAATCCAGATAGCTCAAATAATTCTGAATCTGAAAAACAGAGGATCGACGATTATGGGAAAGTAGACGCGGTTTGAAAGGGGTTGAGAGGACTTTCTGCGCGCAATGATTCGTCCCTAGAGCTGCAGCCTGAGCAAAAGACAGAGTATTTGCTGCAGTGCCGTTCTTAACCCATGCATCCTTTGCCTGTAGGGGGTGGCTATTACAAATCGCAGCTGCAGAGGGCCGAGATCTAGCATCGTCGTTTTCCTGAGAGAAGCGGTGTAGGGGTAGGTGAGATCTCAAAGGGGCCTGGAAGACTCGAAGTACAACGTCGGTGAAAGTATCCGGCATTCCACAGCTGTATGGATGAGCAGGGCTAAGCGAGGGCAGGGCAGCGACCTGGGATCTTAGTTCAGTAGAAATCCTAGGTGCCATCGTGCATATCCACCGTGTTCTATTTTTTATGATAGATCTCAACCGATATTATTGTTAAGTGATTAGTGCTACTGAATTTAATCATTATTATAATGTTAGTATATAATTATTAGGTTTTGTCTAAAGTTGTTTTTTCAATTTATTTAAAATGAATCTAGTAAAATTTCAAATTTCAAAACATAGTACATTTTTCATTTGAATGAATCTTATAATTTGTTGTAGATGTCTAAAACAATCAAAACTTAAAATTTGATTATAAAATATGGTATGTACATTTTGCGTTCATGTATAGAAATACTAATACATTTTGTGTTCATGTATGAAATCGTTTAAGACCAGAGAATGTATACATGTAAATTACTTGTCGTGAATGCAAACATAATATCAATAGCATCAAATCCTCAATACACTTACATAATAGTTAGTATACATATACATTTTTAACTCAATACAAGACCCAATGAGCATCGATTTCACATCATCACATTCTTAAGAATGTACAACTTAAGAGTGCATAAAAAGAAAGGCTAACAATGTACTTGAACTCTAAGTTCTCAAGATGAATCAAAGGAGAAGGAATTGTTGGGCAGTTCAATTAAAAAATTCTAATGGAATGGCATCCTTAGTGATCTTTTCATGGTCAGCTTTTGAAATTCTCTATTTCTTAACTTTCATTTTTTTTTTATTGAAATTATATCAACTTTATACACACTACATACACCAAGTGACTATATTGACAAATTATCACAATGGATTGATAGTCGTGAAAGTAAGCATTACTATTAGTTTGATGAGTTTATTGGAAAAAAAACCTTTCAGTATAATAGACCCTCTTTCATATATATAACCGTTATCATCATAGTCTTCCAATAACTTCATCTTTCGTTCAGTGCACCACATCAAATAATACTTGACATTTTTTGTGTTGTTAATGGGTGCAACTACAACAAAAACATATCCTGCACAATAAAACAAGTGTAAATTCATATAATAATTAACATGAAATTAAATTTATAAACATGGACTTGATTTTATTATCTATTTCTAGATCTCTATATTTTAACTGTTATCTAGATACATGATACACAATGATTTTAAAAGCATAAAACATATATATATCCTTTCAAAGAAATCAAAATGTTACCTTCTCTAACAAGATCATAAACTTGATCACCTTCAGATGATACTATAGTCTCCTCTCATTCCATCTCTTCGAAGCTTGCAACTGAAATTTTATCGTTTGTATTTAGTTTTGTATGTTCCTAGGCTTTTACATACACATTTCTTTCACAAACATCACTGGATTGTTTGTTCTCTACACAAACAAGAAAAACACAAGAATCTTTTCTTTTATCAAATGAAAACACATTTATGTACTTATTTTTGTAATTGAATGCAATTTTCATGTCCCCTTTACTATTTTAGCTTCATATCTAATCGATCTATCTACATATTGGACTCAAATATGCCAAAAAAACCTATATAGTAAATTCAAACATGAACTTAAATATGTTATTTAAAATACAATTTATATATCAAATATAATCATCGTGATATTGTTTAAACTATATAATTTATAGTTTAAACTATATTTAAAATGCTTTACCGAAGGAATGTGGCCATGCCACATTTCAAAAGGAGTTTTGTTTCTAATTGAACTTGAAGGACACCTATTCTTTATGTAAATTAGACAACATTGCAGCAGTATAAACACATTCTTGAAAAAATAACATGGAGCGGACCATATTTAAAATAGTTCTGTTCATTCTTTCAGCTACACCGTTCTGTTGTGGATTATATGGCACAGTTGGTTGATGTTTGATTCCATGTTGACGAAGATAATTTTCAAATTCGTTTGAAGTGTATTCTTTTCCATTATCAGTACGTAGAGAGCCAATATGTGTTTGTGCATCATTTTCAATCCATGCATGAAAATTCTTGAATGTTTGAAAAACATCAGACTTGTTCTTTAATAATTGTTCTTCAATAGAAGCAATCCCACACATTACCGAATTGTAGTGCTTAATAAATATTCATCATGTATTTGGCTTGCATTTAACTGAGCTTAAACGGAGCATAGGGCCACATAAATATGAATGAACAAGCTCAAGTTTTCGATGTGCTCTGGAGTGTGAATCATGAAATGGTTGTTTGCTATGCTTTCCTAGAATACAATCATCACATTCCTTAGGTTTTCTAGCAATTGTAGGCAGACCATTAACACCATTTTTCTTCAGAATGAGATTTCTAGTTTGAAGTCTCCCAACATGACACTGCACCAAAAGACTTGATGGGAATGTACCTTCATCATGATGTGAAGTGAATGCAAAGTTTTGAGCATGAGCAGATGAACCTTTCAGCTTCAAGAGTCTCCCTTCTTTTATTCCCTCCATGACAAGTGAGTGATCTGATGCTTTTCTGACCTCTGCCTTGCCATCAAACAAGTGAATGGAGTGTCCTTGCTGGAGGATTTGGACCAAGGACAACAAGTTCCTCCTCAACTCAGGGAGGTATAGAACCTCATGTAGGATATGATCTAGAAGACCAGGCAAATTAAGCCTGAATGTGCCAAGCCCTGATGGCTTGAGTTTGGATTTATCTGCGAAATATACTGCTCCATCAAATTTGTCAGTAAATTCTTCAAAAAAATCTTTTCTAAATGTCATGTGACATGTTGCTCTTGAATCTAGCAACCAATCATCTCTCCATGAAGTAAATGAAACATCAAAAAAGTCTTCAGTTACTCCATTGTTATAATGTGCTAGAACAAAATGAGTGGATTCATGTGCTTTACCTTTGTCTTTGTCATTAGTTTTACCTTTGTCTTGATTTCTTTTCTGCTCAATTTTCTCCCAAGGTGTTCTACATTTGGATGCATCATGTCCATCTTAATTGCAACGTGTGCAATGAAGATTGGATTTGTCAGATTGTCTGCCCCCCCTTTCTGTGAAGTTTCTTCTTCCTCTTCCTCTTCTGCCATCTCTTCCTCTAGATGAATCTGGAGCATGAATATTTTCTCTATGTGCCAAGTATGCAGCCTCTTCAGAAGACGAAGGGACTGTCATCTTCCCGAAAGCTTTCTCTCTTTCTGCAAACTTTTTCTCAAGTGTATCAAAGGTGATATGCTCAAGGTTTCCACTTGCTTGAAATGACTCAAGATAATGTGAGTAAGTCGGATATATGCCTTAACATATGCTGTGGGAGATATTTCCATTTTTACACCAGTGCTTTCAATGTCATGCATTATAGATCTTACTTCTAAAGCTAAAGCAAGGGGATCATCATTCTTCATTTCAAGACTAAACAGGCGCTTAATCATCAATTGAACATTTTATAATTCTGAATGTGAGTCATAGAGTTCTTTTAGCTCGCTTAAGGCTTCATAGGCATTTGAGAATGATGAAATATGGCGACTCACCTCTTCATTTACAGAAGCTGCAATCAAGGCATAGGCCTTGCAGTTCTTGTTTTCCCAAATGGCGAGCTCCTTGTCTGAAGTGGGATTTGCTGGTGGATTCCCTTCTTGTCCTTCACAGATTCATTTCCACAACTCATTAAAAATGAGAGTGTGCTTGATTTTGTGGGACCATTCAAGATAGTTCTCTTTTCCGGAGAGAACCACCCCTACAATAGATATGAGAGAATGCATTCTTCTGAAGGGGAAAAATAATTACTTTGCTGGAAAAAATTCTTTTGAAGAGGAAAAATTTGCTAGAAAATCTTCAATTCTGGAAATTTACTCAATTAAAGGGGACAAAAACTCTTTGCTAAAAACACTGAATTCTGCACCAAATATATATATATATATATATATATATTTTGGAGAAAAAAATTTTGTATGGGTACTATATTATATGGTTGGGGAGGAGATGGAGTATAATATGGTGGGGGGCGGTATAATATATGGTGGGGTGGGCGATATTAAATAGGAGAGACAACGCTATAAGGAGAGGACGATGGGTGGTATTATATATGGTAATTTATTAATAATGGTGGGCGTTATTGTGAATTGAATATAGTGGGGAGGGGGTGGTATAAAATAAGACAGATTTGAACGAAATATGGAGTGAATGACAGGCAGACAGAGAGTAATATGGAGTGAATGACAGGGTATAAGAAGGGGAGTTGGGCCACGAGCCATAAGGAGGGTCGACAGGCTGGTTGTAGCCAAAGGCCAAGGGAGCAATGTGTTACAGTTGGGTAGGAAGCCAAAGGCCGAGGGAGAAATGTGTTGCAATGCGTTACAGTTTGCTTAATGTTGTAGAGAGGACGTAATGGATTTGAATGATAGCATATGACAGAAGAGACGTCTTTATAACTGTTACAGCGTATAAAGCCAGGCCATTTTTGTGCAGGCGTATAACTGTGACATCGTATAAAGGATGTGGGATGTAGGAGCGTATGTTAACACAACGTATAAGTGGAGTGACAACGTATTACAGTCGGGCCATGGGCGGTGTCGACGTTGGGGATAGCGCAGTGGGGTGGGAATGAATATGCGTAGGTGTTGGGGAAGAGGGGGGCCGTAAGGCCAGGAACTGGAAAGAGGGGAGGCCGAGAGGCCATTTAAAAAAAACTGGAATGGCAAAGATGCAGGAACTGCAGAAATTGCAGGGGCTACAAAATAATCAGATATTGTAGGAGCTGAACCTGCAGAATTCAGAGACTGTATAATTTGCAGAGATAGAAAAGAAATGCAGAATTTCAGTATATAAATTTAATGGAGCAGCAAAAACTAGCATAAAAACTAACTAAGCAAAGGAATGAGGGAGTTACACCATAGGCAAAAATGCCAATAGTGGGACTGGCTCTGATACCATGTCAAACCAGGAGGTAACTCCGCAAATCAGAATGTGTATTAGATGAAGAACGTACATGTATTTATACATGGAGGTGAGGCTATTGGGATTCATATCCCAATGACTCTTGGCCTTCCTTATTTCCTAATATTATTTATTATACAATATTACATATCCACACCCAACCCATAGGATTAGGTGTCAACAAAAATTAATAAAAATAGTCATATATTAAAAATATATACAATTTAATTTGGATATATTTACATACCTCCGTACCTCCCTTGATGGATTGGCCTCATGGCTTAGTGCAAAAATGAACCATTCAGTAACTTGTTCAGCTGACACAAGTCGGTTTGTAGAGTGGTCCATTCGATATCTTCAAAGTGCTCATTTTATACATGCCCCTACACCATCATGTTCTCCTTTTCTATGACCAATCTGAAAGGCATTCCAACAATGTTTAATGTGGGTTTTCATATGAAGACAACACAACCAAAAGAATGATCGTAAATATTTGATTTGACCTGTACATCCATCTGACCATATCTAATGTTCATTGAATTTTATTCCATGACCTTTCAATGAGTCATACATCTTATCAAAACAATGTTGTACAAAATGTGTACCATGTGTATGATCATCGCTGATATAAAAGTGATATTCTTTAATAAAATGATGATTCTCACTGGTGCTTTCTATATGATCAAAATTTTATTCAAAATTTCTATATAGAATATAGGCAAGCATAGAGTCTTGGTCAAAATGATAATATTCACTTTTTATTTCATTTTGTGCAACAAATTTGTAATTATCTTCAAAATCAACTATTGACAAAATGGTCACTGGTGGAAAAATTTCACGGTATTTTTTGAATTGCAGGTCTGCCATCGAGCTCTATCTGAATGCTTGGTGTATTTATAAATTTATGTCTCAAATTTCTTCAAAGCTCTATCACATAAATTTATTCTTCTTGGAAATCAATCCTTTTAGCACTTGTACTACTATTTGAACTAATCAATGTATGGATATATTCATAACTCTTCCATTTCACTTTTAGGTTGGACAATGATTGATCATTTATATCAATAGGATATGTATTGTGAAATAAAGTCAAGTTTCCAAAATGATCACATTTTTTACCACCAACACATTTCTTTTGGTAAAATAATTCATGACTTTCTCTTGCATATAGAATTTCGGATATGAAATCAAGGATAGTGGAAGGAGGAGGTGATTTTTTCCAAAATGTTTTACCAAAATTAAGGAAGGCACCATAAAATAATTGAAATTCCACATGATAATGAAAAAAAAAATTGTTGTGTACAGTGATAGGTTTAGCGTACCATGGCTTTTGTTGAACAAAAGCACTAGTTGAGACATAAATTCCATGATTATTGTTACACCATTTTTTGGTCATCTAACCTATTATCATTAGATGGACCCAAGTACACCATGTAAGACCAATTTTACCCTAAGTAAAACTGCCTTCACTATGTTAAAATAGGAAACCCCAAAAGGAAATATTAAACAAACCTATATTTGTTTGATTTTCCTCATGGAATAATTAATTAAACCATAATTTAATTATTATTCCCAGTCATGTTTAACCCAAAAACAAAGAAATTAATTAGATAAACCTTTATTTATCTTATTATTTTCTAGGAATATTTATTTAAATCTTATTTAGATAATATTCCTTGTTAAATATGACCAAATCACCCACAAATAATTAAATAAATCATTATTTATTTAATTATCTTTCAACCACTTCCTTAAATAATTAAATAAATCATTATTTATTTGATTATCTCCTAACCGCTTCCTTAAAAAGATAAATAAATCATTTATTTATTTATTTTTGACAAATTAAGGGATTTGACCCAAGTCAAATACCTTTTCCCTCCAACAAATATAATAAAATATTCCATAAAAAGTGGATCTAGATCTGGTTAACCCAAGCACCAAGATCTAGAATGACCCAATATTTTGTTATAAATAGGAGGGTTTTTCCTACCATTCTTCACCTTTTGTTGCCTATTAGAT
The DNA here is from genome assembly GCA_034641835.2 of Pinus albicaulis. Classification (NCBI taxonomy): domain Eukaryota; kingdom Viridiplantae; phylum Streptophyta; class Pinopsida; order Pinales; family Pinaceae; genus Pinus; species Pinus albicaulis. Next base: position 1,419,206,687 of record CM076579.1, on the reverse strand, counting down.
CACTCTGGATCTATACACTTGGTCCCATTTTTCTACCATTTGTTGTGTGAGCTCCCTTTGAGTTCCATTCTTTGTGTGGGTTTTCTACACCAACAAGAGAGAGAAATCTTAGATCTGAAGTGCTGAGGACTTCCAAGAACCCATCCCACTGAGGAGAATTGGATACACCTTCTTGTTTTCCTCCTAGGTGCCCAATTAATATAAAAATTCTTTCAAAAATTGTTCTTGTCTTGTCTATTGGTATATGGAGCAGACCCTTGTTTTTTTTGCTTAATGTCTTTCCATGCATAGATCTGGTTTTTACAACTCTTTTATGTTCAACTAACCGCAGATCTGAAGATATTGGCAGCCACTTTTGTTGTTAGGGCTATTAGTTATGCGTAGCTAAAGTGGTCCTTTTTCGTACGCTTCGACAAAGGATTCATACTAACAATTCTCTTCTATGAAATTATTGAACAACACTATCTTTGTATGACTGCCTACAAATAACTTTCCAACAAGTGAGCTCATGATTTATATCTATTTACAATCGAAATTTTCTATATTTATGAAATGTTTTTCGTGAGATCCCTAATGTTTTTTCCATAGATTTTACCGAACGATGTTCTTTAGTATTTGATGAAACCACTACCATTTGTATTGCTGTACTTGCATCTATATCACTTTTCTCTATATATCTTCCAATTGATTTTAGAGCACTATTTATATTTAGAATCACATTTTCCTTCACCTTTTTATCTTTCGTTGATTTTTGAATACCCAATAGAGTTGTTGATTCTTTTAATTTCTTTGATGTTAAGAGACCTCTCAAAATTTGGTCTTGAACTGCCACATTTTCATCTTTGAAGAACTTATCAATAATGAGGTTAACACGATATTGTATAACATGGTCAACCTTTTTATCTCTAGTGTCAGTGTCAAAATTTTTTAACATCTCATCATCTATATTGATTTGAAATGTACATATGAGAATTAAATGTAAATGGGTATAAATATTCATTAAATAATTAAATTAAAAAATAGAGTTTGAATAAAATTCAAATTAATAAATATTTATAATTGAAATAATACACATGACATATATATTCATACCTAGTGATTCAAAGTATTCACTTGAATCTCTTTCAACATCTTCAACAACATCATCAATCATTGGTTCATTATATTTTTCACTTTGTCTTTCAACATTTTCAATCTCATCGTCAATGTTATGAGGAATATCTCTCTTTGTTTACATTACAAAATATTTTTTAAATTAGTTCATCAAATAAAAATTAAATTTCACAATACCCTAGTTAAATTTTAAATATCATTTATATTATTTACATTTACATACCTCCTTCAACTTATAGTTGAGATTGATTTTCCCTTTCAATATTTAAGTGTTCTTCCTTCTTTCTTTTGTAATAATTTCTCGAGTATTCTCTACGAGCCTCAATGTATCTTATTTCCCATGATAGTTCAATCTATTTAGATTTTTAAAATCCAACACAAAAAAGTCAATTTCAAAATCCTGCAAAAAAAACTCACTTTCAAAATTTAGACAAAAAAACTTGCTTTAAAAATTCAACACAAAAGCCTTACTTTAAAAAAAAATCACTTTAGAAATTAAACCAAAAATATTTACTTAAAAAAAGCTCACTTTAGAAATTCATCCCAAAAGTCTTACTTTCAAAAAAACTTTGCTTTCAAAATTCAACCCAAAAATATTTACTTTAAGAAATAAACCCAAAAAAATTCCTTTAAAAATTAAGCCCAAAAAATTTCCTTTAAAAATTTAACCCAAAATATTTAGTTTAAAAGTTCAGTCCAAATGAGGAAAGAATGCAAAAATAATGTTTCGAATCTGTATATTTATATCGTTCGGGTGAAACATTTTTTCCGGAGGGTCGCCTCGTTTCATTTTTTCGGCCTTTGGAAAATATTGACACATTTTCAGCCAAAATTTTAAAATAAGTTGGCTGAAGATTTAAAATTAATTCGGCTGAATTAGTTTTATGTTTATTTTAACAGTCCTCGAGGAAAAACACAAGTTCGACCGAATGTGTTTTCATTTTGTCCGAACTACTTTAACATGCAAGTATGCAACAACTCGGCTCTGATCACCTTTATCAAACTTCAGAATGGTTAAACTCCAACAATTTTGGTGAATTTACTTGTGGAACCAACACCAACATTTTCATATTTGAATCTACTTTTAGGAGATACAAATTTTATGGAAGTTCATAGATATTTGCTAATTTTAATTAATTTTCTAATACAATGTGTGCAAAAAAAATTTGAAGGTCACTATGATTCAGTGAAATCAAAATTATGTATCTTCCAAAATACACTATATAAAAATATGAAAATTTTATGGTTCATTACATTGCTTCGTCTTCTGTAATGGGTGTTCTTTATATTTTTATTTTTTAAATAATATGTTGAGAAACTTGACACTATGCTAAACATATTCAAAATTTACAGTCTTTTCATATTGGTTCAATTCAAGAAATTCTAGTAATAATGATATGCATCAGTTGGTTTCATAAAAATAACAATATCAAAGTAGAGTTTGTCTAGATTGTTGCAACACATTTATTTTTCAAAAATTCCAAGTTAAAAAAGAATACACTAGTGCCAAAAAGGATAAAATTTGATGAATCCCTTGATTTTTAAAGAACACACAGTAAAACAATTGCTAAGTTGACATATCAAATGTGAATAAAAAAATTCCAAAAAAAAGTAATAGAAAGATAATAAAAATTATGTCAAGTTTTCTTTTTATTATAAAATGAAATTCTAAACATAATAATTTCTTTGGCTTGCCGAAATTTGAAGAACTTCTAAAAATGATATTTTTTTCTTAAAAAAGGGCAAAAAGTGTAACCTAACCTCACATTTTCACCCATATATATCCAACTATATATGATCACTTTGCAATGTCCCATGGGGATACCCCTCAGAGCATATCTATGGAAACTCAATTCACCAAACTTGAAATGTTGTAGTTCTTTAACGTCTTCTTCTACCTATTTAAAACTATAAATGGAGTAGGCCCCAATATCTAATGGCAAGATAGGCCACGAGGATTTCTTGACTTTGAATAGGGTCTTGGACATACCTGTAGGGATTTGATAAGATGCTTCCTGAAACACTACTTTTTCTATAATTAATGTGGGTAAAGCATGTGGAGGTTTGTAGACACTATACACTCTGATGTAAGTATAATCACCTAGAGGAAACCAATCTACAATATCATGTATAGAAGCTATAAATTTTTAAAACATGCATGGAGGCTCTGTGTTGAAGAGTATATAATATATGGGAGAGATGAAATATTCAACAATATTCTCATACATTGCCCTATATCCTAAATTTAATAAACTCTTATAATATATTTGCACAAGTAGGTCTTGATTAGAACTCCATTTCAAACCCAATCTTCAAATTCACATGTTGCACACAAAGAATCCAATGGGTAAGATTCCATATAAAATTATGAATGTTCCCTCTCCGGAGGATTCTTTGTTGCTTGAGAATCGAATTTGATGGAGGATGCCAACATATTTTCCCAGTTGAAGATGGTTCCTTTGGTGGCACAAGAATGAATCAAGGGAACTCAAATTTATTGAAAGGACTGTGTATTTTATTTATCATACATATTGCATAACATAGCTACTAGCATTTGATAGACATTTCTGAGAAAATTGGTCTTCTAAATTCCATCTTCTCTCTTCCTAAACGTGCTTAGTTATTGGCACCAAGACTTCAAAATGTCTTTAGCTAATCCATCAAAACTAGCCAATCACTTGGTATTGAAAGTACCTTGAGTTCTAGGGAGGTTGTAACAATTTTATATGTCGGATGTGTTAGTGTCATCCTTTGCAGCCTTCCTCCAGTGATCAAACATTCTCTTACAAAGTGATTTTAAGGTGTCAAGGTCAAATTTTGTCATTTCAGTGAGTCTTCAAGCAAAATTTGGTCACTAGGTATTAGGTCTAGGGTTTGTTTTCACTCTTTTCAAAATTTTCCAAATGTCGGTCCTTGTCACCATTCAGATGAGTGTACCATCATTCAAAGGGTTTTCATTATCATGTCAAATTCCACTGGGTCATTTTACACCTTGTTCATGCTTCAGTTGTGCCTAGGTAAGGTTCATTTCCCTCTCCTAGAGTTTTGACAGTAATTTCTCTTGGATGGTCAAATCATCAGCAAAAATTTTATCCTGATGTTCATACACCTTCCCCTATCCTTAATGTACCTTATTAAACAGTTCCCATCACTGAGATCCCCCAAATTCCTCATTTTCACACAAACCCTAGTTTCTTGCTATAACTTGGCAATTTTCTAGGATAGGCCTGTGTTTTGCCCTTTTGGACCCCTTCCCCTCACTCAAGATCTGAAATTCCACTTTCCCATGCTTCTTAACATCCCTCCCTACTTCCCGAAATTTTTTCAAGAATTTAGAAGCCCCTTATCCCCTTCATTTTGCTTCATTTCGACAAATCCCTTGTTCCACACATTGGGATAGGTTTTACTCGAATGATGTTTCTGAGCAATAAAAGATGAATTTGGGAAACCTGAGAGAGGTTTTTGTTCAAAATAGGCCAAGGAAGAAAAAAATCCTTCACTTTTTACACAGGTGTCATGGTTTTAGAGAAATTTCAAAAATACAGTTGCCTCAGGAGAATTGATGCACCTCTGAAGTGACCTTGGGAAAATCAATATTTCTCCTAGCTTGGTTGGCCAAATGACTTTCTTGATGATTCAAATGATAACTAGACACAAAGAGATTTCCAATGAGCTATCATGAGCTCAATTTTGAGTTGAGGAAGACCTTCAAAAGTTGACTGCAACATCACTCTGCCTTGAGGCAGCCCCATTTTTCACATTTTGACCAGTCTTGGGAGATTTGATTTTTGATAGGATAAATGAACTCCAAATTGAAAAATTCCAGTTGGGTTGGAAATTAGACTCAATACGATTTCCAACGAGATATCCTGCACCCAATTTGAACACAAGGAAGGCCTCCAAAAGCCTCCTGCAAAAAGGCGCTACGCATTGAGATGGCGCTACGCATTGGGCAGTGGTTTGCAGTGTAATTTTGTAACTGGCGCTACGCATTAGGCTAAAAAGCATGAAATCACTTCAACTCTTCCTCCAAAAACTCCAAAATTTCAAATTCTTCCTTCCACAACTAAGTTAACATCTCCATATTTCCAATGTATGAGTTTCCATCAGTGTTTATGGTGTTTCAATAGGTGAAGAAAATCCAAACCCTATTTTCTTGCTCAAGAATTGTTTCCTTAGGGTTTAGAGTTTGGTTCTTATGCCATCACTCCCACATCATTTTGTTTCCTCACTATTTTTTCTAGTCCCATCAGCACATTTCCCTACCCCTCATATCCATAAGTTCACTCATTCCCTATCCCAAGAAACCAAGTGACTGCCCCAAAAATCTTCAATTGACAAATTTCACTTGGCAATAGTCCATCATTTCCACTACTCTATCCCTCCGTAGTCCTTCAATTTTTATCACATATTTGGAAACAAAACCAAATATACCAAACTCTTCATATTCATCCAAAACTACCTATACTTTGGAAATCATGGAGACAGATACTTCTTATGACCGAGACAGTGACTCTACAACTGAATTGCATGCACCAAGAAGGCATTAAGGCGGCGTAAAAAGTATGAAAAAATTCAAATTTTGGCCGAAGCTTCCTTGACTTAGAATAGCACTTGATGGTGGACATTCAGCCCAAATTTCAAGAAATTTGGGAAACTTTTTGTCAATTTTGATTTTTTTGGCCTTAAAACAGATTTTCTTGCCCGACACGTAGCGCCACTTGGCGCGCGCTTATAATTGGCAGCTCCTCTTGAAGAAAAAATTGTATTTCTGGATTTTTCATCAAAATTTATGCATGCCTACCCATTACCTAAATATTTTGACAAGTTTTGGGTTGCCTGAAGGGTCAAAAACACCCTAAAAATGACCTTTCTGCCACTTTTTGGACACACAGGAAGCAGTGTTGGGAAAACTCATTTTTGGAGGGGCAAATGGCCACCAAATTTAGAAATTCCACTTGGTTTGGAAAGTAGACAGGCAGAGCTTTCCAAAGAGCTATCCTTCATGCAATTTTGACTCTGTGAAGGCCCTAAAAATAAGCTTCAAAGTGGCGCGACACATAGAGATTTCAGGCGCGGCGCATTGGGAAATTTGGCCTAGTTTTCACTCAGTAACTCAGTTTTTCGCCTAGTTTTGGCCAGTTTGAATTTTTTATCTCCAAATGTGAAACTCTTGATGTAACTTGATGTAATTTCATAACTTTTATTTAATTTTGGCACATTTTTACTCATCCAAGTAGATTCATTCACTAAAAAGTGAAATGTAACTGAATGAATCAGTTTCCTATCTTATAGAGGCAAGTTGTTTCATTGACTATTTTCCAGTTCTTAGTTTAGATCTTGTTGAAACAGCTCCTAAAATAGTGAGCTCGACCCCTAGAGGCATGGGAATGAGTTAGGCTTGTCTATATCTTATATTTTCTCAGTCATTTTCAGAGGTTGGACACTTGGGATTGCTTGGCACTTCATTGTACATTTCATCTCTGCAATTTTGGCAAAGGAATAGACCAGGGTTTGCAGCACTCTTTGGGATCCATGTGGCTCTGTGTTTTGATGGTGTTTTTTTTTCATGTGATTTTAAGTTCACTGATGTTTATGTGTATCATTTCCCTTCTCCTTTCTTCTTAAATTAAACAAATGAGTGATAAAGGTGGAATTCATTAGATTGCTTTGCTCTGCCTTTAGTTTTGTTTAATTTTCCATGTTTTCATCTGTTTGAAGAGGATTCTTGAAAGCCTATTTCCCTCTTCAGCTCCTCACCGGTCTGAACTATCCATTCATTCAATCCAAAGCATCAAAACAATTGCCTTCCTTGCCCCATTCAGAACTCTGCAAAAACTAGGCCTCATCCCCGAACCCAAAACTTCCTTTCCCTTTATTTCCAACAAAACCCCCAAAATTAAAATCAAACTCCTTTACTTATATACCTAGCCTAAAATCAGCTTTTATTTCAAGTCATCTCAAGCCCTATTGATTATTTTTGTTGAGATTGACCCAGAGAGAGCCCTCTCCTGATCTAGTAGGGCTAGCTACCAGACTGAGCGTGGTTTGATGTTACCCTGAACTCTGCCTTCCTTCAGCTTGAGGTAGATTTAGGCTATAACAGGATGTTATAAATGATTTTTATGAGATAAAACACCATAGGGTCTGGTTTGTAAATCCCAATAGAGTGATGGGAATTCAACAACAAGAAGTAAGAAAACAAGTAGTCCTAATGCTTATACTACTAAAATGGGATGAAGGGATAATACCCGTAGGTCCTACATTTATCCCACATGGTTAAAACCCTCTGCTTCTTCCAATGCTTCAAAACCCGCAACTCACTCAAGAAAATCATATATACAAATAGTAGTTCAAAGCATGTTCAAGATATTAATGTTAGATCATATAAGCATATAGTTATAAAACATGAAATTGTTCATAATAGGATCATAACATGAGTTAAAGAATAAAGATCATAACTAACAAGAATATGACAAAGATTCTTTATTGATTTTTTCAAACAAATGTCGAGGAATACCACTCGATTCAGCCACAGCTCCAAGTGAAATTGTCCTTCGGATCTGTCCAGCCCGAGCCTCAACAATCCTCTTCCAAATGCATACAAATATATGTCATATAAAGGAGATGAACATATCTGTGAGGAAGCAAGGGTTTCCTATACCTAGGAGTGTAGGAGGCACAATGATAAATCAAACTTGATCAGGGACTAATTGGATATAATATCTATATCCTATCTTTCTACCCCCCCTTTAGGCCCTCCCATAAGGTGTATTTATACCACCCCAAAAAAAATTTTCAGTTGGGATATATTTAGGCCACGGGCTCCTGTAGGTAGACTTCCAATGTAACCAGTAAACCCCGCCCATAAAATATGGATTTTTATATTGTTTCATATTTCAAATTATATACACAGTTTACGTATAGATGGAACTACATGTGCACGTGATTTTTAGGGGGCAGAGTCACATATGGAATTTAAAATATTTTTTTTAAGAAAAAGGACCAAGTCTGAAGGGAAAGGGTTGGCCAAGGCCATGAATCATATCATCAAGTATACAAGAGTGGAAAATTATGCTATAAAAAATGCCCCCTAATATATGAGGTCAAAAGGGGTACATGATGGCTGAAATGTATTAAGTGTATAAGAAGAATCATGCAAGGACTTGGGAGGAGATCACCAGATTCCATCCTGCCAAAAGCTAATGGAAGAGATCAAAAAGAAATCTCGCGCCTGAGGTGAGAATAACCATGCTCATAGATAGTACACCATGTTCACATATCAAGTATAGAGCAGATCCAATATGTATAAAAGTACAAAAGAAACTGAGAAATACATAGTGGATCATCTGATCACAGTCTCAAAAGTACATATCAAGGTCATGTCATAGTTCACATTTAGAAGGATTGATCAATGATGTCGAAGGAGATATTTGATCACTGATGTCACATAAATGATCCCCAAAATACCAAGTCATAACAATGGAATAATGGTACTTCATGCAACTTGGGTGCCAACATATAGGATGTTGTTGTGATGAACTGCAACATATAAGCTGGATGGTGTCACTGGAAGAAAATTGAAGGAGCTGAAAAGTGAACCAAAACATGTTGATGCAAACCCAAGGTCTTCACCGACCGAAATGGCACATTTCTACACTATGGGGATAAATGAGTTGAATTCAACCATATGATAAATCGTTTGATTAATAGTGATTGACGTATATCATTAACAAATGAGAGAAAACCCACCCATAATGATGATGAGATTCAAGGTACCCCAGCACAATCTAACAAGTGTGAAAAAATGAGTTGAAATCGAACACTTGAGAGAATCTACCAATCAGGAGATATTGATGTTTTCTCATTTTTGATAGTGAAGGAGTCTGCCACTAATGATTGCAAACCCTAAGGTACTAAAAAAGGGACTCTAAACCTTTTTCCTAGAGCAATGAGTTGGAGTTGATGGGAAAATATCTCCTGGAAGGAAGGCATTAAGGCATCGCACATCAATCCAGTGAGAGTGTAACTCGCAGGCCAATAATTTGGAAGGAATTGGTTGAAGAAAGATGAAGTTACCAAATCGAAGCACGTTTCTGGCATACACAAGATGTGGCTAGCGCATGAAAGAAACCCTTTGAACCAACCAATAATAAAATATGACACAGAGGCGAGGAATCTACCAATAGGGTCAAATGGAAACCAAGGTATTGCACAAATCTCAATGTGTGATAATGTAAGTCGACGTTGAAGACAAGGGAAACCACTCAATCAAAGACCCATGATGTTGATCGATGTTGAGCACAAGGCCACCTATAAATGATGGAAATAGCTCTAGGGTGCAGCTCTACTCCTACACTCAAAGAAAATTTTCAAATTCGATAAGAGCAAACGTGCCAACAAGAAGTAAATGGAGACCTTCTTAACTAGCACAAGCAAAGGGACCAAATATATGATGTGATAGAACATAATTCTGACAGATCGTGTATTTCCAACTAAAAAATAGGTCAAAGGACACTGCAGAAAGACTAACTCACATTTACTTCCCTTGAATAAAATCACAACTAAAATTTGACTATATGTCAACATATGATAAATTTGTATAAGTTTTTCATGCAATAGGCATAAAAAAACCCTCCATATAATTGGAAGAGATAACCAAATTGGGGAGTACTGACTCAATGACAAGGTTATGGCTGTCCTAAGTCAAACTAAAACCCATCCCAATGGAGGAAAATACTTTCTTTTTAGTTATTTGTTCAAGAGTGACACAACTGACTCAATGTTGCCATAAATTATGGCAGTAATGTCTTATTCCCGCTCTTTTTGAAATATATGATTTTTTTGTCTTTTTCATATTTAAAAGCCTAAAAAATAATAAAATGATTTCTATTGTAAGTGGAAAGAGTGAGTGTCTGAATATAGATGCACTAGTTCCTAGGACTGGACCATTCCTATGCTTAATGAAAGGTGATGAAACTGGTCAATGGCACTCAAAGGAATTTTCTCTCCATGGGAATAAGGTGTCAAGTTGCAGAGTCTAAGTGATTTCAGGGTTGATTTTACAGAAATACATGGTCAAAAAGTGGCTTATACATGAGTCCAAGTGAAGTCAGCTTAAGGCCAAGAGGTAAAAATAGTTAACATGCAATGAAGTAGTAAAAATCAACATGTGGGAGCCTCTAGGGTATAAATATAGAAAGATAGCGTAGAAGGAGGAGAATGAAGCTTCATCACAAAAGTTATGGCGGGACTAAAGAGGACTCCTGAGCCTTTTCAATATTTGCAGCATGGGCAACATATGCTAGCGAGGATCTAACTAGGAAGCCCATGCAAAGGATGGCTCTACCATCATGTCATGATTTTATAAGACGACGAGTGAAAATGGTTTAAGAATCATAACACAATGGGGTTGAAAAATGGCATCATATCACAGTATGAAGGTTAGAATTCATAATGCAACAGAAAAAGTGATCTTCCCTAACCTATATGATAGTGACGAAAATGATACCTACCATGATGGGTCAACAGTCATGGAATCAAAGTGATAAAAATGTCTCAAAGTCTTCATTGTCCTGAAAAATGAACCTATCCCAACACTCAAAGCCAAAAAGGTGACAAAGTTTATAAAAAAATATAAAAATAAACATAAACTTTGTAAAAGTTAGGTTTTTTTTTTTTTTGAAATTTTAATTACAAATAGTCGTTTTGACTTACAAATCCTCATTTGTGTTTTATAAAATTGAGTGAAAGAGCTCTAGAGAAAAATACCAGCAACCACAATCCACTGAATTTCTCAACCAGATCAGCCATCAATATTCCAGGCAATATCCTAATTCGATTTCTCAATAGAATTTCATTCATTTCAAGCAATTTTCAAGATTTTTGACCATAAGGATTTAATTTTTGGTTTTTAACTCTTCGCGTACGAAGGTTTGATATATCTAAGCTACGTATTTTGAAGCCCTATACATGACTGTGTATAAATAAAAACCCACATATGCACAGTCTGAGATTCAAAAATATGGTTTTTATTGGATGAAAACACTTGAATGTGCATGATGTCAATTAGCTAGAGGGAAAGAGACCACAATGCAGTAGATAATGAGGTTATGAACGATCCATTGACATTGGATTCATTGAAAGGATGTGGATTGTTGAAATTTTTCAAAATGCCAAATATGAAAAACAATACAAAAATTTTGGAAATACTCGTCAATTACTGGGATCTAGAAGAAGATGCTTTCATGATTGATGAAATTCCCATGCGCATCGATGTAGAAGATATATAATTTATTACTGGAATTTCCCAGAGATGAGAGCTATTCAATTTGCAAGGGAAGGCCCGAGGAGGCCTTAATGTGGATGACTATATTCACATTTACTGCCCAAAAAATACCCAAAAGGTAGGGACAAAAATCCCAATCAAGGATGTGGAGGGACTACCCCTAAGGATTCTCCTTTTTACAATTTTTATGGTAGCTGGATTAGCCTCATTGCACCAAGAATCTTTTGTTACAATGAGTTTGGAAGTATATTTGCTTACCAAAGTTTTTGACTAGTGTACAACTGTTCTTACCAACATGAAAAAAGAACTGACTTCCATCAAGAAGAAAAAGGAAAAACATTCTGGTATGTTACAATTATTTGTACCTTCTTCTTTGATAGATTACTAGGTCTTCTACCCAAGGTGATTTCCACCATTAGCAGCCCAAGATATCCACAGATAACTAGATGGATTGACTTAATGAAGAGGCTAGGGGGTGGTGAGGTCCCTAGAACTACATTCAATGATGGTTTTTTCCTTTGGTGGTAAGAACAATTTATTGCCATTGAGGATTACCCATATGCAGGCATATATTTCAAAGCAGATCCAAATCTAGTACTTCCACCAGACGCTGCATGGGGATCCATTGGTAAAATTGTTTTTAACATTTTTCATATTATTTGATTTTCTTAGATTTAAAATATATGAATTGATATTATTTTTTATGAGAGAAGAGTTCTTACAATTTTTTTTGATCATGACACAGATGTGGGACTGGTAAGACCTGAGGGTATGCGTAAGCATAAGCACTGCATAAGATGGCGCTACTGAGACTAAAATATTTTTTCATGATGTACAAAGGAACTCAGAGAGTTTGACTTTCCAAGCACGTATGGAAGCTATGGAGGATCTACTAGAGGCAATGCAGAGACACGTGGTTGGAGTACAATGAGACTGGGTGAGGCTTTTTTGACGGTGGCAAATTCCATCGTCTTTTTTCGAGATGCACATCCAAGGCAAGGCCCTCAGACATAGATTAGAGATGACCTAATATTTTTATATATATATCATTGGGATTAAGCCCTAATTTTGTAGGACACTTTTGTCCCGATTTTGTATAATATTTTGAACATATAAGTTTTATCTATATACAAATGGTTTGATGATGTGACGGCCCTATATAAAAATTATGTTTGCTTTTTTTTTGTTTAATGTGATGAATGATTTATATGCCAATATAATGCTTGATTAGCAATGGAATCAATATATGATTTTTATGATCATGATAAAATTAAATGATATTTGTATTAAATGCACTCTCATAAATTGGCGATATAAATAAGGATCTTTGACACGATAGATGTTGTTTAACTAAGACATCACGAGTTGTGAATCAAAGTACACTACTAATGAATCAACATCAAGATATATTGCTTCAGATAGCAGGTTAACAACATCAGTATATTCGGCAACATTATTTGAAGCAGGACCGATACATATGCCCCTTGAAACCAACAAACGAATGGATTAATAGTAAATTACCCAAGTCCCAGAAGCCAAATTCCGGGTATGTCGACTAGCACCATCGACGAACCATAGATATACCAGATCCTCCATCAATACCTACCAAAGCAGATCATCGATGTCACTATGAAACCTATAGACATATATGCACAAATATACACAATATCTACAAAACCAAGCAAATGCTAGGTAGAAGCCTAGACATAGTACTTTTTAAGATAGAGCCCATTTTCGGGCTCCGCCAGCTCATTTCGATCAAAATAAACCAATTCATAAGCTCCTTTTTTCAAGACATTTTTAACAATAAAAGGAACTTAGCACATGGATTTGAACTTGCCTGCCCCCAAGGTGTATTTGTCTTTATCATAGACCAGCACAAGGTCGCTTTCTAAGAAAACCCTAGGATACACAACTTTATCGTATTGGATATTCACCCTCTTTTTATGAGCTTCGTTAATTGTGGCCATGTCTCGGCACTGCTCATCAATACGTTCCAAATAAACAAGGTGCTCCTCAAGAATAGAAGTGTCTGGGAGAAGCTCTACAAGTAGTTTAGGAAAAATAATTTCACATTCCACAAGTAAGATTGATTCCAACCCATAAACTAGTTGAAAAGGAGTGAAACCAGTTGCATTCTTAACTGACATCAAGTATGCCCACACTACCACATTTCGCCCAATTTCTGACGGCCAAAATTTCTCTCTTGTGACACATAGGTGTCCCATGAGCGACACTTTGAGGTGGGGAAAAACGTCTTTTCTAATCGCATTGTAATTCCGACAGTTGAGTTAAATGTCGGTAGAGCGACACTAATTTCGACATTTTTTGGAAGTGTCACAATTCTGACGTTTCAAATTGGCCATCACTCTTTTAACGTTTTACACTTCGTCACTCTTCCGATGTTCAAAACTTCGTCCCTATTTCGATGTTTAAACATTTTTCACTCTACCGACGGTTTTAACTTTGTCGCTCTTCCGACGACTAACATCACCATAACCAACCTTTATAATCATCACTCTTCCGATGATTAATAACACCACAACCGACGTTTATAAGCATCGCATGTCCAACAATAACTAACACCCCAACCAACGCTTCTAAGCATCACATTTTTGACGAGGCTATCACCCCAATCGATGCTTCTAAGTGTCGCACTTCCGACGAGGCAAAGCATCTCTCCTCCAACGGTTCTACGTGTTGGTCGCACTTCTGAAAATTTTAAATCTTTGTCACTCTTCCGATGGTTATAAGTGGATAGCATCATCAAAATACCGAAATAAAAAAACATAAGTGGAAAAAAAAAACAGGTGCAGTCTTCCATCTCAAGAAATCTTCAAGAAATCTGCTTCGTCTTGTTGCTGAAAAACCCAAAAAATTAACAACTCGCTGCATCTTTCTAGGGCCCATTTCTAACTTAATTAGATCCTCATTTCCTACCATCTTGGCACAAAAGATTTTATTTGAAAATTCATAGAAAGGGATGTTTTACAACTGTAAATATGTATCGATATACCTCAACGATATTCTCGCTAGCTTAGGGAAACAGATGCTCAGACAATGAAGCTCATTGTATATTATACAATATATCTCCAATGTAACCAGATTTCTAGTAGAAATAACAAGATGATGGGCCTCGACAAATAGATTTGACAGATACAAATTTTTCAACAGGGAAAAATGTGATATGGTCTCCAAGGACTCATAAGTGAGACTGAAATTTTAGAGACAATGAGAAGTTAGATGGTGAAATCCTAAGAAACTCAGAGGAAGGCGGGTTAGATCGCAACAACGCAGAGAAAGAGTGGTGAAAGTAGTACATGAGAATAGGGCAGCAGGAGGTGTTTCCTTATTCCCTGTGCTATCATAACGATAATATTATTGACTCAGATGAAGCTCCTACACATTATGCCTCACTGCAAATCGTACCCAACAATACTCGCCCGAACGAAGGCATAAGGGAGAAAACAACAAATGTGTCACACAAAGGTGCATAAGACACATGAGCGGTCATAAATTAGCATTTTTGATACGACCTCCCTCACACAACCCGACCCAAACATGTTTCCTTGGGTGCCTTGGGTAAATTATTTTTTTCATGTCTATATAAAATTCCCATTTCTAACAAAGATAGTACACATATTATTTTTTTCATGCAACAACCAAGGCCTATGGGTGCTAACTTGATGTTGCAAGGGATACGAGTGCAAAGGAGTAGGGAGAATAATTTATCCTATGGGGGAGACTTCGGTACTCGAAGTAAGTGTTGGGGAGATTGATATATGACACATCTTGATGAAAAATAAGTCTAAGCCCCCATCTAAGGGGTATAATAAGGGGTACACTAAAATCAATGTGTAACACCTACTCAAATCACCAAGAATATATTGAAACCATCAAGATCACACAATTCTCTGAGAAAAATTCTGAAACACCATGGAGAAACTCAGATTAAAACTTATAGCCAAATAATCAAGAGTTAGAACATAGTGTTTAAGTGAACACAATAAAAATAATACACATTGGACATAATATCATATACACATGGATCATATATATCCAACTAAATGTGGTAGCTAAATGAACTTCTTCCTACATATAGTGTCCTAGATGGCTAAGGTAAGGTGTCATAAAACCAATGATACATTCATGAATTACATATAGATCCATATACCTTATATGGAAAATGATCAATGTGACAAGAATTGTAGGGGTTGAGATGAAAATCAAATTTTAAAATATCCTTTAAAATCCCAGATATAAAATGGACTAACAGATCCTATGACATCCAACTTGTGATATATATATATATGGTGGGAAATCCTCAAAGTATCCCTGAAGAAATATGTCTCGTTGAGTTCGAGGTCAAGAAGAGGTACGATGCCTCACTAATTTGGTAGTTGAAGAAGTTTTAATCTTGGTCTGTCAATTTGGCCCTAAGTAGGCAAGGAAATATGGAAGGAGGTGACCCCCTTGGAAGATTTATAAAGGGGAAGGGCACATAAGGCCTTATATATGGATCTAAATCCAAGTACCTCCCTAATAAAAAATTCTAAACATGTATTTAAATAATGCAGATAATGACCCGTTCTACACATGTATTTAAATAAGGGTTCAAATTCAACATGGAGGAGTGCAAAGAGTTTATCAAGCTAGAAAACAGTGAAATGGACCTTACAAATGCCATTCCAAGGAGCTTCATGAAAGATAATTTCTTGAAGTTATTTCTATCATCCAGAAATATTTCACTTGTGAAGGGAGATACCATAAAGTCTATTCTTACCATTTCAAGATTCTCCTACACTTTTCTGGTAAGATATCTCTTGATATTACTTTCTACTTACACAGAATTTTAGCAAAAATGGTAGATAAAGTTCAAGCAAAATCTGAAGGAAGTGAAACCTCATTGTTTCATCATGGTTTAATAAAATTTCTGGTTTTAGATGAGCTACAAAGACTAGGAAAAGACTGGTCTTCTTTCCTATTTGTTAGTGGTTTTGAAATGGACACACTTACCCCTACAAGTACTCCTAAACCTAGGGGTATGCCATCACCTTTATTGGTGGAGAAAAGTGAAATAGTCATGATGGAAATAGAGCAGTTGTAGAGATTTGATACACCCACTGTTTCACTTTCAAAACAAAAGTCAACAATGAGAAAACCTGCAAAACAAGAGAAAGTTGTGAGTAAAAAAGCAAGGAAAAGGATTACAACGAGTAAAATAGTGGCTTTAGAAGACAAAAAATTGGCTAAAGGAAATTTAGAAGACATACTACATGCCATTGATATTGAAGAGACTCCTATAGTCTAAGCTGAGGATATAGATGAAGCTGGATAGAAACTCAAGACAGCTAAATCTACAAAAAAGCTTGAGTTTGAAGGTGAGGATGCATGTTTTATGTTTCAATCTTGGAATCCCATGACAAGGCATGCTAGAAAATTTTTGGGGAGCAGAAAAGAAGTTCATCCACCTACTAACACAGTCCAGCCACCACAAGACATTATTGGTCTTTCATCACCTACAGAAAAAGATCAAGTTAGCAAGCCAAAGAAAGGAAAGGAGAAAGTAATGGAAAAAATAGAGCTTGAAATCCTCGTAGAACAGTTGAATTTGGATAATCATGAAACAACTGGCATGAAGAAAGAGGCAAGGAAACATAATATCCAAAAGATTCAGTTTTAAAAGTTGAAAGAGGTTTGGGAAGAGCAGGTTGACATTGTATCAAAGACCCTGGACAATACACAACAATTAATCAAATGGACTATGCCATTGAGGAAAGAAGTGAAACATGTCAGAAGAATGAACCTGCACTTAAAATCTACCAACAGAAGCTAAAGGATCAAGTTAAAGACCTCCAAGAAAAACTAGAAATAATCCATGAGGAGTTGGAGAAGAAAGGTCTAAAAATGACAGTAATTAAGGAGCCAATAGCTCCACTCATCATCAATGAGGAAGAAACACCTCAAGAGTCCTAGTTGGAGTTGGTTTATGTTTTGAAAGGTAAATGAAATGTTAGAAACAAATTTTTTATAGCTAGAAAGTTCATTTTTGAAATCAAGAAAAAATATGGAATTTACACAGTTTCGTAGCATTTCCTAGGCTTGAAGCCAAGAAAACGCTACGAAACCACCTGTAGCTTTGTTTTTGATTAAAAAACCAATTTTGGTAACTTTTAAGGTCAGTATATGATTTGGAGGATGTGTCAAGGAATAATGAACACAATGCAGAAGGAAAGAATCAGAAAAGTTGATGGAAAAGGGCATTTTCTGTATGCTACAAAACTGTCATACTTTCGTAGCATGTTGTTTTGAAGGTTAATGAGCAGGTTTTTAGGAATTTTTTGGACAAGTGGATATTTTCAAAGGGTAAAAGGACTATGTCAGCAGTCATCCAAGGTTTGAAGACTATGAGATGAAGACTACTCATCAGCCAAACCATTCGTTGAAGATAAGGACCAATTTTTCTTAAAAATAGGGTTTGTTTCCAGATTTGGGGGAGGCTAATTAAGATGTCATGTAGTGATGAGTTCTATCACAGCCTATTAAAACATGTGAAGGATTAGTTTTCAAATATGTAACTTTTTTTAGAGATAAGGTAGTTGATGTAATAAGTAGTAGTTTGAGTCGTATTAGGGAAAGGACTGTTTCATAGTGTAGCTATCATTTTCTCATTAAAGTACATGTTTTCCTATTTTCCAAGGTGTCATTAGGAAAATTTCAATGAATCTAGCCAAGAGACAGATCATCTCTCATGTAACAAGTCTATTAAATGGAAAATATTCGAATTTGTAAAGTGTTGGGGAGTTTTTGGCAATACTGCAACTTTATGTAATTTGACTATTTTCAGTAATACAGAGGACTTTTACTTGACCAACCTAAGATTCTCATGGATTTTTTAGTGCTTACTTGAACTATAATTTATATGTGTACCATTTGTAGTGGTTTTCATCTTTAATACTTAGAATTCATAGGTTTATGTTATGACTTCATTTACTGATGAATTGGCTGTGTTATTTCATGTTTCATGTGTGATTTACCTCTGCTAAAAACTCTTTCCTTCCTCAGATTCCCTGTCAAGTGAACCTACAACTAAACTACTAAATGTGTTGACTCCATAATCCCAATTATTGTAGACTTATACTCTTCTCAACCTACATACATCACAAGCAAGTTATTTTCCAAGTAGAGTTAGCCATCTAGTTTCATCATAATCAAATATCACTAACCCCTTTTGAGAAAGCCCTATTAGACTGAAGAGGCTAAGCTTCAGTCACAAGTTGGTTTGAAAAAGTTACATGAATTTTTTTGATTAGCATCCAATCAAGTGAAATTTTGTGATAACATTTTGGTGCGTCTATCAGGAGCCTGAAGATTATACTTTCCCGAAAATTTGAAGCTGAACTTCTGAAGGTAGCAGGAGCTCAAAAAGTTGTTCGAGGATTCATCTACCTTGGTGACTCCATTCAAAATTAATATATTCAAAGGTGGCTTCGAGAAGGAGATACACGAGGAGTAATCCTGACCCAGATCCACCTACCGTTGTGGACAATCAAAACACCATCTCTAGGGGCAGTCAAGGAATTTATGCAATATTAGGTACTCCATTACATCAAAAATCCTTGTCCTCTGAAGTTTTAAGAAGTCCCGAAGCTAAAATATTTGATGATAAAATTCAGGAATTATTGTTTAGGTCTAAAAGTGAAATGTAATTGACTGAAATTGTCTTAGACCTACATAGACGAGGTATTGATACCTCAGCCTTAGTGACACAAAATGATAAAGGAGAGTTTTGGGAAGTAGTCACTTCAGAGTTACTGTTAGAGAAAGAGTCATTGGATAGGTTGAAGGAACTAGACCCATTTGAAATTTTGTTAAGAAGTAAAACTGGTGTTCCTTTTCTTGATTGGAGTTCAATTGTGACTTGACAAAAAATACCAAACAACCCTCCTCTTAACAGTTCCTCTTCCTCTACTGTTGTTGTTCATAAAAGCACCATAGTCCCAGTCATCATGGTTGGAAATGTGCCACCTCCACCTGCTACACCTGCTAGGTATGCCCCTCTTGCCCTTCCAGCTGTCCTAAATGTTCTTCCCAGCAAATATTCTGGTAGAATCAAAACTTGGGGAAGTGATGAAGAGATTATAGCTGAAGAGCATGTAGATCAGTTTAATGAATTTATAGACATGGAGGAGGATGTCAAGATGAGATATTTTACTCATAGCTTCACTGGTGAAGTTAGGAAGTGGTTCAAAGCCCTTCCTCCTAGAATCCTACATAATTGGAATGAATTTGAAGATAGATTCTTAAGGAAGTGGGGAAACAGAACCAACCCTGTACAAGCCCTTACTGAGTATAATAGTTTGAAGAGAGCTGTTGATGAAACTGTTCAAAACCTTTCAAAGAGATTTAACAAAGTGTATGACCCTATCCCTGCCCATCTAAAGCCTCCACCTGGAGTAGCTCAGCTGAGATATGTTGAAGCTTTTGATTATGGATTTTCTATCTTGCTAAGAGAAAGAGAATCCCATTCACTTGCTAAAATGTAAAATGATGCAATGAAGGTGGAGGTCAATATGATAGCAGCAAAAAATTCCAATATGGGAAAGACTAAGTCGTAAGAAGAAGATAAGCCTTCCACCTCAGATGACAAATTTTATTCTATGATGAAAATAATGGAAAAAACGATGGATAGGGTTTCCCTTGGGAATGCCTCTGCTCCTCCTGCACAACATGAACCTAAATTTAGAAATCCTTAGTTCAAAAGACCTCAAAACCAGTAGAGACCAAGGGAAAATATAAATCAACCACCTGACCCTCAAGTAAGGCCTCCTTTTCAGGAGAACTTAGTTGATGAAGAAGATCAACATGAAATACAAGAAGACTCAATTCATTGCTTAGATGAAAACATGTCAAGGATGTTTTTAACTAAGGAGGAGCATGATGAGTCAGATCATGATGTTAACAAGGGTGAGGAACCATATGATTATCTTAAATGGTATCAACATGCAGTCTTTGAGATGAAGAAATAGTACAACCTCAGAAACAGAAATGTGCCAATTAATACAAACAAAACAAAACCCAAAAAACATGACCCCAAGGCTGTTGAAGTTAAAGACTGATACACCACCTCCTCCTCCTGCTAAAGAGACTGAAAAATCTGCTTTTGTTTTCAGTTTGGAGAGTGAGATCTCTAAGATCAAAATCCCAGTACCTTTTGGAGAAATTCTTAAGGTGAATGAATATAGAAGTAAGATTGTGAAAATTATGAATTCCCAACTAGGAGCTACTGATATCCTAAATTTTCAAGAAGATCATCCAATCATATACTTGGGTCCAAGATTAGAAGATGAGCAGAATGAGGAGGTGCCTCCTTTTTATGTCATCCTTAGTATCTATGACATGACAATGCATAATGCCATGTTGGATTCAGGAGCCTCATATAATCTTATGCCCAAAGTAATCATGGAAAGGATGGGGTTAGAAATTACTAGACCATATAAGGATTTGTTTTCCTTTGATTCAAAAAGAGTTCAGTGCATTGGTTTAATAAAAGATGTTGTTGTCGGTCTTACTCAAGTCCCTGCCAAGATAGTGGTCATGGAAATTGTGGTAGAAGACATTCCACTTAAGTTTTGCATGCCGTTATCAAGGTCATGGGTAGCAAAGATCAAAGGTACAATGAAAATGGACCTAAATTATGCCACCATTCCTATTTTTGGTGAGCAAAGGAGACTTTATAGAGAAACAAGGATGACTTACATGGTAAGTAATAAAGATAAACCTCAAAAATTTCCAATATATGTTGTTGATACCGAACTTGGATCTGTTATTCTTTTAATTGAGTTGACTGATGAATAGAGGATGAAAAGAAGGAACAAAATCAACAAACTGTAATTCAGCAGACAGAAAATCAATAGACAACAAATCATCAAATCAGTGAGGAGAAGTTAGAAGGTTGGTATTTGTTGCATTTTGATGGATCGGCAGGAAGAGAGGCGGTAGGAGTAGGAATTTGGATCACAACTCCAGAAGATAAAAGTAAGTTCTTTTCTTACAAGCTGAATTTTAATTGCACAAATAACATGGCTAAGTATGGATCTTTAATTTTGGGATTAGAAATTTTGAAAAGAATGGGTGCCAAAAATATTTCTGCTTGTGGAGATTCTGAATAAGTTATTAAGCAAGTTGAGGGCATGTATCAAAACAAGTATGTGAGAATGAGGGAATAAAAAAATTTATTCATGGACATGTTGGATAATTTCCAAGAAAATTCATTTATTGTGAAGACTAGGGACCAAAACTCAGTAGCTGACTCCCTTGCTGTCTCTGCAATTCTATTTGTCATTCCTATTCATTCCACTAAAATATATGAGGTTGAAGTTCACCATAGACCTACTATCCCTGATAACATTATCCATTGGAAAGTATTTGAGGATGACCAACAAGTCAAAAACTAAATAGATCTGAAAGAAGAGTTTGAAAGTACACAAGTAGATCAACAAAACATGCTTGTTGAATCAAAGGGAAATTCTGAAGTGTTACAACTGAAGAATAACTCTATACCCAAAGGTATCATTCCCCTTGAGAAGCATTTTGATCAGAATGATGTGTTCAAGTCTCCTAGGATACAAGCTAATAATGAAGAGGTAGAGAGTTGTAACCTTGGTACAGTAGCTATGCCAAAAATTATTAAAATTTCAAAGTTCCTTTCAGTTGACACGAAACAAAAATATATTGAGATGATGAAAAGGTTCATAGATGGTTTTGCTTGGAGTTATGATGATTTGAAGAAATATGATCCCACTATCATTCAACATACCATTCTGATAAAATAAAATGAAAATCCTTTCAAGCAGAAGTTGAGGAGGATTAATCCACTTCTCATGCCTCTGATTGAGAAGGAAATCAATAAACTATTTGATGCTAAAATCATTGTTCCAATCAAATTCTCAAAGTGGCTTGCAAACTTGGTCCTAGTAAAAAAAAGAGTGGAGAAATCAGAATATGCATTGACTTAAGAAACTTGAATAAAGCCTCTCTTAAGGACAACTATCCTCTCCCAAAGATGGACCAAATTTTGCAGAATATTGTTGGTTCCCAAAGGATGTCTATGCTTGATGGTTTTTCATGGTACAATAAGATACTGTGCATCCATAAAATCAGGATAAAATAACCTTTACCACGCCATGGGGCACATTCATGTATGCCAAAATGCCCTTTGGTCTGATAAATGCAGGAGTTGCCTTTCAAAGAGCAATGGACATTCCCTTTGCTAAGGAGAAGGAAAAGATGGTGGTTGTCTATCTGGATGACATAACAGTCTTCTCAAGGAGAGAAGAAGATCACTTGAAGCACCTAGAAAATATTCTATTGAAATGTAGAAGGTTTAGCATTTCTCTCAATCCCACTAAATTTTTTTTTTTCTCTAACTTCAAATAAATTACTTGGACATATTATTTCTAAATATGGTATTAAGATTGATCCAAATAGGGTCAATGCAATTCAGAAATTAGATCTGCCTAGAAGCAGAAAGGAAATTTAGTCTTTCCTTGGAAAGGTAAATTTTGTGAGGAGGTTTATTCCAAATTTTGTTGAAATTGTAAAGGACATAACAAAGATGTTGAAGAAAGGAGATTACATCAAGTGGACAGCAAAATAAAAGCACTCATTTGAGGAGATTAAGAAGGCACTCACTCAAGCGCCAATATTGATCAGCCCGGACTTTTCAAAAGAATTTCTAGTTTTACATTTGCATCAGAAAATACAATTGCTGGAGTTTTGTTACAGAAAGGATAGCAAGGTACTGAGCATCCCATTTCATTTTTAAGTAGGACATTATCTAATTCAGAGTTGAAGTACAACATCTTAGAGAAGAAAGCTTATGCCTTGGTGAAGGCCATCAAAGATTTCAGAATTTAAAGTCTGCATTCTCATATTATCACTTTTGTTCCTAATGTTGTTGTGGAAGACGTTCTAACTCAAGTTGATCCTGGTCATAAGAGAGGGAAATGGATTACCAACTTGCTGAAATATGATATAGAGATCAAGCCAAAAAAATTGGTCAAAGGTCAAGGCCTAGGAAAGTTGATGGCACAGTCAAACTTTGACTGTCTTGACATGAACTTAATTGCATAAATTTCAGAAATTTTAGATGAAGATGAAGAGCTAATTCCCATTGAAGAAAAGTACATCATTTCAGACTGGTACAAAGACAATATTTTTGTCTTACATCATCATAGAGCACTTGCTGAGTTGACAAATTCCAAGGCAATATTTGTGAAGTTAAAATCTTTGAGGTATTGCATCATTGACATAAATCTGTATTAGAAAGATACTAGTGGTATTCTCTTGAATTCTTTGCTGGAAGAGGAGGCTAAAAAAGTGATTGAGGAATTTCACAAAGGAGATTGCGGAGGTCATCATTATTGGAAGGCTACAACAAATAAGATTCTCAGAGCAAGGTATTATTGGCTTACAATGTTTAAAGATGTTTACAAAAAGATTGTGTTTAAATATGTCTACAAAAAGATTGCTGCCTGCCATGAATGCCAGATTTTTTATTGTAAGAAGAAGCTTGTACCTTTAACCTTGATTCCTATCTATGTTGAGGCACCATTTCAGCAGTGGGGGCTAGATTTTATTGGTGAGATTCATCCATCATCTTCAAGTCAGCATCACTAGATTCTTACAACAACGGATTATTTCACCAAGTGGATTGAAGCAATCCAAACTAGGCAAGAAAATGATTCAGTTATCATTTCATTTTTGGAAAATAATATATTATCTAGGTTTAGCTGCCCTATAAAGTGTAATGTTCCAAATCTCGAACTTGCTACTCCATCGGGAATATCTTCAGATATTCCAATTTCCTTCTTCTGTGAGCTATCACAAGTCCATTTCAGAGATTGATTGTTGGGGAATTTATAAGATATGTCTCCTTCCAAAGAAGGAAGAGATCCTGAGGCTAGCTGGCCCTTCACAGACTCTGTCTATGGATATGCAATATTCCACCTCGGGAATTTCTGATATAGGGTCCTTGAGGACGCTGTATAAGGAAGTTGCTGTAAAAATAAGACAAACCACTACTGGGATGCCTTAGAAAACACATCATAAAACTCCTATGCAGAATATGAGCTCAAAGAAATAACTCTAGATGGGTTATTCAGATCTCCCCAATCTAGGTCTAAAAAAAAATGCTCAATGAGAGAGCTTATAGCAATATATGAACATAACCATTAAACTCTGCAAATCTGAATACATCATGAGAGGAAAATGTTACATCCAACATTATATTATGATTTCAGCATTAATATACAAGAAATAATTGAGGGGACAAGCCTCTCAAACCTCCAGAACCATACTCCAATGAATATACAATGAAATGTCAAAGTTGCTGCAACTACACAGAATGTCGGAAGACCATGACTGCACAGTCTCTAAGAGTGAAGCAGCTGCTGAAAATGTATAGAATGGAAATGTGGCTGAAAGGTACAAGAAAATAGCCCAAGAACAAAGAATGGGCTAAATAGCCCGGGGATGCAAGCCTTTGCAGACCCAAGTGTGAAACTCTAAAAACATGAATGCAAATGGGCTGCCATCTCCTCCATATAAAGAAAGGGAAATCTTCTCCACCATGGTCCCACCAATTAGGTTCTCCACCCTCACATGAGTGTCTTCCCTCCAAAACTACGCAGCTTCTCTAGGAAGCCTCTCCTCCTTGGGCAGCATTGTTGACTTTAGTCAAAGATGACTAATCCAAGTGAGCTGGGTTCCATTCACACCCTTAGGTGTTTATTTCAGCTGCTTATTTGTCCTCCTTTTCACATAAGGAGTGCTATTTCTTCATATAAAAGGGGCTAAGGTGTCTCCTTCCCCATTTTATTAAAAAAAAAATGTGCAACTATAATGTTCCATTTTAGCTTGAGGCTAAAATTGGGAACATTACAGTCCTCTCCTCCCACATGTTGCTTGTCCTCAAGCAACTGTATAGAGAGAACAAAAATTTTCCCCCTTCTTCTCTTATGGCCTCCTCATCAATGATCTCCACCACTGCTCAAACATGCTGCAATAAATCTGTCCTCCAATGCTCTTTCCCAAGTATACAAGCTGACAACAATGCTTCTCATGGAAAGATAGAAGGTGTAGTGGAATCCTTCTTGCTAGAATGTGGCCTCCTTAAGGTAGGAGTGATGATATGCATGGGAAAAATTTTCTCCCAATGATAATCCTCTCATCCATGCTATCATCCAAATGAAAATCTCAACCCCTTGGTTTCTGCAATGTGTTGGGGTTGAATGGAGAGTGTGCTTGTGCTTCTCGAGATGTTCCTCTCTCCATTTGAAGTGTTCATGGGGCTGCCTCTATCCTTGGGCTGAAATGGTATGGCCTCCAAGAATGGCCCAAGCTACCCCATCAATAAAAAATCAGCCATGAAATGCCTCTGCAAATTCTCCAAGTGGTCTCTCCCACAAGAAGGTACAAGTAGCAATGTGGCAATCATGGTTTTCCCATGGTATCTCCTGCAAGATAAAACATATACAATGGGGAGAATCATGATCCCAATGGGTTGTACATTTAATACTCTCCAAATAATGCTCCTCATGAGTGTACAACATCATAAATACAAGGATAAATACACAATAAAATCAAGTTGTCAAATGACAACCGGAGAGTGGTTCAAAGTGCCACTCATGGAACCTGCGCAGTGCCTCCTTGGCTTGCCTCAAAATCAAAAGTAACAAGTGTTGTACTAGCCACTTGTTTGATGCCACAACATCTCCTCATAAGATAAAAACATGAAATTACAAATTGGTGCCAATGGTGCACACCAAGAAGCATGTGGCTTCCTCCACAACCACTATAAGAATGGCCAATCCCACTGCTGCAATTGGCTACAAGTGCATCCTCATGAAAAATGAAAGAAGGAACAAGCCTCCTTGATAAATCGTGCTCCTCAATCAATGAAAATAAGTACAATACAAAGTATGCAATTATACCTCCTCCATCATGCACTAGAGCTCTTGAGCTGAAATGGCTCAACTAAAATTTTCCCTCCACCTCCAATGAGTAGGGCAGTGGCTGTGATGTTCTCTCCACCAAAAATCGGGCTATGAATCTCTCCATATGATGATATATGCCATGTTGAATGCCCTCCCAAGTGAACTCCTCTAGCAAGCAATGTATGCATCCAAATGCACAACTAGGAAGTCCTCATGTGCTACATGCAATAGTCTCTCCTTGAAACTAGAAACTCTAGTCAAGAAGAGTCTGCCATGATGATAGATGATCATATCATCCACTAAGTATCTGCCATCTCCATCAGGGCAATCCAAGATCATGCAATGCACCAAGATCCTAGGGAATACTCAACCAAAGTTGAGTCCTCCATCCTGGATCAATCCTCCACATAGACAGCACTGGTGTTCTGTAATATGGTGCTACATCACACTGCTGCCTGCTACCTTGAAACCCCCTCATGCCAAAGTCATCCTCCAATTTTCTGTCATGTCCATCATGCAGCTACTCATGCTCAAAGATAAATGAAGCTCTTTTAAAATGAGCCTCCCATGAGAGACTAACACCTCCAAAGAATCTCCCGATCCTGGCCAATGTAAGCATGAGTGGCCTCCATATACTCCAATGCATGAAAGAGTCCTTCCTCAAAGGAAGTATCCTCTCTCTCACCAAATCTATGAAGCAGCCATCCTGCATCATGAATATGCTATCCTCCATCTCTGCAGCAACTCTATCTACACAGTAAAACTGATGAGAATGGGTGGTACTGAAAATGAGAGATTGTATCCCTCCTCCTTGTGCTTATCCCCAAACTCTCTGTGCTGAGATGGATTCCTCCAATGTATCCACCTCTCCGGAATCCAAGAGTGGTGAACCAAAATCATGATTCCTCTCATCATATCTAGATCAAGTGCCCTCCCAGGTGGAAAGCCTCCAAAAAGTGAGACATCAAGATCTAAAATAGACTGCATGTATGAGTGGACTGACTTGTCCCTCTCTCCTCTGTGCAGTGCAGTCTCTTTCTTATGTGCAGAAAATTTCTGAAATAGTTAAGGGAGAATGCTCATCATCCCTTCATGCTGATCCTTCTGCTCTTCCTCCTCCATGTCACAATCCCCAGCAAATGCTACATATGGCTCCAGAATTGTGTCTTGGTACCCACATGTAAAAATATTTGGAACTCCTTGCAAAGACACAAGGGCTCCTCTAGTGGAAGCAATGGCTCCCTTTTCACCTCCATGTGGTGATGGATCTCTTCCTAATGCGAAAGCACTGTTGGTGCTTCTCAATGTATGAAAAGTGTTTGTGTTTATGACACAATGAGTTTCACCAATTTTTTCCCATCAAACCCTTAGTGAATGCATCACATGTTTTTTCATTTGCATGACAATGAAAAATGGAACCTTCAAACCATCAATCATGAGCCATACCTTGAGTTGCAGCACTGCTCCTCCCATGGCCTCATTTCTTCCTCTACTCCTTTATAATGCAAGTGAACAAAGGACTGTGCTATGGATTTGCATGTGTGGCTGAATGACCACACCCTTCATGAAAATAGCTAGGATTTTTCCCATCAACAAACCCTCTTAGAAAATCTTCTCCACTTTTCCCTTTCATCAAGATTTTCAATGATTCCTTCAATGGTCTGGAAAAGAAGAAGGGAGAACTCCTCTTTCGTCATTCCTTTTCACTTGTTTCCTTTGTCAATCTCCTCTCCTTGGAGAGAAGCTCCTCTTATTGATGGAATTAGATCTTGGGCACATGCTGAGCCAAGATCATGCGCTGATACCACTGTAATGTTCCAAATCTCGAACTTGCTGCTCCATTGAGAATATCTTTAGATATTCCAATTTCCTTCTTCAGTGAGCTATCGCAAGTCCATTTCAGAGATTTAATGTTGGGGAATTTACATGATGTGTCTCCTTCCAAAGAAGGGATAGATACTGAGGCTAGCTGGCCCTTCACAGACTCTGTCTATGGATATGCAATATTCCACCTCGAGAATTTCTGCTACAGGGTCCTTGAGGACGCTGTATAAGGAAGCTGCTGTAAAAATAAAAAAACCACTACTAGGATGCCTTAGAACACACATTATACAACTCTTATGCATAATATGAGCTCAAAGAAATAACTCTAGATGGGTTATTCAGATCTCCCCAATCTAGGTCTCTAAAACAATGCTCAATGAGAGAGCTTACAACAATATATGAACATAACCATTAAAATCTACAAATATGAATACATCATGAGAGGGAAATGGTACAGCCAACATTATATTATGATTTCAGCATTAATATACAAGAAATAATTGAGGGGACAAGCCTCTCAAACCTCTAGAACCATACTCCAATGAATATACAATGAAATGCCGAAGTTTCTGCAACTACACAGAATGTCGGAAGACCATGACTGCACAGTATATAAGAGTGAAGCAGCTGCTGAAAATTTATAGAATGTAAATTTGGTTGAAAGGTACAAGAAAATAGCCCAAGAACAAAGAATGGGCTGAAATACAAGATTTCTAGCCAATCTAGGAGAGATTTCTAGAAACGCCGGAACATACAAAAATGTTACAACCAAGTTGTCACTACAACTGATACAAAATATGGATGAGGTTGTGGCTGATCTAAAATCTGATTTCCCTCCTCTAATAATGTCTCCAATACAAAGGGCTAATCCCTTTGTTTCAAAAACACCCCTTGATGAGCTCCATGAAACCCTCTATCACTGCCTCCATAAAATAACGTAGTTTCCTCCATGAACTGCGCAGTGGGAGATGATGGAATGTTGGCCTCATGCCAAATATCTGAAATATAGCCTGAGAATCCTCCTTGCAGCTCCTCCAATGAATAGATCACTCCTCCACTGAAGAAAACAAATAGGAATGACTCCATGAGTTCCTCCTTTGCTGCCCCCGGCAACACAACGTCCTCTCTACTGCAGAAATAACGCTGTAGCTAATGGTGTTAGCTATGGCCAATTCCGGATTGAGTAAAATCATCACATTCCTCATCCTTCCTTTAGGAAGAGGTATGGATTCCCGACCGGGAACACCCTAGTGCCCGAGGGCACCATCACCCTGCTAAATAGCTTGGGGATGCAAGCCTTTGTAGACCCAAGTCTGAAACTCTAAAAACATGAATGCAAATGGGCTGCCATATCCTCCATATAAATAAAGGGAACTCTTCTCCACCATGTTCCCACCAATTATGGTTTCCACCCTCACATGAGTGTCTTCCCTCCAAAATTGCGTAGCTTATCTAGGAAGCCTCTCCTCCTTCGGCAGCGCTGTTGACTTTAGTCAAAGATGACTAATCCAAGTGAGCTGGGTTCCATTCACACCCTTAGGTGTTTATTTGAGCTGCTTATTTGTCCTCATTTTCACATTAGGAGTGTTATTTATTCATATAAAAGGGGTTAATCTGTCTCCTTCCCCATTTTATTAAACAAAAATAAAATGTGCAACTATAATGTTCCATTTTAGCTTGAGGCTAAAATTGGGAACATTACAAAAAGATCATCACTGATAATGCACAAGCATTCAAATGTAAGAATTTGATTAGTTTTTTTCATCAATATCACATTTCACTTGGGCATTCTATTACATATTATCTAGAAGGTAATGGTCTTGTTGAATACTCTAACAAGAGCATTGTGAGGATTATTAAGAAGGTGTTGCATGAAAATAAGAATTCATGGCATTTGAAGCCGAAGTATGCTCTATGGGTTGATAGAGTGTGCATAAAGAGGTCAATTGGAACTTCACCTTATGAGTTGGTATATGGAGCAGAAGTCATCTTTCCTACATCCTTGGGAGTGCCTGTCATGAAGCTGCTACAAAGATTGGAGGAGGATCCAAATGCAATTCAAAGGAGGATTAATCAGTTGATAGCTTTACAAGAGAAAAGGGAGGAAGTCTATAATAGTAATCAGCAATCTCAAAACAGAATTAAGAAGACATTTGACAGGAAGTTCAAGGAGGAAAACTTTCAAATCCAAGATGTGGTTTTGAAATGGGAGGTCAGGATTGAAAAGAAGGGGAAACATCGTAAGTTTGAGAAAATTTGGAAAGGTCCATTTAGAGTAGCTACATTCCTTGGGAACAACACTTACATTTTGTAGGATATGGATGGACAACCATGTGCTGGAGGGCCTGTCAATGGCAGGCTTTTGAATCACTATTCCTCTTAAATTCTATTGATCATTCATTCCATTTCATATATTCCATTTTATATTTTTTCTGCTAATAATGACAAGTTTATCATCAAGATGGATTGTTGCACTAGAACTACGGGTTCTTTGGTGTACCACTGGGGCACACCATCCCAAGTGGAGCCACTGTTATCACTCAGAAAAAATGAAGCATCATTTGAAAAAGTCATATAGGTTCATGTGTCAGGGGTAGGGTTATAGGGTTCATTTTTCATTACTTAGCCAAGGAAAATTTTTAATTTTTCTTATTTAGTCTATCCTAAGGTCTAAGCCCACCCTCATTCAAATCCCCTCATGTCACATCAATCATAATTTTCTGAAAATTTTCAATTACCAAGGTTATAATACTGAAAGTTTCATTTTAGACAAGAAACCACACTTTCGTAGTGAAATACTCAGAGAAATTGCAATTTTTGCTACGAAAAAGCTAATAATTTCGTAGCGAAAATGCCCATAACTACACTAGATACGCTACAAAAGTAAGGTTTCCTGTCTGTCATGTCAAATTAGCTATTATGTGTCAGAAAATGATTTTAAAAGGATAAGTTAGATACCATTTGAGTTATTTAGGGTAAATATCAAGGTACATGGTCAGGGCTAAAGTCATCATCCCCATTTTAACCATGTATGAGTCATCATTATGATATGAGTGGTCATCGAACTTCAAAAATATTTCATTGAGCCAAAGCTGTGGCTATTATTTTCAAATGTTTGCAGATATCAGTGATCAAGCGAGTCAGGGGATTATCAAGTGAGGCATAGAATTATCAAGCAAGGTAGAGAAGACACCAAAGAAAATATGACTGCAAAAAGAAAGAAAAATAAGGGTGGAAAATTTTCCTGATATTAGCCATCAGATATGAACCTAATAAATGAAGGCCCAACAACTGTAGAAGTTTTTAGAAGGACATGATTTTTACAATTTTGTGAAATACTACAAGGCTGCATGTATAGGTTTCCAAAGTATTTTCCCTAAACTTCAGTGGAACAACTACTAAAGTGGGGATACTGAATCTCACCATTACACCAGAGGTCATTGCAACAACAACAAAGATTCCAAGGGGACAATAAAAATGGTTCAAAGGGTTCAAATTCAACATGGAGGAGTGCAAAGAGTTTATCAAGCAAAAAAACAGTGAAATGGACCTTACAAATGCCATTCGAAGGAGTTGCATGAAGGATAATTTCTTGAAGTTACTGCTTATCATCAAGAAATATTTCACTTGTGAAGGGAGATACCATAAAGTTTATTCTTACCATTGCAAGCTTATCCTACACTTTGCTAGTAAGATATATCTTGATCTTCCTTTCTACTTACACAACATTTTAGCAAAATGGAAGATAAAGTTCAAGAAAAATATGAAGGGAGTGAAACTTCAATGTTTCATCATGGCTTAATAAAATTGCTGGTTTTAGATGAGCTACAAAGACTAAGTAGAGAATGGTCTTCTTTCCTTTTTGTTAGTGGTTTTTAAATGGACACACTTACCCCTACAAGAGCTCCTAAACATAGGGGTGTGCCATCACCTTTAGTGGTAGAGAAAAGTGAACCAGGCATGATGGAAACAGAGAAGTTGGAAAGATTTGATATAAAACAATGGCTAAAGGCAATTTAGAAGACATACTACATGCCATTGATTTTTAAGAGGCTCCTATAGTCCAGGCTAAGGATATAGCTAAAGGTGAACAGAAAATCAAGCAAGCTAAATATGCAAAAAATATTGAGTTTGAAGGTGAGGATGAAAGTTTTATGTTTCAGGCTAGGAAGCCCATGACAAGGCATGCTAGAAAAATTTTGGAGAGCAGCAAAGAAGTTCATCCACCTACTGACACAGTCCAACCAACACAAGACATTATTGATCTTTCATCACCTATAGAAAAATATCAAGTCAACAAGCCAAATAAAGGAAAGGAGAAAGTAATGGAAACAATAGAGTTTGAACTCCTTGAAGAATAGTTGAACTTGTCTAATCACGAAATAGTTGTCATGAAAAAGAAGGCAAGGAAACATAATATCCTAAAGATTCATTTTGAAAAGATGAAAGAGGTTTGGGAAGAGCAGGCTGACACTATTAACACTG
Source organism: Pinus albicaulis (assembly GCA_034641835.2). Classification (NCBI taxonomy): domain Eukaryota; kingdom Viridiplantae; phylum Streptophyta; class Pinopsida; order Pinales; family Pinaceae; genus Pinus; species Pinus albicaulis. The sequence continues at coordinate 1,419,173,978 of CM076579.1, read as the reverse complement.
AAAAATTGTACAACAGAAGATGACATTAATTAATGTTAGGCCAAAGGTTTTACAGGGCTGGAAGACATTACAGAATCTGGAAAGTATTTAAAAATATCTAAGGTTTGAGGAAAATCAAATTTGAACTAGTCCTAAATGCTATTTTCATGCATAATACTTCGTGAAGAATGCCTTTTGTGCGCATCCCTGAGAGTGGTGAAATGTCACTATCCAGGACCACACAAAGCAAAGGACAAGTGGTGCCTTACATGAAGTCACATAAGGAGAGCCACCAATGCCTCCTTAGACACTATGTGAGCACACAATGGAATATTTGGAGCACAAAAAAGAATCATACCCCTCTCTTGGGTCGCCATCCTCCATGTACCAAGAGAGCGAAGGGAGGATTTGAAATCTCCTATATAAGGCCACCATGAGATGAAGAATGGGTAATCACGTTGTTATGCTGGCCAGGATTGCCCAAGAAATACCAGCAGTGTGTGACCCAAAGCTAAAGATAGAGGGGACTCAATTGTTGGCCATCCAAAAAGTTTAGTCCAACACAACAGAGAGAGAGGGAGATTGCACCAAGGCATGCTTGGGATAAAAACATCCTTGCATCGAGACCTAGAACCTTTGTCTAGGGGCCCTTTGGCAAGAGGGTAAAGTTTCACTCTTCTTAATACCAGCGCTCAATAAGAGGTGCCTAGAGCCACCGTTTGCATTATTTTTGTTGTTTGACTCCTTTTAGAGCTTCCATTTATTTGTTTTTTAGTTTTAGTTTAGTTTTAGTTTTAGTTTTAGTTTACATATGCATGTTTTTTTTCTCTATATAATATGCTTATTGATTCTATCTTGTTCCACTAACTTGCTTGACTCCAGTTCTCTTTCTACCTATTACCAATAGCTTAACGGGGTAAACCACACCCCTTAAGTTGGTGTGATTTCTTACATACATGCACCAAACACACTACAATAGAATTGGCCACTCCACTAATGTTTTATTACCAATTTTATGTGGTTGTGTCTTCTTTTTGCAGAGACCTTTATCTGTGCTATGGAGTGAAGCAGAATTTCCACTGATTTCTCTTGCAGTCCCTAGTTCATCCCAAGTGACAGACTGAAGTAGAGAAGCTCCTAAAATTTTTACTTGCAAGAATTTGCGCGCATTTTTTCCTCATAGACGTGCAGGGCGGCGTTCAGAGCTGACCCGCGTGCAGAAAGCGCACCTGTTTCAGCCTTTTGTGTGCAAATTACAGAATGAGAAATTTCTCCCTAATTTCTGTTGTTTCTTGCTTGGAAGGTGCTTGGTAGCTCGTAATACACCTGCTAGCACTGGTCGTGGTACCCCGCAGCTTGTTAAAGCTCACTCTTAGTTGCTTCTTGTAGGCTTAGTGTCAGTTTTACTTCAAGTTGATTTTTTCAAAGTTTAAACATAGTTTAAGTAGGGGGGAAAATAACTTGCATTCCGAAAAAAATTTATGTTTTGCAAATTTTGGTACTTACACACCTAGATAACTAGCCCAAGTAAGTGGCCCAAGATAGCTTAGTTCAATTTTTGCACTAGGAATTTTGGGGCTAGGATTGAATTGTTTATAGAAGAGCAAGTAATCTCTGCTACCTTTGCACCCTCCGGTGATCCTAGGTAAGCATATGAATGCTCCCTATTCACAATTCACCATCTCTCTATAGTTGGCCACATAGATTAACTAGGAAAAATTGAAAGCGGCCCATTATCCACACATGTTTTTCATTTAAGCTAGGAACAATACAACATAGTTTAAATAGGGGATTTTGTAAAGGATCATCGATATCCACACGTTAAAACTATGTGCTTGTCCACTTTGTGCTCACACACACTCACCCACTAAGCGAAGCAAAGACACCTAAAACTAACTTATCCAAACTCACTAAATTCTCCCCACAGGGGCCACAAAATAATTTATAGCTTAAGTTAGGATCAAGGGGGTAGGCATCCAATAAGCCACCTTGATCATAATTCATATTGAAAAATATAAGTTGTCTATTTATGGAGCTTCAAATCCACCTATCAGCCGACAGAAAAGAAAACCTGAGCACGGCAGATACCCGTTTTAGAGGGAGTTAGGCTTAGGCGCAGTGTGTGCTGTATCAGTTGGGGCTACCTGACCTGGCTGATTCTCGGTATTAGCACTGGAAAATCGTACAACAGAAGATGAAATTAATTAATTTCAAGCCAAAGGATTTACAGGGCAGGAACACATTATGGAATCAAGAAAGTATTTAAAATCTCTAAGGTTTTGAGAATCATATTTGAACTAGTTTTAAATGCTAAATTGCGCGCTTAATCCTTCGAGAAGAGCACCTTCTGCACGCCTTTTTGCCCAATAATTGTGCATTCCTGAAAATGGAAAAATGTCACTTTCTAATACCACACAAAGAAAATGACAGTTACTCCTTATATGAAGCCGCCTAAGGATAACCACCAACGCCTCCTTAAACACTATGTGAGGACATAAAGGAATATTTGGAGAACACAATGGAATCATACCTCTCCCTTGGGTCACCATCCATCATGTACCAAGGGAGGGAAGGAGGATTTGAAATCCCCTATATAAAGCCACCAAGAGATGAAGAATGGGTGATCACATTATTATGCTAGCCAGAATTTCCTAAGAAATACCAACAGTGTGTGACCCAAAGTTGGAGATAGAGGGGACTCGATTGTTGGCCACCCAACAATCCTAGTCCATCGCAGCAGAGAGAGAGGGAGATTGCATCAGAGGTAGAGCTTGGAAAACAACATCCTTGCATCAGAACCTAGAACCATTGTCTAGGGGCCCTTGGCAAGTGGGTAAAATTTATTCTCCATTTCAAATGCTTAATAAGAATAGGCCTTGAGCCATCGTTTGCATTATTATCACTTTGAGTCTCTTCAATAGCTTCTGTATATTTGTGTTTTAGTTTTTAGTTTACTTTGAGCATACATTCACATATTTTTTCCTCTAGATTATATTCTTTTGAGCTCCACCACTTCCTATCTGTTACCAATAGTTTATAGGGGTAGACCACACCCCTTAAACTGATGAGATTTCGTGCACCCATGCATCAAATCCACCACAACAGGATTGGCAACTCCACTAACGTTTTACAAGTTTAGGTGGTTGTGCCATCTCTTGCAGGAGACCTTTGCCTACACTGGAGAGTGGAGTTGATAGTCCTCTGATCCATATTATAGCCCCTAGATTCAGTTGGAGTGATAGACTGAAGAAGGCATCTCCTAATATTTTTACTTGCGGGATTTTTGCGTGCAGTTTTTTCTCACAGACGCGCATTGCGCGCGTTCAGGACTGACCTGCATGCAGGGAAGCGCACCTATCAGAGCCTTTTCCGCGAAAATTACAGAATGAGATTTTTCTCCCTATATTCTACATTTTTCTACTTGTAAGTGTCCCGGGAAGCCTTTAATGTATCTGCCAACACTTGTGTTGATACCCCATAGCTTCTGAGAACTTACTTTTAGCTACCTTCTATAGGCTTAGAGTTAATTTTCTTTTAAGTTGGTTTTTTGGAAAAATATTCACATAGTTTAAGTAGGGGGGGAATTAACCATTGCATTCTGAAAAATTTATGTTTTTCAAATTCTGGTATTCACACTTAGATAAAATAGTCCGAGCAAGTGGCCCAAGACCACGCATGCATAACTAGTTTCATTTTCTAGTGTAGAAATTGTTTTGTTTAGTTCAATTTTTGCATTAGGAATTACGGGACTAGGATCGAATTGTCGATTAGAGCAAGTAATATCTTCTACCTTTTCACCCTCTGGTAATCCTAGGTAAGCATATGATTGCTCTATATTTACAATTCGCCATCTCCCTTTAGTTAGTCACATAGATTAACTAGGAAAAATTGAAAGCGACCCTTTATCAAAAATGTTTTCCATTTGAGCCTGGAACAATATAACGTAGTTTAACTAGGGGAATTTTTTAAAGGATCACCGTTATCCATATGTTAAAACTATGAGATTGTTCACCATATGCTCACACACACTCACCCACTAAGCAAAGGAAAACACCTAAAACTAACTTAACCAAACTCACTAAATTCTCCCACAGGGGCCACAAAAGAATTTATAGTTTAAGTTAGGATCAAGGAGGTAGGAATCCAATAAGCTGTCTTGATCATACTTCATATTGAAACATAGAAGTTGTGTATTTAGGGAGCTTCAAATCCAACTATCAGCCCATGTCAAATAAAACTCGAGCACGGAAGAGACCCGATTCAGAGGGGGTTAGGCTTAGGCACAATGCGTGCGATATCAGTTGGGGCTACCTGACCTGGATGATACTCGGTACTATTAGCTAACTACCAATAAGCCCAAGACTCGAATGCTCATGTGGGATGGTGGTTCTTATTGGCCAAAAACTAGGGCATCCTTTACCCTATAGGTGATGGTGCAGGCAAGCGCCAGACCCTCTATCCTTACCTTGGTGGATTCTCTTCGGCTGACTGGGGGGGTTGCCAGCTCTTACGAGACGTTGTGCCATCACTCGCAAGAAATATTCTCAAGGCCTAGTTACTTTTGAGTGTGTGAGGATGCATAGGTCTTCTAGGATTTTGAGTATCATGTGCAAACAAACAAAACCTATTTTTTTCCTTGATTGAACACATAGATTAGGATAAAAATAAAATTTATTTCATTTTCACTTTGTTTTATGTATGTGGCCATAAATTTGCCTTGATCATAGACTCGATCCTCTCAAATTTTTCCAAAACCTAACTTGGTCGACACCTAAACGGTCCCAACGAAACCTCGTCGATCCCGAGGTCTTCTGGACCTCCCCCCATTACAGGGAGGGGTTCCAGGTCTATCGCCATTTAGGCGTCAAAGACAGAACACAACCACCGTCATTGGTTCATCCTTTATTGGAGAAACCATAGTTGGGAACCCTCGTCGGTCTCCCAACACCACACCACACACCACTCCTCCCTCGACCCCCAGGGGGCAGAGGAGTACGTCCCATATGGGAAGCTAGCTAAACACACATCCGGGTATGTCATAGACTAACCCTCGTTCTAACCTGAACTTTGTGTCTTCACACATTTCCATGGCATCAACCTCCCAGTCACCTTTCTTAGCTTTTTTGAATATACCTGATTTAAACAAGCTAACGAATGACCCCATCACACATAATCTGTCATGGCCTCCCATGCCCATAAAGCTCCCTTCAGATAATACCAAAATGAGAAGGTAAGCAAGCGAAATACCCAGGTAATCATGTAATGACCTTTCACCTGTGGTGCTCATCGAATAGTATGATTGACGACACTATTCGATTGAGGATTTTTCAACGCACTCTTATAGGAGTAGCCCCAAAGTGGTATGTGGAGCAACCTCCTACTTCACATGGAACCTTTAGCATGCTCGCTACCGCATTCGTCACTTGCTTTTAGTTACCCTTTCACCATGATTCGGGAATGTAGTTACTAACTCATTTTAGACAAACCCTTGCCGTCCATATCTCTGACCATCTTCATGAATGGAGGTGGTGTTGCAGTTTATGTAAAGCTAAACTCGACGATCGGGTCCTCTTAGATTTATTCTTGAAAACTTTGATGGCAGAGATTTCAAAGGATGTGGCACAACAATACTGCACATCCAAAGAGGATGCAATCAGTAAAGACCAGAAGCTTGAATTGATTTATACACAGTCAGGATATATCTACAACATCATGCTTAACGCCCCGCGCCTGCAAACTTATCAAGAATTTCCATGCGTGTTGAACTCTGCAGATGGATTAATTGGGTCAATGACCCAGGGTTACCTAGGCATCAGTAGTCAAAATCCTGGTTATGCACATAATTCTACCCAGAACATGTCCCAATCCAGATTTCAAAGTCATCATATGCCTCAGTAAGATTTGACTAATAGGGCATTGGCGTATCACCAAGGAGGACCCTATCCTCCGGCTGAAGGGACCCAGTACACAGAAAGAAAAACTGACAGAAGAGCTCCCCTCCAACGGCCAGGTGAAAACAAAGGACATTGTTATTCTTAGTCCCAAGCAAACGACCCACCTACGCAAACTAATGCATAGGTGAACTTTGTGCAGCCATCACAAAATCAACCACACCAGTACAACCAGGAGAACTACCCTCCTAACATGGTTAAGAAACAGTTAAAAAACAAGCCCAAAGGGAACCCTCGATAGGAGGCAGCAACCAACAACGCCCACCGCAATCCCAGTTTTGAGGCAACTCCAACAGGGATGAGAACTAGGAGCCAAGAAATGCCCAACGGCAAGGCAAAAGGCCACCTCTGCGAACAAACCAATCTTGTTCAATATGTGGTGAGTGCGGGCACTATACTCACAACTATCCCAATCTCCCTGAGCTAAAAAAGCTACAGAGTAACCGAGGACAAGGAGGATATTCCCAGAAACCCGCTGTTATGCAAGAACCTTTCCCCCACCAAGGGACGATCAGCACTTAGAAACAAAATCTAGACATTTCTGGGAAAATCAGCCATGAAATCTACATGACTGGGGAAGAAATTTTCTTCCAAACATGGAACTGCAGCTACAACACTCCACCAGACACCATTACGTCAGGGACTAATACTAGTGTGCCGACTGTACCTTTAACCATTTAAAAGATGCCTATAGAAACATTACCAAATATGGCAAAGAGACCTAATAGGAGAGCGGGTAACTACTCCAAAGCAGTCCATAATTATATCATCGTGGATGATTTAGCTCAATCACCCACTGCTATGTCCGCGCTAGAAGTACTGTAGTCATTCCCAAAGCAACAGAAAGCCCTTATTTCTGCATTAGGCACTATTGACCCTGCCGATACATGCATGATGGATTTTGACTTAGATAAAGCCACCCCTAGGCTTCCTTATATGGTCGCCTTCTAGATACCAGTGTCATTCCAGAATAGCACTATTCACCGATGTGTCATAGACAAGGGTGCATTAACATGCATCATGTTGAAAAATGTTTGGCAGAATTTGGGTTCTCCCGAAATAAAACCCTCGGTCATAATGCTTCGAGCATACGATGGTCATCCCTCGACCCCCGTTGGCCTCTACCAAAATGTCCCAATATTTTTAGCTAGATAGATGGTACACATAGAAATTGAAGTCATGATGTCCACATCAAGCATTGAGGTTAGTCAGGACATAGACTTAAGCAGTAATGACACCGAGGCATTGGCCACGACAACCTCTCTAGCCTATGCCGCCTCCCAAACCCCTTTCCTCTACCCCCCAGCTGGCTTCGTCTCCCAGCAGGTTTTGGAAACACTGGTGTTACCCAAAATATCGTTGGCATTCCCATTTCGATACCTCGTTCCCTGTTCCAGAACAAGAGCCACCAATGTCATTGCCATAGGGTTAAATCTCCTCAGTCTCGAGGAGCCACAACCTACCCATGAAATAGTTGAGACCGCCCCTGCAAAGGAAGTTCCCATTGCAAAACCGATAATCATGGCCAAGAAAACCACAAATAGAGGAAATAATATGGTGACCCTCGCCATACAAAGGGAATCACTATTCTATGCTATATGTGATGTTATAGGCCACCCTACCCACATATGTCTGGAGTTAGACGAGTTAAAACCACTCCTTGGCTCCGAAGCAAACATCTCGACGCCGCATTCCTGTAAAAAGGAACATACCACCAAAGGTAAAGGAAAACTGCTACATACCAATCACGCATGCGCTCTCTATGGAAACTATAGGCACTATACCCACCATTTTCCAGAGATACCACGATATAGGGATGCCTTACATGCGGTTGAGCAATCCTATCAAGATGATCCCTCCATCCAGTCTATCAACAACAAACCTCGTACCATCCTATACTTACAAGAGGAGCATAGGATTGTAGAAAGGCCCCCTGTAATGCCCATTATACGTTGTACGCTATGCGACGAACGTGGCCACTAACTCGAAGAATGCGCAGCCTTGGAGCTCATTCATAGATGGTATCCAATAGAAACGGTTTACTACGTAGGGCTTCAGGAAACACAATTCACATACCCGTTATGCACCGACAATCACCTTTTGGAGGATTGTCACTACATACCTCGCTTTCAGCTAGCCCTTGCCAGCCTCCGCACAGCCATAGTCTGCCTTTCCCAAGAAGACGATATGGATGCCAAGTCTGCAAGCAGCTCCATGACCCAAGAAAATGAGATGAGCGGATCCATCATGTTCTTGATAGCCAAAGAACGGCCCCCCAGGGAACCCCTAGTTACCCCCAACTGCACTTCGCAGCAACGAAAAACATGTACGTTATGCAAAAATACAGACCATGTAGTCATCCAATCCCTGATTTAGTAGCCTTCCGATGTTAGTTCCCCATCAGACCTCGAATTGAACTGGACCAAACCTTCATATCAAGGATATTTTTCCTGATATGTCAGGGTAATCATTATGAGTGACATTTTACTTAAGCCTCGCAAATTCGTCCCACTATCGACATGATTAATGCCATAGAGAAGAGATAGGATGACCTCCGAGAACGGAATAAAAAGTACATCACCGGGTCAATGTCCCCACCTCCACAATGGTGTATCAATCCTGATAAGACGACACACCACCAAAGAGTACCTCAGCCAAGCCTAGGATAACATGCGACCTATGTGATTTGAACAATCACCGAGTCAACCAATGCAGAGAACTCAAGCCACTTGCAAACAATCTCCACATAGTCTCTTCTCTCCCTCGGAAACTTCTCTCTAATCAAGAGAAGATCACGCGCACTTATTACCAAATTTTCTCACACTTTCATCCTATGTTTAAGTGTGTACATCTCTCCAAGTTGAGAGCGGCATGAGCTGTGTTAAGTCTACACTCTACCAAAGAGGAAGACATGTCTAAGCCAACGATATGGAAATGGAGACAGAAGATAACCTCTTCTACAACCAACCTTTTCCAAGCATCCATGTCAGGAACAATGAGTAGCATAGAATCCCACAACATCTAATTTTTGGCATGTGTTGTCCTTGATGGCAACCTACTTGATGAAATAAGACTGTCGGCGATATGATGCAATGTGTTTTCCTTGATGGAAACCTACTTGATGAAATAAGACTGTCGGCGATATGATGCAATGTGTTGTCCTTGATGGCAACCTATTTGATGAAGTTGTTCTTGATGAGTTGGCTATGATAAGAAACCTATGTGTTAAATATGGAAGGATGATGTATCTACAGATCATCTCAAAAGGAACAGAAGAAAGGAAGTGACAGAAACATATTAAATATGATGTGTCACAAAGCATACACGGGTTTATTAAGGCTAAGTAGCGTATGCACGCGGAAAATTACGTGCCAACTCGCGTATGCCCTTTTGCGCTCCAAATTTAGAATACCAAGGGGTGTTACCATGATATTGACCCATTGTATTGAGTGCTTGATTATCTATGTGGTCCCATCCAGGAATACCATCGGAAGTGGTGTGGTTTTGACTCATGGTATTGATAAAGGCTAAACCTATATAAGGAGAAGAAGATCATTGTTCAAGGGTGTGCATGTGTCTAGGTATTGAATGAATAATTCACTTTGAAGTATATCTGCATGATTTAACTTTGTTCTTGATTGATAAATCTGAATCTATGATGCACCCATGGATGTTTCTAAATCCTTAGATCTGATGATGATAAATCTCTAAGATGATCTGCAGAAGAAGAACTGGTGAAGATCTGGCACAAATTCTACTGAAGGTAATGAAGAAATCTGGGTAAGCTTATAGATCTGGTCTGTTTTGTAAAGCTTTAATTTATAGATCTATACTCGAGTTTGTTATGGAAAAAGCGCGTGTATACGCGGATCTGATCTGATAAAAGCGCATATGAGAAGTTAGGGTTTATTGAAAAATGCACAGATTTATACGCGGGTTAGTCTAATGAAAAGCGCGTGTATACGCGGGTATGTTTAAATAAAAGTGCGTATGGAATTTGAACTAAAGGTTGCTCATGGTTGATTGTGTTTCTGCATATCTATTCTGAAGTCTGGGTAATCTATGATATTCTGGTTACAATGGTTTCACTGTTTTGTTTGAAGCATTGGGAAAAGTATGTTTGTTGAAGAATGAAGGGTTGAGTTGAAGTTGTTTGATCCAGTTTGAAAATTGATGAAACGTGGTGTGCAGCGGTGCTGAGGGTCGAAGCCTTCAATAAGGGGGTAGTAGCTCCCTCCCAGTGATAGCTGGTAAACGAGAGCAAGGGGTAGTAGCTCCCTTCCAGGAGAGGCTGGTAAACAAGAGCAGGGGGTTGTAGCTCCCTTCCTGGAGAGGTTGGTAAACGAGAGAAGGTTGTAGCCGCAGGCTCAGCAAAGAGTCTGCCACATAGCGAAGATGTTTTATAATTAAATATTGAAGACCGAGACGAATGCATAAAGGGTGGTTTTCCAATTGGGTAACCTAAAAAATCCTATACCTCATGTGATGCTTATGTGTGTTGATTTATTCTGGTTTTTATTGTACATGTTTATCGCTACTTCTAACATCTATAATAAGTGAATGGATGCAATAATCTAAGATAAGAATTATTCCGTATAATAAGAGATTTTGTTATTGAGTTTCCCCTTTAAAATATCCTCGCGTATATACGCTAGTTTTGTTCCCCAACGCTAGATAGCTTTGTGAAAAAGAAAAAGGCTGACATGTATGAAGACATCATTCAATTTCCATCGCCTACACTCCCTCTCAGTATCTTTCCCAACAATTGGAATCAGAGCAGGTCCTTCTGAAAAAGCTTAGCCGCTAGAAGGAAGATCAAGAAAGATGAGCAATCAAGATGGAACTGCATTTATCAAGCCTCCCCTCTTTAATGGAAGCAATTTAATCTTCTGGAAAACAAGGATGAGATTCTATCTTCAGTCTATGGGAACAGATGTATGGGCCATTGTTTAACAAGGATATCAATATCTGTTAGGTCCCTATATCACTAGTATAGCCCCTTATTATTGTTAGTGTAAACCCCTTATTGTTATTATTGTACCCTTGTAACCCCCATTTTGTTATTATTGTGCCCTTAAATTATTACTGTTAGGTCGGCTAGGATTACATTGTGGCCCACTAGGATTACATTATGGCCCCATGGACTCCTATATATAGAAAGGAGGTTTTGTAAATTGTATCATCCAAGAATTGTTCATTTATGTAATGTATTGGAGGTTTCCCCCTCGAAGTGGCTCATTTCTAAGGTGTTTACATCTCTTTTCTTCTATTTTTGGAGCTGGTTACACAACATTTGGTATCAGAGCTTTGGATTCTAGGGTTTCGCTGCTCCAAACAGGTCATCGTGGCATTTTCGCTATAAATTTTTTTCTACGAAGTTTCAGAAGTTGAAATATTTAGGGTGCGAAGAAAAAATCCTGAGGAAGCTTGTATAAAAATTTCAGAGTTTCGTTCGCAATAATTTCGGAGATATGATCTGTGGAAGTCAGGTATTTTTTCAGGCTCCTAAACAGGTTATCGTGGAATTTGCGCTATAAAATTTTTTCTACGAAGGTTCAGAATCTGAAATTCATATGGTACGAAGCTGAAATCCTGAGGAAATTCATCAAAAAATTTCAGAGCTTGGTTCGCAATATTTTTGGAGATATGATCTGTGGAAGGTAGTGCTTTTTCAGGCTCCTGAATTTCATCTCAAAGAGGTGATCGTGGGAAAAGTTCAATAACTCTCTCTCTGAAGATTGGATTGGAGTGCCGTCAAAATTGGTCACAATTACACGGCCTGTAGTTTCTTCGCTATCAATTTCAGAGACAAAGGACAAAACAGTGACACGTGGCAAGTCGTACAAGTTCGCTCTACTGAACCAGTCCAGAATTAGGTCATTGTGGGAGATTGGACACAACTTTGTCTTGGAGAATAAAAATCAGGTCAGACCTGTGGCATTTGAAAGAAGCTTCAGAGGGCTACTACAGGGATGAATTTCAGATATCGAAGATTTTCAATTACAGAGATAATTCAATTTCAATATCGATCTCCTAAAAGCTAGTAAAAGGTGTGTATTTTTTTTCCGAATTGCATAAGTCTTGTTTGAAGAATCAAGTTGAATTGATTCCAAGGGAATCTTGTAGAATAGATATCAATATTGGATTCTAAAATGGCCCCTAAAAAGAATTCAACACCCATTAAGCCTTCGGAAGGCTCTACTATGACTCATGAAGATGAAGAATTGCAACATGATCTATCAAAATTACAAGAGCAAATGCAACAGTTTTCACTCTCGCAAAGAGCAACAAAAAATGAAATGGAAGTTTTGAAGAAAGGCATGGAAGTGAAGATGGACGATTTGAAGAAAGGCATGGAAGCTAAAATGGATGGCGTGGAAGCTAAGATGGATGACATGAAAGACAACATGGAAAACATGAAGAGTGATCTAAAAGCATACATGGAAGGCTTGATGACAAGCTTAAAACCAGAAATGATTCCTAATGGAGGAAATATAGGAGAAGAACCTCCTGATGAGAACAAAATAAATGTTAATTGTGATTTCATAAACTCGAATGTTGGTGGGAAGAACCACCATATTCCAAAAATGGATATGAGGAAGTTTGATGGAAAGGATCCTGTAACATGGATACTACGGATGGAGCAATATTTTGATCTCCATAACGTGCAAAACACACAAAAGGTACGCATTGCAACTTTACATTTAGAACAAAATACATTTGTATGGTATCGATGGCTTTGCTCCCCTAAAAAAATTGTCACTTGGTCAATTTTTACGGAGGAAATGATAGCACATTATGAGGATACAAAGAGCAACACCTTCTTTAGCCAATTGATAAATCTCAAACAAAAGGGTTTAGTGGGGGAGCACATTGAGGACTTCAAAAATTGAATATAAGGGTAACTGATATTCCAGAGGAACACAGGATTGATCTCTTCATAGGCACTTTAAAGGATAACATCCAACATGAAGTTCGCGTTTTGGAACCTGATTCATTGGAGAAGGCATTCGGGTTGGCAAGAAAAATTGAATGTAAAATTATGGCGACAAGGAAGCCTACCACTCACTTCTATAAAGAGGGAAGTGTTGCTACTCCTAGATTTCAACAACCTACAAGGTTGACACCACAACAATTGGAAGAAAAAAGAGCAAAAGGGCTTTGCTACGGTTGTGATAGCAAATACACTAAAGGTCATAAGTGTGCTGAGAAGAAATTATTTTACATAGATTGTGAAGAGGAAGAAGAAAATGAACAAGAAGAGGATATACACCAGGAACCAGCCCTAGAAGAGGAAGAAATGAATGCGACCATATCGTGTAATGCACTGGCAGGAATTACCACTCCTCAAACTCTCAAGATAAAAGGACAAATCAAGAAGAAAAAGGTAATAGTGTTGATTGATTCAGGTGGCACCCATAATTTTATTCATTGTAAGGTAGCCAAGGAATTAAATTGTTTCCTATACCCAGCACCAGAATGTCAAGTGATGGTTGCAAATGGAGGAACTATAAATTGCTCCGGAAAATGCCATAATATCAAGCTAACCATGGGGGAATATGTGTTGACTAGTCCAATGCTTTCCATTCCTATGGGAGGTGCTGATGTTGTACTAGGAGTACAATGGTTACAATCTTTGGGGACGGTAGCTTTTAATTTTCAAGAACTTTTCTTGAAATTTTTTTGAGAAGGAAAGGAAGTCGAATTACGGGGTATTGCGGGGAAGCCAGGAAGGATAATAAGCTCTAATGTCATGACAAAGCTTCTAAAGAAAGAACAGCGAGGCGTAATTGCACAATTATGCTCACTAGAAATTCCAACATCAAAATCATCTATTTCTGCAGATCTCCAACAAGTCTTGGACAATCATTCCAAGGTGTTTGAAACTCCCAAAGAACTCCCACCTATTCGTGATCATGATCATGCTATTCATTTGATTCCAGGAAGTGTTCCTCCAAACACCAGGCCTTATAGATATCCTTACTTCCAAAAGAGCGAAATTGAACGTATGATTGCAGAAATGTTGGAGGCGGGTATAATTCAACCCAGTCAAAGTTCTTTCTCTGCTCCTGTAGTATTGGTACACAAGAAGGATGGATCATGGCAAATGTGTCCGGATTATAGGGAGCTCAATAAGCTCACCATTAAAGATAAATTTCCCATTTCTGTGATTGATGAATTATTGGATGAATTACATGGAGAAATTTATTTTACCAAGTTGGATCTTCGTTCAGGATATCATCAAATTAGAATGAAGACTGAAGATATGCCAAAAACAACATTTCGAACTCATGAGGGTCATTATGAATTTTTTTTCATGCCTTTTGGCCTTACCAATGCACCTTCTACATTTCAAGGGTTGATGAATTCCATTTTCAAACCCTTCCTTAGAAAATTTGTGCTAGTATTTTTTGATGATATACTAATCTACAATAGGTCTTGGAAGGATATGTTGAACATGTTGATAGGGTGCTCAAACTATTGCAGGAGAAACAATTATATGCAAAAACATCCAAATGTTTCTTTGGAGTACAAGAGGTGGAATATCTGGGTCATATTATATCTCACGAGGGTGTTAAAGTAGACCCTAACAAAATTAAAGCCATTACGGAATGGAAAGTCCCCAAGACAATAAAGCAGTTGCGAGGATTTCTCGGGTTAACGGGCTATTATCGCAAGTTTGTTAAGAATTATGGGAGAATAGCAGCACCTCTAACAACATTATTGAAGAAAGATGCATTTTCATGGACTCCTGAAGCAACTAAGGCCTTTGAACATCTTAAAGAGGCAATGTGCCTAGCACGGGTCTTAGCTACGCCAGACTTCACAAAAACCTTTATTGTGGAATGTGATGCCTCAGGAAATGGAATTGGTGCAGTTTTAATGCAGGAAGGAAGACCCATTGCTTTTGAAAGTCGTCGAATCAAAGGAAAGTATTTACAGAAACCTATTTATGAGAAGGAAATGTTAGCAATACTACATGCACTAAAGAAATGGCGAACTTACCTAATGGGAAGACACTTCAAGGTAAAAACTGATCATGATAGTCTTAAACACTTTTGGAACAAAGACTATCGTCAGAAGAGCAGCAAAAATGGGTCACAAAGATGTTGGGTTATGACTTTGAAATAATCTACAAAAAAAGAAAGCTTAATGTTGTTGCAGATGCACTCTCAAGAAAGAATGAAGAGGTGGAAGCATTGCTTTGTGCCATTTCTATTATCCAACCAGATTGGATAACTGAAGCAAGAGATGAATGGAAGAAGGACAAAGATGTATGGATACTCATTCAAAAGTTGCGGCAAGATCCTAGTACATCTGATACATTTAGTTGGAAAAATGATTCCTTATGGTACAAAGATCGCTTATATCTTTGTAAGAATTCCCAAATAAAACAAAAGATTCTTCTGGAATTGCACACTTCTCCTTTAGGAGGACACTCAGGATTTTTTAAAAACTTACCACAGGGTGAAGAAAGAATTTTTTTGGGATGGCCTTAAATCTGATATTCGAAAGTTTGTGGCGGAATGTTTGGTTTGCCAGCAGAATAAAGTTGAAACAATTAAGACCCCAGGACTTCTACAACCTTTATCCATTCCAAGTCAACGTTGGGAGGAGATTTCAATGGATTTTATCACAGGTTTACCTAAGTACGAAGGAAAGAGTGTCATCATGGTGGTAGTTGATAGACTTACCAAGTATGCACACTTTTGTGCATTATCTCATCCATTTAAAGCAAGTACAGTTGCTACTACATTTATGGACAGAATTCAAAAGCTACATAGAAGCCCAAGGGTTATTGTGAGCGACAGAGATCCCATTTTTACTGGAAATTTTTGGACGGAGTTATTTTCTTGTTTGGGTACTCAATTAGCTCATAGCTCATCTTATCATCCTCAATCGAATGGTCAAACTGAGATAGTAAATAAATGTTTGGAAGGATATCTTCGTTGTTTTGTATCTGATAAACAAACACAATGGGTCAAGTGGTTACCTCTTGCTGAATGGTGGTATAACACTTCCTTCCATACTGCAGCAAAAATGACCCCATTTATGGCACCTTATGGATATCATCCACCATCCATCACATCATATTTAAGGGAAAATTCGAAGGTTCAAGCAGTGGAAGATCACATTGAGCATCAGCAAGAAGTTCTCCAACTCTTAAAGGATAACTTTAATTTGGCACAAAATCGAATGAAACAACAGGCAGATCAACATCGCAGCGAGAGAAGTTTTGATGTAGGAGATTGGGTATTTTTACGGCTACAACCATACAAACAAATGTCCCTCGAGCAAGCTAAGAAGGATAATAAATTATCACCAAAGTACTATGGTCCTTACAAGGTGTTGCAAAAGATTGGTACTATGGCATACAAATTGGAGCTTCCTGCTTCTTCGCGAGTACATCCAGTTTTCCATGTTTCATGCTTAAAGAAGGTTATAGGTGAAGATCTTCGAGTTCAAACAGTATTGCCAGAACTTGATGGGGAAGGGAAAATCATATTGGAACCTGAAGCAGTCATGGAAAAAAGAACTCGACAACTACAGAATCGATCAATTTTAGAGTATCTCATCAAGTGGAAGAACTTACCCACTGAAGATTCTACATGGGAGGATGAGAATTTTATACAGAAGCACCCGGAGCTACTCAAGTGTTGAGGACAACACTTTTTTGAAGGAGAGGGGCATGTTAGGTTCCTATATCACTAGTATAGCCCCTTATTATTGTTAGTGTAAACCCCTTATTGTTATTATTGTACCCTTGTAACCCCCATTTTGTTATTATTGTGCCCTTAAATTATTATTGTTAGGTCGGCTAGGATTACATTGTGGCCCACTAGGATTACATTATGGCCCCATGGACTCCTATATATAGAAGGGAGGTTTTGTGAATTGTATCATCCAAGAATTGTTCATTTATGTAATGTATTGGAGGTTGCCCCCTCGAAGTGGCTCATTTCTAAGGCGTTTACATCTCTTTTCTTCTATTTTTGGAGCTGGTTACACAACAATATCCAGCTACAATACCAACAGATACGACTGAAAAGAAGAATTATGAATCAAATGCAAAGGCAGTCAATGCTATAACGAGAAGTCTGACTGAATCTGAATTTGTCAAAGTTATGTAGCTAAATACAACAAAGGAAATGTGGGACAAAATCATTCTAAGTTATGAAGGTGATGCAAAGGTAAAAAGTGAAAAACTTCAAACTCTCAGAATTGAATATGAAAATTTAAAGATGCATAGTGATGAGAGTATTGCCAGTTTCTTTTTACATCTTGATGATGTTGTAAATCATATGAGAAATTTGGGAGAAACTGTTAGTATGAATTTTTCGTCGAAGTGTACGAAAAAGAACCACTTTAGCTACGCATAACTAATAGCCCTAACAACAATAATGGCTGCAAAACATCTTCAGATCTGCAATTAGTAGTTAAAGTGCTGCAACAAACAGATCTATAAATGGAAAGACATTAAGCAGTAAAGTGAAGAGTTTGCTCCATGCATCCAACAGACAAGACAAGAACACGATTTTTGAATGAATTTTTATATTACAGGGCACCTGGGAGGAAACAAGAAGGTGTATCCACATCTCCTCAATGGGATGGGTTCTTTGTAGTCCTCAGCACTTCAGATCTAAGCTTTCTCTCTCTTGTAGATGTAGAAAACCCAATGTAGAAGGTAGAGCTCAATGGGAGCAAAATGGAAGAAATGAGACCAAGTGTATAGATCCAGAGTGATCTAATGTGCAACAAAAGGTGAAGAATG
Source organism: Pinus albicaulis (assembly GCA_034641835.2). Taxonomy (NCBI): domain Eukaryota; kingdom Viridiplantae; phylum Streptophyta; class Pinopsida; order Pinales; family Pinaceae; genus Pinus; species Pinus albicaulis. Next base: position 1,419,156,275 of record CM076579.1, on the reverse strand, counting down.
AAGGGGAAAACCCTCCTATTTATAACAAAATATTGGGTCATTCTAGATCTTGGTGCATGATTAAAATAATGTTAACCAAATCTAGTTCCACCTCTATGGAATATTTTATTATTATTTGTTGGAGGGAAAGGGACTTTGACTTGGGTCAAAATCCCTTGATTAGTGAAGAATAAATAAATAAATGATCTATTTATCCTTTTAAGGAAGTGGTTGAGATATAATCAAATAAATAATGATTTATTTAATTAATAGTGGTTGATTTGGTCATATTTAACAAGGAATATTATTTAAATAATTATTCCTAGAAAATAATAAGATAACTATGGGTGTATCTCATTAATTTCTTTGTTTTTGGGTAAAACATGACTGGGAATAATAATTAAATTGTGGTTTAATTAATTATTCCTTTTGGGGTTTCCTTAATTAACATAGTGAAAGCAGTTTTACTTGGGGTAAAACTGGTCTTGCATGGTGTACTTGGGTCCATCTAATAAGAAAAGGTGAGATGACCAAAAAATGGTGTAACAGATTGCCCCCCAGCGTGCGAGTGTCAGGAGCAAATCGTATGACTGAAGTACGTTGTAAGAATACAATCACCAGACAACGAAAGGGGATGTCAGAGAGAGAAGTGTGAGGTAGATAGTGTGCTGAAGGACTAGACCCTAAGGAGACGAGACTCGCAGGTGCAACAAGTCTCTTTTTATGAGAGGGTACCTGTGCTGAAGGCGGCGGGGGAGGAATACCTATGCCCGCCGTGACAAAGTACAAAAGAATAGTGTGTCCAGTAAACAAGGGACCGAACCATAGAGTACAGCTGGCATAAACAAAGGCCAGATAAAAATACAATGAAGAGTCTCACATACATGCTGTGCCTGGGATAACAGCCAGGACCAGTACAATAATATCTGAGTACATGAGATAAATACAACCCAAATGCCCCCTGTAAATGGGGAAGGGCTCACAAAATCTGACTGATACATGCAAATCATAGAGGTGCTGCAAGTGGCTAAGGCCAACATCATCAAAATCTGGAGCGGCATCGAAGGCTGCAATGAAGAGGTCATCCGGGCATGTGGGGGGCTACCTGCAGGGCCACCCCCTCATGAGGGCTGAGACATCTCACACACGCCCGGGAATCATCAAGAGCTGCTGCTGGGTCACTGGACTGTCCAGTATACTCATCTCGATCATGCTGAAAGGAGCCGGAGAAGTAATCAAGTCAAAGGGAAGTGAGAGATCCCCCTGCCTGATCCGAGGCACCGAACAAGAGTGGAAGCTGGAACCAAGGTACACCGCCCTCTAGACCTTGCTTTTGGAATAAATGCGCCGATGTCGACAGAAGGAGGTCCGCCGTAGGTGAGGCAATAAGAGACCCTCAACTAAGGCACGAGAGAAGAACAATAGAGCGACAGACAGACTGACACCAATGATGATAGTGGAAAGGGGGAGGATGGAGTGGCGACTGGACGACTTCCCTTGTTAGAGCATAAAGGGCATGAATGACATGGCAGCGACTGACACAATATCGAAAGGGATAGGGGACAGTGGGACTGAAGGTCATGATATGCGACACAAGGGAGGAACCAAGCAAAGAAGGATGGAGGGCTATAGTGAGGTGCAAAAGGACGCAGGATAGACTCCATGAATGCAATGATGACTCGACTTGGATGCTCTAAACAAGGGCGACTGTAGAGTGCTGCCACACAGTAAAGGCCCCAATGGGGGGTCATAGAAACATGAGTACAAAGTGGGCACTCATGACGAAAATCAACACGAACATGGAAAAGTAAGGGGGCGATGTGGTGCCCCAAGTACAAGTGTCGTAAGTGAGGAAATTCGATTTTAAGGAGTGGTGAAGTGACCCTTCGTGGAAAAAATGTGTCCGGGTGAAGTATCAAATCACCAAAAACTAAGTAAAACCCATTTGAGTGCTCGGTGAGATCTATCCAGCGGTGCTGACGGTTCGTCGAACGGGGCTACGGTGTGGTCGCAGCAGTCGAAAGAAGAAACAGGGGTTCTCTTTTAATGAGGCCGTTTTCCTCCAAAATCATTCATTTGCTATTGTTGCTGTGGTGAATGTGGAGAGGAGAGAAGGCCCTAAATATTGCGGCGAACGTAGCGGACAAACCGCGTTGGATTCGAGATCTGTCAGTTGGAGGTAAGAGGCCTAACCTTGCTCTTGCATTTTGATGGATTAGATTTGCAGTTTAGGGCCCAACACCCCAGAAACAGCCCCTCCCTCCTCTCTACGGCCGGGTCACACTTTTTGGGGCAAAAAGTGCGACCCAGGACGCAGGTTTGAGGGCAAAAAGTGCGACCCGGTCCAGAAATGGGCAGAAAACTGCGACCTGGGAGGGGAGGGGGGCTTGGTGCTGTTTGATGGTTGGGAGTTGGGTTTTTGTGTGTGGTTATGGTTTGCCCGATCTGTACCCTGACAAAGAGAATGTGTTTGTGCAGGTATGGCAGAGTTACGGGTCAACTGGAGAGAGAGGGATCTGGGAACACTTCGGGCAGAGATCCAGGCGGATCAGGGCGTCCGTCGTGTATTGGCCAGATTTGGGGTTCCCAAGTTTGTGGAGAACCCGTTGATGAGAGCAGGGGAATCATTACTGGCCCGGATTATCAGTTACTGGGATCCAGATCAGGAGATCTTTGTAGTGCAGGGGCACAGGATCGAACTGACGGTCCAGGATGTGTATTTCCTGACCGGCCTCCCACCATTAGGGATAGTGGGAGACACGCAGCCAGTGTTGCCGCGAGGGCGGCATATCATGGAGTTTGTGGAACGCCATTGTCGACCGGGGTTCCAAGTCAAGGGGACTCGGATATCGATCGGGGATCTAGAGAGGCTAGAAACCCGTGCAGTGGCTGCAGCTGTGCTGCGAATTCTAGGCACCCAGGCGTTCCATCACATCACCGGTGGGCAGATGATGATAGTGGAGAGTGTGTTGAGTGGGACCTACTTTGGGTGGGCCCAAATGATGTTGGTGTCGTTAAAGCGACAGTTGTCGCTATGCAGGCGGCAGGTGAATCATGATTGCTCATATGGGACTTTGTTGTGCGCCTTCTTCTTTGAGAAGATCCCGACCTTGAGGCCTCGTGTGCATCTTACAGATGGGGGCCCGAGAGAGCCCAGGATGCGTCGTTGGGGACGACTACTCTGCAAAGGAGGAGGAGGGGCGGTCGGGCGAACATTTCGACCGGAGTTCTTTGCCCATTGGGATCAGATGCCGTTGTACATAGATGACTACCCTTATAGTGGGATGAGCTACTATGGGGATCCGGATTTGCCACTTCCGGCTGGTCGAGTTTGGGGGCCCGATGGTAAGTGACAAATTGCTATTCTTATATGGGCATGTTTAAAGTTTTTTTGAATAGTAAATAATGATACTGATTCAGGGACTTTTGGTATGCAGATATAGCACCGGTAAAACCGGCCGGATATATGGGACGACCGGCAGCGTCTGGAGCTACGGGTCCGAGTGGATCGAGAGCAGCGCAAAATGATGGTGCAGCCGCCCTACTAGAGGACATCCGCCGTAGATGTGAGCAGCTGTTGACCGGAGTATCAGAGCGCGGGTGGCAGGATTTAGACGACCAGTACATAGAGCCATGTGTTGGTCTCCCCTCGGAGTGGCGAGGTATCATGCGGCGCATGGCGATGGCCGGTCAAACTATGCGGGATCTACATGCTACAGGGGCAGAGCCATTGGCCCGGGAGCCTCCAGATAGTGATTAGGGGCATATGGTGCCCCTTCTGATGTATGTAGGGGCAGGTGGTGCCCCCCAGAATGTATGGGGGGGCATATGGTGCCCCCAGTTTTTGTTTGTAACATGCTATGGGCATGCCGTATGTATATGTATGGGGGGGCGTATGGTGCCCCCAGTTTTTTGGAACATGCTATGGGCATGTCATGTGTATCAGAGTAGATGGACTCATCAATATATGGTTTGCGACACATATTATGGATATGCATCGTCTTTTGATGGTTGATTTAATTTTATTGTCTTGTATGAATTGAGTGTGATAAATGCCAATCTAGAACATGGTTTGCAATACTATCTACGTAGTGATTCTGGTCTCTGGGTACATGGTTGAAAGTTATGGTTTCAAACGCACGTATTAAGACTTTTACTCGTAAATAGCGTCTAAACAGCACAGGGTTACGCACACGATAAACACCATTTAGTTGCATGACAAGAAGCAAGGAATCCAAACGAACGTGCAGATGGCGAATGCGATGCAACAAAGCATCAGCTAGTAGGCCACGCACCGCATCGTATTCGGCCTGATTGTTGGTGGCAGAACCAATGCATACCCCGTTAGACAGAACGAGGTCATGCAAGGGGGTGAAGATGGCCCACCCTGCCGAGGCAAGATTCCTGGAGTAGCGACTTGCACCATCGGCGTAACCGATAAAGGATGTGGACTGGGGGATGCGCAAGGTGGTGTGACAAGACAATACATGAGGGGATGAAAGGAAAGGACGGCAGCGTGAGGGGGCAGAAGTCATCGAGCGGTAATGGCGGGGGGAAAGGGCAGGATGAGCAAAACTCAAACAAGGTGATGTATGAGAGCTATCGGAAACATGGCGAGGACTCGGGCTGCGAAGGTCAACAGAGACACAAGTGGAGTGATCTCGAGCATCAAGGGACACAACGGGGGAGGTTGCAGACGGGCGAGGCTCCGAAGGTCGTGCAGAGGAGGATAGGTAAAGAATGGTGACTGTAGACTCCGTCATCTGGACATCAGGGGGGGGGATGTGGATGGGAGCGGTGGAATCCTCAGGCTGGGCTGCAGCATACTGCGCGAGAATGGGAGAGGCGGATTGATTTTGTTCAACCTCATACTCGCTGATCACCTCAAGGGAGGCACGGTAATGCGTCAGGTGAGGACAATGATGGGAGTAGTGGCCATGGACACCGCACAAAGCACAAGGCTTGTTGGTGCGGAGAGTCTTGGGGTTCTTGGAGACGGTCGAAGCAGGAGTGGGAGTTTCAGGGACCGTAGAGTCGGGGAACGCGACTTTTACCATGGGGCGGATACGGGGTAACTCGGGACAAGCATGGGTGGCATGACCGATGATATCACATAAGGCACAAGGCTTCGATGGTGGGGGAGGAGCCGAGGTGGTTGTGGTGGTTTGGTCTTTGGTTGCCCCCTTGCGGGCTTTTCCTTTCTTTCCGGGAGCCGACTCAACAGGAGAAGGGTCCTGTGGAGGTGCTGGGGGCACAGTGGCTATGGAGGAAGCGAGGGGGACCGGTTGAACCGGTGTCAAAGCCATGTAAGGTTTGGGGTGACCAGGGGGGGTGGCGGCTAGGGGGTCAAGGTACCAAACCGGAATACCCAAGGTCAAGTTAGGGAGAGAAAGGGTGGCCATGACGGGGACGGAATATACTCCGGGAGGGGGAGCTAAGAAGGGGATCTGTCCAGCAGGGTAATGACCAGGAGGTACGGCTCCAAGATGGTTAAGGCCAGGGGGGACCGAGCCTGGAGGATAAAGGGGTTCAGGGATACCAGCTGCAGGGGAAGGGCCAGAAGGAGGAGGTCCGGCTGGCTGAGATGAATGGCTAGGAGTGGGTTGCGGAGGGCGGGGGGGAGGTTGCTGACTAGCCGAGGCAGGCCGCTTATGGGCGGCCTGAGACGATTGCATCATGCAAACATTCAACAAGCTGGGATCAGTGACCGGAGGAGGGGGAAGATGAGGAAAAGTACCAAGCAAGGTGGAATCTTTGTAGACTCCGGGGGAGACACTGGTCAGAGAATCGACGGTTTGCTTGTTGGTTACAGAAGAGATGGTCGTCTCGGAGGAGGTCTGAGATGGCGGCTCATGATAAGATAGCTGGTCAATAGTGACTATCTTCCCATTGTGTGGGAAAGACATCTTGCGGAAAACCGCGGATGGGACAACAGACATGGCGTAGGTGTAGCTTCGCCCCAATAGAATGTTGTAGTCTAGAGGGGCATCAATGACTTCGACATCAACGCAAACGGTCTTACCGGCGAGGGTGATGGGACAGTTACGAAACAGGCCAATGGGTTGGGAGGCATGACCGTCCCACACTCGAAGGGTGATCGTGGAAGGGGCCAGCTCAGGGGATCCGAGTTGCTTCCAAACCGAAGCAGACATCACGCAGGTGGATGCCCCCTCATCAATTATACACCGGGATACATTGGCGTTCCGGATTTTGACTGGGATTTGGAAGGCGACGGAAGGAGGAAGAGAAGGATGGTCCGATTGAGTGGCGTCGAAAACAATCATTTGGTCATCAGCAGGATCAACAGCGCCCACGGCAGATAGTAGAGCCTTCCTTTGGGAAGGGCACGACTGGAGGAGTTCCAGGGTGGAAATGGCGGCAGGGGATTGCGCCAAATCATCTACTATACTATACGACTGAGCGGCTCGACCGGAAGCAGCATTTCGGCGTAATGGTCCCTTTGGAATCTTTGGATGAACCTCAACTTTGGGTTGAGGGATGTGTAAGGGACCATAGGATGTCGAAAGAGGCTCTGTAGAACCTGAAGAAGGAGGCTCGGGGGCAGACTGAGCAGGAGGCTTGGGGTACTGGCGGGACCGAGTTTGAAGGTGAAGATCGACGGATGGGGAAGGATCGGAGTGCATCATAAGGATCTGGTAATCAGAGGAACCAGAAATGGACGAGGGGGTGGCTACATGGCTGTCGGGGGTTTGGGTAGCCACGAATCCCTGGTGAGGGAAAGGATCAGTGAACACAGCTGGCTGAGTGGTGGCCACATTAGGAGGAGCAGGAGGGGAGGCGTGATGTCCACGCAATGTGGCTTGAGACTCCCACATCTGTCGCATCTGGGGTAAGAGAGGGCAATCGTGAGTGTAGTGACCGTAAACACCGCAACACGAACAGGGCTTGTTTGTGCGAAGCGGCCTGTCCGGCCTGGGCGGAATGCCCTGAGGCTGGTTGCTAGTGGTAGGGTCCAGACCAGAATTGGGTCCTCGGTTACCGGGGGCAGATGGGTTCTGGTTGCCTCTCCGCCTTCTTTGAGAAGAAGGGGGATTAAACGCACCCTGCTGTGCAAATACTTGCCCTGGAGGGGGTTGTAAGGGCTGTTGCAGGTGGTGAGGAGGCAAGGGAGGCGTAAGCGCATATGCTGGAGGAGCTGGCGCACCAGGCTGCGGATAAAAGTAAGGGTTGGGTTGGGCAGCATTGAGGTAAGCAGGAGGTTGGGCAAAAGGAGGAGGCATGCCGTATCCTGGATACATGTTGCCGGGAGGGGGAAGAGTGCTAGAGGTGCTGGCTCCTCCCTGAGGAAGGCCATGGCTCATAGGAGGGTGAGCATAGGGGTGGGAAAGAGATCCAACAATACCGTCGGCGGAATGAGATGCCCCCGGGGCGTTAGCGCCACCGGGCCTGGGGATGTCAGGGAGAACGGTATAAACATAACCAGATTGAGCGTAGATCAGGTCATATTTAAAAGCTATTTGGAGGGCGGCTTCTTCAGATTGAGGAAAGTGAGAGGCGACATCTTTGCCGATGGGAGACGGGAGGGTGCGAAGGAACCAGTCCATGTAAACCCGATCTTCAAAGGGAGGGGCTCGACATAAGCTCCGTCTTCGTCGCCATTCCTGAACATGGGCAAAAAGGCGTGTGGAAGAGGATTGCTTAAATGAAGTCAAGAGCTCCGTGCCAGTGTCGTATCGGAGAGGGAGCTGGAAGTACGACAAAAAGGCTTGGGCAAGAGTCTCGAATGTGGTATGGGAGGAAGTGGTCTGCTCGACATACCATTTAGAAGCTTCGCCGGTAAGCGTGCGTTGGAACAAACGAAGACGGATGGAGTCATCGGTAATGGAATTGGAGGAACACCACATCTGGAAAGATCGGACGTGATTGGTTGGATCTTCGCCATTAAGGCCCTCGAACTTAGGGATATCAGAGGGTAGTTTGGTGGGCATAGCGGGCCAGGTAGTATTATGGTGAATTGGGTCGTTAATCAACTGATGAAAATCGGGGAGGCTGAGGCCTGCAATGTACGGCAGCACAGGGGTGGCCGGAGTAGTGGTTGTGACGGTTCCGCTAGAAGTAGGGCCGGCATTGGGGCCGGGAGAACCGCTAGCATTAGGCCCTGATCCGGACATGGTGAAGGTAAAAAGGGGGAGAACCGGAAGGAGGAGGGGGACCCGATGAATCAGGAGAGGAGTCGGAGTGCGGACTCGAAGGTGGACTGGCTCGACGACGGCGGTGCGGAGCAGGTCGATCAACCGGAAACTGAGGGTGAAGGCCAAGAAGTCTCCGGGAAAGGCGCCTTGGGGGCGCAATGATGATAGGAAGAAGGAAACCGACAAGGGCAGAAAGGGACAAAATCAAGAAGTTCAAGGGCAGAAAAGGTGAAGTGACAATTGATTTTAGAGTCTTTGCCAGGCGGTGTAAACCAGGCGCTTCTTCACTTAGGGTCAGTGTGTGGCGTGCGTTAATTTTAATTTTTAAACCCTTTCCGTTGTTTGAGAGCAAGAAAAAGTGTGCGACGTAGCTGAAAATAACCCTACAGAGAACAGAATAAAATGCTGAAATAACAGAAAAATAACAGCTACGTATGCATCTATCTAAACCAAGAAGGTGGGTCTCTCACAACTATGCTGAAAAGAAAGGGAAAAACTATGGAAACACACACAAAGGAAGCTCAACAGATCTAGGGTCAAAGGGGACAGAGATCTGGAGGATAAAGCTGCAGACAAGGGGTGCAGATCACAGCCAAGAGACAGAGGCAAGGTGGCCGGAAAAGGGAAATCAGCAAAAAACCGGGGGCAAGGCAGAGGCCTTCAGAGGAGGTCCAAACAAAACGACAAGAGGTGATTTGAAAGGAAAAGAGGCTGATTTCAATGGATCTGAAAGTGAGGTAACAGATCTGAAAAAGAGGGGGCTGAAGCTCTGAAACCGACGGCTGAAACAGCTAAAACTCTTCCACAAAAAGTGGAGGGTACTAAAGCCCTAAGGGGCTGGGTTCCCACTTAGATGAGTAAAAATAGATCAGATCTTGGTCAAGGCGGGCTGAGACAGAGGCTGGAAGACCCTGGCAGAAGCTGCAGCAAAACCCAGAAAAAGTGCAGAAAAAATGCTGGAAAAAAGTCAGGTCGCAGTTTCTGACCTGATCTGAGTTGAGGTCGCAGAAAACAGGCTGAAAAGTGCGACCTGGAGGTTCAGGTCGCAGGTTTAGGGCCAAAAAGTGCGACCCCCCTGTTCCGGTTGTCTCGGCGGCAGATTTTCAGAAAAGTTGCCGTCTCAGTTGCGGCTGGTGTCGCTTACCTGCGCAATAGGGCCAGAAACACACGGAAGTTAGAAATTTTAAGTTTTTAGGGGTTTATGTGAGAAAAATGACATGAAAAGAGAAAAACTAAGCAGCTGAAAAGAAGCCCTAGGGCCTGAAGTAGCTGGATATGCAGGAATATGAGAAACGACAACGGTCGTAATTTAAAACCCGTGTGGAGTCGCCATTTGTTAGTATGAATTCTTCGTCGAAGTGTACGAAAAAGAACCACTTTAGCTACGCATAACTAATAGCCCTAACAACAATAATGGATGCAAAACATCTTCAGATCTGCAATTAGTAGTTAAAGTGCTGCAACAAACAGATCTATAAATGGAAAGACATTAAGCAGTAAAGTAAAGAGTTTGCTCCATGCATCCAACAGACAAGACAAGAACACGATTTTTGAATGAATTTTTATATTACAGGGCACCCGGGAGGAAACAAGAAGGTGTATCCAGATCTCCTCAATGGGATGGGTTCTTTGTAGTCCTCAGCACTTCAGATCTAAGCTTTCTCTCTCTTGTAGATGTAGAAAAACCCAATGTAGAAGGTAGAGCTCAATGGGAGCAACAATGGCAGAAAATGAGACCGAGTGTATAGATCCAGAGTGATCTAGTATGCAACAAAAGGTGAAGAATGAAGGGGAAAAACCTCCTATTTATAACAAAATATTGGGTCATTCTAGATCTTGGTGCATGATTAAAATAATGTTAACCAAATCTAGATCCACCTCTATGGAATATTTTATTATTATTTGTTGGAGGGAAAGGGACTTTGACTTGGGCCAAAATCCCTTGATTAGTGAAGAATAAATAAATAAATGATTTATTTATCCTTTTAAGGAAGTGGTTGAGATATAATCAAATAAATAATGATTTATTTAATTCATAGTGGTTGATTTGGTCATATTTAACAAGGAATATTATTTAAATAATTATTCCTAGAAAATAATAAGATAACTATGGGTGTATCTCATTAATTTCTTTGTTTTTGGGTTAAACATGACTGGGGATAATAATTAAATTGTGGTTTAATTAATTATTCCTTTTGGGGTTTCCTTAATTAACATAGTGAAAGCAGTTTTACTTGGGGTAAAACTGGTCTTACATGGTGTACTTGGGTCCATCTAATAAGAAAAGGTGAGATGACCAAAAAATGGTGTAATAGAAACAATAACCGAATCTACTTTGGTTGAGAAAATTCTAAGATCTCTAACAACAAAATTTGAGTCAAAAGTTTCTGCTCTTGAATAAAAATAGGATCTTCAAAATCTTACTGTGGTGCAACTTCATGGGATACTAACTGCATATGAAATGAGAAGAGGAGGACCATCTGAAGTCAAAGAAGCCATCTTTAGAGCTTCTACAAAAGGGAAAGAAGTGCAAGAAGCAGAAGGATCAAGATATATCTCAGAAGAAGATGAGGTAAATTTTGTAAAGAAACTTCAACTTAACACAGGACGGTTCAGAGGTAAGCTTCCTTTCAAATGTTTTGATTGTGGAAGAGTTGGTCATTATGCTGCTAAGTGTCCTTATACAGAAATATCTGCAAAAGGGAAAGAAGTAGCAAGAAGGAATAAGAACTGGTCTAGCACTAGAAAAATTTACTATACTCATGAAGATAGTGATGGGTTATCTGATAGTGAAGAAGAATGTGAACAAGATCTTAGACTTCTCATGGCATTTGAATCTAGAGAAGAAAATGATACTTTTGTGGATGCTCTAGAGGACAATGATTTTCTTGAAGAAAACAATCAACTCAAAATATACTTATAAGAACGTAAAATACTCTTAGAAGAAAGGAAGATAACCATAGAGACTATGAAAAGGCAGTTTGAAGAAGCAAAGAAACACATTGAGAAATTAGAATGTGAAGTGGTAAGTCTAAGAAAATATTTTGAGAAAGAAAAGACTCTGAATCTTAGATTTACTAAAGGATCAGAAACCTTAAATGAGATTATCAAGGTACAACGCTCTCCTCTTGTAAAGACAAGTCTTGGATATACCGGGGAATCTTCTCAAGCTTCAGCACCGAATTATCTAAAAGCAGTTACAGCTGGTTTACAAAATTCTGCCACTCAGCAAGGGAATAAAGAATCTTTACAGGTAAAGCATGATCATCTCAATTTAAAGAACACTAACAGGAATAGCTTTCAAAGAAATACCAATCAACAGGTAAATTCAAGTGGAAGATTTCATGATCGCAGAAATTTCTTCTTCAACGGACAATGTTTCTCATGTCACAATTTTGGTCACAAAGTTGTTCAATGTGTTGCATATAAAACCATCATGACAAGAGAAGCAAGAAAGAAAAGGATTGATATTGAAACAAAGAAGAATACCTATAACAATTTTTCTCCTCTTCTAAATGAAGTTGAATGTGCTTATTGCAATAACTTTGGGCATGAATAATATGAATGCAGGAGCAAAGTTCAGCCAAAAGAGCATTTTTCTTCAAGTTCCAAAGTATGGAAAAAGAAGGATTTACAGGTTGAAAATTGTGGCATAGCGTTATTTGCAGAAGGAGAAGAAAATCAATGGTACATTGATAGCGGATGCTCAAGACACATGATAGGTGACAAAACCAAACTTTGTGCATATAGTACATTAGAAAAGGAAAAGAAAGTTACTTTTGGAAATGATACTCCTGCTGTAATTAAAGGAAAAGGGTCTATGTTTCTAAAAGATAAGGTGAAGGCTAATGATGTCATGTATGTGGATGGATTAAGGCATAACTTGTTAAGTGTAAGTCAAATGTGTGATCAAGGAACTAAAGTTGTCTTTAGTTCAAAATAATGTGTGGTTCATGATCTTGATACAGGTAAAACAATCATAAAAGGAAAAAGAACTCCAAGCAAGCTATATGTATTGAAGAACTACAAAGAACAATGTTACTTGAGTAAATCTTCAGAAAACTGGCTATGGCATAGAAGGTTGGGACATCTAATCTTCTCTCAAATCAAAAAATCAAGTAGACTTAATGCTGTGCGTGGTCTTCCCAATATTACTCTACCTGAAAGTTTCATATGCAAATCTTACCAATTCGGCAAGCAGACCAGAGTGCAATTTAATGCCAAGGAAGGATCATCAAGTAGGCCTCTTGAACTCATTCATACTGACATATGTGGACCTATGAGGAAAAATTCACCTCGTGGTGAACAATAATATATCTTATTTATTGATGATTTCTCTAGAATGTGTTGGATTGGGTTGCTGAAGCACAAAGATGAAGCATTTGAGAAATTTCAGATCTTCAAGGTGCTGGTTGAAAATGAAGTAGATCTAAAACTCAAATGTCTTAGATCTGATCGAGGAGGAGAATATACTTCAAATGAATTTCTTGAATTTTGTGAACAACATGGCATAAAAAGACAATTTTCTGTAGCTGGAACTCCACAACAAAATGGCGTAGCAGAAAGAATGAATAGAACAGTTCAACAAATGGCTAGAGCTATGCTTGATGATTCTGGAACACCCGACACATTTTGGGGAGAAGCAACACATACAGCGGTAAACATTCTCAACAAGGCACATGTTCGTGTAAATAGTGACAAAACTCCATATGAACTCTGGTATGGTAATTCTCCATCTGTGAAGCATTTTAGAGTTTTTGGAAGTAAATGCTTTATAAAAAATAATGATGAAAAACTTGGCAAATTTGAACCTAGAGCAGATGAAGGAATACTTCTTGATTACTCCTCTACGAGTAGAGCATATAAATGTTACAATAAAAGACTTCAGAAGATTGTTGAATGTATTGATGTTGTTATTAATGAGTCTCCTGCAGCCCCAAAGGAAGAAAAACAGATAACAAATGAAGACGATAGTGACTTATGTCCTTCTACATCAAATAGCAATGATATAGACAGTGAACCCAATGAAGAACCTGAAGATGATTTATTTGAAAAGGCTCCATCCAGATATGTTCAAAAGAATCATCCAGAATCTCAAATTTTGGGAGATAAGGGATCAGGTGTACAAACAAGAAGGACTCTTGTGGGATCTTCTAGCTATCTGGCATTTCTATCTACTATTGAACCTCACGATGTCAATCAAGCTAGTAAAGATGAATGTTGGGTTCAAGCCATGAATGAAGAGCTTGATCAAATTGAAACGAATCACACTTGGGAATTAGTACCAAGACCTCATAACAAAAATGTCATTGGAACTAAATGGATATTCAAAAACAAGTTAAATGAGAATGGGGATGTTGTAAGAAACAAGGCTAGACTTGTTTGCAAGGGGTATAACTCAACAAGAAGGTATAGACTTTGAAGAAACGTTTGCTCCTATAGCTAGACTTGAAGCCATAAGAATGTTTCTTGCCTTTTCAAGCTTTCAAAAAATCAAAGTTTATCAGATGGATGTTAAATCTGCATTTCTCAATGGTGATCTGGAAGAAGAAGTTTATATAGAACAACCAGAAGGATTCATTTTGGGAAATGATGAAAATCTTGTTTGTAGACTTAAAAAGTCTCTATATGGTCTCAAACAAGCTCCAAGGGCATGGTATTATCATCTTGACAAATATCTTCACCAACAAGGATTTTCAAAGGGATCTGCTGATAGCAACTTATACACAAAAATTGAAAATGATAAACTTTTGATTGTGGTTGTATATGTTGATGATATCATTTTTGGAAGTAATGAAGAATCTATGAGTCAGAAATTTGCTTCTATCATGCAACGAGAATTTGAAATGTCTTTACTTGGGGAACTAACATTCTTTCTTGGTTTGAAAGTGCATCAAACTACTGATGGTATATTCTTATCACAAGAAAAATGCCTTAAGAAAATTCTGAAGAAGTATGGCATGGAAGAATGCAAACCTGTAAGTACACCAATGATAACCGGATGTAATCTCAGTTCTCATGATGATTCCCCCATGGTGAATCAACCAGAATACAGATCTATGATAGGAAGTCTACTTTATCTCACTAGGACTAGACCAGACATTATGCATGCTATTGGGATTGTTGGACGATTCCAAGCTAATCCAAAAGAGTCTCATCTTCAGGTTGTCAAAAGAATATTCAAATATCTACAAGGAACTCAAGACTTTGGACTATGGTATCCAAAGAATGCTGATCTTACTCTTCATGCTTACACTGATGCAGATTGGGTTGGAAATGTTGATGATCGGAAAAGCACTAGTGGTGGAGCATTTTATATGGGGCCTCGGTTAGTATCTTGGTTCAGCAAGAAGCAAAACTCTATTGCCTTATCTACAGCAGAAGCAGAATATGTGGCTGATGCATCATGTTGCACACAATTTCTTTGGATGATGCAAACCTTACAAGACTTTAAAATCAAGTGCACACCTCCTATCTCCATTATGTGTGATAATACAAGTGCCATCAGTATTTCAAAGAATCCTGTTATGCATTCCAAGACCAAGCACATTCCCATCAAGTATCACTTCTTACGTGAACAAGTGCTTGAACAAAAGGTGAAGTTGGAGTATGTTCCCTCCAAAGAACAAGTTGCTGATATATTTACCAAACCTCTGCCCAGGGAAGCATTTGAATATCTCAGACAGAAGCTGGGAGTAGTCTCTGCCTTGCAGAAAATCAAAACTTCTTAAATTCAGAAGATTAAATTGGATACGCGGGTTTCCTGAATGAAAGTCGCGTATATATGCGAGTTTATGCAAAGAAAACCGCGTATGGTTAGTTGCTGACAAATTTTACTTGGGGTCAGCATTCTTCAGCACAACTGCAGTGCTATTTGGTATCTCTAGTGGTGTTCCAGTTTTCATAATTCTGTTTCATTCTCTGATGTCTCTTGATAAAGATGCCTTGATGATTTGTTGTTGAAAGTGTTCAGGATGCACAAGATAAGGGGGAGCACTGGTCATGTGTAAAGGATGCATTGGATGCACAGTTTCAGGGGGAGCATTAGCATTGCTGAATGTAATGCATTGTTGGCATTATGATGGTTCTGAAATATGATCTCTCTTGAGGTCTTTTTGGTCTTGGTTATAAAAAGTCATATTTTTAATTTGATGAAAAGGTTATGTTGAGACCTATGACGTAAATTGTAATATTCAGTCTTGTAAAGGGCTTGTTCGAATTTGTATACCCACTTGGTTGGGTACTTGTGTCACATATGTAAATCCACTTGGTTGGATCGTTGATGTAATTATGAGTCCTTGGTGATAGGAAAGGTCATAGAGTCATGTACTTAATTGAATATTATGTTGAAGACTCAGCATGAACTTAGGGCGAGCATGGTAACTTCAATGCACATCAGATCTACAGAGCACTTCTTTCTACATGAGGAGAAAAACATTGTCTTGGCTTTGATTCACCCTTTGCCCTTGATGTCAAAGGGGGAGAGTAGCATGGTTTTTGCATAATGGTTATAATCTGTATCTATTTGTTGTTGTGGTGATCAAACACCATCATGGTTGCCATCAAGTCCAAAGGGGGAGATTTTTGGCATGTGTTGTCATTGATGGCAACCTACTTGATGAAATAAGACTGTCGGCGATATGATGTAATGTGTTGTCCTTGATGGCAACCTACTTGATGAAATAAGATTGTCGGCGATATGATACAATTTGTTGTCCTTGATGACAACCTATTTGATGAAGTTTTTCTTGATGAGTTGCCTATGATAAGCAACCTATGTGTTAAATA
This sequence comes from Pinus albicaulis, assembly GCA_034641835.2. Taxonomy (NCBI): domain Eukaryota; kingdom Viridiplantae; phylum Streptophyta; class Pinopsida; order Pinales; family Pinaceae; genus Pinus; species Pinus albicaulis. Next base: position 1,419,140,355 of record CM076579.1, on the reverse strand, counting down.
TGGAAGGATTATGTATCTACAGATCAGCTCAAAAGGAACAGAAGAAAGGAAGTGACAGAAAAATGATAAATATGATGTGTCACAAAGCATACATGGGTTTGTTAAGGCTAAGTAGCGTATGCACGCGGAAAATTACGTGCCAAGTCGTATATGCCCTTTTGTGCTCCAAATTTAGAATACCAAGGGGTGTTACCATGATATTGACCCATTGTATTGAGCACTTGATTATCTATGTGGTCCCATCCAGGAATACCATCGGAAGTGGTGTGGTTTTGACTCATGGTATTGATAAAGGCTAAACCTATATAAGGAGAAGAAGATCATTGTGCAAGGGTGTGCATGTGTCTGGGTATTGAATGAATACTTCACTTTGAAGTATATCTGCATGATTGAACTTTGTTCTTGATTGATAAATCTAAATCTATGAGGCACCCATGGATGTTTCTAAATCCTTAGATCTGATGATGATAAATCTCTAAGATGATTTTCAGAAGAAGAACTGGTGAAGATCTGGTGCAAAGTCTGCTGAAGGTAATGAAGAAATCTGGGTAAGCTTATAGATCTGGTTTTTTTTGTAAATATTTCATTTACAGATCTATACGCGAGTTTGTTGTGGAAAAAGTCCGTGTATACGCAGATCTGATATGATAAAAGCGCGTATGAGAAGTTAGGGTTTATTGAAAAATGCACAGATGTATACGTGGGTTAGTCTAATTAAAAGCGCGTGTATACGCGGGTATCTTTAAATAAAAGCTCGTATGGAATTTGAACTAAAGGTTGCTCATGGTTGATTGTGTTTCTGCATATCTATTCTGAAGTCTGGGTAATATCTGATATTCTGGTTACAGTGGTTTCACTGTTCTGTTTGAAGCATTGGGCAAAGTATGTTTTTTTAAGAATGAAGGGTTGAGTTGAACCTGTTTGATCCAGTTTGAAAATTGATGAAACGTGGTCTGCAATGGTGCTGAGGGTCGAAGCCTTCAGTAAGGGGGTAGTAGCTCCCTTCCAGTGATAGCTGGTAAATGAGAGCAGGGGGTAGTAGCTCCCTTCTAGGAGAGGCTGGTAAACGAGAGCAGGGGGTTGTAGCTCCCTTCCAGGAGAGGCTGGTAAACGAGAGAAGGTTATAGCCTTCTGCAGGTGGGTGCCTGCGTGCTGGTATGAGTCTGCGCCAGTACATAGTTGTAAGATGTTTTCTTTATAATAAATATTGAAGAATGAGACGACGGCAACGGTGGTTTTCTCCCGAATTGGGTTTCCACCTAAAATCCTGGTGCTCATGTGTGATGCTTATGTGTGTTGATTTATTCTGTTCTTATTGTACATGTTTACTGCTTACTAACATCTAATAAGTGAATGATGCAATAATCTAAGATAAGAATTATCTGCATAATAAGAGATCTGAGCATACGCGAGTTTCCTTAAGGATATCCGCGTATATATGCTAGTTTTGTTCTGTAAAGTAGCGTATGGGTTTTGTGAAAAGAAAAAGTTGATTGACAGATCAAGATACTGATTCACCCCCCCCCCCCCCCTCTCAGTATCTTTCCCAACACTACTCCGTTGGCTCAATGACACCATGCACCATTTGCACTGGCCAAAATCATGCACCAGAGTCATGCCCAGTAATGGAAACATTTAGGCACCTCTGCTGCAGACACAATTTCCACCTCCTGAAAATCGAGCATCCTTGTGGGGAACCCAACCTTGAGCCCATGCAAAATTCCATTACAGAGATTCTGCCCCTGCCAAATGCCGATGGCACAATCCACCATATACAATTTGTATCCACCCATAGTGGTGATAGGATAACTGCCTCACCCCCGTCCCAGGATGTCCACCATATTCCTATAAAAAAAAAACAATGTACCTCACTCTTTTTCATTGATTTCCACAAAAGCCCGAATGTACATGCTACCATCGAACTCCTCAATGACACTCAACCTCTAGAGCAGCGCCTAGTACAACTAGAGTTTTTCGATGAAAATCAACGACAGTCACTGCAGCACAACAAGGCCCACAAGAAAAGGGTCAAAGCGTCATTCAACTGCCACAACACCCCTCGCTCATTCACCGTGGGAGAATTCATCCTTCACTATGATTTTGCAAAAGAGGCCTTAGGGCCAGCAAAGTTTGAAACCCTGTGCAAAGAACCCTATATCATCAAACACTACCTCAGGCAGGGGGCATACATCTTGAAAGAACCAGATGGGACTTGCCTCACTAACCTTGTCAACGGCCTTTACCTAAATAATTTCTACCCATAAGGGTCCCAACGGCCCTTCCCCTAGAGTAAGAGTACACAAAAACTCACCCACTCAAAAAAATTTACCCAAAGACTTAGTAAAAAGTGCTCTAAGTATCACCAAAACGAACCCTATTTCAAATTTGCTGATGGAGCATCAAGATGGTCCCAAAATTTAGCCGTCACTGCCTGGGTCATCTACCAACCTGACCGATCACCACTATGTGCAAATGTTGTGTGTATCAACTCAACAACAAATAATCAGGCAGAATATGATGTTGTCATTGGACTTATGTGTGATGCCATTTATCAGGGCATTCGCCGTATGCATATCTACCTCGATTCCCAGTTAGTAGTATCACAACTAAACCAAACATTTGAGACCCGAGACATGCACCTATTTAGAAAATATTTTCATGCCAAAAGATTAAGCAGAAAATTTGATTACATCACATTTTCACATGTACCAAGGAGTCAAAACCAAACAGTTGATCACATAGCTAACAATATCCTAAACTGGAATGCATCTCGAATAAACCATCATACATAAAATAAAAAATATAGGCATCCATTAGCATAAAATAACACATAAACCGAAACAGGTGATACATCATGTAGAGCCGCAAAAAACATCTTTGATATATATATATATATATATATATATATCAAAAAATATGTGTGTTTGAGTACAAAATAGTGTCGTTGGCTCACTGGCCAGCCAAAATATACAAAATTCGTCAAAAATAATGGAAGCATCCTCATAACGGGTGCTTTCCCTGTGTAAAAAACTGCTTTAGGGGGATGCCCCCTCATGAGGGGCACCTGGACCCACCACTACTCCTGGTACCATGTCGCCACTCGATGTAGAGTGGGCCGATAATCCCTCTCATGGGCCATCACCGTCTCTAACCAAAACTCCTCGATGGCGTCCATAAAACCTCAAGCAGGCATACCCTGGGTCAAGTGGTCCACTCGACCTCGGAAGTCCTCAAGAGCGTCCACCTGAGTTGTCAATACTGCATTGCGTGCCTCAGCCGCATCAGCACAAGCTTGCTTGACTGCAAACTCTACTGTAGCCGAGCTGCTACCCTCACCAAAAGGGCCAGCACCATCTCTGCCAGGTCCACTGGCACCACCACCTGACCCACCTATACCACCCCCTCCTTGACCACCTCGAGGTCGTAGCGGAGGATCATAACCCACCAATCGGGCCACAGGGTGACCTACCTCGCCAACATCTGCACGAATAACCAAAGAAATGTAAGTGTCAATAACAAAACACATAAGTACATAAATATTCAAACAAATGCAGATAAAAAATATACAATGCATACTTGCAAGTCACCAAACATAACTGAAAGGGAGACCCATGTATGGATCACCCCGGAAGTCCATCCCGGCATAAGGGTATGGCAAGAACATATGTGGATTGGCCTCAAACCAAGCCTCGATTGTGGCATTCCAGTAATGCCCCACCATACCACCACCACCCCGCGGCATCACCAAAGCCCACCTCCTCATCCGGGGCTCCCGTGGCCCCCCAATGGGCACCGCCACCACTGGCCTTAGCAGCACCACCCGCTCATACATGATGCTGCATAGTATGTTGGAGTATGCAAATGACTTCAATCCATGTTGGACACTGTTCAATTGTGACACCATACCATCAAAACAGAATTGGGAAAAGTCAAAGAAATGCCCGGTCCTCAACCAACTCAAAACTCCAACCTGAGGGCCCGATGCCCGATGTGGAGCAACCGACCCTGCCAGTCATACGATCACTGCCAGAGCACACCACTCTACCACATCTGTCACTGATGCAATGCTGATGCATGCCTCAGTGAGAGGCACCCCTACACAACGGCGCCTTCAGAATCTATCCAGGTTCACTCTCCTAGAGGAGAGTGGGTATCTCAAAGCCTCCCCCTGAGGCAGTAACCCGGTCACGAAATAGATATCTGTCTCAGGGTGGATCACCAGTTTCATCCCCCGCAACACGAACATGTTGCGCCTCCTGTGCCAATGCTGTATAATGTAACGTAATAAATGGTCCTGCACTCGTAGGAACTCATTCTCAGCAAATTTCAAAAGGCCCCATGCGGTGAACTGACGAAATGCCCCAGCATCAGCAGCTAAAGTGGTCTAGATCTCGGGCCAATATCACTCTCTCCACATCAACCTACCAACAACACAGACACCCATTAGTACAGAGAAAAACATCAAAAATAGACAAAAAATCACAATTTTCTATCATCATGGCCTCACGCACCCGCGTTCTTCACAGGTGTGCCTTTGCGCGCAAAAGGAAGGGAACAACGCGCCCTCCCGCACCTATCCCTCAAAATTGCGTGCAAATGAAGCTCTCTTTTACCTAGATCTCCCGCGCAATCTAGGGAAAAAGTCACTCAGAGGCTGTACAAACCTAATTTGTACGGCCCCCAGCACCATCAAACTAAAGAAATTACAATACAGGACGTCATGAAAGTTACCTTGGCATAATATCGCTAGTCTATGGTACATGGGTTGACCGCAACGGTAAGAAAGGTTCTGTAAGCACCTCTGATCTCCCAAAACTCAACAAGTACAAATTAACAGGATTAGGGCCATAATCCCATATTTATCACCCTTTTCAAGAACTTCTGAGGTCCATAACAGGAGATCAGAACGTCCATTCTGCAAACCGTAAGTTGCACCATCATCAGTATGCCATGACGAACAAAAGCGATGCCACACATTCGCTTTCCATGAAAAATAATTTTTCAGTGCCAATAGGTATGCCCTCCCCCATTTTCCTTTTTAATAGTTCATGCCTTTCAATAATATTTGATGAAAATAAGATTCTTTCACTTGAGGTAGCTTTTTTGAAGGAAGAACCCGCAAACCACTTACAACACCATCCACTGAAGGTTCTAGAGCTGCTATCATCCTACTCCCAACATGATAGAGTCCCACAAAGCTTTGCATATCCTGACATCATTTCTCCATCAAAATAAACCATAGGGTCCTCACACCTGACCACGTTTATCATCACCTCACCCTGCATATGATAAACATCTGCGTTGGTCGGTAGAGCCTTCCCTCCATGGTGCTCGTCAACCAAAGTAGACCATAGATCAAAACAAGTGATGCCATGGCCAGACCACTTCAGTATAGGAAGCACCGCGTGCCCATTCATTCATCATGCACAAGGTCAAGTTCACCATATAAGCTGACACCCTCTTCCCAGATGACCAGGTTGTACAAGCAAATTGAAAACACACCTCCGCGCATTGCATTTGGCCCACCATACCTCCATCAGCATAATCCCATCTGCGACACTTCTTCATCCACTTCATCAACCCCGCACACAAGACCAACCAATGGGACCCCCACCCCCAGCAAAACATCATCCTCACACCTTCAGTGAGCGAACACTTTCATGTTTTGGGGTACCCGTCTCTGTGTTTTGTACAAACCAAACCTCATTATTTTATTCTTTTGGTAAGTGTACAAAGACCGCAAACGATGCACTTTTCCTCTTCACCCTCATATTTCATCTCTTCCCCCATGGAAGCAATCCCTCATTCCCCTTGTTCGGATTATTTCACAGCCCATTCCCACACCATCATGACATTCATTGCCGATTCATACCCGCCTTGGAATTCCTACCGACTCCATGGATTTTCCCTTCAGAAATAACTATGATTGCCACCAAGCTGCTAAAGTATACTCAGAACTCAGGCCACTCAATCCCCATCATCCGTTTAGAGTCACCTCTCACCAACATGCGTTTGTTAAACCCATCACATCTAAGTCCCTGACCCCCCTCAGGTCGGCGACCCATGGTTCGGTTAAGGCTTCCTTTTTGTCAACTTCGACAACTCTTTTCCAAAAAGGAAGCGGTACCTTGGATTACCCCTCCCCATGCAAAGGGGTATCCTCAAGTGTCACTGTGGGAGAAATCATTGTCCACAGATGTCATCGATCCTCCTGACAGTATACTAGGACAAAAGCTTTCATGTCAAGATGGTATTGTACCTTACAACCATTGCACTTTGATCAGATCCGTCGAAGACCTGTGCCTCCATAAGCATCTCTGTTAACAATGCTTACACGGGAAGGTCCCAGCCAGTACATATGCGTACATTGTGTAGCTATATGCCATACTAGGTTTATGCATATGGGTACCACGTTCCACCTATCATCAAAGAAAAGCACCCCTGAGGGCATCAACAGTCGTTGTCAATAGCTGCCATCATCACTACCACAGTAGTGACGTAGACAACACATGTTTTAGTCAATTTTGTTTAACTAGTCATAGCATCATGAGCATAGGACATGCTCGCCTCGTTGAAATTTTGTATATATGTTGTATATTTTTTTTGATTTCAGGGGTCCCTTAGGCGATGGTCATCTCGGAAATGATGCAAGGTGTTGTCAATTCCAAGATTCACGTAGGCTTATCTCTCTCTCTATGCACGATACAGAAAAGAAACTATATGTATTTCGGCTATACAATCCTTCCTAGACCTCACACATTAGGGGGTAACAGTTAAAACTGGAAAATCGTACAGTAGAAGATGACATTAATTAATGTCAAGCCAAAGGATTTACAGGGTAGGAAAAAATTATGGAATCAAGAAAGTATTTAAAATCTCTAAGGTTTTGAGAAAATCAGATTTGAACTACTCTTAAATTATAAATTGCGAGCTTAATCCTTCGAGAAGAGTGCCTTCTATGCACCTTTTTGCCCGATAAGTGCGCATTCCTGAAAATGGAAAAATTTCGCTTTCCAGGACCACACAAAGAAAAGGATAGTTACTCCTTTTATGAAGCCACCTAAACACAGCCACCAGTGCCTCCTTAGACACTATGTGAGCACACAAAGGAATATTTGGAGCACACAATGGAATCATACCTCTCCCTTGGGTCACCATCCATCATGTAGCAAGGGAGGGAAGGAGGATTTGAAATCCCCTATATAAAGCCACCAAGAGATGAAGAATGGGTGATCACATTGTTATGCTAGCTAGAATTTCCCAAGCAATACTAGCAGTGTGTGACCCGTAGCTAGAGATAGAGGGGACTCAATTTTTGGCCACCCAAAAATCCTAGTTCATCATAGCAGAGAGAAAAGGACACTGCATCAGAGGTAGAGCTTGGAGAAACAACATCCTTGCATCTAGACCTAAACCATTGTCTAGGGGCCCTTTGGCAAATGGGTAAAATTTCTTCTCCATTTCAAACATTTAATAAGAAGAGGCCTTGACCCATCGTTTACATTATTATCATTTTGACTCTCTTCAATAGCTTCTGTATATTTGTGTTTTAGTTTTTAGTTTACTTTGAGAAGACATTCGCATACTTTTTCCTCTAGATTATATGATTTTGAGTTCCACCACTTTTTTCCTGTTACCAATAGTTTATAGGGGTAGACCACACCCCTTAAACTCGTGAGATTTCGTACACCCGTGCGTCAAATCCACAACAACACTTGGTATTGTTAGCTAACTACCAAGAAGCCCAAGACTTGAACGCTCATGTGGGACAGTTGCTCTTATTGGCCAAAAACTAGGGCATCCTTTTCCCTATAGGTGACGGTGCAGGGAAGCACCAGACCATCTACCCCTACCTTGGTGGATTCTCTTTGGCTGACTGAGGGCATCGCCAGCTCTTATGAGATGTTGTGCCAGCACTCGCAAGAAATCTTCTCAAGGTCCAGTTACATTTGAGTGTGTGAGGATGCATAGGTCTTCTAGGATTTTGAGTATCATATGCAAACAAACTAAACCACTTTTTTGCTTGCTTGATCAAATAGATTAATTTAAAGGGAAAATTTATTTTATTTTCGCTTTGCTTTATGTATGTGACCATAATTTTTCTTTGATCATAGACTCCATCCTCTCATTTTTTTTTGAAAACCAAACCTGATCGACACCTCAACAGCCCCAATGGAACCTTGTTGATCTAGGCATCTTTTAGACCTCCCCCCATTATTGGGATGGGTTCCAGGTCTTTCGCCATTTAGGCATCAAATATAGAACACTGCCACCGCTATTGGTTCATCCTTCATTGGGGAAACCATAGTTGGGAACCCAGGTCAGTCTCTAAACACCACACCACATATCACTCCTCCCATGACCCCTAGAGGGCAGAGGAGTGCGTCCCATTTGGGGAGCCAGTCAAATACACAACATGGTACATCATAGACTAACCCTCTTCCTAACCAGAACTTTGTGTTTTTGCACATTGCAATGGCGTCAACCTCTTAGTCACCTTTATTAGCTTCGTTGAATCTACCCTATTTAACCAAGCTAACGAATGACCCCATCGCACATAGTCCTACATGGCCTCCCATGCCCACAAAGCTCCCTTTCAATATTCCAAAATTTGAAGGCAAGCAAGCGGAAGAACCAGGTAATCATGTCATGAGCTTTCATCTATGGTGCTCATCGAACAATATCATTGACGACACTATTCGATTGATATTATTTCAATGCACTCTTATAGGAGTAGCCGCAAAGTGGTACGTGGAGAAACCCCCTGCTTCACATGGAACCTTTAGTGACCTCGCTACCACATTCCTAACATATTTTCAGTTACCCATTCACCATGATTATGGAATGGAATTACTGACACATATTAGACAAACCCCCGTAGTCCATATCTCAAACCATATCCATTAATGAAGGCAACATCGTAGTTTATGTAAAGCTAAACTTTACGACTAGGTTCTCTTAGATTCATTCCTAAAAACTCTTACGACAGAGATTTTGAAGGATGTGATGCAACAAAACCCCACATCTGAAGAGGACACAATCAGTAAAGCCTAGAATCTCAAGTTGATTTATATGCAGTCAGGATACATTTACAACATCCCGCATAATGCCCTGTATGTCCAAACTTATCAAGAATTTCAAGGATCGTTGAACTCTCGAGACGGGATAATTGGGTCAATGACCCAAAGTTACCTAGGCAACAATAGTCAAAACCTCAGATACACGTATAGTTCTACCCAGAACATACCTCAACCCAGTTTTCAAAGTCATCATATGCCTCAACAAAATTTGACCAATAGGGCGCAAGTGTATCACCAGGGAGGACCTTATCCTCTGGCTTAGGGGACCCAATACACAAAGAGAAACAATGATAGAAGAGCTCCCCTCCAACAGCCAAGTGTGAACCAGGGACCGTGTTATGCTCAGTCCCCAACAAACGACCCACCTATGCATACCAATGTACAGGTGAACTTTGTGTAGTCGTCCCAAAACCAACCACACCAATATAACCAGGAGAACTACCCTCCTAAGGTGGTGAAGAAAAAATTAAAAAAAAATTCCAAAAGGGAATCCTGGATAGGATGGAAACAACCAGCAATGCCCATCGCTATCCCAGGCTGGACACAACTCCAACCGGAATCAGAACCAGGAGCCCAACAATGCCCAATGGTAGAACAAAAGGTCATCTCTTCGAACAAACCATTCTTGTTCGATATGTGGTGAGTACGGCCACTATACTCACCACGTTCCTGATCTTCCTAAGCTGAAGAAGCTATAGAGTAACTGAGGACAAGGAGGATCTTCCCAGAAAACAACTGTGATGCAAGAACCTTTTCCCCACCAAGGTACGGTCAGCACTCAACAAAAAAACCCAGACGACTGTGGGAAAGAAGCCATGAAATATACATGACTAGTGAAGAGATTTTTTCTCAAACAAGGAATCGCAACTACGAAACCCCACAAGACACCAGTACTTCAGGGGAAATTACCAGTGCACCAACCACACCTTTTACCATTTCAAAGATGCCTATAGAACCATTGCCAAAGATGGCAAAGGGACCTAATAGGCAAGCAGGAAGCCACTCCAAAGTGGCCCATAATTATAACATCGTGGATGATTTAGCACAATCTACCGCTGCTATGAAAAATATGGAAGTATTGTAGTCATGCCTGGAACAACAGAAAGCCCTACTTTCCGCATTAGGCACTATCAACCCTGCTGATACACGCCTAATGGCTTTTGACATAGACAAAGCCACCACTAGGCTTCCTTCCATGGTTGCCTTCCAGATACCAGTGTCGGTCCAGAATATAACTCTTCACCAATGTGTCATAGACGAGGGTGCATCCACATGCATCATGTCAAAAAATGTTTGGCAGAAGTTAGGGTCTCCTGAACTAAAACCCTTAGTCATCATGCTTAGAACATACTAAGGATGTCCTTCGACCAATTCTACTATAGGGTAAAATGCTTAGGTTGTTGGTTATCGAATATCCCTCTCAAGGATTTCCGGTTCCTGAGGCAGAAAGTAAGATTAGTTGTATAGTTCACAAAGACGGCACATATATATTCGTATTAACTTAAAACAACTTGATGGAATAATATGGAAGATTGCATCTTTAATGATCTTGGAGTCCCTTGGAGAGCACTAGGCAACAAAGTAGAGGTTCTCCTTCACCAACTCCAAACCTTGGCCCTGCAATCAGTCAAAGCACCCGTGTAATCTCTATCATAACATAAATTTCCTATCAATTAAGTCAACATATAATAAACATTTAAAATATGCACATCTAAGCCATTCATCTCATGCTATATAAGTGATTAAATAATAATGACAATATCAACGCATAGAATGGACAAAACATATATAGTTCTATTGATTTATAAAAAGGAGGATTACAACCGTCAGTTGTACCAAGCCCTCCTCAGCCTTCCAATCTCTCTATATCTCAAAGTGATTATGTCTTGATCAACAAGTTCTAAATGAACCTCTTTTACCTTTGACCTTCACACTACAACAATGATCTCTACTTCACAAGTCTTCAAACTTTGACAATCCTTCGACCTTGAACCAAGAGCCTTCAACTCCATTTTATAGGAGATGGAGAGAGCAATCATTGCCCTTCTCTTTCCACCAGTTCTGAATAGAAAAAACCAAGATGTTTCTCCAACCTCCATGCTTTTGCCTTCTTTGAGAGTTCAGTTGTTTATGGCAAGGCCCAATAAGATATTAGTGCTTTGCATTTTCCTTTTTGTATTGACTCTCTTGTGAGAAAAATTTGGAGATTCAGATCATTCTCCGTGGGTTTTTCCTGTTTCAAACTTAAAACATTGGTAACACTTCCCTCTAGTGTAAACAGAGCATTTCCCTAGCCACTAACACGGCCTATTCACTGATCAGATGCGTTATAATGCTCTTGTGTTGTTATAGTGAGGCGTTACCTTGGCAGAAATAGGTTTAATTTAGGTCTTTGTATTCCTTCCATGTTTGTCTTCTCCTCTAAACTAATGAGGAGGTATTTTGACTTGGAACATTTGACCCCCATTAGCCTCTACCAAAATTTCCCTGTTTGTTTAGCTGGAAAGATAGTCCACATAGACATTGAAATCTTGGACGCTCACCTGGACCACAATATACTCCTCGGACAGAGTTATATGTATGCCATGTCTGCCATAGCCTCCTCCGTCTTCCACGTTATGATGTTCCCCCATGAGGACCACATCATTACAGTATACCAACTTATGCACAATGAGAAGCATCCACTAAAAAACACTGATGTTATCCTACCCTATGTAGGTACTTTATCAGATATGCTTTCACGGTACCTAGAATATGGCCTCGGAAAATTCAAACCATTGTACGTTCTAGGGTCATTCCTAGGAGATCCTCCCATTATCCCTAAATCCTCACCTGATGTCACAGGGGCTCCAGTGTGCATAATTTCCACATCAAGCACCAAATATAGTCAGTACATTGACACAAGCAGTAATGACACTGAGGCATCAGCCATGATAACCTCTCTAGCCTACGCTGCCTCCCAAACCCCTTTCCTCTACCCCCCAGCTGGCTTTGTTTCCTAGCAGGTTTTGGAAACACTAGTGTTACCCAACATATCATTGGAAATCCAAATTTGGTACCTCGTTCCCCCTACAGGAACAAGAGCCACCCACGTTACTGCCACAGGGTTGAAGCCCCTTAGTCCCGAGGGGCCCTCACCCGTCCAAGAAACAGTCAAGACCACCCCTGCAAAGGAAGTTCCCATTGCAAAACTGGTGATTATGAATAAGAAAACCGAGAAGAGAGGAAATAATATGGTGACCCCCACCATACAATGTGAATCACCGGTCTGCGCCATATGCGACATAATAGGTCACCCTACCCAAATCTGTCCAGAGCTGGATGAATTAAAACCACTCCTTAGCTCTGAAACAGACATCACGATGCTGCATTCCCATAAAAAGGAACCTACCACCAAAGGTAAAGGCAAAGCGTTGTGTACCAATCATGCATGCGCTCTCTGCAGCAACTATGGGCACTATACCCACCATTTCCCTGAGATCCCACGATATAGGGATGCCTTACATGCCATCGAGCGATCATATCAAGGGGATCCCCCCACCCAATCTGTTGGGGATGAACCTCGTATCATCCTATACTTACAGGATGAACGAAAATCACCTAAAAGGCTTCCCCGCCAGACCCCCTCCCCCAGTCGAAAGGTGTGTACTTTGTTGTAATATTCCTAATTTAATAGGAATATTCAATTTTATTTTTTTTTCTTTGTTCAAAGAATAATTATGTAAAGGAGGGTAATTAAACTCCTAATGGAAGAATAAATCCATGCCCAATGTGGAAAAGAGTAAATCTAGGCCACTTTAATAAACACACTTGAGTGTGAAAAGAACAAATCCACTTGACTGGGTCAATCTTGACCATATCTATGCGCAGTATTGGAGGAGTTCTCATCAATGAGGCACAACGTAATTCTAGAAGGAGGTATCTTGTGTGAAAGAGATAATTTAATGAAGGTGGTTTAGGGTTTTGGAAAGCTCTCATATTATAAAAGGAAGGGGAAGGCAACATATTGAGGCTGTTCATGATATGATTTCTGATTTGTTGTCTATTTAGAAAAATAGCTTTCTTGGTTGTTTAGCCTAGATTGCATATGCTTTTTAGCATTGGAATTTCCTGTTTAGGAATTCCATCTCTTCCCATTGAGTAGCTCTTGGGAGAGTTTGTATTGCTTAGTCCAATATCTAGTTGGAGACCAAGCTTCTACTTCCAACTACAACGCAGATCCAGTGAGGTTTTGCTTGCTTTTGTAAGCTACACCAAGTGGATTTTAGATATTTTTAGATTTAAGACATTCTAGTGCCTCTTCTCAGTCAGTGTGTCTTTTAACCTCCTGGAAGAGTGTATTGGATCATTGGAGCATAATATCAGATCTTGGCATTAGGAAAAACCACATATCAGAGACCACAACGTAGTTCATCTTCCTAAACTGCATTATTTGCAAAGGAGAAGTTGCAGGGTGATTTAGCAGTTTGTTGGGAGAAATATCTCTAGTGTTGGGAATCTTCCCTCACTGTGGTGATCCATGGATTGGAAAACCAATCCATGTTTGTTTCAGATCTGATCTATCCATTTCTACATTTTCTTTAGAAATTCTAAATAGATCTGCAGATCTGCTGCATAGAAATTCAAACCTACTCCATGTATCTCATTTTCTGCTGAAAACCCCAAGGGGATCTGAAAGAGGAGCTCTTCTAGTGTATGGATATGATATAGATCATAATTTTTTACATATATCTACTCTAGATCTAACATGTAATCAACAACAGTTGCAGCCTAATAAAAATAGGGTTGTCAAGGCAGTTTTCAATCATTCATATGGTTGCAGCCCTCTTTTGAAGGGATTTCGTCTATCTATGACCTGTATTTTCAGCCATGTATTTGATAAATTTCATTGCATAACTTTATTTCTGCTACAAGTACTATTGAAGAATATTTCATGAACCTCCTATTACTGCTCTGCAAAAACGACGCTATTTTCTGAGAAGAATTGTTTATTATTGTTGTAGTCCCTCTTTGGGGAATTTTTCAAGGGAACTAGGTATGGGAGATCTGTTTAACCCACCTAGAAGGATTTTTTTTATACCCTCTTGGATTTAGGACTTAGATAATTATATCTAAGGGATCCAAGTGCTGGTTTCAAATCTTGTAGCAACCATTCCTGGAAATTGCGTTTTCTAGTCATGCCTTGCTAGCAGATCCCATTTTTGGATATTACATTTGTGATGAACTTGATCATTTCATCATTGACTGCCCAGCTTTAGAAATGTTCCAAAGATGGTACCAAATTCCATATAGCATACCGCACCAACATGGACGTCCCATATTCATGCTAGATATGCGGGGACAACCACCCAATACGTCATTGTCACTACATACCGAGATCTTACACAGCTCCAACCTGTATGCGATAAACCATTGTCCTCCTCTCCCGAGAATATGGCACAGACTCAGAATCCATGATCAGTTTGACAACCCAAGAGGATGTGACAGACAGATCCATCCCATTTTTGTCAACTGAGAGGCGACCAATCAGGGAGATTCCCCCGCAACAAATTTTGATGACACGACACACCATATACGATTCATGTCATCATGCATCGAAACCATGACTTGAGTTGTCTACTCATCTACCATAGGTGTTGAGTCAGCTACAACTATGCGAGTAGTTGTCCCTGTGATAGTGCAGACCTAATCTATCTACACTCTGTCGACCGTGTCTGGTTCCACCACATCCACAATGGAATCCTTCTCGTGTCTCTCAACTAGCTCCCCATGGATTACCCCCATTCAACATAACCCTACATAGGAACAATCCCCATTCAGATCCTTGTTTCATTCGTATGAGGATATCCTAGAGACTATGATGGAGCCAAATTACCCATGGGATGCAATGCATCACCGATCACTTTTTCTCCCCAAACACACGTTCAGTCCTGACAAGACAAAAGAACAAGAGATCTATGTGATCAAATCAAAATATTTCCTTCCATAAGGGAAAGTCGATTGGTTAAAAATCTCCATCCTAGCACCCAATGTGTTCGAGGAAGGAAATATGTCAAATATCTCACCTACCATCAAAGTAAACATATCCCAAAACCCTACAAAGGTCGAAGAAATCTCACTAGGGGCAACATGCTCCCTAGAATAAATAATCTCTTATACCCAATTGCTACAAAAGTATCAAGATATCTTTGCGTGGGACTATTCAAAAATGCCTGGACTCAATTCTACTATCATAGAGCACCATCTTTACACTTGGCCTGATGTACCTCCAGTGCACTAGAGGTAATGCCAACTGCACCCCTCTAAGGTAGAAGCAATAAAGAGAGAAATCGACAAGCTTCACATTGTCGAGTTTATCTACCCCATCGCCTATACATCTTAGGTTTCCAACCCTGTTCCCGTCATGAAAAAACATGGCACTATACACGTTTGCACCGATTTTTGGGATTTGAACAAAGATTGTCCTAAAGACAATTACCACACTCCATTAATTGACCAAGTCATCGACGCTTGTGCAAGACACGAGGCTCTATCCTTCATGGATGGGTTCTCCAGGTACAATCAAATCCAAATCCGCCATACAAACCAGTACAAAACTACATTCACCACCCCCTTGGGAACATTTTCATACAAGGTAATGCCATTTGGCCTAAAAAACACTGGAGCCACCTTCCAAAGGGTCATTAATTATATATTTAATGGCTTGGCACACCTTATCCTCGCCTACTTGCACAACCTGATGGTTCAATCCAAGAAATGCTCAGACCATCTTGAGGATCTGCGACTGGTATTCCAACGATGTCGTTAATTCAACCTACGCTGGAACCCCCTCAAGTGTGTATTATGCATCAGTATAGGAACACTGTTAAGTTTTATTGTGTCCCAGCAAGGGATTTGTGTGGAACCCCTCAGGTTCCAAGCCATTAAAGAGGTACCAACACCTCAAACCCTCAGGAAACTTCAAAGCCTACAGGGGAAGGCCAATTTTCTGAGACGCTTCATCCAAGATTATGCCAACTGTGCTCAATGGTTCTTGTGCCTCCTTCGGCAGGACATTCCATTTAAATGGGACAATCACGCCTAGAAAGCATTCTATACACTGAAAGAAACTTTATATTCAACACCACTCATCAGTCCCCCAGACTATGACAAAGATTATATCTTGTATCTATCAGCTTTCAAATCCACATTGGCCAGAGTATTGATCCAAGAAGGCCCAGATGGGAAGGAGCACGTAATCTATTACGTCAGCAAAACCTTATCAGGTCCAACATTAAGATATGAGCCTGAAGAAAAGACTGCCCTAGCATTAATCCATGCAGTCTAGAAAATTCACCACCACATCATATTAAAAACCATTACGGTCATTGCAAATATTAATCCCATCAAATACTTGCTCATGCACCACCTAATGAACCAAAAGTACACTTGTTGGATAGTCATTCTCCAAGAATATGACTTACAGTTTCACTCCCCCAAAAGCAAAAAGGTGCTTGCCTTACCTGAGTTCATTACGGACCTCCTAGAAGATTCCAAGGGATCACCAGTAAACTTTGAGCTACCAGATGAACATCTTTTCTTCATAGAAACCGACGACCCTTGGTATGGAGACATCCTTCTAAACCTGCGAACCAAAAATTTCAAACCTCATCTCACACGAGACGACTATCGACACATACGTCAGCAGACCCCTCGATATTTCCTCATGGGAGATGTATTATACCAACAAGGCATTGATACCATTTTGCATCGATGCCTCACTCATGACCAAGTGGAACAAGTCCTTAATGAATGCCATGGAGGTTCTTGCAGTGGCCACCTATCCCAAATGGCTACCGCCAAAAAATTCCTATAAGAAGGATATTTTTGGCCCTCCCTATTTCACGACTACATCACAGTAGTCAAAAGATGTGAACGATGCCAACACTTCGCTCATAAGGAAAAAGCACTGCCCACTGCTTTGCACCCTGTCATAGTAGCCAAACCCTTTTGTAAATGGGTGATTGACTTCTTGACTTGTAACCCCGCCTCATTGGGAAACCATAAATACATCATTATGGATGTCAATTATTTCACCAAGTGGGTTGAGGCCATGCCTACATACGACAACACAACAAAAACCGCCGCTCGATTTCTGTACAACAACGTGATCACTTGGTTAGGCGTCCCCAAAGAGTTAGTCTCTAACCATGGGAAACACTTTGATGATGAAGTTTTCAAGGAGCTATCTCACCACCTTGGATTCACCCATGAATTTTCTTCACCATACTACACCCAGTCCAACGAACAGGTAGAAGCTATTAACAAAGTACTCAAAACTATGTTGCAACGCATGCTAAATAACCATAAAACCAACTGGCACCACATTCTCTTTTCCACCTTGTGGGCATACCGCAAAACTATCAAGACGTCCACTGGTTTCACTCCCTTCCACTTGGTATATGGGGTTGAAGCCATGATTCCCATAGAACACAAGATCCAAAATTTGCATGTCGCCATCGAACTCCTCGATGATACCCAACATCTAGAACAACACCTAGTACAATTAGACCTTGTCAACGAAAGTTGACGACAGTTGCTGCAATACAAAAAGGCCCACAAGAAAAGGTTAAAAGCATTGTTTGACTGCCACATCACCCCTCACTCATTCAATGAGAGAGAATTAGTCCTCTGCTACGATGTCGCAAAAGAAGCTTTAGGGCTAGGAAAGTTTGAAACCTTGTAGAAAGGACCCTACATCATTAAACATTGCCTCCGACAAGGGGCATACATCTTGATGGAACCAGATGGGACATGCCTGAGCAACTCCATCAATGGCCTTTACCTCAAGAAGTTTCACCCATAAGGGCCAAATGGCCCTTCCCCTTGAGTGAAAATACGCAAAAACCTATCCACTGAAATGTTTTTACCAAAGACTTATTAAAAGCGCTCAATGTACCACCATGGATCATCAACCTGAACCCTATTTCAGATTTTCTAATGGAGTATCACGGTGGTCTCAAAGTTTAGCTGTAGCTGCCTGGGTCATCTACCACCCGTATCGATCGCCACTCTATTCAAATGGTGTGTGCATCGGTTCAACAACAAACAATCAGGTAGAATATGACGTCGTCATCGGACTTATGTGTGATTCCTTCCATCAGGGCATACACCATATGCATGTCTACCTCGATTCCCAGTTAGTAGTATCGTAGTTAAACCAAAGATTTGAGACAAGAGATACACATCTGTTTAGAAAATATTTGCGTGCAAAGAGATTAAAGAGCCAATTTGACTATATCACATTTACACATACCAAGAAGTCAAAACCAAACAACTGATCGCATAGCTAACAATATCCTAAACCGGAATGCATCTCAAATAAACCATCATATATAAAAAAAAAAAATATAGATGTCCAGCAACATAACATCATACATAAACTAAAATAAGTGACACACCATCCAGAGTCGCAAAAAATGTTTGTCATATATATATCAATCACAATGTATATGGCTAAGTACAAAAATAGTGTCGCCAACCCAACGACCAATCCAAAGATACAAAAATCATCAAAAATAAGGGAAGCATCCTCAAAATGGGTGTTTTCTCTATGTACAATTATGCTCTAGGGTGGTGCCCCCTCAAGAGGGGCACTTGGACCCACCACTGCTCCAGGTGCCACCACTGTAGCTGTCGTCGCAACTGTGATCGCCACCTGACGAAGAACGAGCCGATAGTTCCTCTCACTGGCCATCACAATCTCCAACCAGACCTTCTCAAAGTCATCCATGAAACCTCGAGTAGGCATCCCCTGGGTCAAGTGGTCCACTCAACCCCAGAAGTCCTCAAGAACTAACACCTGAGCTATCAATTCTGCAATACAAGCATATGTTGTATCTGTGTGAGACACTGCCGCATGGGCACGAGCTCGCTCGACCGCAATCTCTCCAGCAACAGAGCTGCTGCCCTCCCCTGAAGGGCCAACACCACCACCAGGTCTACCAGCACCACCACCTGGTCCACTTGCATCACCTCCTCCCTGACCACCCATAGGTCGTCACGGAGGATCGTGGCCCACCAGTTGAGCCACGGGGTGACGCACCTTGCCAACATCTGCACGAGTAACCAAAATTATGTAAGTGTCACTAGAAAAACACATAAGTACATACATACTCAAGTAAATGTAGAAAACACACAAAATGTACCTTTTGGCCCCAAACATAACCATAAGGAAGACCCATGTCCGGATCGCCCTGGAAGTCCATTCCCGCATATGGGTATGGCAAGAACATCTGTGGGTTGGCCTCAAACCAGGCCTTTTTTGTGGTGTTCCAATAATTCACCATCATGCCACCACTACCTCACGACATCACTAGAGCCCACCTCCTCATACGAGGCTCCCGTGGCCCCCCAAAAGGAACCGCCATCACTAGCCTCAGTAGCACTACCCTCTCGTACATGATGTTGCACAAGATACTAGCATACACAAATGACTTAGATCCATGTTGGAACTTTTTTAGTTGTGACACCATCCCATCAAAACAGAAATGGGAAAAGTAAAAAAAATTCGTGGACCTCAGCCGGCTCAGAACTCCAACCTGCAGGCTTGACGCTCGATGCGGAGCAACCAACCCCGCCAATTACACAATCACCACCAGAGCACACCACTCTGCCAAATCTGTAACTAATGTAATGTTGATTCATCCCTCTGTCAAAGTCGCCCTACCACAGTGACGTCTCTGGAATCTCTGCAAGTTCACCCTCCCGGAAAGGAGTGGATATCTCAATGCCTCACCCTGAGGTAGTAACCTGGTCACAAAATATACATCTGTCTCAGGACGGATCACCAGGTTCATCCCCCACAACATGAACATGTTGTAGCTCGTGTGCCACTGTTGGATAATGTACCATAGTAGTCGGTCTTGCGACCGAAGAAACTCATTCTCCACAATCTTCAAGAGATCCCATAGCTCTAGCTTACGGCGTGCCCCAACATTAGCAGCCAACTTGGTATGGATCTCGGGCCAATCCCACTCCCTCCACAATATATTTTCATCAAAATAGGTGCCCATCATTACAGAGAAAAACCCGAAAAGTAGGCAAAAAAACAAAAATATTTTTTAGCCTCGGGGAACAGAGTGCTTCCACGCACTTGTCCCTAAAACTGCGCGCAAGGAAGCTGCACCTTTTCCCAAATCACCTGCGCAATCTAGGGAAAAAGTCACCCAGAATCTGTACAAACCCAGTCTATACAAACCCCAGCACCATCAAACTTAAAAAATCAAAGTACAAGACATCATGGAGGTTACATGGGCATAATATCGCTAGTCCCTGGTGCTCTGGCTGACCACAATGACAAGAACTGCTACGCAGAAGCCTCTGACCTCTCAAAAACTTTAGGAAGTACAATTGAATTGAATTAGGGCCATATTAATCTATTTATTACCCTTTTCAAAATCTTCGGAGGACCATAACGAGAGATCAGAAGGTCCACTCCACGAACTGTAAGTTGCACCACATTCATCACTCTATTATGAATAGAGGCGATGCCACACAATCGCACTCCCAAAAAATTAATTTTTCGGTGCCATCAAGTATGCCCTCTCTCGTCTTCTTTTTTAAAGCTCATGACTTTCAATAATATTTTGATAAATAATATCCTTTCACTCGAGGTAGTTGTTTCGTAGGAAAAGCTCACAACACCATCAACTGAAAGTCCTAGAGTAGGTATCATTCTACCCCCATCATGATAGAGTCTGAGTCAACTCTGCATATTCTGACATCATTTCTCCATCAGAAATCAACCATAGGGTCCTCATATCTAACCGTGTTTATCATCACCTCACCCTGCACGTGGTAAAAATCCTCATTGGTCGGTAGAGCCTCCCCTCCATGGCGCTTGTCACCCACAGTAGACCATATCACAGCAAAATTCACGCCATGGCCATACAACTTTATTATGGGAAGCACCTCATGCCCATACATTCATCATGCATAAGGTCAAATTTACCATAAAATCTGAAACCCCCTTCCCAAACGACCAGGTTGTACAAGAAGATCAAAAGCGCACCATCGCACCTTGCTTTTGGCCCACCATACCTCCACTAGCATAATCCCATCTGTGATACTTTTTCATCTGCTTCATCAACCCCACACATGAGACCAACCAATGGGACCCCCACCCCCAGCAAAACACCTTCCTCACAATATCAGTGAGTGAACACTTTTATGTTTTGGGGTACTCGTCTCTGTGTTTTGTACAAACCAAACCCCGTTATTTTATTCTTTTGGTAAGTGTACAAAGACCACAAACAGTTCACTTCATCCCTTCACCCTCTCATTTCATATTTTCTCCCATGGCAGTAGTCCCTGAACACCCTTGGTCGGAGTATTTCACCCCCATGCACAAACTATCATGACATTCATAGCTGGTCTATACCCACCCTGGAAGTCCTACCGACTCCAGGGATTTCCCCATCAGAAATCACTATGACTGCTGCCAAGCTACTTAGTATACTCCAAACTTGGGCCACTGAATCCCCATCATCAGTTTTCATTCACCCCTCTCCAACATGCCTATGTTAAACCCATCACATCCAAGTCCCTGACCCCTTATGTTAGTGACCCCTCGGTCGGTTGAGGCTTCCTTTTTGTCGACCTCGGCACCTCTTTTCCAAAAAGGAAGCGGTACCTTGGATCACCCCTATCCATACAAGGGGTATCCTCGGGTGGCACTGTGGGAGACATCGTTGTCCACAGATGTCATCGATCCTCCTGAAATTAGACTACGGCAAAATATTTCATGTCAAGATGGTATCGTACCTTAAAAACATTATACTTTGATCAAATCTGTCGAAGACCCATGCCTCCATAAGCATCTCTATCAAGAATGCTTACACGGGAAGGTCCCAGCCAACACCTATGCGTACAATGCTCAGCTATATGCCATACCAAGTTTATGCATATGGGTACCACATTCCATCTATTTTGAAAGAAAAAAATGCCCCTGAGGGCATCAACAGTCATCGTCAACAACCACCAATGTCTCTACCATAATAGTGACACAGACAGAACATATAATCTGTCAATTTTGTTTAAATAGCCACAACATCACGAGCATGGGACATGCCCGCCTCATTGAAAATTTTAATATGAATTGTAAATTGTATTTGTCTATAGGGATCCCATAGGATTTGGTCATTCTTGGAACCGGTGCAGGGTGTTTTCAATTCCAAGGCTTCATGAAGGTCTCTCTCTCTCTCTCTCTCTCTCTCTCTCTCTCTATATATATATATATATATATATATATATATATATATATATATATATATATATATATATGCATGATACATAAAATAAACTATAATGTATTTCGGCTATACAATCCTTCCTATACCTCACACATTAGGGGGAAACTATTAACACTGTAAAATCGTACAGCATAAGATGACATTAATTAATGTTAGGCTAAAGGATTTACAAGGATGGAAGACATTACATAATCTGGAAAGTATTTAAAAATCTCTAAGGTCTGAGGAAAATTAAATTTGAACTAGTCCTAAATGTTATTTGCACACATAATCCTTCGTGAAGAGTGCTTTTTGCGTGCCTTTTTTCCTGATATACGCGCATTATTGAGAGTGGTGAAATGTCACTATCCGGGACCACACAAAGCAAAGGACAAGTGATGCCTGACATGAAGCCACCTAAGGACAGCCACCAACACCTCCTTAGACACTATGCAAGCAAATAATGGAATATTTGGAGCACACAAGGGAATCATACCCCTCTCTTTGGTCACCATCCTCCATGTACCAAGAGAGGGAAGGGAGGATTTGAAATCTCCTATATAAGGTCACCAGGAGATGAAGAATGGGTGATCACATTTTTATGCTGGCCAGAATTGCCCAAGCAATACCAGCAGTGTGTGACGTGAAGCTGAAGATAGAGGGGGCTCAATTTTTGGCCATCCAACAAGTTCACTCCAACACAGTAGAGAGAGAGGGAGACTGCACCGAGGTAAGCTTGGGATAAAAACATCCTTGCATCGGGACCTAGAACCATTGTCTAGGGGCCCTTTGGCAAGAGGGTAAAGTTTCACTCTTCTTACTACCAGCGCTCAATAAGAGGGGCCTAGAGCCATCGTTTGCATTATTGTTGTCGTTTGACTCTTTTTAGAGCTTCTATTTATTTGTGCTTTAGTTTTAGTTTACATATGCATGTTTTCTTTTCTTTATATAGTATGCTTATTGATTCTATATTTTTCCACTAACTTTCTTGACTCCACTTCTCCTTCTGCTTGTTACCAATAGCTTAACAGGGTAAAACAAACCCTTTAAGTTGGTGTGATTTTGTACATACATGCACCAAACACACTACAACAGACACTATATCAAAGACCCTAGACAACACACAAAAGTTAATAAAATGTACTATCCCATTAAGGAAATAAGTGAAACATGTCAGAAGAATGAACCTACACTTAAAATCTACCAACAGGAAGCTAAAGGATCAAGTTAAAGACCTCCAAGAACAATTAGAACTAACCCATGAGGAGTTTGAGAAGAAAGATCTAAAAATGACAGTAGTTGAGGAGCCAATAGCTCAAATCATCATCAATGAGGAAGAAAAACCTCAAGGGTCCTAGTTGGAGCTAGTTTATGTTTTGAGAGGTAAATGACATGTTAGAAAAAAAATTTATACAGCCTGAAAGTTCTTTTTTGAAATCAAGAAAAAATCTGGAATTTACACAATTTTCAGCAGTTTCGTAGCATTTGTAATATTCCCAATTAGCTACTGCTAGTTGGAATATTATATGTTGCTCTATTTTGCAGCTTAGAAGAATAAATGGGGTAAGGATACCCTTAAATATATTTAGTAGGAATAAAGCACTCCCAATGTGAAAGGGGATCAGTTTAGGAAGGAAAAATAAAGCTACCTTTGGTGTGAAAGGAGGCAATGCATGGAGACTAGATATATGTTGACCAAATCAACAGTGCTACTAAAAGAGGAGGGAAACCAATGGGGACAGTGTAATTTTGATGGAGGACTCTTTGCAAGGAAGTAACCTCATAAATGTGTGGGGTCAAGGGTGAGGAGGCTCACCAAGAATAAAAGGGAGGAGATGGAAACCATGAGAGGCATTCAGAATCTTGTCTATATTTGGGTCTTATGACTTCTTGCATGCTTCAGCTGTTTAGCTGGGTTTGCTGCACTGTTTAGTGCAAGGGATTCTCATGCAGGAGTTCCATTCTCTTTCTTGGTTCAACTTGTTGAAGGGATCTAAGAGGAGAATTCTGGGCTACATTTCCACCATCAGACTTTGGTTCAAGAAATCACTAACCTCTACAACGCAGTCTCTTGAAGAAACTGCGTCATTTCTGAAAGTGATGCTGTGGTAGGGTTAAATCCCTTGATTTTGTGCTAGTTCCTTAGGAGAAAGGGCTCTTCCTCTCCTGTAAGGCTAGTAAGGAGGATATTTCAGCCATTTTTATGTATTATTTAGCCATATTATGTATTTTTGAGCCATATCAATATAGAGTTGCAGTAGACTACATGATTTTTCTGCAGAACTACCATTTTATACTTGTGCATTCATGAAACCCTTGCCAGGTTGTCTCCATTTTGTATAAAAGGGGCTAGACCTCCATTTTCTTGGCTCATTGATTAATTTAATCTCTAGATCTATTATGAATCATATTTTTCTATAGAAACCCTCATGGAATAACACTGTCACATGCTTCAAAATTTCTATTTGGTGAAAGTCACGGGGTTTGGGTGTTTTTGAGCTATATTGGGTTGGGGAGATCTGTTTAACATAGCTAGAATGATTTTTTTTTTATACCATTCTATATGTGAGGGTTATAAATGATTTTTTTTTTATACCATTCTGTATGTGAGGGTTATAATGTATAAAATAAAGGATCCAAGACCAGTTTCTCAATTCTATAGCGTAATTTTCTAAAAGCAGTGTTTTTACTGTCCATATTGTTGAAATTCCTAAGAAGGAATATTACAGTGGTATCAGAGCTATGTTCTTGGCTCAGCTTGTGGGGAAAAAAATATATATAGTTATGGAGGGGAAAGAGATTCCAAATCTTCTTCTTCAAATCATGCAGAACATTGCCAAAGATATCAAGGATATGACGCATAAGGAAGCCCCTAGAGGGTTTTATCATGAAAGAAGCACTAGTACATCAGATTGTTTGGGACAATCAACCACACATCCTTATTCACATTGCTTCATTATGTCCACATTCCTATCTAAGGAAGGTGAGAAAGAAACCCTTGGTGATTATTTTGTGGAATATGAAACCTAATCCCGAAGATTGAAGGAACACTTGAGCTTTCAAGAGTTCTGCCAGATCAAGGATGGAAGGAGGGTTTGTCTTCACCAAAGGAAAGGAAGTTTTATGCAGGGATCAGACCTACACTACAGTATGGGAAGGTTCTTCTTGCCTTCATATGATGGATCACCTAAATGCAAAGCCAAGGCTTGGGTGGAAAAGTTTGATACTTATTTCCATCTCAACAGAGTTTTTGAAATAGAAGCTACCAAAATAGTCGCGCTGCACTTGGAAGGGGAAGCTCATGAATGGTGGTTCCATGGGCTGACTACACTTGGGCATGCCCATATCTCTTCATACTCAGTATTCACCAAAAAACTAGTAGAGATATTTGATCCAAGAGATCTGGAGGCCCACTTTGTTGAGCTAACCAAGCTCAAACAAAAGGGAGAGCTACAGGATTATATTTCTAAATATTTGAAGCTTTCAGTGATGGTATCCAACCTCACTATGAGTAGGAGATGTGCATGTTTATTGATGGGCTAGTTGAACAATTGCAAGGGTTGGTGAAATCTTGTCAACCCACTACACTCTAAGAATTTGTGGAGAAGGCTAGAGATTTACAAAATGATTTGCCCAAGACAAAAGCATTATTTCAGCAATGATTTTCTTCATGGCCAAGAGAGGATCAAGGGAGAATACCTCTTAACAATGATCAGAAGAAATTAAGGAAAAACTTTGCCTCATTTTTTAGAAACCATGGGTGCCAAACCATCAATATGTTGTAGGGAAGGCACATTGTATTGAGATATTTTCAGATGAATAGGAGAGGGCCATCGTTGTACCACCCACAGAAGATGCAGTAAAAAAAAATTCTCCAAAAGGAGGAGCTCTTGCAGCGTTAAGAGGAGTCCCTAAATATCTGACTTTGAGGGTTAGAGGCACTATTATGGGGAAAATATTATCAGTATTAGTGGACAGTGGAGCTACTCATAACTTGATTGACTCATAGCTAGTACAAAGAAGGGGCATCCACATGGAAGAATTTTAAGGTTTCTCAGTTTTGGTCCCAGGAGCTAGAACTATGCAGTGTGCCAAATATGTTCCAAAATTATCTATCACCATGGGAACATACACTCCGACAGACCATTTATTTATGGTTGATATTCCTAAC
This sequence comes from Pinus albicaulis, assembly GCA_034641835.2. NCBI lineage: Eukaryota > Viridiplantae > Streptophyta > Pinopsida > Pinales > Pinaceae > Pinus > Pinus albicaulis. Next base: position 1,419,113,833 of record CM076579.1, on the reverse strand, counting down.
ACCAATGTTATATTGGGTGTGTAGTGGTTAATCACTCTTGGGAGAGTTACCAATGATTGGGAGACTCTAGAGATGGAATGGACATAAAAAGAGAATGTTAAGCTTCAAAAAATCAAAGGCATGAACACTTACCCACCTCAGATTGTTTCAGCACACAGGATGGAAGCAGATTTATGTAGAGGAGACATAGAGTGGGCAGTAGAACTACATTTGTCTGAAGCAGGAGGTAAGGATTCACCAGTACATCTGGATGTACAATCTCTCTTAGACTGGTACTCCACAGTGTTTGGAGATATTCCACCAGGGAGGCCTCCCGATCGAGGATTTGAGCACAATATTGAGTTGGAGCAAGGGATTCAAGCAATGATTACCACCCCTTATAGGCATCCCAAAGATTATAGGGATGAGATTGAAAGGGCCATCCAAGAGCTATTAGCTCTAGGACATATCCGGCCTAGCATTAGCCCTTTTTCATATTTTGTAGTCTTGGTTAAGAAGAAGGATGACACATTGAGGATGTGCATCAAATATAAAGCATTAAACAAGAATACCATGAAGAATAGATACCAAATTCCCAAGATCGATGAGCTAATGGATGAGCTAAGAGGATCAAAATACTTCTCCAAGATTGATTTGAGATCTGGGTATCATCAAATCAGGGTGAGGGATCAAGATATCCCCAAGACAGCGTTCAGGGGTCACTATGGGAATTTTGAGTTCTTGGTAATGCCATTTGGATTGACCAATGCCCTAGAAACATTCCAATATTGCAAGAACCACATATTTCGTGTTCATCTAAGAAAAATTGTGTTGGTCTTCTTTGATGATATTCTTATTTACAACCGCACATGGGAAGAACATTTGCAACATATTGAGACAGTATTGCATATTTTAAGGGGTATCAATTCTTTGTTAAGCTCTCCAAATGTGAGTTTGGGCTCATAGAGATGATTTACTTGGGCCACATCATTAAAGTGGATGGAGTAAGAGTACATGAAGAAAAGATCCAGGCTATCAAGGATTAGCCTGAACCAAGGAATGTTACAGAACTTCGTGGATTTATAGGCATTTGCACATATTACCAGAATTTTGTCAAATGGTTCTCTCAACTTGCAACACCACTCACAGATCTTACAAATAAGGGAGCTTTTATTTGGACACCTACAGCGCAGAGAGCTTTTGATAAGCTCAAGGAGGTAATGAGTAGCTGCCCAGTGTTAGTCCTACCAGATTTTTCTCAACCCATTTTGTTGGGGTGTGATGCATCAGGGGAAGGTATTGGAGCAGTCTTGATGCAAGGAGGGCATCCCATAGACTTTGAGAACAGGAATTTTTTGCCATATGAGAGGCTATACCCCATATATGATAATGAAATGTTGGCTATTATGCATTCTTTAGCCAAATTCTGACAATACTTGGTGGGGAATAAATTCAAGGTAAAGACTGATCATAACAGTCTCTGATTCTTTCTTGAGCAAAAGAAGCTCCAAGAGAGACAACAGAAATGGGTGAGAAAAATCCAAGCTTATGACTTTGACATAGAATATTTCATGGGGAAGAGCAATGTAGTAGTTGATGCTCTATCTAGAAGGCCAGCAGCACTGTCCTTAAGGCTACCTCAGTGCCAAATTTCAAATATTGAAGAGCCGTAATCACAGTGATAATCCAATTTCAATATCGAGCTCCTGAAAAGAAAGAAAAATGTGTGTTTTTTTTTCCGAATTGCATAAGTCTTGTTTGAATAATCAATTTGAATTGATTCCAAGGGCATATTGTAGAATAGATATTAGTATTGGGTTCTAAAAAATTCCCCGTAAAAATAATTCAGCACCCATTAAGCCTTCAGAAAGCTCTACTATGACTCATGAAGATGAAGAATTGCAACATGATCTATCAAAATTACAAGAGCAAGTGCACCAAATTTCGCTCTCGCAAAGAGCAGCAAAAAATGAAATGGAAGTTTTGAAGAAAGGCGTGGAATAAAAGATGGATGGCATGAAGAATAATATGGATGGTTTGAAGAAAGGCGTGGAATCTAAGATAGATGGCATGGAAGTTGGCATGGAATCTAAGATGGATGACATAGAAGCTAAGATCGATGAAAAAATGGAAAAAATGAAGAATGATCTAAAATCAGACATAGAAGGTTTGAAAAAGTTGATACAAGAAATATTTCCTAATGGTGAAAATATAGTAGAGGAAACTCATGATGAGAACAAAATAAATGTTAATCGTGATTTCATAAACTCTAATGTTGGCGGGAAGAACCACCATATTCCAAAAATGGATATGAGGAAGTTTGATGGAAAGGATCCTGTAACATGGATACTATAGATGGAGCAATATTTTGATCTCCATAATGTGCAAAACACAAAAAAGGTACGCATTGCAACTTTACATTTAGAAAAAAATACATTTGTATGGTATCTATGGCTTTTCTTCTGTAAAAAAAAATTCACTTGGTCAATTTTTACGGAGGAAATGATAGCACATTATGAGGATACAAAGAGCAACACCTTCTTTAGCCAATTGATAAATCTCAAAGAAAAGGGTTTAGTGGGGAGCACATTGAAAACTTCAAAAAATTGAATATAAGGGTAACTGATATTCCAGAGGAACACAGGATTGATCTCTTCATAGGTACTTTAAAGGATAACATCCAACATGAAGTTCGCGTTTTGGAACCTAATTCATTGGAGAAGGTATTCAGGTTGGCAAGAAAAATTGAATGTAAAATTATGGCGACAAGGAAGCCTACCACTCACTTCTATAAAGAAGGAAGTGTTTCTATGCCTATATTTCCACAACCTACAAGGTTGACACCACAAAAATTGGAAGAAAAAAGAGCAAAAGGGCTTTGCTACAGTTGTGATAGCAAATACACTAAAGGTCATAAGTGTGCTGAGAAGAAATTGTTTTACATAGATTGTGAAGAGGAAGAAGAAAATGAACAAGAAGAGGATATACACCAGGAACCAGCCCTAGAAGAGGAAGAAATGAATCCGACCATATCGTGTAATGCACTGGCAGGAATTACCACTCCTCGAACTCTCAAGATAGAAGGACAAATCAAGAAGAAAAAGGTAATAGTGTTGATTGATTCAGGTAGCACCCATAATTTTATTCATTGTAAGGTAGCCAAGGAATTGAATTGTTTCCTATACCCAGCACCAGAATGTCAAGTGATGGTTTCAAATGGAGGAATTATAAATTTCTCTAGAAAATGCCATAATATCAATCTAACTGTTTGGTCTCAATCTAGTCTCCTAAATTGAGCTCATTTAATTGTCAACCAGGGTTAGTAAACTGCTGAAGTGAAGTGCACCATATGTGCCTAAGTAACCTCTTCCTACTTCGTTGTGTTTAGTGTTTTCTAATGTTTTTGGTTTTATGGTTTTATTTTGAAAAGGAAAAGAACTAAGTGCTAACTGAAGGGAAACTATTGGTCAAAACAGAGTGAAGCCTAAAATATGATGGTAAATAAATGCAAATGCTGAAACAAAACAGAGTCTAACTATGACTAGCAACCAACAAATACAAAGCTTGATAATGACTCTATTGTAAACTCACAACATGAAATTGAAATGAACTTGAGAAATGAACAAGCTAAGTGTAAATGAAATTTTCTCCTAAATAAACAATCAACTCACAATATTACAAAAATCTAAATTATCCTATGATGCTGAAGTTATTCTATTCTGCAACTTGACTTATCACTACTAAGCCTTATTCAGAAATTTGGAGATTTTCTAGAATAATGTTTGGGAAAAAGGCTATTGGTGAATTTGTAAAAGATTTGCAGAATAATCAAAGCCTTAAACTGATATTACTGACCTCTGTTCATGTGATGATATGTTAATAAAAATTCAGAACAAAAGTAAGTTGTGAATAATGAAGGCCGAGAGACTAATTTTGACAACTAGAACTACTTAAAATACAATGGATAACATCAAGCTAGAATGCTATCTATCAATATTAAAGGACAATGATTACAACTAAATTAGAATGTCATTAATCTACTTGAAACAAAATGAACTAAAACTAAACTAAAGAAAATCATTATCAAACTGAAAATTAAATAACAGAACTGAACCACATGCATTCTAACTCCGGAGTATTAAACCACAGTGCAACTAACTGTAATATGTAATGTAAATGAACGTGGAAAACATGAAGTTGATAAAACTATTGAAATTGGAAATTGAAAACGAAATCAAGCTAACGCTACTTATCTAAACTGTGAAAATAGAGCTAAAATACTTATCTAAATTATAAAAACAGAGCTGCACAGGAGGTAGGGGCCCTCCACCACCTGGTAGCATGCAATCTAACTCAAAATTGACTCAGCACGTTCACAGAGATGATGTTTCTTTCATTAAAGGAGATAATGACTAAAAAACAAAGTATTCACGGTTCTGTGGCAAAAGCCAAAAACTAACCAAGATCTAACTAGCGTTGCTTGGTCTCCCAAGTCATATTTATAATGAAATTACATAACAGAACTTGAGATAATGAAGGATTATTGTCTTTCCTTATTGAAATCATACTAGGACTTTTAAAGTGGTTGCGTGAAAAGGAAATGGACATCTGGACTGAGACAGTCCTACTAGAAGTCTACTTTCTTAAATATGTTCCCACGTATCAAAACCATACACAGAATTCGTTTCTTCCTTCATGGTGAGCAACGAACCATGTAGACATGACGTGGAATATGCCCATATGCGGTTTTCCTTCAGACGACACCTGGAACCCACTCAAACTGTAAAACAACTACGGAATTCGGGATCAGCTACGGAATGTGCGGTCAGCTACGGAATGCCTGTATTCTGTAGCTATTTTGCAGAAAATTGTTAAAATAGCAAAAATCATGAAAATACAATATGTTAATCAATTTTATGTAACCTTTAAACAATCCTAATCATTCTTCATTGATTTTAGGCTTATGAAGTGATAAAATAATGATGAAATGAAGTGAAAGTTTGTAAAAGAGAAGGCAATTCTAAGGCTCAACATACCCCCACTGCAAGACTATTGCATGTCCTCATGCAATTTCATCAAAACTTATTCCATGTGCTTTGAAACCTCTGTTAGAAAATCCAACCTTATCTTTCTGCTTCTTTTGGCCCTAATCTATTTTCTAATCTCTGTTAACTTTTTAGAGATTAGTTCTTCATCTTCTTTTTGTAGTGGAGTGTCAAGTTTATTTTCAAAATTCCATGTCAGTTTCTCTTCTTCTGCTCCATCAAAAGATTTGACAAAAGATTTTATAATCTCCTTATGGAAGCCATCAAATTTATCTATAAAATTTAGCCTCCTTATTGTAGTAGCTCCTTGACTTGTGGATATCCTTCCAAATACTTGACTTCAACTGATTCTGTCCTGACAATTAGCCACATTCCTCCTTTGTGCAGATTATCTTCCTTTCAGAATTACTTTTCTATGCTTGAAGCTAGATTGACTACAGAGTCTAATGCTTTATTTTGAAACTATATCTCTGTGTCTGAAGATGGATTAGTTGAAGAATGATGCTTCACCCTTAGAATTACCTTTCTGCACTTAGAGATGGATTGGTTGCAAAGTGTAATGGAAGTGAATGGATGGAGGTGATTAAGCTATAAGGGAAAATGAAGTGGCTATGGATCTGATGGAGAATTTATGATGACCTTGTGGTGAGATATGTTATGTTGGATAAGGGATATGGCTAATCAATTCGAATGATAGGTTGTTTTAGGAAACACATGATTATACACATTGTATCTATTTCATGTTTTAACTTTTTGCTATTAAAATAATTTTCACAATTTACCTCAGAATTTTGACCTTGTTAATTGTTGTGCTTGATGATGTTCCTTTAGTTCCCTTTTAGCATGTTGGTCTTCAAAACAGAATCCTTCAATTTCCTGTAATCATCATCTCTTTGTAGGCTGTACAATTGAGTCAGAATTGCTGAATAAGATGTGGCTGCAACATGCAATCTGTAAAAATAAATGATGTATGAATATGGAAGATGGATGTGAAATGTAATGGAGTGAAAGTGGAGTGGACTTGTGAAATGAAATGAAAATGGCGTGAGATGGAGTGAAAGTGGAGTGAGATGGAGTGGAATTGTAGAATGAAATGAATTTTGCAATTTCTCTCAAATGGTACATCAGAATTCCCTGAAATTTTCTGAGGTTGTTACCAATATTATTATGCATCTTCCGACGAAAAATCTCTGCCATTGGTTACACGGATCTCCCGGAAAATGAGAAATGGCTGTAGGTGAAAGTGGCCAATTTCTTGAAAAATACATACTGAAATTTTCTAAAATTTTCTGTGTTTATTCACCCTTCCTCAGTGCATCTACCATAACAATTTCAGGACCAACGGATGCACGGTTTGAAAGTTATGACAAAATCAATTTCTGCCCTGTTTCACCCTTCATTCTGCCCAATGTTGCAACAAAAAAGTACGCCATAGACTCATTTTAAGGCCAAATTGAGTGATTCCAAAGGGAAAATGTGTATTTTTACCTTCTCTACTGCCACATGCTTCCAGAATTTCATTTTGATGAAGAAAAGGTGCTGCTGTGCAAAAATACTCAAATCTGTCCTATTCTGTCCATAATGCTGAAAATTGAAAATCTACCTGAAAAACCCTTCTGAAATGCCCTTAAAATTTTCTTTTTTCCAAATTCTGTCCGAATCTTACTCAATTTATCATATTCTGAGAAAACCCAGAAGCTCATAATTTTTTATTTCTGCTCCAATCTCTTGCAATCCTTGCGCCAAAACTCCCTCTGGAAAAAGTTGCAAAAAACAAGAACAGGCTGCTACAGCAATAGCTGCAGAAACTGCCACTTTCCGCAGCTGTTATTGAATTGACAAAAATATGAACATGCTGCTACAAGAAACTAATGAAATTCACTGCTGCAAGTTGTTGTTGATTCCATAAAACCATTAGTCTTCATCAAAGCCAACATTCATGGTACAATTCTTACCATGCAAATAGATGTGTCGAAGTCGAGCATGGGAAGAAATCATTGGATTACCGATCAATAATGAAAATCGTTAACCAATGCGAGACAACTCACCGATAATGTAAATGAGTGTCAAGGTACCTCAGTGCATCTTGACAGGGACGAATGAATGTGTCGAAGTCGAGTCGCATGCAAGATTTGACAATCAAGAGACATTGTTGTATTCCCATTGTTATCAACGAGGAGGCTTGCCATTGATGAATGCAAGCTCCAAGGCACTTCAAATAATCTCTAATCTTGATCCAAGATAAAGTGTTGAGGTCGATGGGACAAGATCTGTTGGAAGGTGGACCTTAAGGAATTCCACATCATCCAACTCGAGCATAGAACCAAGAATGATTTGAAGAACCATGAAAGATTGAAACCATCATGAAATTGCAGAACTTATTGTGAACTTTGCCCGCCAATTGCCTGGTTTTCAAACAAAGCTCATGTCCAATTGCGCCAGCAAGCTGGTTTTCACAATAGGACTTATTTTTCTCTTTACTCTTTTTTTCTTTTTTTCCTTTTTTTTTTTCTATTTTTTTTTTATGTCCTACTCTACTTGAAAAAGAAAATCTTGTTCAAGTATATGAGTACTTCCAATGGAACCATGTCTGTAACAAGATGATAGATAAACTCATATGCAGGTTTGAAAGACACTCTTTGATATGTACTTGTATATGAGATGCCAATTGTCTTGATTTAGATGATGTCAAAAGATATTGAATAATTGAGCATTGGAATCCAATGACTGAATTGAACCAAGATTCAATGTAATCTTGTCTTCCTTGTCTTTCCTCTATCATGAAATGCAAGTCTTCGGAGATATGATCTTCATTCATAGAATCTAGTGATAGGCATGCATGAGACTTTTCAATCTCTAGTTCCAATATCTCCTCTTTATCAATAGACATCCCTGATTCTTGGACCTTATCTGAGTCTTCTTCTGCTGGTTGTTGTTCTTCAATGACAGTTGGTGAATCATTTTGCAATACCTCAGAATTGTAAGTTGATTGAGGTGTTTTATTGTTGGGGATATGAAATGGTTGTGGAGGTAGTGGAGTGGGGAATCTTTGGGGTGTTTGTGTGGATGATAATGGGAAAGGTTGAATTGAGGTAAAATAAGGGTGATATTGATGTTGTAGTGGAGGTAAATGGTATGAATAACATTGATGATGGTATTGAGGATAGAGAGGGAAAGATTGAGGATATGGTGGATTTCCTTTATAGGGCCTTTGCCAACTTTGTTGCCAAGATTGGTTTTGAGGTTGGAATTGAGATGGCCAAGGTGTCCAAGGTTGGTTTTGAAGTTGGGATTGAGATGGCAAAGGTTTCCAAGGTTGGTTTTGAGGTTGGGATTGAGATGGCCATGGTTGCCAAGGCAAGGGTGTTCTCCAATTACCTTGAGGTTGTTGTGCATAACCTTGAAACTGTGCATAAGGATATTGCATCATATTGGGTTGATGAGGCTGCCATAGTCCTCTTGGAGCTACATAACAAAGTTTCTCTTGTGCTTGATTTGCTCCATTATCCTTCTGGTAAATTGCCTTCAACCTTGGTAATGATGGGCAATCTTCAGTAGTATGTGATCCTGCACAAATTTTACACATTTTAATGTGATTAAGTGGACATTCATGCAAAACATGTTTCTTTCTACATTTAGGGCAAAATATAAATGAAGCAACTTTTTGCTTGTTTTGCATTCTTAGCATGTCAGTTTGTTCATTTAAATTACCAAGAATGTTTAGCAAATTGTTAGGTTCAGTTTGACTTACCAATATTGATGCTGACTTACTTACTTTTGCCACAAATGGATCTTGAGGGAACCTTACACACTTTACTTTTCCTCTTGATATGTTCTTGCATAGTTCACAAATTTCTTGAAATGGCAATCGATAGACATCTCCTTTTCCCACAATATTAAGAATATCAATCCATTCATCCTTTATAGTATTTAGTAGGAGAGTTTTTAATGCATCTGATCCTAAATTATGCAATTTAGATCTTTTGATATTATAAGTAAATCTCTCTACTAAATCTTCTAGGCTTTCATCCTCTTTTTGGTTCATGTTAAAGACTTCATTTCTAAGGTCATGGTGCATACAATAACCTTTATATTTTTCCAAAAATACTCTTTTCATATCATCCCATGTCCTTATAGAATTTGTTCCTAAAGTCATAAACCATCTAAGAGCTCTATCCTTCAATGTTGCCGGAAACAAATTCAATTTTTGAATGTGCAATGAATAGCCATAAGATCTACAAATTATTTCAAATTCAAAAAGAAAGGTTTCCGGGTCTTCTGATCTCATACCTTTGAAGTTAGGAAGTATAGATGGATGGATGTTCTTCATTTGAATATTGATATCAGTTTCTTGAATGGGAAATCCAAAAGGATCTTCCTCATTGTCATCATCTCCATCCATTTCTTCAACCTACTTTGTCACCTCTTCTTCTACCTGCAAAAATATGAATTCATGATGTGGATGTGTGGCTCTTACTGCACCACATGATATAGTGGGTGTGGTAGGTGATTGAAGTTTTTGTTTTTGTTTTTTGTTTTTTTGTTTTTTTTTTTTTTTCAATGTAAGAAATAAGGTTACCTAGTTACACTTCCCCGGCAATGGCGCCAAAATGTTTGGTCTCAATCTAGTCTCCTAAATTGAGCTCATTTAATTGTCAACCAGGGTTAGTAAACTGTTGAAGTGAAGTGCACCATATGTGCCTAAGTAACCTCTTCCTACTTCGTTGTGTTTAGTGTTTTCTAATGTTTTTGGTTTTATGGTTTTATTTTGAAAAGGAAAAGAACTAAGTGCTAACTGAAGGGAAACTATTGGTCAAAACAGAGTGAAGCCTAAACTATGATGGTAAATAAATGCAAATGCTGAAACAAAACAGAGTCTAACTATGACTAGCAACCAAAAAATACAAAGCTTGATAATGACTCTATTGTAAACTCACAACATGAAATTGAAATGAACCTGAGAAATGAACAAGCTAAGTGTAAATGAAATTTTCTCCTAAATAAACAATCAACTCACAATCTTACAAAAATCTAAATTATCCTATGATGCTGAAGTTATTCTATTATGCAACTTGACTTATCACTACTAAGCCTTATTCAGAAATTTAGAGATTTTCTAGAATAATGTTTGGGAAAAAGGCTATTGGTGAATTTGTAAAAGATTTGCAGAATAATCAAAGCCTTAAACTGATATTACTGACCTCTGTTCATGTGATGATATATTAATAAAAATTCAGAACAAATGTAAGTTGTGAATAATGAAGGCCGAGAGACTAATTTTGACAACTAGAAATACTTAAAATACAATGGATAACATCAAGCTAGAACACTATCTATCAATATTAAAGGACAATGATTACAACTAAATTAGAATGTCATTAATCTACTTGAAACAAAATGAATTAAAACTAAACTAAAGAGAGTCATTATCAAACTGAAAATGAAATAACAAAACTGAACCACATGCATTCTAACTCCGGAGTATTAAACCACAGTGCAACTAACTGTAATATGTAATGTAAATGAACGTGGAAAACATGAAGTTGATAAAACTATTGAAATTGGAAATTGAAAACGAAATCAAGCTAACGCTACTTATCTAAACTGTGAAAACAGAGCTAAAATACTTGTCTAAATTATAAAAACAGAGCTGCACAGGAGGTAGGGGCCCTCCACCACCTGGTAGCATGCAATCTAACTCAAAATTGACTCAGCACGTTCACAGAGATGATGTTTCTTTCATTAAAGGAGATAATGACTGAAAAACAGAGTATTCACGGTTCTGTGGCAAAAGCCAAAAACTAACCAAGATCTAACCATCGTTGCTTGGTCTCCCAAGTCATATTTATAATGAAATTACATAACAGAACTTGAGATAATGAAGGATTATTGTCTTTCCTTATTGAAATCATACTAGGACTCTTAAAGTGGCTGCGTGAAAAGGAAATGGACATCTGGACTGAGACAGTCCTACTAGAAGTCTACTTTCTTAAATATGTTTCCACGTATCAAAACCATACACAGAATTCGTTTCTTCCTTCATGGTGAGCAACGAACCATGTAGACATGACGTGGAATATGCCCATATGCGGTTTTCCTTCAGACGACACCTGGAACCCACTCAAACTGTAAAACAGCTGCGGAATTCGGGATCAGCGACGGAATGCGCGGTCAGCTACGGAATGCCTGTATTCTGTAGCTATTTTGCAGAAAATTGTTAAAATAGCAAAAATCATGAAAATACAATATGTTAATCAATTTTATGTAACCTTTAAACGATCCTAATCATTCTTCATTGATTTTAGGCTTATGAAGTGATAAAATAATGATGAAATGAAGTGAAGGTTTGTAAAAGAGAAGGCAATTCTAAGGCTCAACACTAACCATGGGGGAATATGTATTGAATAGTCCAATGCTTTTCATCCCTATGGGAGGTGTTGATGTTGTACTAGGAGTACAATGGTTACAATCTTTGGGGACAATAGCTTTTAATTTTCAAGAAATTTTTTTCAGAAGGAAAGGAAGTCGAATTACGGGGTATTACAGGGAAGCCAGGAAATATAATAAGCTCTAATGTCATGACAAAGCTTCTAAAGAAAGAAAAACAAGGCATAATTGCACAATTATGCTCACTAGAAGTTCCAACATCAAAATCATCTATTTCTGCAGATCTCCAACAAGTCTTGGACAATCATTCCAAGGTGTTTGAAACTCCTAAAGGACTTCCACCTATTCGTGATCATGATCATGATATTCATTTTATTCTAGGAAGTGTTCCTCCAAACATCAGGCCTTATAGATATCCTTATGTCCAAAGGAGCGAAATGGAACATATGATTACAAAAATGTTAGAGGTGGGTATAATTCAACCTAGTCAAAGTTCTTTCTCTGCTCCTGTAGTATTGGTACACAAGAAGGATGGATCATGGCACATGTGTCCAAATTATAGGGAGCTCAATAAGCTCACCATTATAAATAAATTTCCCATTCCTGTGATTGATGAATTATTGGATGAATTACATGGAGCAATTTATTTTACCAAGTTGGATCTTCATTTAGGATATCATAAAATTAGAATGAAGACTTAAGATATTCCAAAAACAACATTTCGAACTCATGAGGGTCATTATGAAGTTTTGGTCATGCCTTTTGGCCTTACCAATGCACCTTCTACATTTCAAGGGTTGATGAATTCCATTTTCAAACCCTTCCTTAGAAATTTTGTGCTAATATTTTTTGATGATATACTAATCTACAGCAGGTCTTGGAAGGATCATGTTGAACATGTTGACAGGGTGCTCAAACTATTGCTAGAGAAACAATTATATTCAAAAACATCCAAATGATTCTTTGGAGTACAAGAGGTGGAATATCCGGGTCATATTGTATCTCATGAGGGTGTTAAGGTAGACCCTAACAAAATTAAAGCCATTAAGGAATGGAAAGTCCCCACAACCATAAAGCAGTTGCGAGGATTTCTTGAGTTAACAGGGTATTATCCCAAGTTTGTTAATAATTATGGGAGAATAGCAGCACCTCTAATAACATTATTGAAGGAAGATGCATTTTCATGGACTCCTAAAGCAACTAAGGCCTTTGAACATCTTAAAGAGGCAATGTGCCTAGCATCGGTCTTAGCTACGCCAGACTTCACAAAAAACATTTATTGTGGAATGTGATGCCTCAAGAAATGGAATTGGTGTTGTTTTAATGCAGGAAGGAAAACCCATTTCTTTTGAAAGTTGTCCAATCAAAGGAAAGTATTTACAAAAAGCTATTTATGAGAAGGAAATGTTAGCAATACTGCATGCACTAAAGAAATGGTGAACTTACCTAATGGGAAGACACTTCAAGGTAAAAACAGATCATGATAGTCTTAAACACTTTTTGGAACAAAGATTATCTTCAGAAGAGTAGCAAAAATGGGTCACAAAGATGTTGGGTTATGACTTTGAAATAATATACAAAAAATGGAAGCTTAATGTTGTTGCGGATGCACTCTTAAGAAAGAATGAAGAGGTAGAAGCATTTCTTTGTGCCATTTCTATTATCCAACCAAATTGGATAACCGAAGAAAGAGATGAATGGAAGAAGGACAAAGAAGTATGGACACTCATTCAAAAGTTGCAGCAAGATCCTAGAACATCTGATACATTTAGTTGGAAAAATGATTCTTTATGGTACAAATATCACTTATATCTTTTTAAGAATTCCCAACTAAAACAAAAGATTCTTTTGGAATTTCACACTTCTCCTTTAGGAGGACACTCAGGATTTTTAAAAACTTACCACAGGGTGAAGAAAGAATTTTTTTGGGATGGCCTCAAATCTGATATTCAAAATTTTGTGGTGGAATGTTTGGTTTTCCATCAGAATAAAGTTGAGACAATTAAGACCCTAGGACTTCTACAACCTTTATCCATTCCAAGTCAACGTTGGGAAGAAATTTCAATGGATTTTTTCACAGGTTTACCTAAGTCTGAAGGAAAGAGTGTCATCATGGTGGTAGTTGATAGACTTACCAAGTATGCAAACTTTTGTGCATTATCTCATCCATTTAAAGCAAGTACAGTTGCTACTACATTTATGGACACAATTCAAAAGCTACATGGAAACCCAAGGGTTATTGTGAGTGACAGAGATCCCATTTTTACTTGAAATTTTTGGACGGAGTTATTTTCTTGTTTGGGTACTCAATTAGCTCATAGATTATCTTATCATCCTCAATATGATGGTCAAACTGAGAAAGTAAATAAATATTTGGAAGGATATCTTCGTTGTTTTGTATCTGATAAACAAACACAATGGTCAAGTGGTTACCTCTCGCTGAATGGTGGTATAACACTTCCTTCCATAATGCAGCAAAAATGACCCCATTTATCGCACTTTATGGATATCATCCACCATTCATCACATCATCTTTAGGAGAAAATTCGAAGGTTAAAGAAGTGGAAGATCACATCGAGCATCAACAAGAAGTTTTCCAACTCTTAAAGGATAACCTGAATTTGGCACAAAATCAAATGAAACAACAGGCTGATCAACATCGCAACGAGAGAATTTTTGATGTAGGAGATTGGGTATTTTTACGACTACAACCATACAAACAAATGTCCCTCAAGAAAGCTAAGAAGGATAATAAATTATCGCCAAAGTATTATGGTCCTTACAAGGTGTTGCAAAAGATTGGTACTATGGCATACAAATTGGAGCTTCCTACTTCTTCGCGAGTACATCCAGTTTTCCATGTTTCATGCTTAAAGAAGGTTATAGGAGAAAATCTTCCAGTTCAAACAATATTGCGAGAACTTGATGAGGAAGGAAAAATCATATTGGAACCAGAAGCGGTCATGGAAACAAGAACTCGACAACTACGGAATCGATCAATTTCAGAGTATCTCATCAAGTGGAAGAACTTACCCACTGAAGATTCTACATGGGAGGATAATAATTTTATACAGAAGCACCCAAAGCTACTCAAGCATTGAGGACAACACTTTTTTGAAGGAGAGGGGCATGTTAGGTCCCTATATTACTAGTATAGTCCCTTATTGTTGTTAGTGTAACCCCCTTATTGTTATTATTGTACCCCTGTAATCCCCATATTTTTATTATTGTGCCCTTAAATTATTATTGTTAGGTCGGCTAGGATTACATTGTGGCCCCATGGACTCCTATATACAGAAAGGAGGTTTTGTAATTTGTATCATCCAAGAATTGTTCATTCATGTAATCTATTGGAGGTTTTCCCCTCGAAGTGGCTTATTTATAAGGCGTTGATATCTCTTTTCTTCTATTTTTGGAGCTGGCTTCACAAGAAAAATGGGAGAGAATCTCCATGGACTTCATCACCGATCTACCTTCCTTTCAAGGTAAGGACTATATATTTGTAGTTGTAGATAGACTAACAAAATATTCACACTTCTTTTCCATTTCTGCACATTATACTGCTTCACAGGTAGCTAAGCTCTTCTTCAGAGATGTGTTTAGGCTCCATGGTCTCCCAAAGATCATAGTGAGTGACCGGGATAGCCGCTTCATGGGTGGCTTTTGGCAAGAACTTTTCCAGTTAGTGGGGACTGAATTGACACTGAGTACTAGATATCACCCACAAACCAATGGCCAAACTAAGATAGTAAACAAGTGGCTGGAAGGCTACTTGAGAAACTATGTTTCAGGACAACAGAGGGCATGGCTGTGTTGGCTTCATTTTGGGGAGTATTTCTACAACACCACTTACCATATGTCCATTGGTATGACCCCATTCCGAGCTCTCTATGGGTATGATGCACTCTCATTTTTTGATGTCATTTTTGGAGCTAGCAAGGCTCCCAGAGCGAAAGAATGGATTCAAGAGAGTCAGGACATACTTCGGGCCCTCAAAGACAACATTGCTACTGCAAAAAATCAGCAAAATATGTATGCAGACCATGTTCGGATAGAGAGACACTTTGACACAGATGATCTGGTCTATCTCCGTCTTTAGCCTTATAGAAAATCTACACTCAAAGAGAAGGGGGCTGAGAAGCTCAAACCATGTTTCTATGGACCCTATAGGGTGATCCATTGTGTTCGGGAAGTAGCATATGAGTTGGAGCTTCCTAAGGGGAGCAAGATCCATAAAATCTTCCATGTTTCATGCCTCAAGAAGGCCATTGGGGAAAATATAGTTTCCAATGTGGACCTTCCACCTATTGATGATGAAGGCCATCTAGTTCTACAACAAAGGGAAATCTTGGATACATGGGAGATTCAGCTAAGGAACCAGGTGATCAAGGAATATCTGATTCGATGGAGGAATCTTCTTGATGAGGATGCCACTTGGGAAGGAGAGAATATCTTACAGCAACATTTTTGTTGTTGCTTGAGGACAAGAAAATTTTTAGAGGGGAGGACTATAATATTCCCAATTATCTGCTGCTAGTTGGAATATTATATGTTTCTCTATTTTGCAACTTAGAAGAATAAATGGGGTAAGGAGACCCTTATATCTCTTTATTAGGAATAAAGAATTCCCAATGTGAAAGGGGATCAGTTTAGGAAGGCAAAATAAAGCTACCGTTGGTGTGAAAGGAGGCAATGCATGGAGACTAGATATATGTTGACCAAATCAACAGCGCTGCTAAAAGAGGAGGGAAACCAATGGGGACAGCGCAGTTTTGATGGAGGACTCTTTGCAAGGAAGTAACCTCATAAATGTGTGGGGTCAAGGGTGAGGAAGCTCACCAAGAATAAAAGGGAGGGGATGGAAACCATGAGAGGTGTTGATCATAACCAGCTTCCTATAAAAATTTCATAGGCAAACTGGCTTATATACCTCAGATCCCCTTTTGCAGCTTTAGAGAAATCATTTTTATGACTATCGTTTCCTTTGGCCCCCCCCCAAATTAAATTATAAAAATCCATAGGTCGTAAATCCAAAAATCTATCAGGCCTAGCCCCTTCAGCCAAGTCTCTGCTCCTTTCCTCCATGGGACCAAAAGCCAGAACCGAGCGCAAAAGAACTAGACGCTTATCAATTAAATACCCGAGCGAAATATTGGTCGTCGATCTTTGCAAGATCGGACGGTCTTCACGAATCAGCACTGTGCTCGTGGCCCATTCTATTCATCACCCAAATAGTTTGTGCACTGCTCGATCATTCTGCCAAATCAACGGTTCGCGATGCATCTGCTCCTGGTGGTCCCCACGCTCGCTCCCATTGCAAAACCGGGTGTTATGTATCGCACTGCCTTTCGAAGATAGGCGGTAATTCTCCTTGGGCCAGTGATTCCATACAGCGCTCACCATGTTTCCCTGTGTACGGCTTGAATACCGCCCTCCATCACGCTTTAATGTTCGGTCAAAGTCACGCAACGATATTCCTCACAACCGTCCGATCTGAAGGCCTTCATCCGACGGCCATCGCGCTCCGAAGCTACACGAGATTTAGTCCAAGCCCATCGCACCCCTGGCCCACCATCTCATTTCCTTCCGATGTGTTTTTAACCGTCGATCTCGCCTGGAGATCAAACGGTCCAGATCATCTGCATACTCCACCATTGATTCCGTCCCTCCACATCACCATCCCACGTGTTCATCGCACTTTTCCTTCGCCACTTATGTGTTCCATTCATTTGTCATATTTTAATGTTTTGCATTATAAATTTGGCCAGTCCATCCACCCTTGTTCCCCTGCATTTTTCCGCCAACCTGCACCGTTTTTCCATTTTGCCATGACCGCAGCACCATTTCCATTTGACCCTGCCACATCCACCATTCCTATGCCCGGTTTCTCTAATAAGTTTGCAGATTTTGTAGGTTTACAACGGCGGAGAACTATTATGATCCATGGTCTCAATTACTGTGATAGAAAGCCCATCAAAGGACTAGCTTTTCAGAGGCGAAATTTATGAAGAAAGTCCTGGGTAGCTGCTGCGACATGACATCCATTAAAGAAACAGGGTTATACTTTGGCAAGCTTCTCAATGTCATTCAAGTGGCAGATATCATAGATGGAGGAATAAATGTTGCGGCGAAGAGTATCAATGGAAGATCAAGGTATTCAGTGTTCGACATTAAAGATTTTAAATCATAATCCAAGGTTTAGAAGGCAGAAGGTACAATGCACAAAAAGAAACACCCTTCAGGTTTCATTTCAGCAGAATTTACCTTCAGGAAAGGACAGAATGTTGGTATGGTTATCCCTATATCGTGTTCCTGAAGAAATTTTCACCCAATGCATTTATTTCAGTTAGCAGACCACAGAGTACATCTAGCACTACAGCGCCGTCAAGCAGTATGGGCGGGCACTTGTTCACCATTTTGTTTTAATGATACAATTAAATGTTCATCACCTACCTCTTTTACTAGGTTTTGGTTTCTCCTATAAAAACCAGGCAGAAACGTATTGTAAGGGTTCCAGATTTTATCAGAAAATTATGCAGTGAAAGGAATTTTGTATACATTTTGTAGAACTTTTGTATAAAGGCTCAGAGCCCATAGGGTCTCAGTGAGGAGGAGTTCCATCTGTTAAAGAGGATTTTGGTCTTTGGTATTTCACAGTCTGTAACTTTCTCTTATGTGTTATTTTAATATATCATTTCATTTCATCCATGTTTCCTGTATCATGTTTTGGAATGCGAGTGGCTAACTGATTTTTAGTATGGATTCAACCTAGTTGATGCCCATGCTCGTATCAGTCAAGCGCTTTAAATATGGCTCATGCATGATATTTTGTTCCATTATTCATCTTAACCGTATTTCTGCTATATTAGTTTCTTTAGGAGGGTGCTTTTAAAATGCTACTGTTATGGATTCTTAGATTGGTAATCCCATGCATGGTGGTATTGTGTATCTGGGTATCAGCTCAATGTTAACTAATATCTCCTCTACATTTCATTCACTACATACACCTTCAGATAACTTATTTCTGTGAAGTATTTCTGAATCGGCCCGCTTTGCAGTAAGTTGTCTCTGAATTGTCTGTTGCTTTTATATTGGAGTTTTGAATATTGTCTCTATAGTATTCCTTCCTCTGTGTCAGTTTCTGAAGGTCCTGGTACCATTTAAATCATATTTCCCTGTTTACAGGAGATAACATGTGAGTTGAAGTTGACAACTTCATACATTATATTATATGCTCCTTGCTATGCTAAGATGTCCTAGGCACTGGTCTATCACAACTCTAGGCTATCTCTAGGAGTGACAACATCTTTCTGGCGCCGTTGCTGGGGACGAATTCAAGAAAATCAGAATCCCTGGGCCTTGAAAAAATTTTATTCACTCTTCAAGTAGGTGAGCATGGAGAATTGACAGTTGTAGATCCCTCACCTTGGCGACTCCACATTTGTTATTCGATAAATCTATTTGCAGTCCTGGCCTCTCGTAAGCCACACCTGAGGTCAGATACGTCTAAGCCAAAGACACCTTCAGTGTCTGACCCTGACCAGATTATACATAGAAGAAATTGGAGGGAAAGGAAATCAGCCCATTCCAAAATTCCTGAAGTGTCTACAAAAGACTTTCCATCCTCTTCTTCTCAATATTTTCAATTGCAAATTCCCGACTCCACTATGGGAGATACTGATTATTATTATTCAGATAGTCCACCCCGAGAGGGTATTAGAAATAAAAACAGTCTTCATCCTACTCCTGAGGTTGAAGAGGTCAAGGAAGTAACTGAAGTATCTACTATCAATAGAACTTTGTTCCCCTCAACCCCTCAAGTTGCAGTTGAGTATATTCCTATTATTATTCATACTCCACTTCCACCTCCTCCTCCTCCTCTTACTCATAAAACTATTGCACTACCTCCACCTCCTCCAATGGCTAATGTTCTGACCTTCTTGATGAATAAATATGCTCCCCTGGCATTACCACAAGTGTTGAATGATATGCCCCAGGATTATCTGAAAATCTTGCCCAGATTCAATGGGGAAAATGAGATTGATGCTCAAAAACATCTTGAGACTTTCTACTCCTTTGCAGAAAACTTTAATTTTGAACACTTAGATGTGGTCTTAAGACTGTTTGTGCAATCTCTTGATGGTGAAGCTCGAAAATGGTTTAAAACATTGGCTGGCTGTTCTATTACCACTTGGGATAACATGGAAGACACTTTTCTCAGGAAATGGGGAGAGAAGAAGGATCATGGAAATTATCTCATTGAGTTTAATACACTAAAGAAAAGACACAATGAAGGAGTGTCAGAATTTATCAAGAGATTTAATAAATTGTATTTGAGTCTCCCTGCTGATGTGAAACCCCATCAAACTGCTGCTAAGGTTGTCTTTGTAGCAGCCTTTGACTCAGAATTTGGTTTCTCTCTCAAAGAAAGAAAGCCTGCTACTCTAGATGATGCTCAGGTAGATGCACTAGAGTTGGAAGCAAACTTTTCCTCCACTGGAAAATCAAAAGGAAGAGCTGAGCAGGATACCAGAAGAAGGGGCAAAGAGGAGGCATCCACTTCTAGTCAGGACAGAGACTCAGACAAAATGGAGGAAATGAGAAAATTGATTAAGAAAATGGTCAAGCTTGAATTGGAGGCCAAGAATTCAGCTTTCAGGAATTTCCAGAATGCTCCAATCAGAGGTTACAATCCTCAGTATAGGAAACCACCCTTGCAAATATTGCCAAGGGAAGAAAAGGAGAAACAGGACCAAGTGCCACACCCATTGTACCTGTAAGGTCCAGTAGATGACTCCACTGAAGATGTTGCCTATGGACTGGAGGATGAAAATATTGCCTAATCAAATAGTGATGGAGAGGAATGCCCTTTGCAAGGAAATGATGAACCTGGGTGCTCATTGCAATAAGAAGAAAATACCAGAGACACAGATGAGGCAGAATTTGATCATTATTGTAAACAATTTGATGATTTCATGCAAGCACATTCCAATAGAAGGTATGATCTCAGATCTTCTAGGAAGAGGACTCGTACCCAAGAGAAAGAAGAAGAGCTACCCTAGAAGGAAACACATGCTCAGGAGGAATCAACAATGCAGAAAGCTACAGACAAAGGTAAGCAACCTCTAGACAAACCTTTGCAACCTAATGATCAAATTCCTTCTTCTTCAAAAGTAGTCATTCCTCCTGATACCGAGTATGTGTCAAAATAAGTCAAGCCCCCAGCTGAAAATAAAGAATAAAAAGAGGTTGTGACAGAAAATTCCCCTCTTGTTTTCAGTCTGCAAAAGGAACTTGAAAAGGTCAAAATCCCAGTCCCCTTGACTGAACTGTTGAAACAACCAGCATATCAATCTCAAGTCACCTCTTTCATGCTCCCTCCAGAAGCACCAATCATCCCAGATAGCCTCAACCTTCAAGAAGAAATACCTTTGGTATTTTTTGGCCCACACGTTGAGGAGATAGATCCTTCTACTCCTCCCTTCTATGTGTCTCTAGTGATCCATGACCTGCTATTACATAACTGTATGCTAGATTATAGAGCTTCCCACAATCTTATGCCTCTGTCAATCATGGAACAACTAGGATTACAAATCACACGTCCATATAAGGACCTCTATTCATTTGACTCCAAAAGAGTTAAATGCTTGGGGATGATCAAGGATTTGGTGGTCAATTTGGCCCAAATCCTAGTAAAAAGTGTGGTAATGGACATCGTGGTGGCTGACATCCAAACTCGTTTTGGTATGTTGATGTCAAGGTCCTGGGGGACAAAAATCGGTGGATCACTCAAGATGGATCTAACATATGCCACCATCCCATTTTTTGGTGGCCAAGAGAGGAGATTGTACATGGAGACTAGATTTGTCAAGATGGTGACTAAGGCTGACAATTCTGTAAATTCACCAGTCTATAGTAAGGAAGGAGATTTTTCATGCTTGATGCTGGAAGAAGATCAAGATTATGTTCATGAACCATCCTTCTATCAAATCAAGAGTGAGACGCCCTCCGAGAATAGAAAGAAGAAATATGGACACTACATTTTGATGGAGCAAATTCAAGAGAAGGAAATGGGGCTGGAGTGATGTTGATTTCTCCTACAGGCAGATGGGTACCATTGTCCTTCAAACTAGAATATGAAGCCACCAACAATGTGGCTGAATATGAAGCACTCCTGTTAGGATTGCAGACAGCCAGGAATATGAACATACAAAGTTTAAAAGTTCTGGGAGACTCAGAGCTGGTAGTTAGACAAGTCAGGAATCAGTGTCAGACCAGACATCCTAGGCTAAGGGCTTATAGGAATGAAGTTTGGGACATGATGGAAAATTTCTTCTTGGCATTTAATATCTAGTTCATGCCTCGGGAACAGAATAGGATGGCTGATTCCCTTGCCGTGGCTGCTAGTACATTTTGAACACCCCAGAACCCTCTTTTAAGATATAAAGTAGAGGTGCGTTATTGGCCTTCAATCCCAGATAACATCAAGCACTGGAAGGTATTTGAGGATGAAGAAAAAATGAAGATATTCCTAGAAACAGTGGGAGAATTCTCCAATATGGAGATTGATGATGAAGAAGAGGTAGAATCTGAAGATATTTCAAAAAGAAATTGGGAGGAAAAAGTGGCAGGAAATAAAGTGTTGCAGTTGAAGGGAAACATTATACCTAGAGGGCTAGTGCCTCTAGGAAGATGATTCGATAAGAATGATGTCCCACTGCAGCCGGGAAAAGTGGTGGAGGAAAATCAAGTAGAAGACCTGAATTTGGGTACTGAGGCTGATCCCAAGATTGTAAAATTGTCCAAGAAAATCCCCGGAGAATATAAAAAGCTATATCAAAAATTATTTCAGTCTTACAAAGATGTATTTGCATGGTCCTATCAAGACTTGAAAACTTTTGATATCAGTGTTATGCAGCACAGAATTCCATTGAAGGCAGATGCAAAGCCCCATAATCAGAAACTCAGACAAATCAATCCCCTACTGCTGCCTTCTATTGAGAAGGAAATCAAGAAGCTGCTAAAAGCCAAAATAATTGTACCACTGAGGTACTCTGAATGGGTGTCAAACCTTGTCCCTGTACGCAAGAAGAATGGAGAAATAAAGCTGTGCATGGATTTCATAAATTTAAACAGAGCATCCCTGAAGGATAATTATCCATTACCTAAGATGGATCACATCCTGCAGAAAGTGGTTGGAGCCTCTAGGATGTCAATGATGGATGGATTCTCTGGTTATAATCAAGTGGTTGTACTTCCAGAGGATCAAAATAAGACTACTTTCACCACACCATGGGGTACATTTATGTATGCCAGGATGCCTTTTGGATTGATTAATGCAATGGCCACTTTTCAGAGGGCAATGGATATTGCTTTTGTTGGGGAGCAAGATAAATTCCTGGTGGTCTACCTAGATGATATCACTGTATTTTCCAAGAATGATGCTAAGCATATTGAACATCTGCAGAGAAATTTTGAGAAATGCAGAAGGTATGGTCTCTCTCTGAATCCTCAAAAGTCTTTATTTGCATTAGAATAAGGAAAGCTTTTGGGCCATATCGTGACTAAATATGGGGTGAAAATAGATCCCAAGAGGGTAGAGGTCATAAATGGTATTTCTTTTCCCAGAAATAAGAAATAGGTACAAGTATTTCTAGGGCGTATTAATTTCTTGAGAAGGTTTATTCCTAACTATGCTGAGATAGTTAGGCATATAACAGATATGCTAAAGAAGGATAATGAGGTAAATTGGTCACAAGAATCACGAGAGGCATTTACCAGGATAAAGAATGCCTTTGCAGAAGCCCCTGTGCTAGCTGGACCAGATTATGATAAACCTTTCATGATTTTTTCTTTTGCATCACCTCATACAATAGTAGGAGTTTTATTGTAGAAAAATGATGAAGGGTATGAGCATCCTATTTCCTTTTTCAGTCAGGTGCTCCGTGATGCAGAATTAAAATACAACATATTGGAAAATTAAGCATACGCCCTAGTGAAATCCCTCAAAGCATTCCGTGTATATATCTTACAGTCTCACATCATTGCATTTGTACCTGCAGCCACTATAAAAGATATCCTTATTCAGGGGGATAGTGAAGGAAAAAGGGGCAAGTGGATTGCTAAAATACAGGAATATGACTTAGACATTCGCCCTACTAAGCTGATCAAAGGACAAGGGCTAGCCAAGATGTTATCTGAATCAAAATATCAAGCTTTGGGCATAAATTTGTCCATTATGGTAGGTGAGGAGCCCAAAGAAAAAGAAGAATGACAGGGAATTGGAGTAGCTACTCCAGAAACACATATAAAGTACCTCACCAGTCCGTGGTACAAAGAGATAGTAGAATATCTCCTTACACTCATCTGCCCTCCAAGTTGTATTAAAACTAAATACAGAGCACTGAGATTGAAATCACAGAAGTACATAGTCACCAATGGCCGGCTCTACTGGCGAGATCCCTCAGGTATCTTACTTCTGTGTCTCACAGAGAACGAAGTCGAGAGTATTATAGCAGAGTTTCATGAAGGGATCTATGGAGGTCACTATAGCTAGAGGGCTATAGCTCATAAAATTCTGAAAGCTGGCTTCTATTGGCCAAAACTTTTTGGAGATGTTTTTGCCAAAGTGAGAGCATGTGATAAATGTCAGAAATTTGCTGAGAGACAGAAATCAACACCATTTCCCCTGATTCCAGTGCATGTGGATGAACCTTTTCGCCAATGGGGTATTGATTTTATAGGTGAAATACATCCTCCATCGAGTGGACAACATAATGGATATTAACAGCCACAGATTATTTCACCAAATGGGTGGAAGCCATACCTGCAAGGAATTCTATAGATACTGTGATCATAAAGTTCATGGAGGAGAATATCATATCCAGGTTTGGCTGTCCTACTAGAATAGTGACTGATAATGCACAGGCCTTCAAGTCTGCAAAATTTATGAATTTCTGCTAGCAATACAATATCATACTGAGCCACTCTACAGCTTACTATCCACAAGGAAATGGCTTGGCAGAGTCTTCAAATAAAACTCTGGTGAGGGCCCTGAAGAAGACTATCAATGAAAATTACAATAATTGGGATTCTCGATTGAAATTTTCTCTATGGGCAATTAGAATCACCAGCAAGAGAGAAACTAGGAAATCTCCCTATGAATTGGTATATGGACGAGCAGCTATTTTTCCTATACATCTAGCTTTACCAGTGGCCCGCTTCATGCAAGAAAGCCAGGAGGAACCTGATGATATGATAAGGAGAATCAATAAATTGGTGGAATTAGAAGAAACACAGGGCCAGGTGAATCAGAGGTTAATAGAATATCAAGAGAAAATGAAACACATTTTTTATCAGCATGCAAAAGACAGGAAATTGCAGGTTGGCGACCTAGTGCTAAGATGGGATGTACGAAGAGCTGAGAAGGGAAAACATGGTAAATTCGACCCCCTCTAGTTTGGTCCGTTCAAAATTGTGGAACAGGGGGGGAATAATACTTTTAGGTTGGAGAATTTACAGGGCGACTTGCTGGATTCCCCTGTAAATGGTCAATTCCTCAAGCCCTACTTTCAGTTCTAATCCAGGGAGGGACAACTTGATGTATTATATTGTATGATAGTTTCCTTTTTGTTTTTGTTTGAATAATGTTGGTGTTGTGATGAATTATAAAGTGAACAATGGAGGTGCTGGAGGGTAGAGTCTGCATACATGATGATCAGAGGGTCTGTGAGTTCTCGACATGTTCAGGGATGAACATGCCATCCCCAGGTGGAGCCAATGTTGATCATAACCAGCTTCCTATAAAAATTTCACAGGCAAACTGGCTTATATACCTCAGATCCCCTTTTGCAGCCTTAGAAAAATCATTTTTATGACTATCATTGCCTTTTCCCCCAAATTACATTATAAAAAGCCATAGATCATAAATCCGAAAATCTATCAAGCCTAGCCCCTTCAGCCAAGCCTCTGCTTCTTTCCTCCACGAGACCAAAAGCCAGAACCGAGCGCAAAAGAACTAGATGCTTATCAATCAAACACCCGGGCGAAATATTGGCCGTCGATCTTTGCAAGATCAGACGGTCTTCATGAATCAGCACTGTGCTCGTGGCCCATTCTATTCATCGCCCAAATCGTTTGTGCACCGCCCGATCATTATGCCAAATCAACGGTTCGCGATGCATCTGCTCCTGGTGGTCCCCACACCTGCTCCCATTGCAAAACTGGGTGGTATGTATCGCACCGCCTTTCGGCGATAGGCAGTAATTCTCCTTGGGCCAGCGATTCCATACAGCGCTCACCAAGTGTCCCCGTGTACGGCCTGAATACCGCCCTCCATCACGCGTTAATGTTCGGTCAAAGTCACGCAGCGATATTCCTCACAACCATCCGATCTGAATGCCTTCATTCGACGACCATCGTGCTTTGAAGCTGCACGAGATTTAGTCCAAGCCCATCGCACCCCTGGCCCACCATCTCATTTCCCTCCGATGTGTTTTTAACCATCGATCTCACCTAGAGATCGAACAGTACAGATCATCTGCATACTTCGCCATTGATTCCATCCCTCCACGTCACCATCCCACGTGTTCATCGCACTTTTCCTTCACCACTTATGTGTTCCATTCATTTGTCATATTTTAATGTTTTGTGTTATAACTTTGGCCAGTCCATCCACCCTTGTTCCCCTGCATTTTTCCACCAACCTGCACCATTTCGCTGTTTCGCCATGACCGCAGCACCATTTCCATTTGACCCCGCCACATCCACCATTCCTATGCCTAGTTTCTCTAATAAGTTTGTCGATTTTGTTGGTTTACAGTGGCAGAGAACTATTATGATCCATGGTCTCAATTACTGTGATAGAAAGCACATCAAAGGACTAGTTTTTCAGAGGCGAAATTTATGAAGAAAGTCCTAGGTAGCTGCTGCGACATGACATCCATTAAAGAAACAGGTTATACTTTGGAAAGCTTCTCAATGTCATTCAAGTGGTAGATATCATAGATGGAGGCATAAATGTTGCAGCGAAGAGTATCAATGGAATATCAAGGTATTCATTATTCAGCATTGAAGATTTTAAATCATAATCCAGGGTTTAGAAGGCAGAAGGTACAATGCACAAAAAGCAACACCCTTCAGGTTTCATTTCAGCAGAATTTACCTTCAGGAAAGGACAGAATTTTGGTATGGTTATCCCTATATCGTGTTCCTGAAGAAATTTTCACCCAGTGCATTTATTTCAGTTAGTAGACCACAGAGTACATCTAGCACTATAGCACCGTCAAGCAGTATGGGCGGGCACTTGTTCACCATTTTGTTTTAATGATACAATTAAATGTTCATCACCTACCTCTTTTACTAGGTTTTGGTTTCTCCTATAAAAACTAGGCAGAAACGTATTGTAAGGGTTCCATATTTTATCAGAAAATTATGCAGTGAAAGGCATTTTGTATACATTTTTTAGAACTTTTGTATGAAGGCTCAGAGGCCATAGGGTCTCAGTGAGAAGGAGTTCCATCTGTTAAAGAGGATTCTGGTCTTTGGTATTTCACAGTCTGTAACTTTCTCTTATGTGTTATTTTAATATATCATTTCATTTCATCTATGTTTCCTGTATCATGTTTTGGAATGCGAGTGGCTCACTGATTTTTAGTATGGATTCATCCTAGTTGATGCCCATGCTTGGATCAGTCAAGCGCTTTAAATATGGCTCATGCATGATATTCTGTTCCATTATTCATCTTAACCGTATTTCTGCTATATTAGTTTCTTTGAGAGGGTGATTTTAAAACACTACTGTTATGTATGGATTCTTAGATTGGTAAGCCCATGCATGGTGGTATTGTGTATCTGGGTATCAGCTCAATGTTAACTAATATCTCCTCTACATTTAATTCACTACATACACCTTCAGATAACTTATTTCTGTGAAGTATTTCTGAATCGGCCCGCTTTGTAGTAAGTTGTCTCTGAATTGTCTGTTGCTTTTATATTGGAGTTTTGCATATTGTCTCTACAGTAGTCCTTCCTCTATGTTAGTTTCTGAAGGTCTTGCTACCATTTAAATCATATTTCCCTGTTTACAGGAGATAGCAAGTGAGCTGAAGCTGACAACTTCATACATTATATTATACGCTCCTTGCTATGATAAGATGTCCTAGGCACTGGTCTATCACAACTCTAGGCTGTCTCTAGGAGCGACAACAAGACGCATTAAAAATATTGTCTATGTTTGGGTCTTATTACTTCTTGCATGCTTCAGATTTTTAGCTGGGTTTGCTACACTGTTTAGTGCAAGGGATTCTCATGCGGGAGTTCCATTCGCTTTCTTGGTTCAGCTTGTTGAAGGGATCTAAGAGGAGAATTTTGGGCTACATTTCCACCATCAAAATTTGGGTCAAGTAGTCACCAACCTCTACAGTGCAGTATCTTGCAGAAACTACGTCATTTCTAAAGGTGATTATGTGGTAGGGTTAAATCCCTTGATTTTGTGCTAGTTCCTTAGGAGAAAGGGCTCTTCCTCTCCTGGAAGGCTAGTAAGGAGGATCTTTCAGCCATTTTTATGCATCATTTAGAAATATTATGTATTTTTCAGCCATATCAATATAGATTTGTAGTAGACTGTGTGATTTTTCTGCAGAACTACCATTTTATACTTGTGCATTCATGAAACCCTTGCTGGGTTGTCTCCATTTTTTATAAAAGGGGCTAGACCTCCATTTTCTTGGATCATTGATTAATATAATCTCTAGATCTGTTATGAATCATATTTTTATGTAGAAACCTTCATGGAATAACATTGTCACATGCTTCATAATTTCTATTCGGTAAAATTCATGGGGTTTGGGTGTTTTTGAGCTATAATGGGCTGGGGAGATCTGTTTAACATAGCTAGAATTATTTTTTTCTGATCCCATTCTATCACTACTACATTTGGCAGAAATTCTGACACTTGGTTCCGACGCTTTTGACCAAATGTCGGAAATTTTCCCAAATTTTTTCCATCCCGCCCGAAACCGTCGCTATATCGACGTCTATAGAAAAGTGTCGCAATACTGACACTTAAAAATGTGTCGCAATTGCGAAGATTGGAGGAAGACGTCGCAATTGCGACACCATGGCCCAAAGCGTCGCTATTGAGACGACTCCAAACGTTGCAACTGTGACACAATGTCTAGTTATCGCCTTTGCGACGTTTGGAGGCACCCGTAGTAATAGCGACGCCTTTTCCGTCGTCAGTATAACGACACTTATTTTCGCGCTACATAAAAATACCAAACTTATATGCACGCTACATAAAAATTCGAAACTTATATGCGCACTACATAAAAATGATTTTATTGTTTCGTATTTGTCGCAATAGCTACATTAACGTCTGATATCACGCGTGCATTCGCCCTCTGCTCTTGCAGAACAGCATTCGCGGTCAGCTCTTGCAGAACAACATTTGCCCTCAACATTCGCCCTCAGCGTTCGCCCTCAGCTCTTGCAGAACAGCATTCGCCCTCAGCTCTTGCAGAACAGCATTTGCCCTCAGCTCTTGCAAAATGGTAAGTTCTTACTGCAGGCCCTTCCTCCTATAGTAGGTTTGACTCTATTTGGGTTTTTTTGGTCAATTCCATTGGATTGTGTTAGGCTGTAGGGTTCTCTGTAGATGTCAAGAATCAAGATTCAATACCCTCTATTATCTTCATCACCCAATACAAGATTTAAATTTTTCCAAAGAAACGCTTATTAATTTGGCAGCCATTATTTCTCCCTGCTTTAAAAACCCTACATTTAAATGAAAACAAGCATTGCATTTCAACTACAAAAATCTATTAATGTTCAAATGTACATGTGTGCTACATTAACATCTGATATCACGCGCGCATTTGCCCTCCACTCTTGCAGAACAGCATTCGCCCTCAGCATTCGCCCTTAGCTCTTGCAGAACAGCATTCGCCCTCAGCATTCGCCCTGAGCTCTTGCAGAACAGCATTCGCCCTCAGCATTCGCCCTGAGCTCTTGCAGAACAACATTCACCCTAGATTCTCCCTTAGTTCTTTTAGAACAACATTCGCCCTGCATTCTCCCTCAGCTCTTGCAGAACAGCATTTGCCCTCAGCATTCACCCTCAGCGTTCGCTCTCAGCTCTTGCAGAACAACATTCGTCCTCAGCTCTTGCAAAATGGTAAGTTCTTACTGCAGGCCCTTCCTCCTATAGTAGGGTTGACTCTATTTGGGTTTTTTTGGTCAATTCCATTGGATTGTGTTAGGCTGTAGGGTTCTCTCTAGATATCAAGATTCAATACCCTCTATTATCTTCATCACCCAATACAAGATTTAAATTTTTCCCAAAGAAACGCTTATTAATTTGGCAGCCATTATTTCTCCCTGGTTTAAAAACCCTACATTTAAATGAAAACAAGCATTGCATTTCAACTACAAAAATCTATTAGTGTTCAAATGTACATGTGTGCATCACTTGTGTTGGGTATTCCTTTTCCACTTTCACATTATCCAAGAATGTGTGCAGTATAGTTCATATTTTTTGTGATTTAGATTGTCTTGAAAAAGGAAAGGTAAATTATTTCCCATGGTAAAAGAAGGTTTTCCCTTTTTATAGGTTGTTTGGACTTACGTGGAAAAATTTATGGTATGCCTTTCATATTATGTAGTTTAAATTTGGATTAAAAGATTATTCTACATGAAAATATAATTACCTATGTGATGTCCTTCATCACTAATTAAAATTATAGGGTTTCAATTTCCTAGACTCTAACTCATCTGATGCTAAATTCTAGGTTCTCATTGGTGGATCACTCTTCCATTGATTTCCTTTCCCTCTGGATCTTGTCATACCTTAAAATTCATCAATGATACATATATTATTTCAGGTATCCCAAAAGGCTTTATAGTAGAGCATATTGTGAATTTTTTTTGACACTTGAGGATTCTTTTTAGAACTGCAACGTGGTCTATGCTATCGAGTTATATATCAAGCAACTTGTCCTTAATAACCACACTATGAGGTAGGTTCAACCAGTTTGAACTTGTTGGGACATAGCATATGAAGTTGTGTGATGAGTCCATATCACGGGTCTATTATGGTGAAAAAAGTGAAGACATGTAATGATAGTTATTATGTTAACATTACTAGAAACATTTTCGAAATTATCCATGCTATCAAGATGTCAAAATTCAAGGCATTAGGTGTCAATACTCGTAGCTAATAGATAATAATAATAATATAAAAAAATCACAACTTTATTCTTGAAATATGATTGTTACACATTGGTAACCTAGTTCATGATTTACTATCACCCAAAGATTGCAAAACAAACTTAAAATATAAATTAAACCAACATGAGAATCCAACTAAGGGTTTCTCGACAAAATCATGCCATAACCTGGCATTTTGAAACCCAAATTTGAATCCATCATAATTAATACAATGCAAACTCAGATGGATTTTCAATTCATGTTTGCATGCTACACTTATTCTCTGTCTAGATATCATTTTTTAAATGGAACCATTAGTCAAGCCCACAGTCCTTTTTATGTGAAAAATTTCAGCTCTGTTTGAGCTCTTTTTTGCTCCACCACCTCCATAAACCAGTGTTACACGGGGTCTCGCCCCCCCACCTAGGGGTCTAGATTCCTCGCCCCCTCGCGCTCCGAGGTCTTGGGGACTTCTAGGGGATGTTTCCCTCACGCCCCCTCACGTCCCCTCACCGCCCCTTTTAGTTTATGGTTTCGTGTTAAAATTTGATGTGCCACTTAGCATATTTGAGAATCCAAGTGATTCTGATTCAGATGGTGACATGGTTGATCTTGATATTTTCGTGCAGAAGTTGGATGCAGAGACTAGTGGGGCATTAACTTGAGCATTTATGCTCATTTATCAGTATGATGATATCATTTGATATTCATATGTTATGTTTTATGTTTTATGTTTCAGACATAACTTATTTGCGTTTAAGTTTTATGTT
The DNA here is from genome assembly GCA_034641835.2 of Pinus albicaulis. NCBI lineage: Eukaryota > Viridiplantae > Streptophyta > Pinopsida > Pinales > Pinaceae > Pinus > Pinus albicaulis. Next base: position 1,419,082,446 of record CM076579.1, on the reverse strand, counting down.
TCGGACTTGAGTTGTAAACTTCAGTTTAAACTCTATTTTGAATCTTGATATAATATGTCATATGATATCTTAAAATTTATTTTCATTGTACATTGTTAGTAGTTACATTAATGATTATATAGTTACAAACTTACAAACTTACATGCATGATTGTATGATGTATGTTTTAAATTTTAACTTTTAAATTTGTTTCAATTATATGATTCATCATTCATCGATTTGTAATTTTATCATTTATGATTTATCTTTCATGATGCAAGTGTATGATGACTGTATATAAATTCCTTGCAAAAATATAGTTACATTTTAAATATTAAATTCTATAATTTTTATGACCCCGACGTCCCCCCACGTTTCCTGAAAATTGGTAGGGAGCTTTTGCATAGGCCGTTCCCGCGCTCCCTCGTCCCCTCGCTCCCACCTCCAGGGGACTTGGTGGAACATTTCCATAAACATATGCAAACATATATCATGATCTTGGAATTCCATTACATATGTATGTGCCAATGTTCCATAATCTTGCCCCATCATCAATTTAAGAAATTTCCATTGACTATCAAATTATGGAGGGGGGGAACTTTTTGCTGCAACATTTGGCTCAAAATTAGGGACCATCTCCGTATGAGGTGAATGAGAACTATAGATATTTGAAGAAGTATATTAGTGCCTTTTCCTCTAGCCATGGAGTCATATACAATCATCCATCACAAAAATTTGTCTTTGTTCATTCTCACCTTGAAAGTTGCAAAAAATCATGCCCTAATTGAAACGACACTAAATTTGAAAGATATAATAAAAATGCAAGCTAGAAGTGCCCTATTAATACAAAGGAAAACCTTCCTACCTACCCTAACTGAGATAAATTTTGATTGAATAGGAAACATGATATTTCCTATGGAGTTGATCCAACAACTTGTTAAATGTATGGGACTAAATCATGCATTTGATTTCCAGGGAAACATGCGCATGAAGAGAAAAAGTGCAAAATTAATGGAAAATCCATACATGCCACTTATAAAAAATACACCGAAAGGTCAAAAAATACTTAAGGCCTTAACTTAATTTGAATCCAAAAATGACAAAACAGGATTAGTGAAAACACGAGAGTGGTGTGGGTGAACAACATAAATAAAAAGTAAAGATACCTTTCCCCAAGATGCCTTTGTCACCGTTGTATGAAAACATGTTTTCCTTTCCCTTTATACATGCAAGTGAATGCATTATAGGTATGGTGTTTTCCCAGAATAGGAGAAGCCTACTTAAATATATCATTCGTGGATTGAATGTTTGGGTGGCTTAATGTGCAATGACATGTTTCCAGGACTGAATTCAATGCAAGGCATATTTGAAACTCTAACTCTATCTTCCGGTGTCTTATTAGAAATTATTTCAGTTTTCATTTTGTGTTTTCAAGTTAGATATTGTTTTCAAGTTTTTACATTTATAATTTTATTGCAATGTAGCAGACTGATCAGAGCAGTGCAGGAACAACCCCGAGACAGGATGATCGCGGAAAGAGGCCAGCGGAAGAACATGTAAAGTGCCAGCATTGCTCTATCTTCAGGTATTTTAGTTATTTACATAATTGAAATAATATTAATTTTGTTCAAATATGCAGACACCTAACCATGGTACGCCTGATGATTCCCTCTTTGAGGAAGAGCTTTCTTCATCCCTATCTCCAGTGTTCTTGTTGCAAAAAAAGGCACGAGATGAAAGGTCGGAATTTAATGCTTTGATAGACGCGCCTCAAACACCTGAAATAGAAGAGAGGATACAACATCTTATGAGGTAGCTAGAAAGATATCAGGTAATAATAAAAATTCAAAAGGATATTTTTTTTGTTCTGCATGAGATGAATTGTGATAGTTTGATTTTTAATTTTTACATTGACTAAACTAACAAAAAGTTCTTTTTTATGTAGCGTTTTCTGGCACTTGTTGAACCCGGTGTTGGTGGTAGTGGGACACAAGGGCAAGAGATTGCCCAAAAACCCTCTCGTACACCTTCTACTCCTTTAGGTGCCAGCCAAGAAACACACCCTGCCCAAGCAGACACCCAACCAACCGCTGAACGTGTTGGCAGTGATGAGGCTGATATGGCCAACTACATTATTGTGTTTCCTGGAGCTACACGTGTCAGCTCCACAAGGACCATTAATGGCACGTTGTTGGTGAACGATGAGGGTGTCCCTATAAAGCATGTACAACTCCCAGGTAAATTTTAATATTTTAACTATTTCATGTACTTTATCTAAAACATATTTATCATGATTTTATTTTTAAATTAATGATAATATCTTCTTTTTCTTTTGGTTTTATTCTGTGTAGGAAACAATGAGTTCTACAGGATTCTGGAGAGCCATGCGTTGGTAATTTTTGGCCCAACCATACGTACAGGGTGGAATTCCCAGAATTCCAACCTGAAAAAATAACTTCTAGATTATCTAGAAGCCCTTTTTGGGGTCGGCACATTTGACAGAAAAGCGGTGGCTCAGGTAGCCGGCAAATATTTGAAATATACTAGGGACACCTATAGGACGCAATTGCAATTTAACCCTAGATATGAGCGTCCTCTCGCAGTTTCAGAGAGTGAGTGGAGAGCACTCATCCATGACGGAGAAGAGAAAAGGGCAAAGAAAGAAGGAAAAATGCCAACTGGACCCGCAAGGTAAATTACAACTTTAATTCAATAGCTTTAATTTTCTTTATGTCTAAAATAAAAGTGTGCTACGTCATATCTGACTTCAATCTTTTGATGCTAGGTTGCATGACACCTCAAAGGCAACCAAAGCTAGGATAGAGAAAAAGGGCCATCACAAGCTCGGCCAGGGTGGCTACTTGAAATTAGCTGCAAGAATTGTAATTAAGTAGCTAAACATCTTATAATTAATTGTATCGCCTTCCAACGTTTTTGTAATCCTATCGGATATGATTAAAAATACACAATCATATATAATGTAGGGTGATGACTTTGGAACAATAACTACAGAGGAAGATAAAAATACTGCTTTCCGTTTTGGCTATCAAGCTGTAGTTGAACGTCGCAGAAGCTTGGGGCAGGTCCCAAGATCTACAATGCCTGATAAGGTAAAACATTAACCTTTCAATAATTTTGTTTTCGTCCATAAATTTAATGTCTAACAACTTTGTTTAAATCAGGGGAGCAACACTACCGACGAGGTAAATAACCCAGTTTTAGAGCCAGATGTAGATGATCCTCTCGTGCAACCTGATCATTGTAGTGGGGACCAGGCCGACAATGCTGCTATCGGTGAGGGCCGTGACGGTAATTAATTTCCACTTATAATTTTTTCTAATTATACCTTGATGGTTGTCCTTATAACGTTTTTTGTTTAAATGACAGAGAATGTTTCCCTTGAGGATCTTACCACCGGAGAGGAAGACAGGGCAACAGTCCCAACGGCGACAACTGGTGCACCAGGTAAATAATCTCATTGCAATTTTTTTTATTAATATTACCGAACTAGTTCAATGATATTTAAAAACTGACAATTAAAATTTAATATTATCTGTTTTTGTAGGCAATGCCCCGTCACTGGATGAGACCGGACATCGTGACTATGCAACTAGGTCGATGGCGAGACAGCGGGTACACCGAGTAAACAATCCGTACAATTTTTTATTAATATTACTGAACTAGTTCAATGATATTTAAGCGACAATTAAGAATTTAATATTATACGTTTTTGTAGGCGATGCCCGTCCTTTGGATGAGACCGAGACATCGTGACAACAACTAGTCGGCGAGCGAACTGGTGCACCGAGTAAATAATCTCATTGCAATTTTTTTTTATTAATATTGAACTAGTTCAATGATATTAAAGCGACAATTAAAATTTAATATTATGTTTGTTTTTTGTAGGCGATGCCCGTCCTTTGGATGAGTGCGGACATCGTGAATGCAACGACAGGTCAGCAGTGCAGGTCGAAAGGCACGAAAAAGGAGCAGAGCACGATGATATTGATGATGTAATTAGGAGCTTTAGAAATAGGAAGAAGAAAAAGAAAATTTGATAATGTAAAATATTGTATTATTATAAGACAAACGTTACCATATTTGGAAAGTTTTTTGCATTATATAAAAAACTCATTTATCATACTATTTTTATGTCAAGCATTAATTTCAATGTTTCCTTGCGTACGTTTTATTGAATTGTTTTTATTAGTTATTGAATATATATATTTTTATGCTCATGAAAGTAAAAAATGAAATATAGATTGGGTATTGGGGAATTGAGAGTGATGTGAGGGGGGGAGGGGGGGAGGGGCCATAAGAGCTTCCACCTTCACGTGGTTGGCCCTGTTTAGTAGAGAATATTTTATTGGAGTGATTTAATATTGGAGCAAACCTCCCTCGATCTAACGTAGCAACAAAAAAGTCACTATTGACTTAGTTGCTACTCTTTCAGATCGTGGGAGGCTTGTTCCAAGTTTAGGCGACTCCAATAAATTGTTCTTGAAACGAAGAGGAGCTTATTCAGGTATGTTTTGACATTTTCAACATGTGTTCTAACATTATCATAAGAATGCATCTTAGAGTAAAAATACTACATCAATTACTTGTATTTTATTGTATAGATAATGATGGATTTTGATTGACTTGCTTGATGCGGGTACAAATCCTCTTGCATCATGAGCAATACAACTTGTCAACCAGGGTCATGTCCAGGATATTTTTGCTTGTGCGCTTGACCAGGTTCGTAATTTCACATGTTGTAAGTTCCTTTACAGTTCATAATTCAATATTAAGCTTGTTCATGATTATTATCTAGGTTTTTTGTACGTGTTTTTCATCTATTTGATTGTAAGAAACTCTGCATGTTTCCTATTGTTCACTATGATTTCTCCCTTACCACTCCCAAGATGAATCCGACTTTATTGTTACATAGGTTACTTTATTGTTACTATGATTTCTCCATTTACGATTTCATAGGTTACATCATGTAAAGTTGTCAATCTCAGGTTGGTGATGAGCTTTAGTTCTCCAGATTTGGGGTTTTTCTGATATTTTCTCCCTCATGTCATTCTTGCATCACCTCGTTGTTTTACCATGCCAATTGTCTACCACTTGTACCAATTGGCACATGTCAATCTCTGAGTGGTGCCACATTTCACCTATTTTTAGTGAGAGTTTAGGGTTTCTCTAACATAGCTTCAGAAATATGATTCAGTGTCTGCTTGAATATCGTCACATAATACTCATGGTTTGGATTGATGAGCATGTTCTGAATGGTTGGTTGATTCATAAGAACCACCCATAGAGTCATCTTGAGATATTTCAAAAGTTTTCTCGGGTTTCATTTTTCACCGTTTCTAGTGGGTGGGATGGTGTGGGGTGATCCATCAATACGGGTGCTCTTGTAGTAGAATTTGTTTTTGGGGATATCAAGGAGCATTTGATGTAGATATCCCATTGGATGCATTCATAGATGGGCACAAGAGGTCAAGAATTTAAATTAAAAATATGCAACCTCTAGCATGGCAACCTGAAGGCCGCGAGAGACACTGGTTAAAGATTGTTTTGTGTTGGCCTTAATATAGTCTTGATTTCTTTCTATTATATTAATGCAAATATATAGTCTGGTCTCATTAAAATGAGGATTGTGGTTGTATTTCTCTTTGGTTGTTTCTCTCTTAATGCTCCAGAAGTTGCCAAAAGTTGCAATAGTTGTTTAGTTTTCCTGTTGCAACTTAAAAGTGGTTTTTAGCAATGGGAGTCATGTTTTTTAAGGTTCATACTAATATGAAGATCTTGTAATTCTATATTTAGGATGAGAAGATGGCATATGCTTTGGGAAGTATGAAAACAATTGCCACATCTACCTCATTGGGTAACAATGGAAAGGGGAAAAAGTTGGGTGCAACGTTTGATAATTATGGCAGAAAATTGTCTTCTCTTTCAGTTTTTTCACCCATTTCCTTTAATCGCTCAAGCAGAAGAGGGACTCTGAGATTATGCAATAGAGAGAAGGTAGTTAATACAAGAGCTATGGAAAATGAGTTATACTTCAACAAGGATGGCTCAGTGACAAAAAAATTGCAGGTCAGAGAAAAAATTATGTTTAAAGGAAGGTCACCTGCACATGAAAATTCACTGTGGTGGATCTTTCCTTGTCCACTTATATTTGATTTTTAATGTATTTATTTTACAATTTTTTCATGGGGGTTTGTTTTGGCATATGGTCTGGCATTCAACTGCACACTTACTAAAAGCATTGTCAATTTGTCTTGCAGGCGGTGTGAACAAACTTGCTGATCTTATTGGAGTCACCCTTGGGGCGAGGGGCAAAATGTTGTCTTGGAGAGCAAGCATGTTTCTCCGAAAATAGTTAATGATGGTGTGACAGTAGCTAAGGAGGTAATTTGTAGATGTGTGATCTGGTTTTCTTTTTAACGTTGTATTAGTTCCCCCTCTTAAATGTCTTAGATTTGGTAGGCATAATTTGAAAACTCAAAGGTGAAAGGAAACATATTTGTTACCTAGTGGTCTACTTGGCCTATGGACTAGCCACATTAGAGTAATGCATAAATCTTTTCACAACAATAAAGGGAAAGGGTTATGGCTGAGTCAAATTTTATTTTTATTGACAGTGTAATGAAATGTATCTCAATGCTATGGTTTTGGCCTTTTTATTGGTTGAATTAGAGGACCCAGTTGAAAATATTGGGGCAAAATGGTAAAACAAGTTACGGCAAAGACAAATGATTTAGGCTGGGGATGGAACCACAACATGTTGTTCTTGCACATGTTGGAATATTGAAAAATTCGAGAACAATGAATAGAGAAGAAATAATCTCCCCTTCCTCTAACACGAGAGAAAATAAAAATTTCTTTGACAGGAGACAAAGTTTCAATACTTTGAAAACAAACTTCTATTCCCTTCAATAACTAAGAAAAAAACTATTACACTTCTTCCTCACTGAGAGGGATTACAAAATTATGACTGCTACAAAACGCAGTGCATAAAACCAACTCATTGTCTGTTCAAAACAAACATACTCTGTCTCTAAAACACTCTACTTTGTTTTTCACTTTCACATTGTTGTGCATACACACTTAAAAAGTTACACTCGGTCTTTCACTTTTTACACACTGTTGTGTAATAAAAAAATTATGTACTGTTTATAAAAAAAAATACCAAGCTTTTTTGTCCTTTTTATTTTTATATGCCGTAACATATAAAACATATTATAATAAACCCTCTTTAAAAAAAAATAAAATTAAAACTATATTCTATGGCCCACCTTTCATTTCGCATATGATATATATATATAACATATGTATATATTAAACTATCAAAACATTAAAGAACCCTTTCCGTCGAACTTGAAAAGTCTTAATAGATTGAATTTCAAACCAAATTCGCGTTCCAAAATGGGATGCTGACGTCTGCCTAATTTGTAACGCAAATTCTCAATCCAATGTGCCTTATAAAAAATTTGGGTCCGGTTTTCAGGTTTTCAGATTCCCTTCAATTTCATGCGATCCAATATTAATGCTCCACGTGTCCTCCTTTAGAATTTACAAAACTGGGGGGTAAATTTCTGTTTGTTTAATTTCTGGTTGGTGAATTGCGTTAATGCTGGTTGTTGTGTTTAAATACAATCCTATACAGAAATATGGCTACGGCCGTCTACAAAAAAAACTTGCAGCAATTTTAAATGCTAAATTAAATTTCTAGATGGCATGCAAGCAACCTCCAAAAAAAATGTTGTTGCTGCATCCGTCCTCCTGCTGCAGCAGTTGAAGTTAAAATTCAACAGCAGAGGGTTTAATAAGTGAGGGTGTAAAGGTAACTTTTTGTCGATAGTACTGGATTAAGATCATCTATTCATTTTTGTAGGGTATTATGGTGTTTGGTTTTTTAGTTTTGGGTCGGGCTTATTGAGTCTAAGATAGTTTTTGAGTGAAAAAATTGCTATCAGGTATTAAAAAATTTTGGTTCTTTTGTCAAAATTTACTTGAACTTGATGGGAAATACAAAAGCGTGATGGTTGTATCTTAAATTTGGAAATAATTTGAAATGAAACCTTTTTGTTTAGGTTGTGGCAGCAGGTGCAAACCCCGTTCAAATTACTAGGGGCATTGACAAGCCAATAAGGGCCCTTGTTTCAGAACTCAAAATTTTGTCAAAGGAGGTAAATGCTTGCCTTTTGAGTAGGCTGGTTTTCCTTTTTGTTGATGATTTGGTGTATCTAATTGAATTAGTTTCCTAAGGTATTTTTGGTTGCAAACTCCTTTTCATTTTTCATACAGTATTGGCCTTGTGGAATACATTTGGTTGTGTGGTCTTGTTAGATATACAACGTTTGTAGTTGTTTAGTCTTATGGTTGAGGTACACTTTTATTATGGAAATAGTTGATGCAACACATTTAATCCTTACTCCAGGGTAACATGTTGAGAAGTTTCTTGCGAAACATTTGGTATTCAAAATGACACTTGATCCTATACATCATCATGCACTTGACTTCAAAATTCATATTCAAAGTGTGCCATGAAATTCTTGTAAAATTTCAAATATTTATGTTGTTTTAAACCATTATCTTTTCATGTATTGGATGCTGAAAATGTGAAAAAGACTTTAATTGTAAACAAGCTGGTGAATAATTTCCGGCCACAACAACCACTTCCAAGACATGATTTAGAAGTAGAACAAATGTGCTTATGAGACATAGAAAGATATCCTTGATGCATTGTCAATGTTTGGCTAGGGCTATTTTTGGAGAAAATAACCTTATTCCTAGAACAGTGATCTTCAATACAAGTAAATGCCGAGAGAAGAGAGATCATCGTGTGACGCATAAAAACTAGAATTGGACCCCCAAGGAAGGCTGGTGTGTCTACAATCGGCCCTGCGTAGGCATTTTCCTTAGTGTACCCCATTCTTTTCCTCCAGCCTGGGTCTTCATTGACTTCTTCTTTCTTTGGGTTTATTTATCAAATTTTTAGAATTTGATAAATAAATACTATCCACAATGGTTGGACTTTAATTTATATTCCTGAATTTATATTATCTCCAAGCCTTATAACCAATGTTTAACTTTCAACACTTTGTATTTACACTCCACGTTTCTTTTTTAATAAATAACTTGTAATGAACTTTCGGCTCTATATTTCACCACCCAGCCTTACAACAATCACGCTCCAGACTTATGCTAATTATCCATCAATCGTTTAATTAAAAAATTTCATTATACTCCGGCCCCACCTATATATATCAATAACCAATCAAAAACTCGTATCGTACCTATCTATCCTCCACACACCTTAGTTAACCTCCTGGCAAGTTCAACGTGCGACCACCATCCGATGACCCTTCTCCAAATCAACGACTCTTGGAAATTTTACTTGGCTTCCAACGTCGGGCTTTAACGTGCGATGGCGCGGGTTAAACGATGCTTTTCCAGGGGTCACTTCACCACGTGTCGCATTCCCTATGGAATCGATCGCGAATAGGAAATACCGCCTACTCCGCAAAAGCAGTGCGATATGGGCAACCCGCTTTTGTGATTCCGCTCGTGGTTTTGGTACAGGGCTTGACCACGGGTGCAAGTTTGGTTCCGCTATCCCTTTTGTTTGTTAACTCATAACATCAATCCTACGGCTCGATTCAGCCTAGCAATTTTGTCTCTTTATTAAACGGGGATTCTATATTTGAACGGTTCCGTCGGTTCTCTACACGGACCTCGCCTTGGATATTTTTACATAAAAATGATTGTTCTCAATAATTATTGATATAACTTTTCCACATGTTTAGTGTGGTATTCCCATGATTTATTATAAATATGTGTATTATCGAAAACCAACACAAATTTTATAAGATGGGATCAAACAAAAAATTGTTCTTAAGTTGAACCTGCGACTTCAAACGGTGATAAACCATAATTCAAACCAAATTCGCGTTCCAAAATAGCTGCGGCGTCGGCCAATTTTGTGACGCGAATTTCTGTCATCGACCTAATATTTTATGGGTGCGGATTTCCACTGCGCGAGCGGCCCAAGCAAAGATCCGCTCCAATCAATTTCTGCCACATGTCCTCAATCAGAACTTTCCCTGCTCCCGGCTGCGAGTGCATTCAATGGCGTTTAAGGTGATGGGACATGGATGTGGCGATTTCACATCAATCACATTAACATTTTAACGTTGTTACGATTAAATTTTCATCAAATGCATTTAATTTTTTTTAACAACGTTGAATCAGTATCAGGCCTCCACTCCTCTTAGCGGATCCCGCACGCTCCAATTTGATCCGGCCTTCGGCTCTCATTATTAATGATCGAAGTTAATTGTAGCCGGGCGTCCTTTGATTGCATTGTGAAGCCGGGTCGACAAAAAGAGCTAGGTCCTAGCTATGGTTTTTCAGACGAGCCGGTTGCTGGATTACACTGCCTGCTAACTGTGACGATAAAGAGAAGTGGCCAGCTGAACTGCTGCCTAGACCTTGCTGCATATTTGCATTTCTCTCGGTTCTTTCTCTGTCTGTCTTCCTCTGTTTCTTGGAATTCTGCTTCTCCATCTCCTCTTGTGCCCACTATGCCTGAGACTGCACCCATGCCTCGCGTGCGTCATAGGATGCGTTGCCGCAGGGGAAGCACTAGAGGTCAACCCCTGCGCGCTCCCTCCAACCCCTCAACAGAGTCGACTTCCGGCCAGTCCAGTGATTATTACACAGGTCGATATCCAAATACTAGGAGTGGGCGGGGTTGGGTTGTAGGATCTGGCCACCGTATGGATTCACTTGCTCCTCGCTTCCCCACTGCTAGTTCGCCTTCTCCCACGACGCACACTGCGCAATTTTCCTTTAATTGCTTTATCAACCGCCCGTGAATCACGGCTTTAGTCACTGTGGTCTTCCACGAGGAGGCCCAAACGGAGGAAGAATGCACCCATCTGGTGGGTCTGAGCTCGGAAAACGCCGACCAGCATTTGGGCCTTTAGGAGGGGAGCCGTGGCATGCATGTGGAGGTAGCACCTAGTGATCCTGGACCTTATGAAGGATGGTGCCGAATCATGGAGGAAACACCGGAGGAGTAGTTTGGTTAATTTTTTTTCTTGCTTAGCAGGCCCACTTAATTGGGCTGCTTTTAGATTATTTTACTGTGTTGGACCTTTGTAATATTTTTGAATTCTGTAAATTAAACGTTCAAGGCTGGTTTCCCCGTATGAGGGCAATCTTCTTAATTTTTTGGTTTTTTGATGAAAAATTTTCCATGAGTCTGGCTAGGCAATGTTTTTGACTTCGGTGTAATTTATTCCCAATGTTAATAGATTAAATTTACTTATAATTCTCACATGATTAGCGTTTTCTTTATCTGTTCAAGGATTTTGGGTACTTTAATTTTTATTTGGAACAATGGACATCGGTACGTACTTTATCTGTTGCTTTACTATTCTACATACTGCTATTTCACTTTCTTATAGATGCCTCGGACATATTTGGATGCTTTCTCAGATTTTCGATAATCTCCATGTGGACCGTTACTGGGTTTTATATCAAGTCGATGTATGTGACATGGGGTATTTTTCTATCGTTGTCTAGGGTGGGACTTCCAATTTTCTGGATGGATATTTGGGTTCCAATCTTCGGATGTGAAAATGTAATGACTTCATGGACTGTTTTACTTCATACAATATATTCAAAACAACGTTTTTTCTCTTGTGACAAAAAAAATGATTAATTTTTATCACTCTGCCTTCAAAACTAGCGATGCTGGTCTATGTTGCTGGTTTATTGATATGGTCTGATGGTATTTTTATATTTTGGACATATCACACTCCTCACATGATTAGCGTTTTTCTCTGTTCGAGGATTTTGGGTACTTTAATTTGTATTTAGAACAGTGGACGATGATGCCTCTACTCCACCGTTGCTTTACTGATTCAACTATACTACTATTTCCTTTCTTATAGATGCCTCGGGCATATTTGAATGCTCTCAGTTTCGATAATCTCCATGTGGACCGTTCATGGATTTTATATCATGTCCCTGTATGTGACATGGGGTATTTTTCTATCATTATGCAGGGGTGGGACTTCCACTTTTGGATGGATATTTGGGTTCCAATCTTCGGATGTGAAAATGTAATAAACTTCATGAATTTGTTTTACTTCATATAATATAAAAATAGCGTTTTCTCTTACGAAAAAAATGAACCAATTTTATCGTACGCCTTCAAAAATAAACGTCTTGGTCTATGTTCTTTGGTTTATTGATATAGTCGATGGTCTTTTTATATTTTGAACATATCACACTCCTCACATGATTAGCGTTTTTCTCTGTTCAAGAATTTTGGGTACTTTAATTTGTATTTGGAACAATGGACGTTGGTACTCTATCTGTTGCTTTACTATTCTACATACTACTATTTCACTTTCTTATAGATGCCTCGGGCATATTTGGATGCTTTCTCATATTTTCGATAATCTCCATGTGGACCATTACTGGGTTTTATATCATGTCCCTGTATGTGACATGGGGTATTTTTCTATCATTGTATGGGGTGGGACTTCCACTTTTCTGGATGGATATTTGGGTTCCAATCTTCAGATGTGAAAATGTAATGACTTCATGGACTATTTTAATTCATATAATATATTCAAAATAGCATTTTTTCTCTTGTGAAAAAAAAAAATGATTAATGTTTATCACTCTGCCTTCAAAACTAGTGATGCTAGTCTATGTTGTTGGTTTATTGATATGGTATGATGGTCTTTTTATATTTTAGACATATCACACTCCTCACATGATTAGTGTTTTTCTTTGTTGCAGGATTTTGGGTACTTTAATTTGTATTTGGAACAATGGACATCGGTACTCTATCTTGTTGCTTTAATATTCTACATCTTGCTATTTCACTTTCTTATAGATGCCTCGGGCATATTTGGATGCTTTCTCGAATTGTCGATAATCTCCATGCGGACCGTTACTGGGTTTAATATCAAGTCCCTGTATGTGACATGGGGTATTTTTCTATCACTGTCTGGGGTGGGACTTCCACATTTCTGGATGGATATTTGGGTTCCAATCTTCGGATGTGAAAATGTAATGACTTCATGGACTGTTTTACTTCATATAATATATTCAAAACAACGTTTTTTCTCGTGAAAAAAAAATGATTAATGTTTATCACTCTGCCTTCAAAACTAGCGATGCTGGTCTATGTTCTTGGTTTATTGATATGGTACGATGGTCTTTTTATATTTTGGACATATCACACTCCTCACATGATTAGCGTTTTCTCTCTGTTGCAGGATTTTGGTACTTTAGTTGTATTTGGAACAGACGTTGGTACTCTATCTATTGCTTTACTATTCTACATCTGCTATTTCCTTTCTTATAGATGCCTCGGGCATATTTGGATGCTTTCTCAGATTGTCGATAATCTCCATGTGGACAGTTACTGGGTTTTATATCAAGTCCCCGTATGTGACATGGGGTATTTTTCTATCATTTTCTGGGGTGGGACTTCCACTTTTCTGGATGGATATTTGGGTTCCAATCTTTAGATGTGAAAATGTAATGACTTCATGGACTGTTTTACTTCATATAATATATTTAGAACAAATTTTTTTCTCTTGTGAAAAAAAAATGATTAATGTTTGTCACTCTGCCTTCAAAACTAGCGATGTTGGTTTATTGATATGGTCTAATGGTCTTTTTATATTTTGGACATATCACACTCCTCACATGATTAGCGTTTTTCTATGTTCAAGGATTTTGGGTACTTTAATTTGTATTTGGAACAATGGACGTCGGTACTCTATCTGTTGTTTTACTATTCTACATCACGCTATTTCACTTTCTTATAGATGCCTTGGGCATATTGATGCTTTCTCAGTTGTCGATAATCTCCATGTGGACCGTTACTAGGTTTATATCAAGTCCCTGTATGTGACATGGGGGTATTTTTCTATCAGCATGCAGGGGTGGGACTTCCACTTTTACGGATGGATATTTGGGTTCCAATATTCGGATGTTGAAAATGTGGCAAACTTCATGGTATTTGTTTTACTTCATATAATATATTCAAAACAACGTTTTTTCTCTTGTGAAAAAAAAAATGATTAATGTTTATCACTGCGCAGCCAAAAACCGGCGATCTTTAGAAAGTCTATGTTAGTTTAATTGATATGGTGCGATGGTCTTTTTATATTTTGGACATATCACACTCCTCACATGATTAGCGTTTTTTTTTTACGTTTGGGGGTTTGGGTACTTTAATTTGTATTTGGAACAATATTGGACATCGGTACTCTATCTGTTGCTTTACTATTCTACATACTGCTATTTCACTTTCATGGACTGTTTTACTTCATATAATATATTCAAAACAAAGTTTCTCGTCTTTTAAAGTTTCAATTTTTTTTTTTTTAAATTGAACCCTCTGTCGGTCTACTAACGCCTTGTAGACGTCGGAACTGCGACAACCTAGAAACGTCGGAAGAGAGACAGTATGAAAACGTCGGACCACATTTCGTCGGAATTGCGACAGATTACAAACGTCGGAAGAGCGACATTCCAAACGGCGAACCACATATTGTCGGAATTGCGACAGATTACAAACGTCGGAAGAGCAATGTTCCAAACGTTGGACCACATATCGTCGGCATTGCGACATCTTACAGACGTCGGAAGAGCGACGTCCAAAACGTCGGACCACGTTGGGTCGGAATTACGATGGTTTACAGGCGTCGGAAGAGCGACGTTCCAAACGTCGAACCACATTTCATCGGAAGTGCGACAGTTTACAAACGTCGGAGGCGCAACGGTTTGTGAGACGTCGGAAGAGTGACGCTTGTTCGGAAGCGACGGAAGAAGTGTTGATAGTGCGACACTTTTGACGTGCGTCGGAACTGCGACGGCATGACAAACCACGGTTTGTATGCCCTCGAGCTGTCTCTCTTGCGACGACTGTGTGTCGGAATAGCGACGAATTGGCCATCGGAATTTCCGCCAAATTTTCTAGTGAATATGTGAGGGTTATAATGTATAAAATAAAGGATCCAGAATCAATTTTCTCATTTCTATAGTGTAATTTTATAGAAAACAATGTTTTTCTTGTCCATATTGCTAAAATTCCTAAGAAGGAATATTACGAGCGTTTCACAAGCTTGAAGCGAGAAAATGCTACTAAACCACATGTAAGCTTTATTTTTTCTTAAAAAACTACTTTTGGTGAATTTTAAGGAAAATTAAATGATATGGAGGATGTGTCAAGGCATAATGAACACAATGCAGAAGGAAAGAATCAGAAAAGTTGATGGCAAAGGGCATTTTCTATATGCTACGAAAGTACACTACAAACCTGTAATACTTTCGTATCGTGTTGTTTTGAAGGTTAATGAGTAGGTTTTTGTGTAGTTTTAGATAGGTGGATACTTTCAAAGGTCAATGGATTATTTCAGTAGTCATCCAAGACTTGAAGACTATGATATGAAGAGAACTCATCAGCCAAACCATTCATTGAAGATAAGGACCAGTTTTCTTTAAAAATAGGGTTTGTTTCCAGATTTGGAGGAGGCTAATTAAGATGTCATGTAGTGATGAATTCTATCACAGCCTATTCGAACATGTGAAGGATTATTTTTCAAATATGTAACTATTTTTAGAGATAAGGTAGTTGAAGTAATAAGTAGAAGTTTGAGTCATATTAGGAAAAGGAATGTTTCAGTGTAGTTTTCATTTTCTCATTAAGGCACATGTTCTCATGTTTTGCAAGGTGTCATTGAAATATTTATGAATCTAACCAAGAGGTAGATGATCTCTCATGTAACAAGCCTATTAAAGGGAATATATTCGAATTTGTAAAGGGTTGGATATTTTTTTGTTCCACTAGACTTTATGTGAATTGAGCTCTTTTCCAAATGTCTAGGAGAGGAATTTTACTTGAGAAGCCAACTTTGAGATTCTCATGTATTTTTAGTGCTTAGTTGATCTATAATTTCTATGTGTACTATTTGTAGTGGTTTTCATCTTTAATACTCGGAATTCATAGGTGTATGCCATGACTTCCTTAATTGATGAATTAGGCTGTGTTATTTCATGTTTCATGTGTGATTTACCTCTGCTAAAAACTCTTACCTGCCTCATCTTCCATGTCAAGTGAACCTACAACTAAAATAATGAATGTGTTGACTCCATAAGCCCAATGATTGCAGACTTATACTTTTTTCAACCTACATACATCAAAAGCAAGTTATTTTCCAAGTAGAGTTAGCCATCTAGTTTCATCATAATAAAATACCATTAACCCCTTTTGAGAGAGCCCTCTAAGACTGAAGAGTCTAAGCTTCAGTCACAAGTTGGTTTGAAACAGTTACATGAATTTGTTTGATTAGTAGCCAATCAAGTGAAATTTTGTGATAGCAAGGCGTTAAAGTTTTAGGGTTTAGGGGTTATGAGAATAATGAGTTAGTGGTTAAGAGGTTAGGGATTGGGGGCTTAGGGGTTAAGGAATTTAGGCACATTTAGGGGTTAGGGGAATAATGAGTAAATTTTTAAGGGATTATGAATTTGGGTTATGGGAATAATGATTTAGTGGTTAAGGGTTTAGGGATTGGGGGGTTAGGGGTTAGGGGATTTTGGTGCATTTAGGGGTTCGAGGTTGAATAATGAGTTAGTGGTTAAGGGATTAGGGATTGGTGGCTTAAGGGTTAGGGGATTTAGGCACATTTATGGGTTAGGTGAATAATGAGTTAGTGGTTACGTGATTAGGGATTAGGAATTAGGGGGTTAAATGGGTTAAGGGTTGAGAATTAGGGTTTAAGGGGTTAGGGTTTAGGGGGTTAAATGGGTTCGGGGTTTAGAGGTTTAAGGGGTTAGAGGATTTAACAGTTAATTATTTTAGGTGTTAGGGTTTAGGGGGTTAAATGGGTTAGGTTTTTAGGATTTTAGGGGGTTAAATGGGTTAGGGGTCAGGAATTAGGGTTTAAGGGGTTAGGGGTCAAGGGTTTAGAGGTTGAAGGTTCTTGTTCTTTCTCTACTGGTTTTCTTGATGAAGAGACTTCAATACTATGCTGTTTTGGAATGATCTGAGCATTAGAGGTTGAAGGCTGATGAGTTTCCTTTGAAAAAAAAGGAGGTTCATTATCCCTGACAATTAAATCTGTATCAATAATCTCAACTGTGTCCACTATCTCTTCTTGTTGAATTACTGGATTTAGCTTGGGCTTCTTCCTGTACATTAGTTTGAATTTGGTTTCAACAGAATATGATATTTCTTCTCTTGTTCTTTTTGAGTTCTTGCCTTTCAGGGCTAGATTTTTCAGGATTGAACTGGTCTCAACCTGTTTCTCTACCTCTTTCAAAGTATTTTCCAACCACTCTGACTGGTTGGAGTACTTTTCAATATTTGGTTTAGACTCATGGACAGAAGGAGTCAGTTTGAATTTGACTCTTAGTGTGCTGATAACTCCCAAAGGATCATAATGCCATTTGAAACTATCACTGAACTTGAATTCTTGTAAACACTTATCTACTTGTTGACCAAAATTCCTATTATTGCAAATGAAAGGACCAAGTTGGTTCTTAATCTTAAATTGAGTTTTCTTCTTTGCTGATAGAAAATTGACCTCATCTAAGTTTAGGATCTACCTGATATATTCTAATGAAAATAACCTCATTGAGAGGTATTTGGGAAGCTTTTATGGAGTGAGTTGACATCCATACACCCTAATTTCAGTGTGGTTATGGTATAAATACCAGTCTCCTGTCCTACTGTGTTCAGATAATTGCAATACTTTCTTTATTTCTTCACTGATCCTAGGTTGACTACTACTGCTTAGCATGTTGAAAATTGGATGAAAAAATAAATCAATGAAGTCCTTGTCGGTGAATTATGTGGAATCCTTTCTGATCAAGGATGTCCACAAGACTACAGATTGGGAGTTACCCTCTGTGTCCAGCTTTTGAAGGCTAACTGCAAACCTTTCTGATTGGAAATACAGGAACAAATGAAACAGAACTGATGAATACTTAAACACTCCTACCTATGGTAATTTAACTAATTTCTCATGGATGGCATTTGATAAGTATTGAGAAAAGTTAAATGTAAAAGCTGGAGGCTATCCTAGGCAGAAAACGGACAAAAAACCTAAGATAGAAGAATCTGCATATTCATCTGTGAAGTACCCTAAAATTCAAGACAACATTGTGACAATTTGTCTGGTTCTCTCTGAAAAAATTGAAGCTGAATAAGGAGGGTTACTCTTTGGGGTTTCCACTAATGGAGGAAGAAAGGTTTGGAAGATTTGAAACCTCTTTGGGAAGTCCAGCTTTAGATATAATTCAGTGAGGATTTCAATTGACAATGGGGCTTCATCAGGCTTGGGTTGGATCTATAACATCTGGTTTATGGATTCTGTAGTGATGGTGAAAAAAATATCTTTGTTAGGGGTTACTAGGGCTCTTTCATTGGGCAGATAATTAATTTGACAGATTTTGATGATTTCTGGAAATTGGAAGATCTGTGGAAAAATATACCTGGGTAGGTTTGAGTTCCAAAGGTGGATATCATCAGCCTAGTCCATGAATTTATCATGGCTCCAGCAGTGGAGCTCTAGGAGGTTGAAATCAGTAATTGTATCACTGATTTTGAAATCTTTGTCTGCAAGAGGGGTGTGTTCAACATCAACTACAAGAGGTTGTAGGGGATTAACATTTATAATACTCCGGGATGCCATTTTACTTTGTTCAATTAGCAGTTTATTACTTTCTGTCTTACTAAATGGCTTCGGGAGGCTTAGGATTATCTGTGAAATGGAGTTTTCAGTCTGCAGAAAGGGTTTTAGAAGCAACAGGGGCTTTCCTTGGTCTTATAGAGCTTCAAATTTGAATCAGAAACGACTTTGTTAGCAAAAGGCGTGATTTTGAGTCTATACTAGCTTTAAAATAGGTCAGCAGAGGGTATTTTCTCGCAGTTTTTTAATAGAAATATTGAAAAAGGCTTTTAGGGCAGGCTTTATTGCTTCTAACCGAAGGTGGTTAAACATTGGGCATGGAGGTTAAATTCAAACAAGGCTAGTTTCATCCCATAAGAGAATAGTGGTATGACAGGTTAACGCATGGTAAAATGTGGTAAAGTGGTTTCGGGACTTAGGATGCGATAAGAAGTGGGGCTGCCATGTAGCAGGGGAGCGGGGGTGCGAAACCAACCATTTCTCCACCCCCCAATGGCTTTAAAATCTGAGTAGTCGGGGGTGCGAAAGCTTCTATCGGTTGTTGGATCTAATTGGTATGATCGGGCGGACGAATGAATTGGGGTGCTTTGATAGGCAGGGCCCGGGGATGAGTCATGTGAGGGAGTATGTAATGTATGTGGGTCGGGATTTTTATATAGTGGGGTAGGATATGTAATCAGCGGGGTTAAATAACAAGTGGGACTCGGGATCATATTAAAGCGGTGGGATATATATATATATATATATATATATAAACCATGTGCTAAAGCTTAATAATATATGGGATCGGGGAGTAATATATGAAATGAGTTTAATATAATAAAATAGGGATTTAATTTAATAATGCGGGTTAATGAATATGAATGCGGGGTGTTAGTAAAACATTAGAATAAGTGTTTAAAATGACACCGGGGAAGGGATTTTGCAGTGGGTCCCGACATTACTTTAATCTTTTTAAAACTATGCAAAGTGGGTTTTTACATGTTTTAATTGAAAAGGGGGTTAGTAAAGGGGGAATTACTTTTTTCAAAGGAAAAAATGGATTTTAACTAGGGAAAGGGGTTTTAGGAAGGGAAAAGGGGTTAAACAAGGGGAAAAGGTTGAAATGAAGGGAAAGAGATATTTTCAAAAGGAAAGGGACTTTTTGCAAGGGAAAATGCCTTCTAAGAATGGAAAAATAGGGTTTTAAGCAAGGGGAAGGGGATTTTGGGGGATATTAGTGATATGAAATGACCAATTGATGCTTTCCATGCCTTGTGAAAGTAATCTATCTACCCATCATTTACCCTAACAATTTTTCTTCATATATTGGGTGCATTTGAGCTTGCTGACCCTTTATTTTTCTTTTGATAAGCAAACTAATGTAATTCTAACCTTATAACTTCCAATGGCTCAGATTAAACTGATGAGCTCATTTTTATTCTCTACCTATCTACTGATCTGCCAACATTAAATGGTTTGGCTAGATCTTTATTCACTAAATATCAATACTTGAAATTTAAAAGCATGAGTAATCAAGATTAAACTATTTGGTCATCATGAATTGTGGCATTTTTGACAAACTGCACATAATTTTATTTGCAAAAAGTAACTAAACTGAGAGTACTGGCATTTGAATGTGAAAACTTTCATGATATATTTTTATCTCTTTTTGTGGGGTTCATACTTTATCTTCTTTTTTGATCTTTTTCTTTTAGTCCTTTGATTTTTATTTTAGGACTTACCCTCTTTATATTTTTTAATATCGGAAAGCATTTTGCAGAAAGCAAAAGTATGTACAATATTACAAGACTTTACATAGTCAATTCAAAATTATGATCCCTATTATTATAGGACCCTAACAGTGGCTCCACATGGGGATGGCATATCCTAGTGAGATGTCAAGAAATTTAAGATTGGTGGCCTTGGAATTTTTAATTTTCTCGCCTTGGAACTATTTTCTGTGATATGCTTTATTCAATCATATGATGCTATACCTTTCAAAGCTTAGGGCCTTCTCTTCGGGCTTCAACTTAAGAAGAAAACCATCTAATCCAATCTAAACTTTGCAATGTTATTTACAATGAACAAAGAAAATCAAATGATCTAATGTTAATCTGGAGAAAATTAGTGCTTCAAAATTCTACCATTGACTAGTCCACCTGGTAGATCTGTTACTTCTAACTCATTAAAGAAAAATGCATTGTTACCTCTATAACCATAAATGATGTATGGGCCTTTCCATAGAAAGTAAAATTTACAATGTTTACCTTTCTCTTCTCTTCTAGAATCCCATTTGAGTACTTTTTCACCTATGTAAAAATCATCAACTTTGGTTTTCTTATCAAATATATTTTTGATTTTATCTTGGATCACTTGTGAATTGATATAGACTTCTTCCCTGGTTTGCTGCAAATGAATAGTTTGATTTATCCTCCTTTGGATATCATTCGGTTCTACTTGCAGCTCTTGAATCATTTTCATCACTGGCACTCCCAATGAGGATGGAAAAACAACATCCATCCCATATACCAATGGATAGGGAGATGTACCAATAGAATTTTTGGTAGTTAGTCTATCTGCCCATAAGGAATTAGCCAACCTTTTATTCCAGGTCTTTTTGTTATCTTCTAACAGTTTCTTGATGATATTAACTAGGCTTTTGTTTGAGGATTCTGCAAGTCCATTACCTTGAGGGTAATAGGCAGTGGAATGGCCAAGATTGATGTGGTATTTGTTACAAAAGTCTACCATTTTCTTAGATTTGAGCTGCATTACCAGTAATGAGCTTTTGTGGGCATCCAAATCTAGAGAGGAAATTGTTTTCAAGGAATGAGATAATGATAGAATCAGTGACTTGTCTAGAAGGAATGGCTTCTATCCACTTGGTAAAATAATCAGTGGCTGTCAATATCCATTTATGTTGGGTTGAGGCGGGTGGGTTAATTTCACCAATGAAGTCTAAACTCCATTGTTGAAATGGAATTTCTACAGAGATTGGTTTGAGGGGTAATGCTAGGAGTTTCTTCTTCCCTTCAAATATCCGACACTTGTGACAGGAGGTTACATACTTTCTAACATCTGCAAAAAGAGTGGGCCAGTAAAAACCTTCCCTCAAAATTTTATCAGCAGTTGTCTTTCAGTAGAGGTGTCCTCCACAGTCTCCTGCATGAAACTCCTACATTACTTTATCAACTTCATCTTTTAATAAACAGTTCAATAGAATGCCACCATGATCTTTCCAAAATAAAGAACTATCTATGATACAATACTTCATTGCTTGCATTTTCAAAAATCTACTTTTAGTTCTAGATAAAGTAGGAGGAGCTTCTAGATTAAGTAAAAAAAATATGATATCTGTATACCAGGGTGAATCAATGAAAGCTTCACTGATCTATGGAGTCACCATCTCTTCATGATCATCTAGTTGGGCAATGAAATTAATATCTAAGGCTTGATAGTTTGATTCAACCATGAGTTTGTCTAAACCTTGGCCTTTAATCAATTTTGTAGGCTTTATTTCTATGTCATATTCCAATATAGTGGCAATCCATTTGCCTCTTTTTCCATCAGGCCCATTCTGAGTCAGAATGTCCTTTACTACTGAATTTGGAACATATGCAATTATGTGGGAGTATAAGATGTACACTCTGAAATACTTAATAGCCTTCACCAAAGCAAGTGCTTGTTTTTCCATTATATTGTACTTTAGTGTTGCATCTGTTAAGGATTTACTGAAAAATGCAATTGGTTGTTCATAACCCTGATCATTATTTTGCAACAAGACTGCTGCAATGGTTGTTCTGAAGCAAAAGAAAAAATTATAATTTTTTTTTTGAAATTAGGACTTATAAGGACAGGTGTTTGAGTTAGAGGTTCTTTGATTGCTTCAAAAGACTTTTTAGCCTCTACTGTCCATTTAAGTGTTGAATATTTCTTTAACATGTTATTCAATTCTCTAATTAGTTCTGTTAAGTTAGAAATTAATATTCTAAGAAAATTAATTTTACCTAAGAATGCCTACAATTATTTGATGTTTCTAGGATAACTTATGTTCAAAATTGCCTTTATTCTAGCTGGATCTATTATAATTCCCTCTTTTGAAATTATGTGTCCTAAGATTTTACCTTCTTCTAGTCCAAAGAGTGTCTTTTTGGGATTCAAGGAAATGCTAAATTTTCTACATTTAATAAAAACTATCCTTAATTGATCTAGATGTTCATTGTCTGTTTTTTAGAATACTGTTATATCATCTAGATAAATGACTAAAAAGTCATGAATTTCCTTGGAAAAAGCTGTATCCATAGCTCTTTGGAAGGTAGCTCCTGCATTCATCAATCCAAAGGGCATTTTCAGATACATGAAAGTTCCCCAAGGAGTGGTAAATGCAATCTTTGCTTGATCTTCTGGTTGAACTAGGATTTGATTGTATCTAGAAAAGGCATCAAGCAATGACATTCTGGATGATCCTACTACCCTATGTAAAATATGGTCCATTTTGGGGAGAGGATAATTATCTTTTAGTGACACTTTGTTTAAGTTACGGAAATCAACAAAAAGCTGATTTCCCCTGTTTTCTTTCTAGTGGGAACTAAATTTGAGACACAATCAAAATATCTGATAGGTGCTATGATTTGTGCCTCATAAATCCTTTTTACTTCTTTTTCAATCAATGGCATAAGAACTGGATTAATTCTCCTAAGATTTTGTTTAAAGGGCTTCTGATCTTCTTTGATGGGTATTTTATGTTGAATAATGCTGGTGTCATAAGATTTAAGGTCTTCATAACTCTAGGCAAAGACATCTTGAAATTCTTTAAACAGAATTATATATTTCAGCTTTGCAGCTGGAGGTAATGATTTGGATAATTTTACAAGCTTGGGTTTTTCTTCTGTTCCTATATTACATTCTTCTATGTCTGATCTTAAAGTCTCCCTTGTTGGTTTTCTAGCTACATCATTTGAATCAAAAATATCTTCTAATGGGGCTAATATCTTAGGCAAAATGTTATTTTTAAGGTTTAAAATCTCAGATTCATCATTTTCTATTTCTTCTATTTCTACAGTTATTAACTTATCTATTTCTACTCTAGTGAATTTAGTGGGTTCTATTTTATCCACATCACTTATATCTATCTCGCTATTTATAGTGTAATCTACTGTACAATCAGTATTTATGTTACAGTTTTGAAGTTCTCCTTTAGCATTCATAAAATTATAGATTTGAGAATCTTGTGAAAATATCTGCCAATATTTCAAATTGTCAGGTATAGTTGGCCTATGTCTCACCTCTACAGTGTATTGGTGATATGGATGAAAAGGAAATTTGCATGTACTGGAAAAATTAGCTAAACTGTGTGCCTGCATATTTTGTTTCCTTGGAATAACAACAAAGTTAGTTTCAAGAAAAAAACTGAATCAAATCTAGAATGGTTTCTCTGTATTGGCTCAACCTAGGACTGTTCACAAGATACTCTCCTTTGATCTATTTTATGATTAATTCTGAGTCTCCCATGATAGAAACTCTCTTGGCTCCAAGTTTTCTTACAATTTGCAGTCCTAAGATTAATGCTTCATACTTTGCCATGTTATTTGTGCATTTAAAGTTTAACATAAAGGCATGACCTTCAAAATGATCATTCTCTAAGTAATAAATCCATATTCCAGATCCTTCTCCTAATCTGTTCATAGAACCATTGAAATCTAAGTGCCACATTGATTCATGAAATATATTGTCACTGTCAATTTCTTTATGTTTCTGTTCTACTACTGTACTTTTATCTTTTCCAGTTTGTGAATTACATAAGATGAAAGAATCCATATCAGAATGCAGAGAATAAATAGGATAATTTTGAGGTTTTTCTACACCACTGACCATGAATTTCATTAAAGTTTCTCTGTAAAGCTTTTTGGGCTGACCAAATACTGAAATTGTGGCATAGGACATGTCTAATTGTAGTGATCTCTGCAAATTTTCTCCCCATGAGCGAGATAATAACATTCCATACTTTGGAGGGATATCAACAACTACAATATCCATGGCAATACTCTTAGCTGGGTATTGAACTAGGGTGACACACAAATCTTTTATCAGGCCAAGACATTTAACTTGACTAGAATAAAATGAAAATAGATCTTTGTATGGTCTAGTGATGTCTAAATTCAACTGTTCCATGACAGCTTTTGGCATTAAGTTGTGGGAGGCTCTTGAATCTAACATTGCATTGTGTAAAATTTTCTCCTGAATGTACAAGCTAATGTAAAATGGAGGGACACCTCCTTGTTGATGTTTACCATTAACTTCAGGGCCAAACAATAATTCTGGTTGATCATCATTTAGATTAACAAAGTCTTCTCCTTCACCTATATTCAGTGTTTCAGTGATTTGGGCTTTGTATGAATCATTTGTTACTAGTTCTATTAAAGGAACTGGTATTTTCAATTTGGCTAACTCAAATTGAATATTGAATGGTACTTGATTTTTTCCTAACTGAATGATTTCTTCTTTACCAATTTCAGTTTATGTATTTATGTCTTTTTTATCCACAGTGGGTATTTCAGTTTGTGTTTCCACTGTTTTACTTTCAGTTTTATGTTTTGGGACAGTTTGAGTGGCAGTGGTAGTTTTAGTAGCAGTTGATGTTTGAGTATCAGTAGATGTAATGTCCACAATCTTTGGGCTTTAAGTTTTTTGGGTTTCTCTAGGAAGAATTTATAGGACTTCGCTTACAGGAGCTTCTACTGTTTTCTTGGTTTGAGTTTGGACATTTTTCTTAGTAGGTACTTCTTTGTTTTTCTTACTTCTAAGGCTATATTGTTTGTGGACTTCATATATTGCAGACTCATAACCTTATTTATAATCAAAAGACTCTCTAGATTCTAACTGTAATTGTTGTAGCATGTATAATTCCTGTTCTTCTTGGGTAAGAAAAATAGTATTTTCATCATTTATTCCCATTAAGTTAATCTGGGTGTCCTGGTCTTCATCATTTTGTTGAGAACTCTCATCATAGTTCTCTTGGAAAGGTGGTCTAATTTGTTGATCAGGGACTGTTTCTCTAGATTTACCAGTATTGCAATTTTTCCTAAAGTTAGGATTTCTGATTTGAGGACCTTGTTGATGATCCCATTGTGGTTTTCTTTCCATATTTTCTAATCTATCCATTATTCTTTCCATGCTTTTAGCTAAACTATTTATTTTAGTATCTGATGTGGATGGTTCATCCTTAATAGTTACTCTTCTTTCATTTCTCATTCTAGATCTTCTAGCAATAAATTTCCTTCTACACTAACTGCATCACTTTACATTTTCTCTAATGTTGTAGGGTTTCTTTCTCTCAATTGGTTTGACATATAAATATTAAAATCATCAGGAAATTTGATTAGGGCCAAGTCTGGTGGAGGTTGGATATTGGCAGGAATTGCGTTATAAATACTGTTAAACATAGTACAATAATCCTGAACTGATTCATTAGGATCTCTTCTGTTGTTTTCATATTCAAAAAATATTTGTAAAGGGTTTTTCTTTCTTTCCCATCTATTGATAAACAATCTATGGAAAGCATCTAAATCAGAAATATGACTAGCAGGTAAATATTTAAACCATTTCTTTACTTCTCCTACTAATGTTTGTGCAAATAGTCTCATTTGAACATCAACTTCATCAATTTCATGTAATTCAAAATAATCAGTCATTTTGTTTACATGTTGTTGTGCAGTATATTGACCAGTACCATCAAACTGAAATATTTTACTCTGATAGTCTTGTGGCATGGCATGTAATTGACCTGGTAAGACCAAAGGGGAATATCTGGCTACCATGGCTAAGATTCTAGCTTGGCTAGGAGGTAAAGTGGTAGTGCTTGGAGATGAGCTTGAAGTACTTGCAGATGAAGTTGGAATGCTAGAGGATGTAGTTAGAATGCTAGAGGAAATACTTGGAGCACTCGAAGGTGAGAATGAAACTTGAGGTTGAAGAGGAAGCTTGGGGATGAAGGGTTCTGTGGACTGAACTGTAGTGAATATTATGGGTGGAGTGAAACTAAATGGATATGTTTTACAGTTTCTGGAGGAATGGTAGAACACTTAGGGCTAGCAGCAACTAGGGTAGCTAACTCAATTGATTGTTGGAAAAAGGCTTCGTCAATACCTTTAATCAAATTTGAAGTCAAAGCATCAACTTCATCAAAAGTATTTAGATCTTGTTGATCTGAATTAAGTGAAATAGTTTCCTTCTTTGTTTCAATAAATTGAATGAAATCAGGATCTATTACAATATCAGAGATGGAATTTTCATATTTGGTTCTAAACAAGGAATGCTCAAATGATAAATCGAATTCAATATCTTTTAAGCTTGATAATTCTTTAGGGAGTGAATTAGATTTGACTAATTGACTATTACTTCTTAAACTTTCTACTTTTTAATTTTTTCTTAAAATTTTGTCAGGATCATTAACAATTATAGCAGGTTGTGGATGAGGATGAGCCCTGGTATAGTATGTTCTTTTGGAAGCCATAATTTTAACTTTTAATGACAATTCTAACAACCCTGAATAAAAATTAATGGTGAAAAGATGAGAAAAAGTATTTCCTATAAGATTTATTTGACCGAGGACTGGTTGATCCCCAGTGGAGTCGCTAGTATGTTATCACTCCAATAATTTCCCAGGGTTTTTATGTGTGTTTAAAGAAATATTAAAGGTAACCACAAACCTACTTTTGATATTAGGATCTAGCCTTCCTAATGCTCAGAGAGGGCTCTCTCTTTATGATTTAACTTTGTTGTTTTTAATTGATTTTAGGCTAGTTATGTAAGATTAATTTGGTTTGATTTGGTGGTGGAATTACTGATTTAGATGGATAATTTTCTTCTCTACTTTTCCATTGGGCTATGGAGTCAAAATATCAAGAAAACAGGACAAAATCAAGTTCTAAAGGAAGTGTTCACAGGGCAGGGTAGCTGAGCAAAATAAAATCTTAAAGGCTGAATGGTGAAGTGGTTTTCAATCAGGATCAAGGAGTAGTTAAGGATTCCTTAAACCAGAATGATGAAGGAAGGAAAAAGAGGTCAATCGAGATGGGAGAGAAATTAAGAATACTCATATCTAGATACCAGAAGAAAACATTAAAATGAATAACAATTTAGAACAAAGTGTAGTTAAACAATTTATGCAATAATATTCATGTTATAACACTTAAATTCGGAAAACATAAAAGTTTATGGAATACTTAAGAAATAACAATGAACAATTGAAATATAGTTCACTAAAGTAGCTCAACACATGAATCCTGTAATGCAATGCCTTTATTACTTGTTCATTCTGTTGACTTGAAAATGGTATAATAAACCCTTAGGTATTTTGAAAATGGTATAATAAATCCTCAGGTATTTTGAAAATGGTTTATATAAACCCTCAGGTACGGTAAAAAGCGGTAAAGTGGTTTCAGGACTTAGCATGCGATAAGAAGTGGGGATGCCACATAGCAAGGGAGTGGGGGTGCGAAACCACCCATTTCGCAACCCCCCAATGGATTTAAAATCTGAGCAGTCGGGGGTGCGAAAGCTTCTATTGGTCATTGGATTTAATTGGTTATGATCGGGCGGATGAATGAATTGGGGTGCTTTGATAGGCGGGGCTCGGGGATGAGTAATGCGAAGGAGTATGCTGTGCTGTGGTGAGTTTTTATATGGTGGATATGTAATCGGTTAATAACGAATGGACCCGGGATCATATTAAAGCGAGGGGGATATATATATATATATATATATATATATATATATATATATATATATATATATATATATATATATATATATATATATATATATATATATATATATATATATATATATATATAGGTGGGGCTTGGGGATGAGTAATGCGAAGGAGTATGTAATGTATGTGGGTCAGGATTTTTATATAGTGGGGTAGGATACCTTATGTGGTAGGATTAAATAACAAGTGGGATCCGGGGATATATTAAATATATATATATATATATATATATATATATATATATATATATATATATATATATATATGAACCATATGCTAAAGCTTAATAATATATGGGATCAGGGAGTAATATATGAAATGAGTTTAATATAATAAAACAGGGGTTTAATATAATAATGCGGGTTAACGAATATGAATGCGGGATGTTAGTAAAAAATTAGAATAAGTGTTTAAAATGACACCGGGGAATGGATTTTGCAGTGGCGCCTAACATTACTTTAATTTTTTAAAAATATGCAAAGTGAGTTTTTACATGTTTTAATTGAAAAGGGGGTTAGTAAAGGGGGAATTACTTTTTTCAAAGGAAAAAATGGATTTTAACTAGGGAAAGGGGTTCTAGGAAGGGAAAAGGGGTTAAAAAAGGGGAAAAGGTTGAAATGAAGGGAAAGGGATATTTTCAAAAGGAAAGGGACTTTTTGCAAGGGAAAATACCTTCTAAGAATGGAAAAATAGGGTTTTAAGCAAGGGGAAGGGGATTTCGGGGGATATTAGTGATATGAAATGACCAATTGATGCTTTCCATGCCTTGTGAAAGTAATCTATCTACCCATCATTTACCCTAACATTTTTTCTTCATTTATTGGGTGCTTTTGAGCTTGCTGACCCTTTATTTTTATTTTGATAAGCAAACTAATGTAATTCTAACCTTATAAATTCCAATGGCTCAAATTAAACTGATGAGCTCATTTTTATTCTCTACTTAACTACTGATCTGCCAAGATTAAATGGTTTGGCTAGATATTTATTCACTAACTATTAATAATTGAAATTTAAAAGCATGAGTAACTAAACTGAGAGTAGTGGAATTTGAATGTGCAACACTTTCATGATCTATTTTTATGTCTTTTTGTGGGGTTCATACTTTATCTTATTTTTTGATATTTTTCTTTTAGCCCTTTGATTTTTCTTTTAGGACTTACCCTCTTTACATTTTTTAATATCGGAATTTTTTTTGTAGAAAGCAAAAGTATGTACAATACTTTACATAACAATTCAAAATTATGATCCCTATTATTATAGGACCCTAACACCTTGCACACACATTTGTAGGGGTCTGCGCACACAATTGCAGACTTCCTAAGGTCTCCGCACACACAACTGCAGGAGCCTTTCCTCTAACCCAATACACAGATTCTATCTCAAAACAATCTTACATCCAATTGCATCTCATAAGATCTATCATTTAAGCTTCTTGCTTGCCTCTGACTTCTATCTAGACTCCTTATATAGGTTTGGAATTTACAATACCATGGTCCAAAACCATGGGCGGAGTCCAACGTTCAGAAAATAATCCCATCCTATTACATAATAAGGGGCTTTGACCCACCCCAAAAGCCCCTATGAATTAAAATAAACTTTGCGCTACGGGCTCTGTTCCTCGATCTGCAAAGTCTTTCTCTACTGCTTACTTCGTGGGGATCCCATCTCCAACACCATATATCATTAGAAAGGTCTCAGAATAATATTTCCAACCATATATGTTATGGTTTCATTTGATTTGGTTAAATGGAGTAAAAATTAATTCAAAGATAGGGTATCCAAATGGAGTGTCAAAAATCTAGAAATGATATTTCAAAATATGCTATTTGAATATCTAACTTTTTGTTTCATTTGTACGACCTTTGAATCAATGACAACTTATTTGAACAAATTTTTATTGAATATTTCCCAATTGACTAAATAATGTAATTCTCTTAATATCCTCATAATGTGCTATCAATTCCTCTATAATGGACCAAGATATAACAAAATCATTTTTCCTTTCACAAATCCATTGATACCATACATGTTGGTCTTGTTCTAAAAACATGGATGTCATATTTCTCTTATGTAAAGTTGCCATTTGGTGTATATCAAAATATTTCTCCATATGGAATCTCCATGTTATAGGATTCTTACCATCAAAGTTCCTCATATCAATCTTCAAAATGTAGTAGCACCTTAGTGCTAACTTGAAGCCCTACGAATGTGGATATCAGATTAATAATTCACAATTATGGTTCTGTGATTCAATATTTGTGCTCTCCAATTGTGATAAAATACTCCCCATATGTGTTTGGGTCTCAATGCCATGCTTCTTCTTATGTTCATGATTTCTTTGGATCTCTGTATCATTTTTAGGGAGATCCTTTAATATAATGGTTTGTAATTCTTTTATGGATTTTTGTACTTCTTCCTTATTCTCGTTCTTCTTTTCCATTTCATACATCATTTCTTCCTTATTTTCATTAATTTTCTTTTACATTTTATCTATCATTTATCATTTAAGGTTTTCTCAAGAACCTGATAAATCCACCTTTTTCAACATACGATAATCCATTAAATTTATTCTATAATTGGGTCAACCTAAATTCTAAATATTCACTGGCAGCCTCGTCAAACATATGTGGATATTTATCTAGGGCCGATTATTGATCAAGGGGGAAAACCCATTCTCTGCACCTGTACTGATTTGAGAAGAAATTGAATGCTGAACTTCTGATATCTTGTGGACAATGTAGAAGAGTACCATCCGCTGCCTCAATCTTCCATATGGAGTTATGATTTTTTTGATTGTTGGCATATTGGTGAAAATATTTGGTGTTATGGTCACCCTCCCAGAGCCAGAAAACACAATTCTTAAGTCTCCATGTAATTTCCTGAGCCCTAAGTATATCCTTTTTTATAGCTTCCAAATTCTGGAGAGATTCCATAATCTGTTCATCTGGCGGCCTGGTCTCCATAGCTGCATATATATCCCAAATATCATTGTGAATTATGTGAATTTTTGAGCTCATTTGTGCCTTTTTTTGTTGTTCCCAGGTCTTGGTCCTGGACTTTAGTACACATAGCTTTTGTGAGAGAGTACATTGACCCCTCATGTCCTGGTCAGTCCCATGGGAGGGTCATATATCCCTGAACATATCCAAGAAAGTAGGATCTTCCAACCATAACTGATTAAATTTGAAAGGGAGGCTTTTGCTCACCGACGCAGATCTCCAATACATACAAACAAGATGGCGATTCGATATTGAATAATTTATAATGGAATATCTCACATACCTAAGGATTTCCAGCACAAAATCATGTATAAGACCTCTGTCCAGCCTTTTCCCAATGAAATCCGAGCCCACCCTACGGTTTGTCCAAGTCGGAAGAAAAGGTGAGGGTCGAATATCCATGAAGTGGTGGCCAACAAATATGTTGGAAATGCTATCAACCAAAGGGTCCATTCGGTAGTGTGAGCCCCAACATTCTGACACAGTCAGGGTGGCATTAAGGTCCCCGAGCAAGATCATATTTGGAATGTTCAGAATATTACATGATCTAATGCGTGACCAGAAGGTGGTGCGATTGCAGCATGGGGCGAAAATATTAATCATGTGGAAGTGAGGAGAGTAACCACGAATTTTGTGAGAGAAGAGAATTACGATGAAAAAAATAAATGGATGAAATTTGGCATATGATGGATCCCACAGAACTATAAGTCCGCTGGACAAACCCACAGAGTCAACCCCCACAATCCACCACCTGGGCCGAATAGAGAGGAAATAAGGAACGAACTTTGAGACAACACACATTGTTTTTTGGAAAATAGCTATAAAAGGGGAGTTTTTTGTAAAAATGTTTCTGAGACACAGTAACTTGTCATGGTTGCCAAGTCCTTGGAGGTTAAGTGAAATGATTTGATTCATGGCTCACGTGGGGTGGGCATACCTGCTCTAAGTGCCCGAGAGTCGAAAGAGGAGATGATGGGGATGTCTCGTAAACCATCTGAGTTAACAAAGAAAATGGATCAGGTTTTTTATCACTTTAGGCGGGAAGAATTATAGTCACCACTTCAGGGGGAGATAAAAAACCCGATCTGTAGTTTATTTCCCGACCTACACTGAGAACCAGTAGCCTGAGTTATCTGTGAATGAGAGTGGAGAAATTATCGTTCAAGTCCATGTGCAAGATGAAAAACACTAGTGTGTTGTGCATAGCTCGAGCCAAATATCCGCTCCGCATCCAAATTTGCGTGGAATAATGCCTTGTGGGTGGATGTGTTAGATCCAAGTGGGTCTGTTGCACCATTCATGGTGCATCAAATGGCCAGATGGCCCTCAATAGCCCAAACATATAAGTGAGGTGGCCAGTCAAACCGGGAAGGAAAAAGGATTGCACAACAGGATAGTTTGCCATCTGGTGGTAAGATATGCTTCAGGGTTGCCAGCAAGGCTAGTATAGGTAAGTCGTGAGTCAAAGTTATTATGAGTAGAAGGAGCTTCAATGGAAAGGGCCGCCTCAGGAAGAGAATGTCAGAGGATTTAGCCACTCTGATTTGAGTAGGAGAATGAGGGATATGCCATAAATGGAGATATAAGGAGAAATGATAGTGCTCTTTTAATGCCTAAAAGAAGTGACGGTTATAGAAGTTATAAATCGTTAGAGAATGTGGAGAATCATTAAAGATAAGCCTCGAGAGAGTGAGCCTAGATACGATGTGCATCAGAGACTGACATTGGAAGGAATGTCGTTGACTAGGAGTTCATAAATTTTGCTCAAAATTGAAAGTTATTAGATTCGGTTGAAACTAGGATGGTTGCGTAGATCTCGTCTTCCTGATTCTGACGCCATGAACGATTCGAAAAACTGATATCGTATGAGGGAGATATCACGTTCTGATCGAAATCCCAAATAGGTAAAATTTGCAACATGGTTGACTAGGATGCCCAGTCAGCAAGGTGGATGCACAATCAACAAAAGGAATATTCTAAGGAATATTCCTTCCTCAGAGCCAACCACAGGTTGACAAGTGTCATAATTGTTGGGTGTGGAGCCTGATTATCTTGTTTATTTTGTATCACAGCATTGGACCCTTGTACCTTAATGGGGCGGCAACGCCATCCATAATTAAATGTTGCCTGGGGGGTCTAAGGGTGGGCGGCTGCGACTTTATGGAGTCCCCCCCGGCATGGGGTTTCAGGGGCAGCTCCCCCGAAGCTAAAAACAGATCTAAAATTGCCTTGTAAAAGTATAGTAATTTCTAGTCAATATGGGCCGTTCATTAGGTAGATGATCTGATGGTAGAAGTTATGTTTAGTTTAGGGTTTTTTGCCCTAGAAGGCAACCCCTCACTTGTATGAGGGTATTGTATTACGGTTGTGTATCATATGTGTATTTTGAGAGCGAGAAATAGAAAGGGATACTGTGAGAGAGAATAGAGGATATTACAATGGATCTGCTGTAAGTTGTGTCTCTTCAATTTCACTGGATAATAGGAAGGAACGACTGGTTGTTTGGGGTGGACGTAGCCAAAACTGGGTGAACCACGTTTATCTTTGTCTCTCTGGTTTTATGTGTTTTGTGTGCTTGTGTTTTCTGCATATTTTATGTGTCGCATTGCTCTGTAATATATAATTTTCTAACAACTGGTATCCGAGCTATATTTTCTAAGGGACGCTTCTATTGCCAAGAGTGATTTTTTGCAACTCATGCAGATCTAGATATAGGATATAAGGGTTTAGAGGAGTTGGAAAATGTCTCCAGTAATCAAGAAAGGTAGCATGGTTGTGAGACAGCTATGTGACTAGCAGTCAAGTTGTGATGGAGAGCTCACGGATGCGGTACTTTTACAGGGAGATCAATCTCCAGTTTGAGAGATCCGTTATCCCCTTCGTGGGTTGTGTTGTGGACAATTTTATCACCCCCCTAGAGACAGTCTAGAGTTGCTATAGACCAGTGCCTAGGACATCTTAATATAGCAAGGAGCTCATTATATAGCTTGGGTTGTCAGTCCAAAAATCTCGCTTACTATCTCTTGTTAAACAAGGAAGATAATTTTAATGGGACCAATCTCTCTCAGAAGCTAATACAAAGATAAGAATAATGTACGAACATCATTTAAAACTCCAATATAAAGGCTTTAGACAGTTAAGAGACAACTTACTGTAAAGAGGGCCAGTTCAAATAATATACCACATAAATCAAATATTAGAGAGTGGATACAGTGAATGAAATAGTAAGAAAATACCAGTGGATATTAGACTGATACCCAGATATACAACAAAACCATGCATGGGCTTGTCAATTCAAGAATCCATACACAATCCTGGCATTTTAAAAGCACCCTTCTAAAATAACTGATATAGCAGAAAATATGGAAGAGATGAGCATGGAACAGTATATCACGACTAGGCCTATTTAAAGCGCTTGACTAATTCCAGAAAGGGCACCAACTGGGATGAATCCTTACTGCAAACTAGTGAGCCACTCGCATTCTAGAACATGATACAAGAAGAAAATAGCATGAAATGAGAGATTGTATTAACACATAAAAGAGAATTACATACTGTGAGATACCAAAGACCAGAATCCTCATTACAGTTATAAATCCTCCTCACTGAGACCCTACGGGCTCTGAGCCCTCACACAGAAGTATTACAAAATGTATACAAAAGCCTTCTCGTTGCGCAGTTTTCTGATAGAAATCTGGAACCCTTCTAATGTCTTATTTCTGGGTTTTTATAGAAAAGATAGAGAATTATAGAACCCACTCTATGAATGACTGTACTTTACAATCTGCCTTTAGAAATAAATGCTGAAGATAAAAATGTCTTCATGAACAAGACACAAATAATAATATATACAATGTTCTGCCTCCTACTGAAAAAGGGAAAATCTGCTGCCGTAAACCCTGAGATAGCCTGCAATTTTGTACTGTACTCTCGACCTTTAACCTTGAATTTAAATCCTGGACCTTTAATGCAGGGCGAAGCGTTCCTTGATTTTCTCTGGAGGGTTCTGTAGGTTCATATCTTTGTTTTATTTAATGATAGTCATTTCACACACCTACCCTCAGCTTCCCTCTTGAATTTCTTCCTTGGAAACAGTCAAGGGCAATGCTCCTGATTTCCGCGTACAAAGCAACAAATTATGATGGATCATCGACCGCAGCAAACCTACAAAAACACGAACTATTTTAAGAAAAACCAGACAGGGATGGGGACGAGGACGATGGAGACATGGTCAACTGGGAAGAACACGATGAGTGGTGGAGGAGAAACAATGGAGGCTTTGATTAAGCAGACGGAGTGTGACTTCTCCACGTGAAACAGTTTGAACGTGAGGAATGAATATGAACGAAGGGTATGAATGAAAAAACACGTATATAAATATATATATATATATATATATATGACATGGGAAATATCTTAGACGTGTGGGAGTGAAACACATGGATGTACGGGGGACAAGTGGGAAGAAGCGACGGGAACAGTGTGGTGGTGGGCCATGGAACGCAGCGGGCATAGGTTAATGGACGAGCAACTCTGGAATATTTCCGTCGTTGGATGGAGATCAACAGATCCAAAGGCGCGGGTGGATTCCGCTACCCGGCCATGGTTCAATATTTAACGCGCGGGAAAGCGGTTTTTAGGGCCCGTACCAAAGACACGCAGCACGTTTTAAATGGAATCGCTGGCATTTGGTTTAAATCCGCCGGCTCGGTGAAAGTGGTGCGGGATTTACCACCGGTTTTGGAAATTCGTACAGGCGCGGGGACCACCACACAAAACGACTACCGCTCCGTTGATTCAACTCGATCGGACGGTTACCATTGTGCCCAATAACATATATTGTTAAGCTCTTTTTCCTTCTGGCATGTGGTTTTTGGGCTCGGGTCATGTGATGACGACAGGAAAGGGGCTAAGGCCCTAGGGCTTCGGCTCAATATAATTTTAATGATGGGTTCTCAGCCTTTTAATAATGTATTTTGCGGCCTGAAAAGATGGTGGTAGATGTGATATGAGGATTTTAGGCCATGAAAGGGTTTCAAAAGGCCTCAGGATGGAATTCGGTGGCCAAAACTTGAATGGGGGGCTAATATGTACAACATCGGCTCCATCTGGGGACGGCATGTTCGTCCTCAGACATGTCAAGAACACGCAGAGCACTGAATATTTCTGTATGAACATTCTGTTTTTTCAATTCCTCCGCGCTTCTTCCTCAGGTAATCGCCAGCACCCTTTCTTTATGAAAATAAAAAACTAAAACAACTTATATACAATATAATACAATCAGGCATTCCCAACCTGGGTCAGAATTGAAAGTATGGCTTGAGGAATTGGCCATTCACAGGGGCATCCAACAGATCACCCTGTAGGTTTTCTAACATGAAAGTATTATTTCTCCCTTGATTCACGATTTTGAATGGACCAAACCACAGCGGATCAAACTTGGCATGTTTGCCCTTCTCTACTCTGCGGACATCCCATCTGAGAACCAGGTCACCAATTTGGAATTTCCTATCTTTCGCATGCTGATCAAATACGTTCTTCATTTTCTCCTGATATTCTATCAATCTCTGATTTACCTGGTTTCGTGTTTCCTCCAATTCTACCAGCTGATTAATCCTTTTGATTATGTCATCTGGCTCTTCCTGATTTTCCTGCATAAAACGTGCCACTGGCAATGCCAATTGCACAGGAAACACAGCAGCTCGCCCATACACCAGCTCATAGGGAGACCTCCCTGTTGCTCTCTTACTGGTTATCCTATTCGCCCATAGAGCAAACTTTAATTGAGAGTCCCAATTCTTTTGATTCTCACTGATTATTTTCTTCAAGGCTCTCACCAGGGTTTTATTAGAAGACTCTGCTAAACCGTTTCCCTGTGGATAATAAGCAGTAGAGTGAGTCAATATGATATTATATCGTTGGCAGAAATTTACAAACCTGGCAGATTTGAAAGCTTGTGCATTATCAGTTACAATTCTAGCAGGACAGCCAAACCTAGATATGATATTCTCCTCTATAAACTTCATTATCACGGCATCTGTAGCATTTCTGGTAGGTATGGCTTCCCCCCACTTTGTAAAATAATCTGTGGCTGTTAGTATCCATTTATATTGGCCACTTGATGGGGGATGTATTTCTCCTATAAAATGTAATCCCAATTTTTGAAATGGTTCATTTACATGAATAGGGATCAAAGGCAAAGCTGCTAATTTCTGCCTTTCTGCAAATCTTTGGCACTTGTCACATGCTCTGACCCAAGCAAAAGCATCTGTATACAATTTTGGCCAATAAAACCCAGCCTTCAGGATCTTTTGAGCTGTAGCCCTCCAGCTGTAATGTCCTCCACATATTCCCTCATGGAATTCTGTCATTATACTTTCTACTTCATTTTCTGTGAGGCAGAACAGTAGTATACCTGAAGGGTCTCTCCAATATAGTTGTCCATTAGCAATTATGTACTTCTGGGATTTCATTCTTATAGCTATGTATTTTACCTTATCACAACTTGGAGGAAAACTAAGCGTTAAAAGATATTCAACTATTTCTTTATACCAAAGACTAGTGAGATATTTCATGTGCACCTTTTGAGTGGTCATCTCCAGTCCTTGCTGCTCTCCTTCTTTTTCAGATTCTTCATTTTCTATCATGGATAAATTAATGCCCAAAGCTTGATGATTTGATTCAGATAACATCTTAGTAAGTCACTGTCCTTTAATTAGCTTAGTAGGCCTTATGTCCAAATCATACTCCTGTATTTTTGCAATCCATCTTCCTCTTTTACCTTCGCTATCCCCCTGGACAAGAATGTCTTTGACAGCTGCTGTGGGAACATATGCAGTGACGTGAGATTGCAAAACATAGGTTCTAAAAGCTTTAAGGGACTTTACTAGGGCATATGCCTACTTCTCCAATATATTATATTTCAATTCAGCATCATGCAATACTTGGCTGAAGAAAGCTATAGGTTGTTCGTATCCTTCTTCATTCTTTTGTAATAATACTCCAGCAATTGTATGAGGTGAAGCAAATGAAAAGATCATAAACGGCTTGTTGTAATCTGGTCCAGCTAGCACAGGGGCTTCAGCAAATTCCTTTTTCATCCTTATGAATGCATCTCTATACTCCTGGGACCATTTTACTTCATTCTCCTTCTTCAACATATCAGTTATGTGCCTAACTATCTCAGCATAGTTAGGAATAAACCTTCTTAGAAAATTAATTCAGCCTAAAAACACCTGTACTTCCTTCTTATTCCTAGGTAAAGGAATACTGTTTATTACTTCAACTCTCTTAGGGTCAATTTTCACACCATCTTTAGTTACAATGTGCCCTAAGAGTTTTCCCTCATCTAATGCAAATAAAGATTTTTGAGGGTTGAGGGATAGGCCATACCTTCTGCATTTTTCAAAAGTTCTTCTTAAATGCTCAATATGCTCATCATCATTTTTTGAAAACACTGTGATATCATCAAGATATACCACCAAAAACTTGTCCTGCTCTCCAACAAAGGCTATGTCCATTTCCCTCTGAAAAGTAGCTCCTGCATTAATTAATCCAAATGGCATTCTGGCATACATAAATGTTCCCCATGGTGTTGTAAATGCGGTTTTCTTCTGGTCTTCTGGAAATACAGCTACCTGATTATAACCAGAAAATCCATCCATCATTGACATTCTGGATGCTCCCACCACTTTCTGCAGGATGTAGTCCATCTTAGGCAGTGGATAATTATCCTTTAGAGATGCTCTGTTTAAATTCCTGAAATCCACACACAGCCTTATTTCTCTGTTTTTCTTTCGAACAGGGACAAGGTTTGCTATCCATTCTGAGTATCTCAATGGCACAATTATTTTGGCCTTCAGTAGCTTCTTAATTTCTTTTTCAATAGAGGGAAGCAACAGAGGATTTATCTGTCTGAGCTTCTGCTTATAAGGCTTTGCACCTTCCCTCAAAGGGATTTTATGCTGCATTATATTAACATCAAAAGTTTTTAGGTCCTGATAGGACCAAGAAAATACATCTTTATAAGATTGAAACAACTTCAAATATTTTTCTTTATATTCTTCTGGGACTCTTTTAGATAATTTTACAATTTTGGGATCAGCATAAGTACCCAGATTCAAATCTCCCACTTGATCTTCTTCTGTCACCTTGTTTGGCTGCAATGGAATGTCATCCTTGTTGAATAATCTTTCTAGAGGCACCAGACCTCTAGGTATGACATTACCTTTCAGCTGCAGCACTCTATTACCTGCTATTTTTTCTTCCCATCTGTTTTCTGCAATATTTTCAACTTTTTCCTCCTCATTATCATCAATCTCCATATTGGAGAATTCTCCCACTGTCTCCATGAATCTCTTCATATTTTCATCATATTCGAATACCTGCCAATGCTTTATATTATCTGGAATGGATAAATAGTAGCGTACCTCCACTTCATATCTTAAAAGAGGATTCTAAGGAGGACGGAATGTGCTGGCAGCTACAGCGAGAGAATCTGCTGTTCTGTTTTGCTCCCGGAGCATGAACTGTATGTTAAATGCTGAGAAGAAATTTTCTATCATGTCCCACACTTCGTTTCTATAAGCTCTCAGCCGTGGATGCTTAGCTTGGCATTGATTTTTGATCTGTCTTACCACCAACTCAGAGTCTCCCAAGACTTTTAAACTTTGGATGCCCATGTTTCTAGCTGTCTGTAATCCTAATAATAGTGCTTCATATTCAGCTACATTGTTTTTAGCCTCATACTCCAATTTAAAGGACAGTGGCACCCATTTTCCTGTAGGAGAGATTAATAATACCCCAGCTCCATTACCTTTTCTTGAGTTTGCTCCATCAAAATGCAAAGTCCAAATTCATGATTCCTGATCTTCTTTAGGCTGCTCAGCTTGGATTTGACCAAAAAGGGGCTCATGAGCATAATTTTGATTTTCTTCTAACATTAAACACGAGAAGTCTCCCTCTTTGTTATAAACTGGAGAATTCTCTGAGTAGTCAGCCTTAGTTACCATTTTCACAAATCTAGTCTCCCTGTATAACTTCCTCTCCTGGCCTCCAAAGACTGGGACAGTAGCATATGTTAAATCCAATTTGATTGACCCACCAATTTTTGTACCCCAGGACCTTGACAGTAACATGCCAAAGCGAGCTGGGATATCAGCAACCACAATGTCCATGACCACACTTTTTGCTAGAATTTGGGCCAAATTGACCACTAAATCTTTAATCATTCCCAAGCATTTAACTCTTTTAGAATCAAAAGAATATAGGTCCTTATATGGTCTTGTAATTTGCAGCCCTAGTTGTTCCATGACAGACAGAGGCATAAGATTATGGGAAGCCCCAGAATCTAACATACAATTGTGTAATAGCAGGTCATGGATAACTAAAGAGACATAAAAAGGAGGCGTAGAAGGGTCTATCTCCTCGACGCGTGGGCCAAAGACTACCATGGGTCTTTCTTCTTGAAGGTTTAAACTATCAGGTACAATTGGTATTTCAGGAGGAAGCATAAAGGAAGTAACTTGAGACTGATATACAGGTTGTTTTAATAATTCAGTCAGGGGAACTGGAATCTTAATTTTCTCAAGTTCTTTTTGCAGATTAAAAGCAGGAAGGGGTTTTTCTATCACAACTTCTTTTGACTCTTTATTTTCAGCCGAAGCTTTAATTTCTTTTGATACAGGGTCATCATTAGGAGGACTGACTATTTTTGAAGAAGAAGGAATCTGATCATTGGGCCGCAAAGGAGCATTCAGAGGATTCTTACCTTTTTCTATGTTCTTCTTTGTTGCTGATTCCTTCTGAGCAGATGCTTCTTTCTGAGGTGGCTCTTCTTCTTGGTCTTGATTTCTGGTCCTCTTTCTTGAAGACCTGAGATCATATTTGACATTAAATTTTGCTTGCATGAAATCAGAAAATTTCTTACAATAATGATCAATCTCTGCTTCTTCTTCCTCTTCTTGCAAGGGGCATTCCATATCATCATTATTTGAAAAAGCCAGATTTGAATCTTCTAGTCCATAAGCTGCATCTCCAGTGGAGTCATCTGCTGGTCCTTCTAGGTACAAGGGATGAGGTACCTGGTCTTGTGATTCCTTTGCTTCTCTCGGCAATATCTGCAACGGTGGTCTTCTATACTGGGGATTGTATCCTCTATTTGGAACATTATAGAAGTTCTTAGGAGCTGCATTCTTAGCTTCTAGTTCAAGCTTGACCATCTTCTTTATCATTTTGATTATTTCATCCATCCTGTCTGAATCCTTTTCCTGATTAGAGGTGGAAACCTCTTCTTTGCCTCTCCTCCTAGTATCTTGTTCAACTTTTCCTTTTAATTTCCCAGAGGAGGCAAAGTTTGCTTCTAACTCCAAAGCATCTGACTGCGCATCATCTAAAGTGGCAAGTTTTCTTTCTCTTAAGGAGAATCCAAAATCGAAATCAAAAGATGCTATGAAAATTATCTTGGCCGCAGCTTCATGGGGCTTCATTTCAGGAGGCAGGCTCAAATATAACTTGTTGAATCTTTTAATAAACTCTGACACTCCTTCATTAGGCTTCTTCTTCATAGTATTAAACTCAGTAAGACATTTACCATGATCTTTCTTTTCCCCCCATTTTCTGAGAAAAGTATTCTCCATAATATCCCAGGTGGTTATTGAACGGTTCCCCAATGTCTTGAACCATTTTCTGGCTCCACCCTCCAGAGATTGTACAAATAATCTTAAGACCACGTCCAAATGTTCAACATTTAAGTTTTCTGCAAAAGAGCAGAAAGTCTCAAGATGTTTCTGAGCATCGATTTCACTTTCACCATTAAATCTTGGCAGAATCTTCAAATAATCCTGTGGCATATCATTTAGCACTTAGGGTAAGGCCAGAGGAGCATAATTATTTAATAGGAAAGCTGGAACATTAGCCATTGGAGGAGGTGGGGGTTGAGCAATAGTCTGAGAAACAAATGAAGGGAGAGGAGTAGGAGGGAGTGGAGTGTGAATGAAAATGGGAATATATTGCACAGAAGTCTGAGGTGTAGATGGGAATAGTTCACGGTTAACAGGAGCTACTTCTGTAACTTCTTTAATTTCCTCAGCCTCAAAAGTAGGATGAGAATCTTCTTCAATCCAGGCACTTCCTCTACGTGGAGTTTCTGAGTAAAACTCGGGATTTTCTGTTCTAACCTCTTGAGAAGAAGAGGGCGGATAATTTTCAACGGAATATTCAGGGTTTTCAGCACGAACTGACTTCCTCTCCTTCCAAACTCTTTTATGAATGATCTTCTCTGGGTCAGACACGTAAGGTGTTTTCGGCTGAGATGTATCTGACCTCAAATGTGGCTTACGAGGAGCCAGGACTACCGATAAATTTATCAAATGAAAGCAGTGGAGTCGCCAAGGTGAGAGATACACAACTCTTCAACTCTCTGTGCTCACCTGATTAGAGAGTGAAAACAATTTGTCGAGACCCAGGGAAATTGATATTCTTGAATTCGATCCCCGGCAATGGCGCCAGAAAGATGTTGTGGAAAATTTTGTCACCCCTAGAGACAATCTAGAGTTGCTATAGACCAGTGCCTAGGACATCTTAATATAGCAAGGAGCTCATTATATAGCTTGGGTTGTCAGTCCAAAAAGCTCGCTTACTATCTCTTGTTAAACAAGGAAGATAATTTAAATGGGACCAATCTCTCTCAGAAGCTGATACAAAGATAAGAATAATGTAGGAACATCATGTAAAACTCCAATACAAAGGCATCAGACAGTTAAGAGACAGCTTACTGTAAGGAGGGCCAGTTCAAATAATATATCACAGAAATCAAATATCAGAGAGTGGATGCAGTGAATGAAATTAGGAGAAAATACTAGTTGATATTAGACTGATACCCAGATATACAACAAAACCATGCATGGGCTTGTCAATTCAAGAATCCATACACAATCTTGGAATTTTAAAAGCACCCTTCTAAAACAACTGATATAGCAGAAAATATGGAAGAGATGAGCATGGAACAGTATATCATGACTAGGCCTATTTAAAGCGCTTGACTAATTCCGGAAAGGGCACCAAGTTTGGGATGAATCCTTACGCAGTTAGACAACAAGGAAGCATTCTAGAACATGATATAAGAAGAAAATAGCATGAAATGAGGGTGTATTAACACATAAAAGAGAATTACATCTTGTGAGATACCAAAGACCGAAACCTCATTACGGTTATAACTCCTTCTCACGGACCTACGGGCTCTGAGCCCCTCTACCTGAAGTATTACAAAATGTATACAAAAGCCTTCTCGGCGCACGGTTTTCGATAGAAATGGAACATGTCTTATTTCTGGGTTTTTATAGAAAAGATATAGAATTCTAGAGAAGGAGGTAGGTGGAGTACATTTAATAACTCAATTTGAACAAAATGGCGGAAAGAGTTCACGCCCACTCTATGAATGACTGAATATAAATGACTGTACCTTACAATCTGCCTTTAGAAATAAATGCTGAAGATGAAATGTCTTCATGAACAAGACACAAATAATAATATATACAATGTTCTTCTTCCTACTAAAAAAGGGAAAATCTGCTGCCGTAAAATCCTGAGATAGCTTGCAATTTTGTACTGTACTCTCGACCTTTAACTTTGAATTTAAATCCTGGACCTTTAATGCAGGGTGAAGCATTCCTTGATTTTCTCTGGAGGGTTCTGTAGGTTCATATCTTTGTTTTATTTAATGATAGTCATTCCAAGCAACTACCCTCGACTTCTTTCTTAAATTTAGCCAGCAAAATACATCCTTTGATATTCTCTTGACCTCTTCAATGGAGGCGATAAATTATGAGGCCTCTTTATCATCTTGGATCCTGCAAAACCCACAAAAACATTAGAGAAACCAAACTCAGAGGTAAGGAGCATGGAGGTGGAGACGGTGATGACGTCGCGGACATGAACGGATGACAAGAACACGCAGGGTGGCGGAGGAAAGACAATGGAGACTTTGATTAAACAGACGGAGCGCGAATTTTCCACGTAGAACAGTTTGGACGTGAGAAATGAATAAAATGAAGGATATGAATGAAATCACACATATATACATATGGCAGGGAGGAACATTACAGACGCGTGAGGCGAGGGCACATGGATGTACGAGGGGACAGGTGGAAAGACGACGTGGCAGCGGAGTCAACAGACGGGGAGACTGATTTCTGGTCGTCGGATCTTGGAAGATGGATCAACGGTTAGGAGGCGACGGGAACATCGCAGTGGTGGGGCCATGGAGCACGACGTACATAGGTTAACGGACGGACAATTCTGGAAGATATCTGCTGTTGGATGGAGATCAGCATATCCAATGGCGCGGGTGGATTCCGTTGCCCGGCCATGGTTCAATCTTTAACGTGCGGGAAAGCGGTTTTTAGGGCCCGTACCAAAGACACGCGGCACGTTTTCAATGGAATCAC
Organism: Pinus albicaulis; assembly: GCA_034641835.2. Taxonomy (NCBI): domain Eukaryota; kingdom Viridiplantae; phylum Streptophyta; class Pinopsida; order Pinales; family Pinaceae; genus Pinus; species Pinus albicaulis. Next base: position 1,419,037,544 of record CM076579.1, on the reverse strand, counting down.
TGGCGTTTGGTTTAAAACTGCCGTCTCGGTGAAAGTGGTGCGGGATTTACCACCGGTTTTGGTAATTCGTATAGGCGCGGGGACCACCACACAAAACGACTGCTGCTCCGTTGATTTAACTCGATCGGACGGTTTCCATTGCACCCAATAACATATATTGTTAAGCTCTTTTTCCTTCTGGCCTGTGGTTTTCAGGCTCGGGTCATGTGATGACGACAAGAAAGGGGCGAAGGCCCTAGGGCTTCGGTTTAATATAATTTTAATGATGGGTTTTCAGCCTTTTAATAATGTATTTTGCGGCCCGAAAAGATGGCGGTAGATGTGGTATGAGGATTTTAGGCCATGAAAGGGTTTCAAAAGGCCTTAGGATGGAATTTTCGAATTCGGTAGCCAAAATTTCCTGAATGGGGGATAATATGTACAACATCGACTCCATGCAGGGCGGCGTGTTCGTCCTCGGACATGTAGAGAACACGCGGACCCTTTGAATATTTTACGTATGAACATTCTATTTTCTCAATTCCTGTATTTCTTCCTCGAATGTCGCCAAGAACCCTAATTTGTAGAAAATAAAAGCTAAAAAAACTTATATACAATATAATACAACAGGCATTCCCAGCCTAGACCAGAATTGAAAGTATGGCTTGAGAAATTGGCCATTCACAGGGGCATCCAGCAGATTACCCTGTAGGTTTTCTAACATGAAAGTATTATTTCTTCCTTGATTCACGATTTTGAATGGACCAAACCACAACGGATCAAATTTAGCATGCTTGCCCTTTTCTGTTCTTCGAACATCCCATCTGAGAACCAGGTCTCCAATTTGAAATTTCCGATCTTTTGCATGTTGATCAAATACATTTTTCATTTTCTCCTGATATTCTATCAATCTCTGATTCACCTGGCTCCGTGTTTCCTCCAATTCTACCAGTTGATAAATCCTCCTGACCATGTCATCTGGTTCTTCCTGACTTTCCTGCATAAAACGTGCTACAGGAAACGCCAATTGCACAGGAAACACAGCTGCTCGACCATATACTAATTCATAAGGAGACTTCCCTATTGCTCTCTTACTGGTTATCCTATTTGCCCATAGAGCAAACTTTAATTGGGAGTCCCAATTCTTCTGATTCTCACTGATTGTTTTCTTCAAGGCCCTCACCAGGGTTTTATTAGAAGACTCTGCTAAGCCATTTCCCTGTGGATAGTAAGCCGTGGAATGAGTTAATATGATGTTATACCTCTGGCAGAAATTTACAAACCTAGCAGACTTGAAAGCCTGTGCATTGTCAGTTACAATTCTAGCAAGACAGCCAAACCTAGATATGATATTTTCCTCCATAAACTTCATTATCACGGCATCTGTAGAATTTCTGGTAGGTATGGCTTCCACCCATTTTGGGAAATAGTCTGTGGCTGTTAGTATCCATTTATATTGGCCAATTGATGGGGGGTGTATTTCTCCTATGAAATCTAATCCCCATTTTTGAAATGGTTCATTCACATGAATAGGAATCAAGGGCAAAGCTGCTAATTTCTATCTTTCTGCAAATATTTGGCACTTGTCACATGCTCTGACCCAAGCAAAAGCATCTGTGTAAAATTTTGGCCAGTAAAAACCAGCCTTCAGGATTTTATGAGTTGTAGCCCTCCAGCTGTAGTGTCCTTCACAGATTCCCTCATGAAATTCTGTCATTATATTCTCCACTTCATTTTCTGTGAGGCATAACAGTAATATACCTGAAGGGTCTCTCCAATATAGCTGTCCATTAGAAATTATGTATTTTTGAGATTTCATTCTTACAGTTCTGTATTTTATCTTATCACAACTCGGAGGATAGCTAAGTGTTAACAGATATTCAACTATTTCTTTATACCAAGGACTAGTTAGATATTTCATATGTATCTTTTGAGTGGCCATCTCTAGTCCTTGCTGCTCTTCTCCTTTCTCAGATTCTTCATTTTCTATCATGGATAAATTAATGCCAAAGGCTTGATGATTTGATTCAGATAACATTTTAGCAAGTCCCTGTCTTTTAATCAGCTTAGTAGGCCTTATGTCCAAATCATACTCCTGTATTTTTGCAATCCATCTTCCTCTTTTACCTTCACTATCCCCTTGAACTAGGATATCTTTGACAGCTGCTGTGGGAACATATGCAGTAATGTGAGATTGCAAAACATAGGTTCTAAAAGCTTTAAGGGACTTTACCAGGGCATATACCTGCTTCTCCAATATATTATATTTTAATTCAGCATCATAAAGTACTTGACTGAAGAAAGCTATAGGCTGCTCATATCCTTCTTCATTTTTCTGCAATAATACTCCGGCTATTGTATGAGGTGAAGCAAATGAAAAAATCATAAATGACTTGTTGTAATCTGGTCCAGCTAGCACAGGAGCTTCAGCAAATGCCTGTTTTATTCTAGTGAATGCATCTCTGGACTCCTGGGACCATTTTACTCAATTATCTTTTTTCAACATATCAGTTATATGCCTAACTATTTCAGCATAGTTAGGAATAAACCTTCTCAAAAAAATAATTCGGCCTAAAAACACCTGTACTTCCTTCTTATTCCTGGGTAAAGGAATACTGTTTATTACTTCAACTCTCTTAGGGTCTATTTTCACACCATCTTTAGTTACAATATGCCCTAAAAGTTTTCCCTCATCTAATGCAAATAAATATTTTTGAGGATTGAGGGATAGGCCATACCTTCTGCATTTTTCAACAGTTCTTCTTAAATGCTCAATATGCTCATCATCATTCTTCGAAAATACTGTGATGTCATCGAGATACACCACCAAAAACTTGTCCTGCTCTCCAGCAAAGGCTATGTCCATTGCCCTCTGAAAAGTAGCTCCGACATTGATTAATCCAAATGGCATCCTGGCATACATAAAGGTTCCCCATGGTGTAGTGAATGCAGTTTTCTTAAGTCATGCAGGTATGGCTACTGATTAAGCTAATTGTTCCATCCATCATTGACATTACGGATGCTCCCACCACTTCAGGGAGTAGTCCCATCTTAGAGCGGTGAAGTAATTATCCTTTGAAGATGCTCTATTGGCTTTATTTAAATTTCTGAAATCCACACACAGCCTTATTTCTCCATTTTTCTTTCGAACAGGAACAAGATTTGCTATCCATTCTGAGTATCTCAATGGCACAATTATTTTGGCCTTCAGTAACTTCTTGATTTCTTTTTCAATGGAGGGAAGCAGCAGAGGATTTATCTGTCTGAGCTTCTGCTTATATGGCTTCGCATCTTCCCTCAAAGGGATTTTATGCTGCATTATATTAATATCAAATTTTTTTAGGTCCTGATAGGACCAAGCAAATACATCTTTGTAAGATTGAAACAACTTCAAATATTTTTCTTTGTATTCTTTTGGGATTCTTTTAGATAATTTTACAATTTTGGGATCAGCATAAGTACCCAGATTCAAGTCTCCCACTTGATCTTCTTCTGTCGCTTTGTTTGGCTGCAATGGAATATCATCGTTGTTAAATAATCTTTCTAGAGGCACCAGACCTCTAGGTATAACATTTCCTTTCAGCTGCAGCACTTTATTACCTGCTATCTTCTCTTCCCATCTGTTTTCTACAATACTTTCAACTTCCTCTTCTTCGTTGTCATCAATCTCCATATTGGAAAATTCTCCCACTGTCTCCATGAATCTCTTCATCTGTTCATCATCTTCGAATACCTGCCAGTGCTTGATATTATCTGGGATAGATGGCCTGTAACGTACCTCCACTTCATATCTTAGAAGCGGGTTTTGAGGAGGACGGAATGTACTGGCAGCTACAGCAAGGGAATCTGCTATCCTGTTTTGCTCCCGAGGTATGAACTGTATGTTAAATGCTGAGAAGAAATTTTCTATCATGTCCCATACTTCGTTTCTATATGCTCTCAGTCGGGGATGCTTGGTTTGGCATTGATTTCTAATCTGTCTTACCACTAGCTTAGAGTCTCCCATGACTTTTAAGCTTCAGATGCCCATGTTTCTAGCTGTTTGCAGTCCCAACAAAAGTGCATCATATTCAGCTACATTATTGGTAGCCTCATACTCTAATTTAAAGGACAATGGTACCCATTTTCCTGCAGGAGAGATTAATAATACCCCAGCTCCATTGCCTTCTTTTGAATTTTCCCCATCAAAATGCAAAGTCCAAATTTCTGACTCCTGATCTTCTTTAGGTTGCTCAGCTTGGATTTGACCAAAAAGGGGATCATGAGCATAATTTTGATTTTCTTCTAACATTAAACATGAGAATTCTCCTTCTTTGTTATAGACTGGAGAATTCGCTGAGCAGTCAACCTTAGTTACCATTTTAACAAATCTAGTCTCCCTGTATAACCTTCTCTCCTGACCTCCAAAGACTGGGACAGTAGCATATGTTATGTCCAACTTGATTGACCCACCAATTTTCGTACCACAGGACCTTGACAGCAGCATGCCAAAGCGAGCTGGGATATCAGCAGCCAGAATGTCCATGACCACACTCTTTGCTGGAATTTGGGCCAAATTGACCACTAAATCTTTAATCATTCCCAAGCATTTAAATCTTTTAGAATCAAATGAATATAGGTATTTGTATGGTCTTGTAATTTTCAGTCCTAGTTGTTCCATGACAGACAAAGGCATAAGATTATGGGAAGCCCCAGAATCTAACATACAATTGTGTAACAGTAGGTCATGGATGACTAGAGACACATAAAAAGGAGGAGTAGAAGGATCTATCTCTTCTACATGTGGACCAAAGACTACCATGGGTCTTTCTTCTTGAAGGTTTAAACTATCGGGCACAATCGGTGTTTCAGGAGGAGGTATGAAAGAAGTAACTTGAGACTGATATACAGGCTGTTTTAGCAGTTCGGTCAGGGGAACTGGAATCTTAATTTTCTCAAGTTCTTTTTGTAGATTGAAAGCAGATGGGGGCTTCTCTATCACTACTTCTTTTGACTCTTTATTTTCAGCTAAGGATTTAATTTCTTTTGACACAGGCTCAGCATTTGGAGGAATGACTATTTTTGAAGAAGAAGGAATCTGGTCATTGGGCTGCAAAGGAGCATTTAGAGGATTCTTACCTTTTTCTATGTTCTTCTTTGTTGCTGATTCCTTCTGAGCAGATGCTTCTTTCTGAGGTGGCTCTTCTTCTTGATCTTGAGTTCGGGTCCTCTTTCTTGAAGATATGAGGTCATACTTTACATTGAATTGTGCTTGCATGAAATCAGCAAATTTCTTACAATAGTGATCAATCTCTGCTTCTTCTTCTTCGTCTTGCAATGGGCATTCCATATCATCATTATTCGAAAAGGAAAGATTTGAATCTTCTAATCCATAAGCAGCATCTTCAGTGGAGTCATTTGCTGGACCTTCCAGGTATAAGGGATGTGGTACCTGGTCTTGTTGTTCCTTTGCTTCTCTAGGCAATATCTGCAATGGGGGTCTTCTATACTGGGGATTGTATCCTCTGTTTGGAGCATTATAGAAATTCTTGGGAGCTGCATTTTTAGCTTCCAATTCAAGCTTGACCATCTTCTTTATCATTTTTCTTATTTCATCCATTTTATCTGAATCCTTTTCTTGATTAGAGGTAGAAACCTCTTCTTTACCTCTCCTCCTAGTATCCTGCTCGACTTTTCCCTTTAATTTCCCGGTAGAGGCAAAGTTCGCTTCTAACTCCAGAGCATCTGACTGAGCATCATCTAAAGTGGTAGGTTTTATTTCTCTCAATGAGAATCCAAAGTCAAAATCAAAGGCTGCTATAAAAATTATCTTGGCAACAGCTTCATGGGGCTTCATTTCGGGAGGCAGGCTCAAATATAACTTGTTGAATCTTTTAATAAACTCTGATACCCCTTCGTTCTGTTTCTTCTTCATAGTATTAAAATCAGTAGGGCAATGACCATGATCTTTCTTTTCCCCCCATTTTCTGAGAAAAGTGCACTCCATGACGTCCCAAGTGGTTATTGAACGGTTCCCCAACGTCTTGAACCATTTTCTGGCTTCACCCTCCAATGATTGCACAAACAATCTCAAGACCACATCCAGATGTTCAACATTTAGGTTTTCTGCAAAAGAGCAGAAGGTCTCAAGATGTTTCTAAGCATCAATTTCATTTTCACCATTGAATCTCAGTAGAATCTTCAAGTAATCCTGTGGCATATCATTCAGCACTTGAGGTAAGGCTAGAGGAGCATATTTGTTCAATAGAAAAGCAGGGACATTAGCCATTGGAGGAGGTGGGGGTTGTGCAACAATCTGAGATACAACTGAAGGGAGAGGGGTAGGAGGGAGTGGAGTATGAATAACAATGGGAATATATTGCACAGAAGCCTGAGGTGTGGATGGGAATAGTTCACGGTTAACAGCAACTACTTCTGTGACTTCTTTAATTTCCTCAGCCTCGGGAGTAGGATGAAAATCTTCTTCAACCCAGGTACTTCCTCTACGTGGAGATTCTGAGTAAAACTTGGGATTTTCTGTTCTAACTTCTTGAGAAGAAGAGGGCGGATAATCTTCAACGGAATCTTCAGGGTTTTCAGCACGAGCTAACTTCCTCTCCTTCCAAACTCTTTTATGAATGATCTTCTCTGGGTCAGACACGTAAGGTGTCTTCGATTGAGATGTATACGAGGAGCCAGGACTACCGATAAATTTATCAAATAAAAGCAGTGGAGTCGCCAAGGTGAGAGATACGCAACTCTTCAACTCTCTGTGCTCACCTGATTAGAGAGTGAAAATAATTTGTCGAGGCCCAGGGAAACTGATATTCTTAAATTCGATCCCCGGCAACGGTACCAGAAAGATGTTGTGGGAAATTTCGTCACCCCCTAGAGACAGTCTAGAGTTGCCATAGACCAGTGCCTAGGACATCTTAATATAGCAAGGAGCTCGTCATATAGCTTGGGTTGTTAGTCCAAAAGCTCTCTTACTATCTCTTGTTGAACAAGGAAATTAATTTAGATTGGGACCAATCTCTCTCAGAAGCTGGTACAAAGATAAGAATAGTGTAGGAACATCATGCAAAACTCCAATACAAAGGTATCAGACAGTTAAGAGACAAATTACTGTAAAGAGGGCCAGTTCAAATAATATACCACAGAAATCAGATATCAGAGAGTGGATGCAGAGAAAGAAATTAGGAGAAAATACCAGTTGACATTAGGCTGATACCCAGATATACAACAAAATCATGCATGGGCTTGTCAATTCAAGAATCCATACACAATCCTGGCATTTTAAAAGCACCCTCCTAAAACAACTGATATAGCAGAAAATATGGAAGAGATGAGCATGGAACAGTATATCACGACTAGGCTTATTTAAAGCGCTTGACTAATTCTAGAAAGGGCACCAACTGGGATGAATCCTTACTGCAAACTAGTGAGCCACTCGCATTCTAGAACATGATACAAGAAGAAAATAGCATGAAATGAGAGATTGTGTTAACACATAAAAGAAATTACATACTGTGAGATACCAAAGACCAGAATCCTCATTACAGTTATAACTCCTCCTCACTGAGACCCTACGGGCTCTGAACCTTCATATAGAAATATTACAAAATGTATACAAAAGCCTTCTCACTGCACAATTTGCTGATAGAAATATAGAACCCTTCTAATGTCTTATTTTTGGGTTTTTATAGAAAATATAGATAATTCTAGAGGAGGTAGATGGAGTACATTTAATGACTCAATTTGAACAAAAATGGCGGAAAGGATTCGCGCCCACTCTATGAATGACTGAATATAAATTATTGTACTTTAAAATCTGCCTTTAGAAATAAATGCTGAAGATGAAAATGTCTTCATGAACAAGACACAAATAATAATATATACAATGTTCTGCCTCTTACTGAAAGAGGGAAAATCTGCTGCCGTAAAACCCTGAGGTAGCCTGCGATTTTGTACTGTACTCTCGGCCTTTAACTTTGAATTTAAATCCTGGACCTTTAATGCAGGGCGAAGCATTCCTTGATTTTCTCTGGAGGGTTCTGTAGATTCATATCTTTGTTCTCTTTAATGATGGTCATTTCACACACCTACCCTCAGCTTCCCTCTTGAATTTCTTCCTCGGAAACAGTTAAGGGCAATGCTCCTGACTTCCGTGTACAAGGCAGCAAACTATGATGGATCATCGACCGCGGCGAACCTGCAAAAACACGAATTATTTTAAGAAAAACTGGATAGGGATGGGGACGAGGACGATGGAGACATAGTCGGCGGGAAGAACACGCCGAGTGGCGGAGGAAAAACGGAGGCTTTGATTAAGCGGACGGAGTGTGACTTCTCCCGTGAAACCGGTTTGACGTGAGGAATGAATATGAACGAAGGGTATGCATAGAAAACACACGTATATATATATATATATATATATATATATATATATATATATATATATATATATTACAAGGGAAATATCTTAGACGCGCGGGAGTGAAACACGTGGATGTACGGGGGACAAGTGGGAAGGCGACGGGAACATCGCAGTGGTGGGGCCACGGAACGCAGTGGGCATAGGTTAATAGACGGGCAATTCTGGAAGATATCCGCCATTGGATGGAGATCAACAAATCCAAAGGCGCGGGTGGATTCCACTGCCCGACCATGGTTCAATATTTAACGCACGGGAAAGTGGTTTTTAGGGCTCGTACCAAAGACACGCGGCGTGCTTTCAATGGAATCGCTGGCGTTTGATTTAAAACCGCCGGCTCGGTGAAAGTGGTGCGGGATTTACCACTAGTTTTGGCAATTTGTACAGGCGCGGGGACCACGACATAAAACAAACGCCGCTCCGTTGATTGAACTCGATCGGACGGTTACAATTTTGCCCGATAACGTCTATTGTTAAGCTCTTTTTCCTTCTAGCCTTTGGTTTTCGGGCTCGGGTCATGTGATGACGACAGAAAAGGGGCTAAGGCCCCGGGACTTCGGCTCAATATAATTTTAATGGTGGGTTCTCAGCCTTTTAATAATGTATTTTGCGGCCCGAAAAGATGGCGGTAGATGTGATATGAGGATTTTACGCCATGAAAGGGTTTCAAAAGGCCTCAGGATGGAATTCGGTGGCCAAAACTTGAATGGGGGGATAATATGTACAACAGGCTACATAGCACCTTCAAACCTTACTAATCTAATGCTCACAGGGTTCTAGATACAGAGAGCTAATCAGAGCTTCTTGTTCTTGGGTGAAGGCAGCGACAACAGGAAAATTGCACCTGGGTCGTGGCTCATGTTGTGAGCATACAAGAGGTTTGATTTGTTGTACTTATGCAGATCTGGATCTCAAGATAAATCTCTATATCCATGTAGCAGAGAAGCGAGTGGTGATAGATTCTACAAGATGGAAAGAGGCGCTGAATCCTGATGCCAGTTGGAGTAATGTGTGATATACTATAGGGCTACCAGGCTATCGTGAATGTTATCGAGCTATGAAATTTTTTGTGTGGATCGATGTGTTGAACAAGTGCTCAAGAGTGTCATGAGAGGAGAGTTGGCATGGTGCTATACATGGAGCCTATGGGAAAATTCCCGGATTTGCCCGAAAATATTGAATTGGGTGCTTGAATCTGAGCTACGGAGTCTGAAGGTTGGAGAATATTCAAAGGCAAAGGTTAGAGTTGTAAAGAGAACGCCGATTGTGGCAAAGATCTGGATCTGTGATTGGTTTTGGCCAGGAATATTGCTAACGAGTTGCAGTTTTTTGCAAGGTAGAGAGCATCGAGAGCATGGAAACAAAGAGACAGGTCATGTGAAATAGGACTGCAGTTGTGTGGTAGAGCGAGGGTTATGAGAATGTGGAGAAGAAAATCCCTACCGCCCCTCGCCTTCACTTTTCTGCAGTAAAGAACCAAGAGAATGACCTCGAATCCAGCGAGGGGATCCCGACTGGAGTGGGTGTTAGAGATGAGGTGGGACATATAGATTCTGATATGCCTGAGAATAATGAGCTAAAAATAAGGGTCAGACAAGAAAAATGTGTCATATAGGCAGTGACAGAGTCGGTTGAAGGTAAGTCCAAAATTGTGCATATGCCCAAAGGTTCGATGATCGAGTTTGCGATGGGATGCAAGAAGACTTGTCTATCTCTAATAAATAATTTTGTTGTTGGATAAGGTAATGCATGGGATGCATTGTAGGCAATCCATACTCTTATGAAGTGAAAAGGTGGTGTATGTAGCTATTGGCGCACATGGGTCTACATCCATTGATGGTGATTTGTTGCCTTAATGAGATGGTCTTGTGAAAGACATCCATGATTGACTGAAATTTTTGAGACATATAAGAGCAGTTTGCAATCAAGGGTTTTGGAAAGCACGCAAAGGAGAGTAGCAACATCAAAGAATTTTGCAATTAAGGAGAGAATTAATTGATGAACCATGTATCTGAAGAGAACTCCTACAGGACTAGCAGATACAACGTCTGGTGACCCATTTAATCTGGTAGATGGGTTCTTTTTATATGGACATTGATGTCATATGTACAAACACAACAATAATGAAAAAAAAAAACATTATTATAATGGAGTTAATTTTTGCATGTAAATGGGCATACTGCTGTAAGACCTGGTATGGCATGTGTACCCCTGGGTAATCACTGGTAAAGTCTAGGTTAGACCTAGGTGATAGGGGGGATTTCAAGTTACAAATTACCCTGGGTAAAAATTTGAGGGGGGAAGAGCTAGAGTGAGCGGGGTTGTCTCATTTAGCAGTTTTGGCTGGATTTAGTCAATAATACCCAAGTCAAGTTTAAGGGGGGAATTGTTAGGTAAAATTGACTCGGGATAGAGTCAATGTTTACTAGGGTAAATAGTAGTGGTTTTGGGGCACATGGTATTGTGCACCCATGGTTTTCAGCCCATGGTATTGCATGTAATGGAGCCTATAACAAGTTGGAAAGACTTCATTATAAGGTAGGCCTGGAGGTGAGTGGTGAAGACTCACTTGGTCGGATTGGCCAGGGTTTTGGTCAATGACTTAATGAAATTTCATTGGTCGGGTTTTGCCTTGGATTTAGGGTTTTCCCAAATAAACATCTATGTTTATGTTTATGATTTATTGCTCGCTATTTTTATATTTATTCCTCTCGGTAAATTCTTTATTAATATTTATCCTGTAAATTTCTAACAATAATCAAAAAAATTTTCACCCATTCTGTGTGAATGAAGAATCATTTTTGACTAATTGGGGAATTCTGGAGCCATTAGTGCAGAAAAAACAACCATTAGAGGCTTATAACTGCATGTATTTGCAAAATTTTGAGCATAATGAAAGATGGACATCCCATTGGGAGTTGGACCAGCAAATGTAGCCTAGAAGGGGTGAACTGATTCATCATGCCTGCTGTGTAAATGTTATGTGGTGACTTATTTCTCTATTTTACACTGCTGTTCAGTGTTATTTGTGCTTATTTCATGCTTCTAATTCACTAAAATTATCTACAATTCATGGTTAAAATCATCAAACCTTAAGCAAACTAATGAGACAAGTATGAACATGTTTATAAAATGAAAAGACACTTAGCACAACAAAACTAATACAGTCCTTTTAGATCAGATTGGTATCAGAGATAGAGTTTATTCTCTGGTGTTGTTTTGTGCAAATAACTGTTTAACAATTTTCAAGTTTTTAGATGCTTACTAGGCTTAAGCTCAAAAGAGGAGAAGGAAAATTGGTGGGAGCTGAAGGGTCTCAAGAAGAGCCAAAGCAAAGGAGAGAAATATTGACACAATCTCCACCACCTAGTTCACTTCCTAAGGAAGCAGAAGCTACTTTAATCACGTCTCATAGAGAAGGAGAAATCCATGAAGAAGCTGATCCCAAAGAGGAAGAAAGAGTGTTCAGGAAAGCATTCCTTGACATGACTGAGATGGTTAGAATCCTTTATCAAGAAAGGAATGAGAGACTAGAAGGAGAAGGATCCAAACTTCACAAGGAAGGATAGGGATCTTCAAGAGGTCACAATGATGAAGATAAGTCAAAGAAGGGAAATGGAGGAAATTGAGGCAGTGGAGAGCCATCATCCTCACCCTCATCATCATCATCCTCTACTTCTTCTTCAGTACATCAGCCACACAAGTCAAAGAACACTAGTAAAAGCCCTTTTTTAAAACTTGATGTTGAGTTTGAATTGCCAATGTTTATTGGTGAAGTCCATGGAGGAAAGATTAATAATTGGATTATGCAATTGGAGGTCTATTCGAGAATCCAGAACCTTCAAGATGATGATACCAAAATCCAATTAGCTTCATTGAGAATGGAAGGTGCAACACTTGTTTTGTGGGAAGCCAAGACAAAGCAGGAGATCAAGAAACATGGTAAGATTATTTTATCATGGTCAGATTTCATTACTGCAATAAAAAAACAGTTTTATCCATTAGCTCATATGTAGAAAGCCATAATGAACAAGCAAAACTTTAGGCAATTGAAGGGACAAAATGTGCAAGAATATACCCAAGAATTTAGGAGAAGAGATCTCTTATTAGGGGTAGATTTGCAGAGCCAAGATACTTTGCTCAAGTACATAGGAGGCTTACATACTTACCTTAAACAAACTATTCTCATGTTTAACCCCACAAGTCTAGATGAAGTATGTGTTCAGGCCACACATACAGAATCTAGAGGGAAGAACATTTTTGAAGAGGGTAGACAGAAACCTTTTAAGGGTAAAAACAAAGAGAAGAACTCAAAAGGTAAAAGCAAAAAGAATGCATCCGTTAAGAAAGAGGGAGAAAAATTGGTTTGTAAACATTGTTCAAAAGAAGGCCATGATGAAACTCGTTGTTGGAAATTACATCCTTAAATGAGGCCAAAGAAATACAATAACAAAAGGAAAAAGAAAACTGCAGCTACAACTCAACATGATTTAGGAGAAGATTCAGGTGATGAATCTAAGATTACAGCCATGGGATTGAAGAACATGAAGGGGAGAGAAATTGAAACTAAGCCCATACTATTACATCAAATTGTCACATACATGCTCCAAATGAAGAAGAAAGAATTGAACTGTTTCATGTGAGGATCATATCCAAGCATACCAAGATTGACACATTGTTTGAGAGTTGGTCACAAGAAAACTTAATCTCTGAATACTTGGTCAAGAAACTTAACCTTGAGGCCATACCACATCCAAAACCATATCCATTGGGTTGTATTTGTAAGGATGCAAATTTACAGGTTTCAAAGAAATGCGTATTGTGGTTTGCAATCACTGCACATTTTGTTGACACAGTTGAATTAGATGTGGTTCTGCTTGACATAACAGGTATTGTGCTGTGGAGTCCTTACTTGTATGACAGGAAAGCGATATTCCATCGCTATGAGAACAAATACCATTTATTGAGATATGGCAAGGAGTACATTGTTAGAGCACATCGCAAGAAGACAAACATTGCTATGGTAAATGCTAGACAGGTAAAGAGGCTGGTAAATTCAAGTAAGAATTTTTTTCTTGTAATGATTAAGCCTAAAGCTGATGTTAATTATGCTTCATTTGAGGGATGTGATCCTAAGTTGAAATCATATTTGTATGATGTAGTTAATGCACATCATGAGATGTTTCAGGAGCCAACAATATTGCCGCCAAAAAGAGAGATTCAACATGAGATTCGGTTGCAGCAAGATTTCCCTCTTCCAAACATCGGTATGTATCACATGTCAATAATGGAGAATGATGAAATAAAGAGGAAAATCAAAGAGATGTTGGATAAAGGAATCATAAGACCAATCACATCGCCATGCGGTTCACCCATAAGCTTGATACCAAAGAAAAATGGGACTTGGCGCATGTGTGTAGACTTCCGAGCTTTGAACAAGATAACTGTAAAGAATCGTTACCCACTACCAAGGATAGATGATTTTCTTGATCAGTTGAAAGAAGCAAAGTTTTTCACTAAGTTATATTTACGAAGTGGATATCATCAAGTAAGAAATGCAGAAAGTGACATATGGAAAACTGCATTCAAAACCAAACAAGGACTCTTTGAGTGGTTAGTTATGCCATTTGGTTTGTGTAATGCACCAGAAACTTTCATGCGTGTTATGGATAGTGTTTTGCGTCCATTCCTTGATGAATTTGTGATTGTGTAATTAGATTGCATATTTATTTTTAGCAAAACAAGAGAAGAACATGTCTTGGATGTGAATAGAGTGCTTGATATTTTGAAGAAAGAGAAATTGTTTCTAAGATGTCAAAGTGTGAGTTTGGAAAGACTTATTTGGTTTATTTGGGACATATTGTAGAAGGAGAGTTGAGAATTGATCCTTCTAAAGTGGAAGCCATTGTGAATTGGTTCACACCCAAAATAGTTACCGAGGTAAGAAGTTTCTTAGGTGCAACTCAATATTGGAGAAAGTTTATTGCTAACTTTTCTTCCATCGCAGCTGCTATGCATGTAGTGACAAGTGTGAAGAAAGGCTTCCAATGGGGAGGCAAAAAAAAATAAGCTTTCGAAGCTTTAAAAGACAAGATCAGTTCAGCTCCAATCCTTGCATTACCAAATTTGAGACAACCATTCAAGATACAAACAGATGCTAGTGCTTATTCCATGGGCACAGTACTTTTGCAGCATGGTAAACCTATCGCTTTTCATTTTGAAACATTTAATGGTGCTGTGACAAATTATCCTACATATGAAAAAGAAATATATGCGTTGGTACAAAGTGTCAGGAAGTGGAAACACTACTTGATGGGTAAATATACTATTGTGCATATCGATCACCAACCATTACAGTACTTGTAGTCGCAAACAAAATTGCAGCAATCACGACATTTCATATGGATGGGATTTCTTCAACAGTTTCACTTGGTTATAAGGTACAAGAAAGACATTTTCAACAAAGTTGTTGATATGCTTTCAAGATCAATAATTAGTGCATCTACTTTACTAAAAAATGATTCTATTGTACATAAGATTTACATAGAACAATATGCACATGATGTTGATTTTCAAGATATGTATGCTAGTTTGAGTGAAGAGAATCCAGTAGAAGAAAAAGATTATCACATGCATAACAAATTGTTGTTTCATTTGGGTAAGCTGTGTATACCACAAGGAGAGAGGCTAAGTGTCAAGAGAGAAGCTAATTCATCTCTTATTATTGGACACTTTGGGGTAAGCAAAACAATGGACTATTGGCCTCACATGATAGATAGCGTGTCGCATTTTATAAGAGTTTGTTCTATGTGTGCAACAAGTAAGCCTAGTAATAGGAAACTTGGGTTGTACATGCCACTACCGGTACCATCAAGGCCATGGGAGAGTGTCCCAATGGAATTTGTTGGAGGTCTACCTATGTCAAGAAAACATCATGATTATCTTTATGTAGTTGTGGATAGATTCAGTAAAATGTGTATACTTATGCCATGTAAAAAAACCATTATTACTGAACTTTATTTTCAACATGTTTGGGTTCATTTTGGATGGCCAACTTCTATTGTTAGTGATAGGGATTCCAGGTTCATTCCGATTTTTTTTTCCAATTTATGGAGTATGATGGACACAAAGTTGAAAAAGAGTATTGCTTTTCATCCACAAACCGATGGAAAAACCGAGGTGGTGAACATAAATTTTGTGCATCTATTGAGAGGATATTGCAACAAACATCCTAAGTTGTGGGATGAGCAACTGCATTACATTCAACACGCTTAAAACCAGGCAAAGCACTCTTCAACTCAAACATCACCTTTTGAAGTACACTTTGGGTATTTTCCAAAATCGCCATTAGACTTCATCTTTGGTAAGGATGTTGCAATTGATGGCCATAGTGACATTGACAAGGCTCGAAAGTTCATTGAGCAAATTTAGACTATACATCAATAAGTTCAAGAACAGTTTGAGAAAAGTCAAAGAAAATACAAAGAGAGGCATGACAAACAGAGAGTTGATCACAAGTTTCAAGAGGGAGATGAGGTATGGTTGCACATTAGCAAATAAAGGATGCAAGGGGAAGGTAAAAATCTCAAACCCATTCGATATGGTCCATTCAAGATCATAAAGCAAGTTAGTAATAATGCATTTCAACTTGACTTGCCTTCATATATGCAAATGTATTTAGTTGTTAATGTTGAAAAATTACATTTGTATGAGCCAACTTTGATCAATGATCAAGGAAGTGATGTTCAACTACCTTCTATTGAATATTTCTCGCTAGAATTTTTGGATGAGCTCAAGGAAGATACAATTCTTGACAGGAGGACAAGAGCATCCAAGAGGGGAAGTGTTGACTACCTTTGAGTTGGGCTCAAAGGCACTAAGCCAAGCAAGGAAAAGTGAATGGAGGTTGGAAAGGTGAGGGAGCTGTATCCTCATCTACTGAACATGTAATCAAGTCTTTTGGGGTCCAAAAGCTTCCCAATGGGCAGGAGTGATCAGGAGTTCATAAATTTTGCTCAAAATGAAAATTTATAGGATTGGGTTGAAACTAGGATGGTTGCATAGATCTTTTCTTCTTGATTCTGTTGCCGCAAACGGTTCGCAAAACCGATGTCGTATGAGGGAGATATCATGTTCTGATCGAAATCCCAAAAAGGTAAAATTTGCGACAGGGTTGACTGGGATGCTCAGTCAACAAGGTGAATGCACAGTCTGTAAAATGAATATTTTATATAATATTCCTTCCTCAAATCCAACCACAGGTGTCATATTATTATTGGATAGTTGGTTGTATGTTGTTTTTTTGGGCCAATTAGGGGGTGACACGTGGCCAACCCTGAGGCCGCCACGTGTCCCCCAACTGGCATGTTAAAATTTTGGGGAGAGGTCCGCAGGGCTCGACCCCGCGACCTCCGGCAGAGAAACACATGACACAAATTCCCGAGATGCATGTTGAATCTTAACTATCAATGGAGTTGACTTATTGTTAAGGTTGAATGAAGTCGCATTTGGGGGTTGGGGACTGCCAGCGGTGATGGAGGTTGGTCACATAACAAACGTAAACCGTCACAGTAATGTAACCTTCGATAGTTCGCAAACTCCACAGATTTAATATTAATATATGTCACATGCCATGTTTCACGGTTAGCTTTTCCGCATGGTTGCAATGGTCAGTGTTAACCCTCCACCAAACCCACAGTTTAAGACTTATCCACTATGGTTTCCACCTGGAGTTCCGCCAACAACGTGGTTTGTAAGCCATGGTTTGGGTTCGCATGTGGCCACCCAACCACTTACGTTAAATTCAACGGTTAAGTTCAGCGAGATTTTTGGCAGCGCACCCAAAAGTGCGGAAATCCACTATTTTGACTTCAGTTAAGTGGAGTCCTCCACATTTAGTGGAGCTTTTCTAGGTGTAACTGAGAAAATGAGTAGGAGACTCAATTTTTGCCCATTCTGAGTGAATGAAGAGTCATTTTTGACTAATTGGAGAATTCTGAAGCCATTGGTGCAGAAAAAACAACCATTAGAGGTCTGTAACTACATGTATTTGCAAAATTTTGAGCATAATGAAAGATGGATATGCCATTGGGAGCTGGACCAACAGATGTAGCCCAGGAAGGGTAAACTGCTTCATCATGCCTGCTGTGTAAATTTTATGTGGTGACTTATTTCTCTGTTTACACTACTGTTCAGTGTTATTTGTGCTTATTTCATGCTTCTAATTCACTAAAATCATATACAATTCATGTATAAAATCATCAAACCTTAAGAAAACTAATGAGACAAGTATGCACATGTTTATAAACTGAAAATACACTTAGCACAACAAAACTAATACAGTCCTTTTATATCATTCGTTGACAAAGATATTCAGGCCCCGACCAGATGTCAGAGAGTGGTTGGATTCAAACACATCAAGTTACATGCCACCAAGAAAAAGGTGGTGTCTGAAAAAACTTAACGGAGGATACAGAGGTAAAGCAATGGAGCCGAAGCACCAAGTTAGAGGTGGCAGCAACAACAACATCAACAACCCATAAACCTCCACCAGTGATTGTAGCAATTGAAACTGAAGTCTTTACAGGGCCTTGAGGTCATAAAATAATCAAGACACTTCTGCCATAGTAGGAGCCATTTGGATTGATTCGAGTTTTCAAAAGAGTATGAGTCCTTGTTCGATCCCGAGATAGCCTAAGAGAAAAAAAAATTTAGACATGTGGATGCCTATCCTACATCCCATAATATATCAACACAATATGAACAATAATATACAGTGAAATGATTCTATGAGAGCATCATGTGAGAGGGCATAAAGAACATTATATATTAAAGAGCATGTGAACACTATATCAGAAAAATCCTCGCACCAAAATGTCCCAAGACGAAGACCGTAAGAAGACCCCGAGTACACCCAAGACGGTCCAACACACAAAGATACCCTGGTATTCCTTAGCTATCCAAATGAGTAAAAATCTCCAAAGGCGGCGATGGAAAAACATAGAAACTTGCCTTTTCTTAACTTTTTGCAGTTACAGTTTTGTCCATGTAGCAAGGAATATAGAGCTCCAAACCACTTATTCTGCAGATCCTCAACCTGAAAATAAAAAAAAGTTGTGTATAGACTCAACTAAAGGAAAATATTACCTCTGAAAGTTACGTTTGCATTATTTTGTGAAATGAAACCATAGTGAATGCCATTTCCCTCAAAAATTCAATGTAGAAAGCCAATAAAATATTACTGCATACAAGAGTTTTCCTATTAGAACAAATTTTGCACGACCCACCAACATTTTTCTTCATGCATTTCATTTGTCTTCCTTCGTCGAGGATGGGATGAAGGAATGGGATTGTTCATTCGCTGGCAGCTTAGAGCAGTAAGTGAATAAAGTGCATAAGACTATAGAAAGTGCATAAGACTATAGAAAGTGCATAAACATAAATAGATAACTGCAAGAGGGCGTGCGCACAGAAGAAAAGGAGAAAATTCATTTTTAAGTGGTGGACGAAATGCATGCTACAATAGATAAGGCAGAGTTACGAGCAATGATGTTAAGATTGAATCATGTTCTCAATCTCATCGATTATTTTCCGGATGACTCAAACAGGGTGAAGAATACTCCAACGTGCATGCAGAAGAAGTGGAAACACAAGTAATTGCAAAATTGGAATAATTTTGTTTTTACCAAGTTTACTTATCAAAATATTATTTTGAAGAGTGCCCAAAAGAAAGGGAGAGTGAGAAAGAATGTGTGAAATTCCTATGAAAATTGATTGATTTTTCCATTTAAAGGGATTTTAGATACAAATGAGTTTGGAATATTTATAAATGTGCATTATCTATTAAGAAAAAATTAAAGAATTTTTTTTTACATAAATAATAAGTTAAGAAAGGATTTTTGAAGTTATGGAGAAATTTTAGATTTAATAATTGAAAAGAATATAAGTTTAGGAGGGAAGAGGTGAGTGTCTATTTTCTTTTTTGAGAGAATTCTATCTGAAAAAATCATCGTATGCGACCATCATGGATGAGTTCTTCACGCCCTGTACGCCTCTAATTGGAATTTGACAGCATTCGATGAACAATATTCAAACAACCTAGCTTGTAATTTTACTTTTAAAATTGGTTAAAACTGGCAGGAATTTAAAATTTCATAACTTAAATTGTTTTTAAAATTTTATTTTTTGAATTTTAAAACCATCAGAGTTATCAGTTTTTAATAAAATATAAATAAATATGATTTTTTTGAAAAATGTAAATAATGATTTACCCTAAAATGGTAAAAATAAGTGTATATGAAAGGTTTAGTAACTATCTCTTATTAAAAAAAGTAATTGATAGAACACACTTTAATATAATTTTAAATTAATATGTATTAAAAATTAATATAAAAATTTAACATATTAATAACTTAATAAGTTTCATAAACTTCATAGAATTTTCAAGTCAAAGTTTTATTTGACCAAAATAAATTAAAAAATATAAAAAAGCGTGACGATGCTGACCAAAATCTAGTTCAGGCACGCCCAAATCTTTCCACCATTTGCAGATGCATGTTTCAATGATTTTAGCACTCAAATCCATGTCGGTCGTATCTTAAATAATAACGAGTGACAATTAATTTTTTCCCCGGAAAAATCCTAGCTTCTATTAATAAAATAAAAGTTACATGACATTGTATATGCTAAGTGCATATTCATATTAGCTTTAAAGATGGCTATAGATAGCAGTAAAGTAGCAAAATATAAATACATTTGATATGTGTTTTCATAAATACATGTTGTATAACAACGATCAAAAGTCTGTATAAAAAAATGCAATAATTAACCGGAACAAAAATACTAAACAACAGCAGTCCCCGATGGGGATTCACCCCATCCAGTGATTAGGTATGAAAGGACGATGAAAGTACTAATAAAATGTGTGTTCATTCTACTCCTGTATCTCCATGTGGGTATTCAATAAGTGCGTCGCCTCCTTGGATAGGAGATCGGAAATTGCATTTCTCTCCCTGTAAATATGTTGACAAGAAATGTGATCAAAATGTGTTTTGTACTGTAAAACTTCATCCAAAATATTTTGTAGTGTGTGCATGTGACATGTTTATTGTTGATTAAACCACTCAATGATAATTGTGGAGTCGCCAAATATTTGTAGATCATGACAATTCTTGGTGATAGAAAATTGTAGGAGATATAACAGACATGAGAGCTCAATAAAATTATTGGTGCCACGTCCAAGACTGATCTTGACTTTGTAAAAATGGTGAGGTGTGAGATGAAGAAGGAAACCACCTCCACAACCGTGTACTTGTGTAGATCCATCAAAGTATGCCCAAGGAAGGGACATATCAATATGTTCAGGGGAGATAACCCGGGGAAGTGGAGGTGGAGGACCATCAGGAATCGTATGGTAAATGGAAATGATGCGAGCAACAGATGAAGGCCAATGATGTGGTGTATTATGGAAGATGGTCCAATTGCGGGCCATCCATATGCTCCAATAGATTAAGATAGGCAGATTATGCAACTTGTGGGGGTTAGCAGATAGCCCATGCAATAGGTACAAACATCCCCTCCCAACGAAGGTTGTGGTTAACGGATGAATTGATAAGGTGCCAAATTTCTTGAATGTCTGTGCAGTAGAGAAAGAGATGTAAAGTGTCTTCAACAACCACATTACATAGTGGGCATCTATTAGGACCAATATATGAGTGTTTCTCAAGGTTGGCCCCCGTGGGTATTTTATCAATGAGAATGCACCACATGAGGATCCTAGCTTTTGTAGGTCCCTTTAATTTCCAAATAGTGTGCCACCATGGAAGTAAGGAGGCAGGCTTGTGAGTGCTGTATATGTGAATATATCCCTCTTTAGGAGTGTATTTTCCATGTTTTGAGATAGGGGTGAAATCGCGAAGTTGGGAAACACTTTTTGGCGGACGACTAGAATTTGGGAGAAAATTTTAATTTCTCGTTTGAGAAAATAGTCAACTCTATTTCTCGACCGAGAGTTTTAAAAACTCTCATCCGAGAGTTTTATTGGGTTTAATCGAAGTTAAAAATCTCTCGGATGAGAGTTATGTATTTTCTCGTCCGAGAGTTTTATTGACGGAAACTCTCGGGAAGACTTTCGAACGAGAGTTAAAAAAACTCTCGGATAAGAGTTTTGAAAACTCTCATCCTAGAGTTTTTTCAACTCTCATCCGAGAGTTTTATTCCTATAATAAAACGCCAAAATTATTAAGTTGTTAGAATTGGTACTCTATTTTATATAAAACTCTCGGTACTTTAGAATTGGTAATTTATATAATTTTAATAGTACTTTATTAAAATTAAAAAATGATAAAAAATAATAAAATTGTAATTTTATTTTAAATTATTTTATTATTATTAATGATAAAAAATACATGAAGATTTAATTAAATAAAATTTGTTACAATATTTTGTAATATCAATATTATATAAAAAAATAAATTTTTTTTATATAAAACTAGTTGATATATTAATATAAATAAAATAAAATTCTAAAACATAAATCAAAATAAAAACAACTATATATATATATATAATATTTTTTTTGAAATTAATGAATAAATTTAAATTTAAAAAACAATTGACTAAATGCAATGAGGTGATAAAGGAGACAATGCATAACACCTTAATATCATTATAAATTCTTGGAAATCTCGAGAACATTTTGAAGTGAGATGAGCTTCTTGGAATGGGTCACTTTATCATCCACTTCAGTTTCACACGATTAACTTGAAAGGAAGTCTATTTTCCTAGGTATGGATGTAAGGGGATAATAAATATTATTTGAACATTGAGTGAGATGCCCTTCTTGGAATGGGTCCTCTTATATTCCACTTTAGTTTCACAAGATTAAATTGAAATGAAGTTTATTTTCCTAGGTATGGATGTAAGGGGATAAAGAATATTATCCGAAAAGGAAATGAATGTTAAGTGTGACATTCCAAGCAGAAGTGTATGGGATTGGAGAATTATGTTATTGCAGAAAACTAACCCTTGACCCCTTAAACCCTAATTCCTAACCCCTAAACCCTTAACTCGCTAAACCCTAAACCTCTAAACCCTTAACCACTAACCCATTTACCCCCACTAAACCTCTAAATCCCTAACCCATTTAACCCCTAAACCCTAAACCTCTAAACCCTTAACCTCTAAACCCTTAACCCCTACACCTAACACGTTAACCCCTAACCCATTTAAGCACCTAAACCCCAAAACCCCTAACTCCTAACCCCTAAAATCCTTAACTGCTAAATCCCCTAACCCCTAAACCTCTAAACCAATCCTAACCCATTTAACCCCCTAAAACCTAAACCCCTAACCCCTTAAACCCTAATTCCCAACCCATAACCCTTGACCCCTTAAACCCTATTTCCTAATCCCTAAACCCTTAACCCCTAACCCCTTAAACCCTAATTCCTAACTCCTAACCAATTCAACACCCTAAACCCCTAAAAACATAACCCATTTAAGTGTGGATTCCATTTAAGCCCCAAAACCCTAACCCCTAACCCCTAAAATCCTTCACTGCTAAATCCCCTAACCCCCTAAACCTCTAAACCTGTAACCCATTTAAACCCCTAAAACCTAAACCTCTAAACCCTTAATCCCTAGCCCCTTAAACCCTGATTCCCAACCCCTAACCAATTCAACACCCTAAACCCCTAAAAACCTAACCCATTTAACCCCATTAACCCCTAACTTCTAACCCCTAAAATCCTTAACTGCTAAATACCCTAACCCCCTAAACCTCTAAACCAACCCTAACCCATTTAACCCCCTAAACCCTAAACCTATACCCCTTAAACCCTAATTCCCAACCCATAACCCATTCAACCCCTTAAACACCTAAACCTCTAACCCCTTAACCCTTGACCTCTTAAACCCTAATTCCTAACCCCTAACCCATTTAACCCCCTAAACCCTAAACCTCTAAACCCTTAACCCCTAACCCATTTACCCCCTCTAAACCTCTAAACCCCTAACCCATTTAACCCCTAAACCCTAAACCTCTAAACCCTTAACCCCTACCCCTAACCCGTTAACCCCTAACCCATTTAAGCCCATAAACCCCAAAACCCCTAACCCCTTAAACCCTAATTCCCAACCCATTTAACCCCCTAAACCCTAAACCCCTACCCCTAACCCGTTAACCCCTAACTTCTAACCCCTAAAATCCTTAACTGCTAAATCCCCTAACCCCCTAAACCTCTAAACCAACCCTAACCCATTTAACCCCCTAAACCCTAAACCTATAACCCATTAAACCCTAATTCCCAACCCATAACCCATTCAACCCCTTAAACACCTAAACCTCTAACCCCTTAACCCTTGACCCCTTAAACCCTAATTCCTAACCAGGCTAACGCATTTAACCCCCTAAACACTAAACCTCTAAACCTTTAACCCCTAACCCATTTACCCCCACTAAACCTCTAAAACCCTAACCCATTTAACCCCTAAACCCTAAACCTCTAAACCCTTAACCCATACCCCTAAACCGTTAACCCCTAACCCATTTAAGCCCTAAACCCCAAAACCCCTAACCACTTCAACACCCTAAACCCCTAAAAACCTAACCCATTTAAGAGTGGCTCCATTGAACCCCCAAAACCCTAACCCCCAACCCCTAAAATCCTTCACTGCTAAATTCCCTAAACCCCTAAACCTCTAAACTTGTAACCCATATAACCCCCTAAACCCTAAACCTCTAAACCCTTAACCCCTAACCCCTTAAACCTTAATTCCCAACCCATAAATCTTGACCCCTTAAACCCTAATTCCTAACCCCTAAACCCTTAACCCCCTAAACCCTAAACCTCTAAACCCTTAACCCCTAACCCATTTACCCCCAATAAACCTCTAAACCCCTAACCCATTTAACCCCTAAACCCTAAACCTCTAAACCCTTAACCCCTACCCTAACCCGTTCCCGTAACCTCTAACCCATTAACAAACCCCACAAACCCCAAAACCCTAACCAATTCAACACCGTAAACCCTTAAAAACCTAACCCATTTAAGTGTGGATTCCATTTAACCCCCAAAACCCTAACCCTAACCCCTAAAATCCTTCACTGCTAAATCCCCTAACCCCCTAAACCTCTAAACCTGTAACCCATTTAACCCCCTAAACCCTAAACCTCTAAACCCTTAACCCCTAACCCCTAAAACCCTAATTCCCAACCCCTAACCAATTAGAAACCCTAAACCCCTAAAAACTTAACCCATTTAACCCCATTAACCACTAACTTCTAACCCCTAAAATCCTTAACTGCTAAATCCCCTAACCCCCTAAACCTCTAAACCAACCCTAACCCATTTAACCCCCTAAACCCAAAACCTATAACCCCTTAAACCCTAACTCCCAACCCATAACCCATCTAAACCCTTAAACACCTAAACCTCTAACCCCTTAACCCTTGACCCCTTAAAGCCTAATTCCTAACCCCCTAAACCCTAAACCTCTAAACCCTTAACCCATACCCCTAACCCGTTAACCCCTAACTTCTAACCCCTAAAATCCTTAACTGCTAAATCCCCTAACCCCCTAAGCCTCTAAACCAACCCTAACCAATTTAACCCCCTAAACCCTAAACCTATAATCCCTTAAACCCTAATTCCCAACCCATAACCCATTCAACCCTTTAAACACCTAAACCTATAACCCCTTAACCCTTGACCCCTTAAACCCTAATTCCTAACCCCTAACCCATTTAACCTCCTAAACCCTAAACCTCTAAACCCTTAACCCCTAATCCATTTACACCCACTAAACCTCTAAACCCCTAACCCATTTAACCCTTAAACTCTAAACCTCTGAACCCTTAACCCCTACCCCTAACCCGTTAACACCTAACCCATTTAAGCCCCTAAACCCCAAAACCCCTAACCAATTCAACACCCTAAACCCCTAAAAACCTAACCCATTTAAGTGTGGATTCCCTTTAACCCCCAAAACCTCAACCCCCAACCCCTAAAATCCTTGGAGCTTAATCCCCTCTCCTAAGCCTCCTTTGTAACCCATATAACCCCCTAAACCCTAAACCTCTAAACCCTTAACCCCTAACCCCTTAAACCCTAATTCCAAACCCATAACCCTTGATCCCTTAAACCCTAATTCCTAACCCCCAAACCCTTAACCCCCTAAACCCTAAACCTCTAAACCCTTAACCCCTAACCCATTTACCCCTACTAAACCACTAAACCCATAACCCATTTAACCCCTAAACCCTAAACCTCTAAACCCTTAACCCCTACCCCTAACCCATTTAAGCCCCTAAACCCCAAAACCCCTAACCCCTTAAACCCTAATTCCCAACCCATAACCCTTGACACCTTAACCCTTGACCCCTTAAACCCTAATTCCTATCCCCTAAACCCTTAACCCCTAACCCCTTAAACCCTAATTCCCAACCCCTAACCAATTCAACACCCTAAACCCCTAAAAACCTAACCCATTTAAGTGTGGATTCCATTTAACCCCCAAAACCCTAACCCTAACCCCTAACCCCTAAAATCTTTTACTGCTAAATCCCCTAACCCCCTAAACCTCTAAACCTGTAACTCATTTAACCCCCTAAACCCTAAACCTCTAAACCCTTAACCCCTAACCCATTAAACCCTAATTCCCAACCCCTAACCAATTTAACACCCTAAAACCCTAAAATCCTAACCCATTTAAGTGTGGATTCCATTTAACCCCCAAAACCCTAACACCTAACCTCTAAAATCCTTCACTGCTAAATCCCCTAACCCCCTAACCCTATAAACGTGTAACCCATTTAACCCCCTAAACCTTAAACCTCTAAACCCTTAACCCCTAACCCCTTAAACCCTAATTCCCAACCCCTAACCAATTCAACACCCTAAACCCCTAAAGACCTAACCCATTTAACCCAATTAACCCCTAACTTCTAACCCCTAAAATCCTTAACTACTAAATCCCTTACCCCCCTAAATCTCTAAACCAACCCTCACCCATTTAACCCCCTAAACCCTAAACCTATAACCCCTTAAACCCTAATTCCCAACTCATAACCCATTCAACCCATTAAACACCTAAACCTCTAACCCCTTAACCCTTGACCCCTTAAACCCTAATCCTAACCCCTAACCCATTTAACCCCCTAAACCCTAAACCTCTAAACCCTTAACCCCTACCCCTAACCCATTTAAGCCCCAAAACCCAAAAACCCCTAACCCATTTGACCGCTTAAACCCTAAACCTGTAAACCCCTAACATATAAACCCCTAAACCCTAAACATATAAACCCCTAAACCCTAAACATATAAAAGCCTAAACACGTAAACCCCTAACATATAAACCCCTAAACCCTAAACATATAAAACCCTAAACATATAAACCCCTAAAACTTTTGATTAAAACATTTAATAAAACTCTCGGCCGAGAGTTTTCTAAACTCTCGGCCTAGAGTTTTCTAAACTCTCGTCCTAGAGTTTTCTAAACTCTCGTCCTAGATTTTTCTAAACTCTCGTCCTAGAGTTTTCTAAACTCTCGGCTGAGAGTTTCATCGGGTAAACTCTCGGGCACAAACTCTTGTCCGAGAGTTTTTTAAACTTTCAGCCGAGAGTTTGGCTGTGCTGTTAAATGTAACTTTAGGTGGGTTAAACTCTCGATCAAGAGTTTTATAAATTTCTCATCCAAGACATTATCTCGGCCGAGAGTTTCTGGTCAACGAAAAGCCCAGAAAATTCTGCAGTTTTCAGGGACCTGCAACTTTGGAGGGGCAGAACACCTAAAAAAAAAATGTTATATGTCGGACCAAGTACCATTAGATTCATCTCTGAATCTAGTTTCTGATGATATGAGATTTGTGGAGTTTCATTAAAAAATTCAATTTTTTATTAATTTTTTACTAAATTGTGTCACTGTGGAATTTCATTGTTCGAAAAATTGCACTGAATGAAAATTCAATAACTTTCAAATGATGAAACCAAAAAATTCAGAAAAATCATATTGCATTTCTTCTCCCTGTCTACTTCAAAAGGGTACTCTCATTTTTCTTATTGACGATCACATTGAAAAGAAAATCTATGGATCATAAAATGTACTGAATCATCACTGTTTTTTTGTCTTTGTCCATTTCAAAAAATAATAAAAAATAGTAATTTAATCTGAAAATTACCGAAAAATAGTTTGTGCACTAGTGCAATATATGCAAATTATGATGCTATGGTTTTTTTCCAAAAAATGAATAACCTTCCCTAAAAAAAGTTATGGATCATAAAATGACTATTTATGTTTGGCTGAAAATTTCAGGTATATGTAGTTAGTAAACAATAAATTTACGCCTCTATATGTCAAATTTTTTTTTTTTAAATTTTAAATATGGGTATGGAGGTAAGACAATTCTCTACAATTCTTGTTTTTATGTCAAATCATAATTTGCAATAAAAATACGAGTTTAGTGGAGTTGAAGTTGAAAAACATAGAAAACTACAATTTTCAACATCAAAAAAGGGCAAAAAGTGTTTCCCAACTTCACATTTTCACCCATAGTCCATATCGTTTCATCTTCCTGATCAATAATTCTGACCCGTGAATCTCTTAATGCATCCATATAGGAGGTCCAAGTCACCGCCCATTTTTGTTGAAGATGTAAATCCAAAATGTCTAACCATCCTTGTGAAAATAAAGTGGAACGATTTCTGTCAGCAATATGACTTAGTTTGTGAAATCCAACACGATTGAGGGAGTCAATAAGTGTAGGCGGGAGAAGATGTGCATTTCTGCATCTCGACCAAGGGTCCCAGCCAATGCGTACCCTAGATCCATTGCCAATTTTCGATGCCAAACCAGAGCTGATGTGCCGAATAGAGCCTTGTACAACGCACCAACTCATAGAGCATATACGGTGGTGAACAGGTATTTTGTGGAGCCATTCAAGCATGCTGAGGGATGTATGTACTTTTTTATGACCACCTTGGTCCACAAGTCATTGCCAATGAGAATCATCCATCTGAGTTTAGCAGCAAGTGCCTATGCAACGGTCGGAATATCTTTGATTCCCCACCCACCCCAATGCTTAGGTAGAGCAATTGTGTCCATTTCATCCAGGCAAAGGTGTGTCCTTCTTTAGCGTCGAGCCAGAGAAATTTTTGACAAATCATCTGTATCCTGTGTAGTATGCCTTTTGGTATCCAAGCCAAGGAAATCTAGTAGAACGAAATGGCATCTAAGATAGATTTGATAAGTATCAGCCGACCAACCCTGGATAGCTAGCGATGGCACCAATTGTACAGTATTTTTTTCGATCTTAGTGATAAGCCAATTCCAGTCTACAGTTTTATAGCTAACAGGTTTAAGAAAAAATCCCAAGTATTTCAATTCATTTTCAAACCTGGTAACGGTGAATGGGAATATCTACTGTGCATAATGGATCTTGTGTGGAGGGCATCCATGAAATGTCAATGTAGATTTGCTGTCATTACATTGTATTCCAGTGGCAGTACAAAAAAGTAGTAATATAGATGTCACCACTGTAGAGTCACCTTATGTTCCATTGAGAAAAATGATAATGTCATCAACACAGTTCTCTGAAATACGAATGCCTTTCAATTTTTCTATATCCCTTTCATCGATAATACACCTACTAAGACCCTCCATAATCAGGAGGAAGAGAAGGGGGGATAGAGGACAGCCTTGACGAAGTCCCTGTTCAGCATGAAAGAAATCTATTGCAGCCCCATTAATGAGTATGCTATAGGAAACTGAGGTGATGCAGTACATGATCCAATTAATAACCTATATAGGAAATCCAAGATGTGTGAGAAGCATACAAATGTAGAGCCAATTGGCTTGGTCAAATGATTTTTCCAGATCAATCTTGAGGATCATCCCTTTGATCTTCTTAGTGTGCATAGAATGTAGACCTTGTTATGCAATGCCAATGGCATCGTGGATCTGTCGATGTTCAAGGAATGCAAATTGTTCAGGTGAGATGAAATTAGATAAGATGGCTTGAGCCGATTAGCAAGAAGCTTAGCCATAATCTTGTAGATACAATTGCATAAAGAAATTGAGCGAAATTCCTTGAATGTAGAGGGATGATCTGATTATTAGGGTGATAAACGTAGAATTAAAAGCCTCATAGATGCACCCAGATTGCCGGGTCTCTTCCACAACCTCCAATAATTCCTGTCCCAGCATCTCAAAGAATGCTAGATAAAACTCCACAGACCATCCATCAGGTCTAGGACTCTTATCCTTTTTGAACCATGTAAGGACATATTCTAATTCCCCCATCATTACAGGTGCTAGGAGTTCTTCAGCAGATGGGGGATCAACATATCTGGGAAATAAGGAGGCCACCGTGATAATCTCAGCCAATGAGGGTTGCAAAGGTGCCTTATAGATATCTCTAAAGTGAGTAATACCTTTCTGTGCAAGTTGTGTGAAAGTAGAAGCGCAGGTGCCATCCTCATTTGCGAGTTCCCAAATGGTATTGATGGCTTTTCGACCCCTTGCAAATTGATGGAAGAATTTAGAGTTTTCATCTCCAACTTTTATCCAAGTGGCATGAATTTTTAGCCTCTAGACTTCATCCTGATTTTGGAGGATCTTTTGACGATCAGATTCCAACTTTATAAGATGTGATTTCATAGCTTCTGTCACAAAGCCTCCCCCAATAGAGCTCTCCAGTTTGTGAATATCCTGTTCAATTGTAGAGAGGTAAGAATCCTCCATTATTTTCTTGTTCTTTTCCCAAGTTATTGACTGCTTTTTAATGGAAATAAGTTTGTGTGAAATAATGGAGGATGACATTTGTATGCCCTATTAGCCACCTATAAAATTTGTCATATCAAATGGTGGCTAAATCATTTTTGAAGCCTTCAAGAAACAATTTTATTGCCAAATTGTTGGTTCTTAAAGTCTTATGTAGATGACTTATCCTTGAGTTAATCTTCACTGCTGTTTCCCTCTCAATTATGAAAAACTGCTGTTTTCCTTGAAGAAAAGACTACTGCAAAAACTCCATTTTCCCCTCATTTTACCCCTCCTTTCACTCATAATTAATCTCCATTTTATCCCCTTCTTTCCCCATGAATTTCCTCTATTTCTCCTCATTTCCCTTCTTCCTTTCATAAAAACTCTTTTGATAAGGTTTAAAACTCCTTTTTTGCCTTATCAGAAGCTTTCAAATCCTTTGAAAATCATAAAAATGAGCCTTTTTTGTGCTAAAGGCTTTAGCCCCGTTTGACTAAGCCCGAAACCACTTCCCCACCATGCGACTTGGCGCTGGAACCAAGCATTAAAGCCCGAAGCACTTATCGCAATCAGAACTTTCGACGAGCGCATTCCTTTTGTTGCGTTAAAATCCCCCGATGCGATTGGCCCCTTTGTTATAACCCCCGATCCCTTGTTCTCTTTGTAAAACCATGAGCCCCGCAATTGGGCGCTAAACATATAAATAAACCCTCCCCGAAGCCAATTTCCCTTTGTATTTTATTAAAAGCCCCATTTTTTCATATTATAAAGATTCCCGACGGTTCATTGGTTGGGCGAACCTCCACCGTTGATCTTAAACCAATCAATGAACGACAAAATCTCGCATCGGAGATTTCATTGGGTGCGTTTGAATATTTTATTGCCCCCTCCAATTGGAAATCACCCGATGGCTTCTCAGCCATCGATCTTCCCCGCCAGGCCTAGATCCGATGGCCCACATGGCCCTTTTTCATAAGCCCATCCCTCTGCCTGTTACCTCCGATTCATTCTCCGCCGTCGATCTGATCCTCAAATAAACGGTCTACGTTCAATCGCATCGGCGCTCTTTTCCCTTTGCCCCTGCTGATCACAATATTCCGATTGTATCTAGGCTGCCCATACAATAAGATCCGATGGTCCAGATCGTTTCTCCCTTCCCTTTGTTATTTTTCATGAGCCCGCTGTATAAAGTTTTAAATGGATCTCCGTCGTTGATCTCTGTAGATCAACGACTCACATTAACCCTTTCTCCGCTTGGCCCCTGCCTCATATGTTATTTCATTAGCCCAAGATTGAATCTGGGCCATCCATATTGAAGATCCAATGGTCCAGATTCATCCCGATAGGCCCAAATCCTTTTGGTCCTACCCTTCCTAGATCAAATCTCCACTGTTCATTCCTATGATCAGACGGTCAGGATTGAAACCGATTTTCCCTTGCCCCACCTCTTTCCATCCTTGCATCTTGTCTTATCGTGCTCTCCTCTCGACCGTTCGATCTGACACCCCAGATCTAACGAACAACGTGCAGTTTCGCGTAAATTTAAGCCCGAAGGTTAATGATCCAAAATTACACGATGAGGGTGGTTTTGAAAGGCCACGTGTCGGCCAGTAATGCATATCGCGTTCAAAAAGCTAAAACCACCTTCCTTCCTTTTCGTCGCGTGAAAAAAGTGGTTTCTATAGCTGGAACCACTTTACCCCATTTATATTGCATTCCATCGCGTTTACTCTCCGCCGTTGATCTCTGCAGATCAACGGTCCCAGTTTAATCTCACTGTTTGTTCATCGCCCTCCACCCATCCTCTAAGGGACTTCATCGATCAACCTCCACCGTTGATCTTCGTGGTCTAAACTAATCCAATGGCCCAGGATCGTTTGGAAACCCCAAAATTCCTTTTAATCATTTTTCCTTTCGCCAAAGGTTTTCGACCATTGCTCTTTGTATTTTCTTCCATTCCATTGTAAAGTGGCCCCTCCGCTTTATATAGTCATGATTGATTTCAACCGTTGATCTCTATGGATCAACGGATCTGACTTAATCTCTCCACCGTTTTTTCAAACCGCCTCCCATCTGACCCCCACAAAGAAATCCTCGCCGTTGGATGCTTTCATCCAACGGCTGCGATCTAACCCCAGCCTCCAAAGCAGTTAAACCCAAATATGTATGATTTTCTTAACTTTTCTTGTTTCTGCAGGTTTTAATGGTTGTTTCCATTATGTTAAAAGAAAATCAAATGCCGGGGATGATGATCCCCCACGCCTTTGTTCATAAAATAAATCATTCTACGAGTTTCAACACCATGTTTCAATCAGTCACTCATGAGCACTGATGCCATTTTAAAACCCTTTGCGCACCTGCACATCAACAAGACATAGCAAAATTTAATCAAGTGAAGAGTATCAGTTGGACAACATGAAATCAAAGCAGAAAAATGTTTGAAGATTGTTAAACACAGTTTTGAGGGATTTCGGAAATAAATCGACTATCTAAAGCCTAATCCTCTCGATTAAACACAGTTTGAAGAATAGAAGACAGAAATTAGGCCTAATTAGGCCTAAAACACAGAATTAAAGCAAATTAACAGTGTTTAAAGAAAAACAATAATATCTATCAGACCGAGAAGCCTCCACTGCCACATCAGAGGCTAATTGAATCCTCTCAGCTACCAAAAGCCACCTGCAGCCTCAAAGCATTCAAAAGAGGCCGAGTTATTACCAGAACAGAAGATATTATCATAAAGACAGCTCAACAGTTATTTCGAATCAAAGAAACTAATTTAAACTGTCAGCAGAGTTATTACAAGGATAAAAAAGAGCCTTAAAGTCAACAAAATATTCCCATCGAGCTTAATACTTAATATAAGCCAATTAATACGGAGAAATATCTGAAATATTCTCCATTGAGCCCCTCAAAGGCCGTGTTGATATTGCAACAAGATGATGAGCTTAGTGGAAAGGAGTCGCCTTCAATAAGTGGGCCCACAGGGTATTTTTGGCGCAAAGTCTATTTTTAGACATATGGATCATGTTCTATGAGTTTCAGGATGCTATTTGTGGATGGTTGGTCAAGTCGGAAAAAATAGATGGACTTCTATTTTTAGACATACTGGGTGGAATCTATTTTTAGATTGCTAATCTAAAAATAGATATGTCGAATATTATTAGCTCTTAATAATATTTAGACTCTAAACATTATCTTTTTCTCTTGGAGCACTTCATTTTGATGCCTAGATGTGGCACATGCAGCTGACAGAAGGAATTATGCTATTCCTAGGGTTTAGTTGAGCTATTGCATGGTTGACTTCAGTTAGAACTCATGTGACAAAGTTTGGTGGAGTTGATTGAGGAAGTTAATGGAGTTGTGTTCAGTTTAACTAATCTAAACATAGTTGAGCTATTTGTATCTAGTTTAACTGATTGATACAATTAGTGAATTATAAACTCATTAATCAACTAAATAATACATCAGTTAACTTCAGTGCATGGACAGTTTCAGTGGAGACCAGCGCAGAGATAGGTGAAAGGGCAAGTGTGAATATCAGTTGTGACTATAAGTGATGCATGATTTGCATCCAACACTCAGTAGAGATGCCTATAAAGACTGTGTGAGCAAGGCTAGGGTAATTCGAATTCATCAAGAGGCATTCTTCAGCAGGGATTGTGCAGTAGAGGCAGGTTATCAAGTGGCAGAGATTGGAGCATGTGTTTTGCTAGATCTAGCTTGATTAGTGTGTAGCAAGTGGAGATTATACTGAGAGCTTGTGAGGAGCTTTGTATGATGATTGTTACATGATCTCTATGACATATATAATATACAGATAGTTGGGGGCTTTCAGCTTTAAGCTTTCCCATTACATACTGTGTTCATATGTGTGAATTTTTATGGTTTCAATGTGTGCATGCAATTGATTTTATTTCCGCATGATCATTGCAGAAGAGATTTTGGTATTATGCATGAAGCTAAAATAGTGTGTGATCAAGAGAATCTCATGATAACGACATATTCAAATTTCTACATGAATGGAGCCATAATGATCAAGTGGGAGCACATGAAAACATTGAAGCGTTGAGTTTTAGGATTGGAATTCAATTTGGCGTTGTTTTCTGGTGTCAGTTGAGATGTCTTTCAATGGATTAAGCATTGGAGTATTCCTTGAGGGCAGCACAAATTATATTGCATGGAAGGATAGGATGGAGGTGGCAGCTGATGATAATGGGTTGAAGGAGTTCATAGATGCTGATATTCCAAAACCTACTTCTAGTGATGCTGCCGCACTTGACGCATGGCAAAAGAAGATAGCAAAGTGTCGAAGGATTCTGTTGGAAGGTGTGAAGGATCACATAGTATCCAGCCTTCATGGTAAGGCTTCTCCATTCTTGATGTGGAAAGCCTTGACAGATTTATTCCAAAGCAAGAGCGATCAGAGGAAGTTGGCGCTCAAGGACAAACTCAGAAACATAAAGATGGAGAAAGGAGACAGTATGCCCAAGTACTTCATGAAGTTTGTCCAATGCAAGGATGAGTTGGGAAGTGTGGGGGTTACTGTTGATGATGAGGACTTGGTGAGCTTGGCTCTCCTTGGGCTTCCGAAGAGTTGGCATTCCTATCAGGATTCTGTCAATGGTCGGGAGAAATTGCCAGGATGGGAGCGAATTTGGTCGGATCTTGTGTAAGAGGAGATAAGGCGGAGTACCAGGGACGGATCTTCATCAAAGGCATCTGATGAAGAGAATTGCGCTTTGGCTGCCAAAGCAAAGAATGGGAAGAGAAAGAAATATTCTCAATCCGGTGCGAAAGGCAAGAAGCAGGATATGTCCAAGGTGAAGTGCTTTCACTGTCACCAACACGGACATTATGCCATAAATTGTTCGCAGAAGAAGAAAAATAAGAAGGATGCTGGGACTGCAGCTGGAGAGGCCTTAGCCTCACAGTTTGAGTTGGATTTTTTTCTGATCGCATGCTTGGCCTCAAGTATGATGGATTCAGTGTGGTTCTTGGACAGTGGTGCGTCTTTTCACATGACAAGAGATCGAGATTTGTTTACTGATCTGGATGAGAAAGATCTTGGAATGCACATCGAGATGGGCGATGATGGTAGATACAGGGCGACCGGTATCGGTACGATTTCCTTTGAGAGGGAGTCTGGTAAACCCTTCAGATTGAAGGATGTGATTCATGTTCCAGGATTGAAGAAGAATCTTATCTCTGTGGCGATGTTAGAAGACAAGGGATATGATGTTGTCTTTAGTGAGGGAAAGGTTTTCCTGCGCAGTAAGGCAACTGGTGAGACTCGGAGGATAGGGGTTCGAGTTCAGAACCTTTATAAATTGCAGGTAGATGGTAGCGCAGTAATGGCAGGCAAGGCAGAAGGAGTGGTGAGCCGGGATGATGGCGAATTGTGGCACTGGAGATTGGGCCACCTTCACCATGGAGCTTTGAAGATACTACAACAGATTTCTACTGGGCTTCCTAAGGGTACTCTTGCGCAGTCAGATTAGTGCAAGGGATTTACCTTAGGAAAATTTGTGAAATCCACCTTTCACGAGAAGGATTGTCGCGCCACGATGATCCTTGAGAGAATTCACACAGATGTGTGTGGACCTTTCTCAGCAGCTTCGACAACAAAGCACAGGTATTATGTGATATTTGTTGATGATTTTTCTCGTAAGTGTTGGATCTTCTTCATGCAGAAGAAGAGCGAGACATACTCAAAGTTCTGTGAGTTCAAGGCACTGGTTGAGAAATAATCGGGGAATCAAGTGAAGGCTCTTAGGAGCGACAATGGTGGTGAATTAATCTCTGGCGAATTCAAGGACTTTTGCAGCACAGAAGGAATTCGAAGAGAGCTCATAGCACCTCATAACCCACAGCAGAACGGGGTTGCTGAGCGGAAGAACAGAACGATCGTGGGTGCTGCACGGGCGATGTTGCATGATCAGGGCCTACCCATTCACTTGTGGGTGGAGGCATGCAATACTGCAGTATATGTGCAGAACCGTTGTCCTCACAAGATACTTGGCATGAGTACACCCAAGGAGGCATTTTCTGGTAAGAAGCCTGATATTTCCCATTTGAGGATTTTTGGTTCACCTGTTTACATTCATGTGACGAAGGATGCCAGGAAGAAGCTGGAGCCGACCGCAGAGGTTTGGATATTTGTGGGGTACACTAATACACCCCACAACTATCGTGTGTATTTTCCAGACAGTCGCAAGACTGTTGTGCGACGGGATATCAAATTTCAGGAGGAGAAAGCCATGAAGTGTTCGCTTGAGAGGGAGCCACACTTGCATGCATATGAGGAGCTATTAGTTCCTAAGGATGAGCCTTGGGATGTGGATCAGCCACAAGAGGAGGTTCATGGAGTGGAAGAGACCACTCATGCAGCGCCAACCATCAGAGGGCGGAAGCGCACTACAGAAGCTGAGCGACTGGCTCAAGATGCAGAGAAGGTTGTAGGAGCACCTAAATCACAACGCAGATAGAGACAATCACCGGACCGGTATACTGGATACATGGCTCTTGTGAGCAAGTGTATCGTGACAGAGCCATCCTCTTTCGAGGAAGCTATGGAGGACCCAACATGGGTAGATGCCATGATGGAAGAGTATGATTCGATTGTCAGAAACAGTGCATGGGAGATTGTCCCGAGACCAGAGGGGAAATCAGTGGTGGGTTCGAGATGGATCTACAAAGTGAAGCAGGAAGCTGACTGGAGTGTGGAAAATTACAAGGCAAGATTTGTTGCCCGAGGCTTTTCACAGATTGAGGGGATCGATTATGAGGAGACCTTTTCACCTATCGCAAGGTATTCTTCCATACGGATGATTCTTGCTCTCTCAGCGCATATGGGGTGGCACATTCATCAGATGGATGTGAAGACTGTGTTCCTCAACGGAGTCATTGAGGAGGAGGTGTACATAGAGCAACCCGAAGGTTTTGAGATCTTCAGCAGCGAGTCGCATGTGTGCAGGATCAAGAGAGCGTTGTATGGGTTGAAACAAGCACCTCGTGCTTGGTACACACAGATAGACAATTATTTCACCGGACTTGGATTCTCCAAGAGTGAGGCAGATCCGAACCTATACCAGATAGTGGTGGAGGGTAAGTTGTTGATCATTGTACTTTATGTAGATGATTTGATTCTGATAGGTGATGAGATATTGATACTCTCATGCAAGGAGGATCTTGCAAAAGAGTTTGAGATGCAGGACTTGGGCCTCCTTCATTATTTCCTGGGATTGGAAATTTGGCAGCGCAGTGATGGACTACTTTTTTCTCAGGGTAAGTATGCCCGGGAGATACTGGAGAAGTTCAACATGCATGGATGCAAGCCTGTTGATACTCCTCTTCTTGGTGGATGGAGGAAGGAGGATGCTACTTCGATGGAGGTAGTGGATGCCACTATTTATCGATAGTTGGTGGGGTTGCTTATGTATCTGGTCAATACACGAACCAACATATGCTATGCTGTTAACCAGCTTTCACAAGCTATGGTTAAGCCAACCA
Organism: Pinus albicaulis; assembly: GCA_034641835.2. Taxonomy (NCBI): domain Eukaryota; kingdom Viridiplantae; phylum Streptophyta; class Pinopsida; order Pinales; family Pinaceae; genus Pinus; species Pinus albicaulis. Next base: position 1,418,999,881 of record CM076579.1, on the reverse strand, counting down.
AGCTCTTCTGGAAGGCAAGCAAGCATGTATTGAGATATCTCAGAGGCAGATATCTCAGAGGCACATCGGGATATGGATTATGGTACAGACAGGAGGATGAGTTGAGGCTATGTGGCTTCATGGATGCAAATTGGGCAGGGAGCCCAACAGACAGAAAGAGCACATCTGGAGGGATTTTCAGTATCAGGTCGACAACAGTTTCTTGGTATAGCAGGAAGCAGAGATCCATGGCACTCAGTTCAGCAGAGGCTGAGTATATGGCAGCAAGTTTGGCTGCATGTGAGGCTATATGGATGAGGAAGATCCTGGTCGGGTTGTTCGGTTCACAAAACATTGACATCCGGTATCATCATATCAGAGATTGTGTGTAGCGAAAGGTCATGTTACTTTCATACATTCCTACGGAGGATCAGGATGCTGATATCTTGACGAAGATGCTCGCCAGGAGAAAATTCGAATACCACAGGGGCAGGATAGGGGTTGCAGATAATCCTTATCTTGTTGAGAGGGAGTGTTGAGATTGCAACAAGATGATGAGCTTAGTTGAAAGGAGTTGCCTTCACTAAGTGGGCCCACAGGGTATTTTTGGCGCAAAGTCTATTTTTAGACATATGGATCATGTTCTATGAGTTGCAGGATGCTATTTGTGGATGGTTGGTCAAGTCAGAAAAAATAGATGGACTTCTATTTTTAGACATATTGGGCGGAATCTATTTTTAGATTTCTAGTCTAAAAATAGATATGTCGAATATTATTAGCTCTTAATAATATTTGGACTCTAAACATTATCTTATTCTCTTGGAGCACTTCAGTTAAGTGCACAGATGTGGCACAGAAGCTGACAGAAGGAATTACACTATTCCTGAGGGTTAAGTGGAGCTATTGCATGGATACTTCAGTTAGAACTCATGTGAGAGAGTTTGGTGGAGTTGATTGAGGAAGTTAATGGAGTTGTGTTCAGTTTAACTAATATAAACATAGTTGAGCTATTTGTATCTAGTTTAAATGATTGATACAATTAGTGAGAGTGGTGTGAATTAATTATTAATTAATTCACTAATTATAAACTCATTAATCAACTAAAGAATACATCAGTTAACTTCAGTGCATGGACAGTTTCAGTGGAGACCAGTGCAGAGATAGGTGAAAGGGCAAGTGTGCGTATCAGTTTTGACTATAAGTGATGCATGATTTGCATGCAACACTCAGTAGAGATGCCTATAAATACTGTGTGAGCAAGGCTAGGGTAATTCGAATTCATCAAGAGGCATTCTTCAGTAGGGATTCTGCAATACAGGCAGGTTATCAAGTGGCAGAGATTGGAGCATGTGTTTTGCTAGATCTAGCTTGATTAGTGTGTAGCAAGTGGAGATTATACTGAGAGCTTGTGAGGAGCTTTGTATGATGATTGTTACATGATCTCTATGACATATATAATATACAGATAGTTGGGGTTTTTCAGCTTTAAGCTTTCCCATTACATACTGTGTTCATATGTGTGAATTTTTATGGTTTTAATGTGTGCATGCAATTGATTTTATTTCCGCATGTGATGATCAATGGTAGAAGAGATTTTGTATTATGCATGAAGCTAAAATAGTGTGTGATCAGGAGAATCTCAGTGGATAACGTATCAGTTTTTCAAATTTCTACAGGCTGAGAAGCATTAAACTGTATTAATTGAGCCTGTAGATCTTTTCTCTCATTCCACCTCCTCATTTTCCTATAAAATCTTCTTGAGGAGCTCATTGTAAAGGGTTGGTTGCAGAACTTTGAAATATACTTGTGCTCAAAATTTTCTACATGTAAATAGTGTCCAGAGGCTTTTGAAGCTCTGTTTGTGATCAAATAAGTTAGGCTGAGAAGAAAACATGATCGCTGAACTGAAACATTGGACTTGAAGAATGTAACTGGATTGACATCAATACACAAGCTGATTCTTGGGATCCTGGTCTATATCACTGGTGAAGTGCTTCGTTTTGTGTTATTGTTTTCCTTTCATGTATGCCATTTTGTCCACTTATTCTCTGATAAAGAACATCAAGCATAGAGTTAGGATTTACTGTTTACAGTACCCTACTATGACTGATAAGCTTTATCTCAATGTTTTCCTCCAAATTGTGTCTTTAAGAATGACTTAAGTTAAGTGTAAACATTATCAAGGAATGTTGGTTTGCCCCTGTCTTGATGTGAAAAGCTTGAAAGGAAGTTCTTGAATGTTATTTTCATTATGTGCTCAGTAGAGTTAGACTAGGAAGGTTTATGGTTTGCCCCGTCTTCTAGTTCTTCCTTCAAAGGTTATTCTGAAAATTTCCCTAAGAGTATGCTGAAAGCAGTTTAGATTTAAAAGTGTCTTATCTGATCTTAGGCCGCACTTTGTTTTCTTATCTGTTTTCATCCCTTATGAAAGTAATTATGTGGATTACTGGATTGTTTGTCTGATGAGTTAGCTTTAATACGAGCTTGTCCAAAGAAGTCTATGGTTAGCCCTGTCCTTTGGTCAGTTTTAAACAGTTACTTAAAAGGCTTTTCTTGTTTGGAAAGACTGATAAATCCTAGTTGAAATTATTGTCTTTTTCCACCCTTTCAACACTTTTATTGTTCCATTACATCATTTAATCTCAAATATCTTGTGATATATATGACTTTCCCCTTGGATCACTCTTGAAATTGTTGCACAATTAAACCCTTTTATGGCTCCATAGCCCAATGGACTAAAAACCAGCGTCATATCTATCCTTTCAGCCAAATCTTGTTCTGTTTGCTTATACCTTCACACCTTTGGAACTCTTTCATTTTAGGACTTTTCACTCAACTAAAAATCATGCTCAACCATCCAAACCAAAAAAAAACCCTTGTTCTTAATAACTAGCCTAATATCATACCCACAAGCCTTAAAGATAAATAAATATTTGCACTTATAGAGAGATCCCTCTCTGGATTCAGGAGGGCTAGATCCTAGAATCCCAAAGTGGTTCAAGTGTTCTCCCTGTAGCTTTAGTCTCACCAATCTGCTATAATTACAGGGAGCTAACATGCCCTGTGGTGGAGGAAGCCTCTACTGTGTGTTCACCAAATTGATGTAGTCTACATCTTGTAACAAACATAACATAATTTTAATGGTGAGGCCGACTTTGTGAAGGCACCAATAATTTCCTGATAAATCGGTGAGTGATCAGAGATACCTCCCAAGCTAATCCATTGTCTATACGAACCAAGAGTATGAAGTAAGTCCTCCTTAATCAGGAAGCGATCAAGCCTGTGAGCAACCAAATCAACCCCAATGCGCCTGTTGCACCAGGCGGGAGAAGGAGAGGTAATGAGAGGATCCACCAGTTGATAAGTTGTAAGGAGATGTCGAAAGAAATCAGAGAGAGGGTCCACATGTGAATTAGGTCCCCAATATTCTGAGATCCCAACGGAAAAATTCAAGTCCCCGGGCAGTATGATGTTATCAGAACATAGCAACGATAATTGCAATAGGGAGGTCCAGAATTACTGCCTGTTTGAGCAAGGGCCATATACATTAATGATCTCGAGTTGTAGGCCAAGAGATTCAGAAAATATGTCCACCACCAGAGTGCCATCCCTCTCCCAAATATTGAGGAGTTTTATGTGCCGGGGGTTGACACAAAGGGCAAGTCCACCCGAGTGACCATTGGCATCGATAACATGGATGGTCCATGAGGGGAGGAGGGAAGCAAGTGCTTGTGTGACAAGTTCGGAGGAGGCATGGGTTTCTTGTAGGAGGATGATGTCCGTAGATGAAGAAGTAAAGAGGCACCTAAGAGCAAGGCTCTTTGTAGGGCTAGCCAACCCTATAAAGTTGAAGGAGAGAGAAATCATCGAGAAACCAGATGTGGGGTATATCTTTCTCTAAGAACCCCTTCAATGGATATTTGAGTGCCAAAGGTGACTTCAAGACCTGCCTGTAGGATGGCCTTCAATATATGAGAGTGACAACCATGGGAGGGTTTGTGTAGAGAGGAGGGAGGGCCGTGATGAGGTCCAAGTCTAGCCGGAGTATGAATACGCAGGTGAAAATTGTAGGAATGAGTGGAGGAGGATTTAGATGGATCCAGTGTGATAGGTGGGGGGGAGAATGGTGGGGGGAAGTGAATGAGGAGCAAATGAAGAGGAGGGGAGGGGTAAGGATGATAGGGTAGGTATGGTAGGGGGAGTAGGGGTGAAAATGAAAGGTGAAGAGGATGGGGGGGAAAGTAATATATGAGGTTGTGAATCTAGCCAGAGAGGGCTCCAAACACTAAATAGATGCAGTAGACAAAATTAATGATAAAAATGAGAGGTGAGGTATAGAAGGAGTACCAGTATCTAAAGAGAAACCAGATAGTGAAGTAGCGTTCATGGATCAGGTGACCCTGGTTGGGGCACCAACCTCCTCCAAAGTGATATCCTCTTGCAATGTGGTCACCAGAGTCAAGAGGAAACCAGAAAGCTGAGCCTGTCATTGCAATGAGATAGATATCAGTTCTAATGGATGTTGACCACCCATGGAGAGAGTACAAGTAGCCTGCCCATTCAATGGACAATCTTTAAATACATGACCCACCTTGTGGCAATGTTGACATCGGAACGATACCCCTTCATAATCCAGAATATAAGTACGGGTGGTATTGCGCCACTAAATTTTGAAGGATTCTTCCAGTCCTTCCTTGGTATTCAGATGGACAAGAATGCAAGCGAAGGCCATCTTGCCCGATTCAATATAGGAGCGGTCATGGTCCAAATAAGTGCCTAGAATATTGCCAATATCACTGAAAATCTATTCATTCGATAAATGTAGTGGGAATCCAGGCAAGTGAACTGAGATAGGTCCCGCTCCCAGCTGTTCTCTTTCAGGACCAAATAAGGGGCTCCAATGCTTCAAAAGCACTGGAGCCATCTCGATGTGCCAATATTGTGATAGGACCAAGTCTGCAGGGTCCTTAGATGAGAAACGAAGGGCAAAACAACCCTTAGTGAGAGTATGAATGAATGGGAGCTCAAGCAATAGACCACCCCAGATCTCCTGAACCCATAGTCTCAGTATCTTGGCTGCATAGTTACAGCCACATAAATGACCCACCAAGACTTTATCCATAGTTTCAATAATATCCGCTATCTGAGCACCCTCTTCGAGGGTAAGTAGGCTGCCACAGTTACAGGCCTGAACGCATTTCGTGCGATGGGGGGGAGGACCAGAAGGTAGGGTATCAATGGAAACCAAGGAGAGTGGGGGGAAGGCGAGGAGGTTGGGGGGGGGGGGGGCGCATTGGGGGTGGTTTTAATTAGGTGGGGGAATAATGAAAAGTACGGATGGACGATGGGCGAGAGTGGATTCAGGGTCGGGAGGGTTGGTAGAGGGGAGAGGGGGTAAGGTGGAGTGTGAAGGGGGAAGGGCCAAGTGAGAGGGGGATGAGGAAGTAGGAGGTAGAGGTATAGGAGGGGATGCACGAGGGCAGGTGAAAGGGGTTGGAACAGTCGAGAGAGGGAGGGTCTATGAGAGAAATGAAAGCGAAGCAAGGGAGGGAGGACGAAGGTCCGGAGAGGATATAAGGTCCAGATTTGCAGCAGAGAGTATGGAAGGGGAGTTGGGGGTGAGGTCAGGGACCATAAAGGAGTCGAGGGCAGGGAAGGAATGTATAGTGAGAATTAATTACTGGGAGATATATTGTAATTCCCTGTGTTTTAACGAGTAAAAAATATTGCTGCTAGTTTTAAAACTTAGGGGAGTGTGAATTGAAAATTTTATCAAATATTTAATTATTTTTGGCGAAAGAGATACACATTAATAATGATATTTTTTAAGAAAAAATGGGCATATTTACTTCCATTTCAGATTCTGGGAATATGCAGGAATCTGTTCAAACAATTGACCCCTCTCCTAACTGTTAGATTCTTGAATATTCCTGAAATCTATAATAGACATAAGTTATATATATATATATATATATATATTCAGGAAAGAAAAATGGATAAAATGTTCTATTATGAAAAACAACCATTACATAAATCCAATGATCAGTATGGTTCCATATAAGAACAATAACCTATTTTTCTATTGATTTGATCAAATGGATGCACTCTCAATGGATACAACATAATTTATCTGTCAGTTCCTTAGAAAATTGAATTGTTTCCTTGAAATGAAGTGCAATAGCTTCCCTTTCAACCTATTAGAAATAAGTTTTGAAATAATTTTGTGTGTGATATTGCATAATGATATTGGTTTGTAATCCTTAAAAGTAACAATACATGAGGATTTAGGGATGAGGGCGAGGAAAGTGGAATATAAATCACTCGATTCAACAAATCCTCCACCAGATTCAATAGATCCTCTCCTATAATATCCAAAAAATGAATGAAAATATCAACCATGCATCCTTCTGGGACTAGACACTTATCTCTAGCAAATGATTTAAAGTTTGAAATCAACTCCCCCTCATAATGGGGTTGTCCATCTTCACTATGACCACCTTCGAGAACATATGAGGGTAGAAATTAATAGCATATATCCCGAACTTATAGATAATACATAATATAAAAATAGCATATCATTAACATAAATAACATAAAGATAAATGTCTCATATTTTTTGTAAATATATAGACAAAATTCTATTTATAGTTGTAAAAGTTTCACGTGTTTTGAGCACATGAGCTTTTCCAAAATTATAGCTTTCCTGGCTTATATTGATTATATATTTTTGAATGCACATATGTCAAAAACCATCTAGAAAAGCTTAACTTTAGAATCATAAGGTTACCTTTGGAATACATGCTTGTCGATCTAAAATTGAAGAACTTCTCCTTCCTTAAAAGTGATGATCCTTTGACGCTTTTCTAGTAAAAATGGGTCTTATGAAAACACAAGTTTAAAGGTCTCTTCGAGGTAATGAGTTAGTTTTACATGTGCACTTCAAGAAAGAAACATATCATCATTTAACTTATAAAGGAATTAAAGAAGAGATACAACAAAAAATTTGGTGATGGAGTTCACCCCTCCTAGGCTACATCTCTGGGCCTGCTCAGGCCTGCTAACACAGCTAGACCGCTCCATATATTTCAGTGATGAAGAGTACATAAATTTTGCTGACAATATAAGTGGCTAGTTTCCACTTCAAGGAAAAATTCTCCTGAAAATAACTCTCACTCTAAAAATCATGATAACCGAAATTAATTCATGAAACCATTAACAAGAAAAGGGCTCTCACATGAAGACCCTGTACTCCATCTTAAAATGAGCATACAATTACAACAATTCCAAATTGAAGTACAAAACTGGAGCTTTCCTCAAATAACATAATGAGAAAACGTAAACATGAGATGAAACCTCCAAGTCACAACTACTGCAATAAACATACGAACGTTGGAAAACCCCTACAAGGTCCTCTCCATGCTCAAAAGCCTTCAAACAATGCTCCAAAACACTGATTTATCATGACACACATGGAATCAAAACTAAAAAAGTATCTTAATATGTGCTCCAATAAGTAAGAAAAGGTCTCCATTGGATCCCTAATGTCCAAAAACCCCTATCTCAACTCTTCTTGAGCTCCAAAAGGCCAAAATCTCATCATGTTATGGCTCTCTAACCATTTTGCTATTATCTGTCCTAGAAATTAGATAAACTTGCAAACAGAGAAAAAATTGTGCCCTGAAATCTGCTCACGAGGCAACAATTTTACCCACCAAAAGTGAAAAATGTCAAATATTTTAAATGCCCTATAACCCCCATGAGCACTAAAATTTTGGTTACGTGGTGCCCATGAGGATGAAGGTTAGGCCAACAACCCGCCCTTGTCGGCCTAGGCCCCTTTACTGTTGGGATGTTGGTCACATTGCCATCAATATGGCTGGGGGTCGGGGAAAACCGTCTCCCCCCACCAATGAAGCCCTCTCCGCACTTTTCCAAGGTCACGTGCAAGTCCTGTGACTGGGGGTCGGTCTATATGCCTAGAACCTCACTCCTTGGATTCTTTCCCTCGAGTGCCAAGGTCATGTGGGGAGATCTCATTACCAAGGGTCGGGGCTGGTCCTGTTGTGTAGATTAATCCGTCTTGCGGACAAGACCAATCTCTCTAGTACTAAAAGTAACTAGCAACAAACAACCAATTATACTAATCTCTCTCTAAGCATACAAGATTCATAAAAATGCTATATAGGTGTAAGGCCTACCTTATGTCCAGCGCTTGCTTGATCTCGTTGAAGTCCTTCCCGTGCACTTGAAAGAACGTTCCTCGTGAATCTGCAGTCACAAACAAGCAAAAAGATTACATAGCACATGTATAGATATTATTATAGATCTTACTCATCATAATGATCAAGGAATTTATGAAATAAACCATGAATTACGCTTTAATGAGAGAAATGAGCATATTCGTATTAACTTCTCCAAATAAAATAAAACCTTTACAACCCGTGCCTTGATGTCATGTAGGTCCTCTCGGGGTCCGCGGTGAATCTTTTCTAGTTTGGACAAGCATTGCACTCTTTGAACCAAGACGAATAGAGGTGAGTGATTTAACCTCACGTAAAGTCTTAGTTTAACTAAGTCTCGAATCTCAACAACATTTAACTTCAAATATCTTAAAGCTTCAACCCCTTTCGAGGCTACCCAAGGCCTCTTTTATAGTGGAAAAGAGGAGGTTTTCTGTTCCAAATATGAAGGGATAGAATCTTTGCTGGAAAGGAGAATGCAAAGAAGATGATGGAGCTTAGTGAAATGAAGTCGCTCACTAAGTGGGCTCAAGCAGCACTCGGCGCAAAGTCTATTTTTAGACTATGTCTATTTTTAGACATACTGAGCATAATTTGGGAATTCTACTGAGATTCTTGGAGTATGCGACATGTCGGTAAAACAGATGAGACCCTAATTTTTAGGACCCAAAGGCTATTTTTAGACCGACTTCCTGTAATATGGAAGTCAAATATTATTTACCCTTAATAATATTTTGACTATAAACAAGCAGCTTTACCTTCGGCGCACTTCGCCTTGAGTCATGGAGGTGGCTCATGTAACCGACACAAGGAATCACGTGGTTCCTAGGTTTGGATGGCATCTTGCATGGTTTACTCCCCGCTTAGGACTTCGTTGCGTAAGTTTTGGAGGAGTTAACGGACAAATAGTGGAGTTGTGTTCGTTTGTTTCAAACTTGAACTAGTTGGGATTACAACTAACTAATCAACTAGATATAGTGAGTAAATTAAATAATATTTAATTTACTAAATATTAACTCATTAGTCAACTCAAGAACACTTCAGCTCACTACGTTGCATGATCGGGGCCTGAAGACCAAGAAAGAGATAGATGAAAGGGTAGAGCAAATTTATCGCCTGTAGACGATATCACATATTTGCAACACATAGATAGGTGGGAGGTTATGAGTATTGCAAAGTTTAGGCTGGTGGTTTATCTATATAAGGAGGCCATCACCTAGCATTAAACACGCAATCAAGGTTGGCTATCAAGTGGCTAAGGATTGAGCAAGTGATTTGCTAGATCTAGTTTGATAGTGTGTAGCATGGGAGGTAGTGCATGAGAGCTTAGAAGAGTTTTGTACTATGATTATTACATGATTTCTCCATTATAATATACACAATAGTCAGTTTTCTTAAATATAGGCTTTCCCTATACATACCGAGTTAATGTGTGATTGATTTGATGTGCGATTGCTTCTATATTATTTCCGCATGTGACAATTAATTGTAGAAGAAGGTTATGTGTTATGTATGCAATTCGAAATTGATATATGACTGGGGGCATCTTCGTTGAATAAGTGATTGATTCAACGTGACTTTCTACATGGTATCGAGCGAGATTAATTGTCGAAGTCTATTACGGTGATTGCAAACTTATTTTCTGGGACAGTAGTCCAGATGCGTCGTAGCTTCCTATTATCTATCCTTCTTTGTAAGGTGAAAGATCCGGTGAATGCCCTTTGCAACAATCTCCGATTTGGAAATAATTTGTTTTTCAAGTATGCATCTAAGCGATAGAGCTTGGAGTTTGAATTCGAATTTTGCGAAGGTTGTTCTTCTTGGTGCTCGTGTTGAAAGATGTCTTCTTTCAATGGTTTGCGACTCGAATATGCTCTTGGTTGCCAGCTCGAATTATGTTGCATGGAAGGATCGAATGGAAGCAAGCAGCAGAAGATAATGGTCTCGAAGGAGTTCGTGGATGCGGATGTCCCAAAGCCCACCGATGCAGTTTTGGTCGATGCATGGCAAAAGAAGATCGCGAAATGTCGAAGGATTTGTTGAGGCGTCACAAGGATCATATTGTATCCAAATTTCTTCATGGTAAGGCTACTCCATATTTAATGTGGAAAGCTTCGACGGATCTAGTCTCAGAAGAAGAGTGACCAAAGGAAGTCGGCGCTCAAAGATGTTTCCAGGAACATCAAGATGGGAGAAGGGCGACAAGACGCTAAATACCTCACGAAGTTCACTCGCGCGCAGATGAACCGGGAAGTGTGGGAGTTACCGCGATGAAGAGGATATGGTCGACCCGGCTCTCCTCGTCTTCCGAAGGCTTGGCACTCATATCAAGATGTTGTCAATGGCCTGGAGAAGTCGCTGGGATGGGAGAGGCCAGCTTTGGGCGGATCTCAGCAGAGGAGACAGAGGACTACTCGAGATGGATCTTCATCAAAGGGAGCCGATGAAGAAAACTCGGCGCTTGGTGTCCAAAGCCAAGAAAGGGAAGGGTAAGAAAAACCTCCTCATTCCGGAGCTAAGGGAAAGAAGTAAAAGATATGGCGAAAGTGAAGTGTTTTCACCGCCATGATCACTTTATTATGCTACCAATTATTCAAAGAAGAAGAACAAGCAAGCGGAAGATTCGTGTATGGAGAAGCTTTGGCTTCGTCGCTCGAGCTTGACTTTTCAACAATTGCATGCTTGGAGCCCAAGTGTGATGGGACTCTGTGGTTCTTGGCGTTCGTGCGTCATTTCACATATGACGGGAGATCTAGAGTTGTTCTCGCATCCGGAGGACAAGGATTTGGGTAGCACATCGAGATGGGCGATGACTTCCGCAGATACAAGGATCGTATTTGCATCGTATCCTTCGTAGGAGTCTCAAACCCCTTTGTCTTAAAGGATGTCATGGCGGCATCTAGATTGAAGAAGAACCCGATTTCTCGAGAGTTTATGTTGGAGGATATGGTTATGATGTGGTCTTCACGAAGGAAAAGCTTTCCGCGCAAGAAGACCACCGGGAGAGACCCCAAGGATAGGGGTTCCTAACTCGTAACCTTTACCGCTGTGTAGATGACCTGCCACAGCCTATGGCATGCAAGGCCGGAGATGTGGTGAGCCGGGATGATGAGGGCGAATTATGGCACAGGAGATTGGGTCATCTTCACTCATGGAGTTTTGAAGATTCGGCAGCTAGGGACACCGGACTTTAAGGGCACCGCGGGCAATGCATCGCTGCAAGGGGTGTACTTTAGGGAAGTATGTGGAAAGCCACCACGAGAAGGATAGGTCGCGCCACGACGATCCTTGAGAGAGCTCCGTTGCGTACGTGTGTGGTCCTTCGGCTAAGCTCGACAACAGCTACGGCATTATGTGATCTTTGTTGATGACTCGGAAGGCCGGATCTTTCTTCATGTCGGAAGAGCGATACATTCGCGAAGTTCGTGAGTTTAAAGCACCGGTGTCGAGAAGGAGTCGGGCATGGTGATTGCTCAAGGAGTGACATCTGTAGAATTCATCTCGCCGACTCAAGAGCTCAGCCAAGCAGAAGGGATTGCCGTGAGAGAGCCTCCGTCGCACCCCATAACCCACGCAAAATCCGTGTGGCCGAGCGAAGAACGTAACCACCGTGGGTGGCCGCACTCCCGGGCGATGTTGTACATCGTGGCCTACCTTCACTTGTGGGTCGAGGCATGCACACAGTTAGCAGTATGTGCAGAATCGTTGTCCTCACAAGGTTCTTGGCATGAGTACACCGAGAGGCTTATTCGCGCAGGCTCCGATATTTCCCATTTGCGGATTTTCTGATTCTGCCTGCTATGCCGTGACGAAGGATGCAGAAGGAAGCCGGATCCAATCGCCGGGTTGGAATATTTGTGGCACACCGATACACCTCACAACTATCGGTGTATGTATGTATGGCCGCAAGATCGTTGTGCGACGGATATAAAATCTCAGAGGAGAAAGCCACAGCAAAGGTTCGCCGAGAGGGAGCTACACTGTGATGCGTATGAGGAGCCGTTAGTTCCTAAGGAGGAGCTTCCTGATGTATCAGCCACAAGAGGAGGTTCGGGGAGGTGGAAGAAACCACCTGTGCGCACCAACCATCGAGGGCGCATGCGCACTACGTGTTTAGCGACCGTTCGGGATGCGCAGAAGGTTGTAGGACCACCCACAAGACAACAGCAGACAGAGACAAGCCACCGGATCGGAGAACGGGATACATGGCTCTGCGAGTCAATGTGTTGTGACAGAGCCATCCTTCGAGGAAGCCGTGGAGGAACCCGCATGTGGTTGATGCCATGATCGAAGAATATGATTCCGATCATCAAAGAACAAAGGCATGGGAGATTGTCCCAAGACCGGTTAAATCGCTTGTAGGTTCGGCGATGGATCTACAAAGTGAAGCGTTGGTGCGTCGACGGGGAGTGTGAGAAGTACAAGGCGAGATTTGTCGTCTTCCGTGGCTTCGGCGATCGAGGGGATTGACTATGAGGAGACTTTTGCACTCGTCGCAAGGTACTCTTCCATACTTGGACGATCCTTGCTCTCTCGGTCACAGTATGGGGTGGCACATTCATCGATGGATGTGAAGATCGCGTTCCTCAATGGGAGTTATTGAGGAAGAAGTGTACATAGAGCAGCTCGAAGGTTTTTGAGATCTTCAAAGCAGCGAGTCGCATGTGTGCCGACCAAGAGAGCACCGTACGGCCGAAGGGCACCCCGTGCTTGGTACACTCGTAGACAAATACTTCGACCCAAGCCAGATTCTCCAAGAGTGAGGCGATCCAAACTCGTACCGCATTGTGGTGGAGGGGAAGCTGTTTACCATCGTACCGTATGTAGATGATCCGATTTTTGGTTCGTTTACTTGTGCCAGCTGATACTTTCATGCAAGGAGGATCTTGCACGAGAGTTTGAGATGAAGGACCTCGGGCATCCTTCATTATTTCCCCGGGATTGGAGATTTGGCGCTGCGCAAAGGGAGGACCTGCTTGTTTTCAGTGGGCATGCTCCTAGAGATTCTCGGGAGAGGTTCAACATGCAAGGCCGCAAGCTCCCTGATACCCCTTCGAGGTTGGAGGAAGGGGAGATGCTACGGGAGGAGGTAGTGGATGCCACCGTTCATCGACGCTGGTGGGGTCGTTGATGTATTCGGTCAATACCGACCCGATATAAGGCAGTGCTAACCGCCTTTGTTATGGTTAAGCCTACCAAGCCTTTTGGAAGGCTGCAAGCATGTATTGCGCTATATCGTAGGCACATCGATATGGTCTATGGTGGCCGCACAGGAGGATGGAGTGAAGCTTCGGTTTCACCGATGCGATTGGGCGTGAGTCCAACAGATCAAGAGCACTGAGGAGCGCATTGGTCGCATGGGCAGCTTTCCGGCACAAGCAGTAGCGTAGATCCGTGGCACTCGCTCAGCAGGCCGAGCATGCGGCGCCTAGCTTGGCCGCATGTGAGGCTATTTGGATGAGGAAGATCTCGGGCAGGTTTGTTCGTGTTGCATTTGGAGCCTACAAGGATCTACCTGTGATAACCAGAGTCGCACTGCTCTCATTAATCCAAAATATTTCATGATGTCCAAACATATCGACATCGTGTACCACATCATATCGCATCGTGTTCACGGGAGGATCATGATGCTTTCATATATCTATCAGAGGATCGTGATGCCGACATCCCGACGAAGGCGTCACCGTATAAAGTTCGAATTCCACAAAGAGGCGGATAGGATTGGTGATAATCCATATCTTGCCGAGAGGAGTGTTGAGAATGCAGCAAGATGATGGAGCTTAGTGAAATGAAGTCGCCTTCACTTGGCAAATTACAGCAAATTCTCGCGCAAAGTCTATTTTTAGACTATGTCTATTTTAGACATACTAAGCATAATTTGGGGAATTCTACTTGGAGATTCTTGAGTATGCGACATGCTCTGCAAAATAGATGAGACCCTAATTTTTAGACCCGTGCCATTTAATCGATCTCCTAAAAATATGGAAGTCAAATATTATTTACCCTTAATAATATTTCGACTACATAAACACAGCTTACTCGCGCACTTCGCCTTGAGTCATGGAGGTGGCTCATGCAAATGACACAAGGAATCACGTGGTTCCTAGGGTTTGATGGCATCTGCATGGTTTACTCGCTAGACTGAAGGGCGTAAGTTTTGGAGGAGTTAACGGACAAATAGTGGAGTTGTGTTCGTTTGTTTCACGGAACTAGCTGATTAGTTAGAATTAATCAATCAACTAGATATGAGTGGAGTAAATTAAATAATATTTAATTTACTAAATATTAACTCATTAGTCAACTCAAGAACACTTCAAATTACCACAAGGCATGATCAAGCTCAAAGGAAGACCAAAGAAAGAGACAGATGAAAGGCAGAGTTAGCTATCGCCTTTCAGACTATACCGTTGCTATTTGCAACACATAGATAGGGTGGAGTAAGCTATGAGTATTGCAAAGCTTTCGGGCTGGTGGTTTATCTATATAAGGAGGCCATCACCTAGCATTAAACACGCAATCAAGGTTGGCTACTGGCATATGATCGAGTGATTTGCTAGATCTAGTTTCGATAGTGTGTAGTGAGTGTAGTGCATGAGAGTCAGAAGAGTTTTTACTATGATTGTTACATGATTTCTCCATTATATTGAAGGCACAGCTGTGTTTTCAGCTATAGGCTTTCCCCATACATACCGAGTTAATGTGTGATTGATTTGATGTGCGATTGCTTCTATATTATTTACGTGACAATTAATTGTAGAAGAAGGTTATGTGTTATGTATGCAATTCGAAATTGATATATGACCAGGTTAATCTTCGAAAGTGAATAAGTGATTTATTCAATAATTTTACAAGGGATTAGCTCCTTACATCATGGGGTTACTCCATCAAGTGAGGATGCATGAACCTTCTCAAAGCGCATCCATTCCCCAAAATTCCTCATCTAGAATCTTCTAGAATTCATCCGAAATCAACTTTTTATCTTTACTTTCGCCTTTTTGAGTTTTACAAAGGTCCGCACCCATAACACAAAGAACGTGCTAAGATGGTTCCGTTATGTAAGCCGACCTTTAAAAAGTGACCGCAAGCAATGAATAGAGAAAGTGCGATACCAATGTTTAGGATTTTTAGGAACTTTTCTCCCGATTTTGAAAGCTTGACATGAGGAACCTATATTAGACTTGCAAAAGGAGGAAGTATGAGTAATAATGAGCTCATACTCATAGCAAAATGTCGTGATGACAGCTTTTAGTGTAACAAATTGCCCCCTAAAGTGCAAAAGTCCGGAATAGATGAAGTCAAGTCCGTCATATATGAAGAGGGCAAGATTTTTATCATTTCAAAGATCATCCCGTGGACACCCCACGGAACTCCGTAAAAACATTCAATGCAAAATATATACATATATATGTCATCACCGAGGTAGGCATTCCCATACTCGATTAAAAACTAACTAGAAACTAACTCAAATCATTCTCGATACAGAATGATTTTAATATTACATCAATAGCGTAGACACAACATGGGCACAAATGCATTCGTAATGAATAGTTCATCGTATAATAATAAAATCCCCTGTACCGGGATGGTGGAAATCAGATCCGGTGTTCTTGATTTCCGCACTTCGAACTAGTACGATTCTATCCATGTGAATAAATGTGTTGAAGTCGAACATGGTAGAAACCACTTGATTACCATTCATTGATGTAACCGTTAACAAGTGTGAGAGAAAACCACCGCAATGTCAGCTGGCTCTCAAAGTACCCAAGACAATCCATGAAATGTGAATGAATGAGCTGTCTAACATGTCGACGAATCATTCGATCGAAGGTCAATGATACAACTCCGTCGTCGTAAGGCGAGAAACCCGCTATCGAGGCATGCGTATTTCAAGGTACTAACAATTTCTCGGATCAACTTCCTAGATAATGTGCCGATGTCGATAGAAAGTGATCCGTCGTAGGCAAGCCCACAACACGAAATCATAGATCAAGTTTTGAAAATATATTGGCAAGGGGATCGCATCTGTGGATGGTAAAAATGGATGATGATATTTTTGCGTATGAATGGTTTATTTGAACCGGTCTCTCTGAACACAGCACGATCAGATGGCTTGGTGACAATTGACCCCAAAGCTAATACCCGTAAATCGGGCCGAAGACAAGTGGTTTGATTAATCACAGTAAAATGATTTCCTTAACCCAGTGAACGAAAGTGTCGTGTTCAAGAGTGGTTGACCTAATTTTCGAAAATTTAAAATATAACAAACACGCCCAATTCTCTCTTTTTCCCCCACCATTTCCTCGCAAGTACCTCTTATTTTTGACAAGCTCGAGGAGGATAACATTTGCTTGATTATGCCTGGTCCTTCTGGATGAGTCCAACTTAGTTTGATATTCGAACCCTAAGAAGGAGTGGTTCGTTCCCCGTTGAAAATTAAACAGTCCTTTAATGTTAAGTTTTAACGAGTCCAAGATAGGAGAAACTCCTGTGAAAGTTTTCAGCTTCTTTAGGGAGTCGAAGAAAAACTTAAGAAAACTCCGTGGTGTATTTTTTCGTAAATTTAGTCTCTCGAGCCCGAAAAGGATAAAATAATGCGGGAGAGAACTCTATTGACCGTAATTAGTCAACGTATACCTTTTTCGTAAATAGTCCATTTTCCTGGGTCCGTAAAAGGGGTAAACTTATACCGAAGGGATGATCGTTCATTTACTTTAACGAGTTCGAATAGTCAAGGTCGGCAATCTTTTCATGTTTAGAGAGTCCGAAAAGGGCTTAAAAGAGAACTCCATGGTTTCGATTTTTCGTAAGTTTGAATGAGTTCAAAAAAGGGATAAAAATTTACTCATATGGCCGACTCTTCAATTAATTTACGAGCAAAGAAAGACTCGAAAGAACTCGGCATTTTTTATATGTTTTAAGAGAATGAAAATAGCAAATGATCTTGGGATTTTCAAGAGTTTAACGCAGTCTTGAAAATAACAAAAATTGACTCTAATGTTTCGCTTTTTCGTAAAATTTTTGAAAGAGTCCGAAAGTGGATAAAGTATGCTCTTTGTTGGAAAACGATCAATTCTCAAAATCCAGCTTCTCGCACAAAACTTGAAACATTACACATACCTCGTTTAAGATAAGCAAATGCTTTTCAAAAATACCTTTAAAGTGAAAAATAAATAAATTAAAAATTCATCCATTCGAAAAAACTTATAAAAAGGACTTTTTCAATTTCATTTTTACCTGTCACTTCCAGAGTGAAAAGTAAAAGCTTTTAAAAGAAAGTTCCTATGAAGACTTCCGGAAAAATACGTCCGTTGGAATCGAGAACCGTCGATTCCGTAATCCACAACCTCTCAATCTTGTTTTTCATCCATTTCAAATTTGTTTTTAAGCTTTAGTTTGCATTGGGGCAAAAAATGGTTTAAAAAAAAAATTTGCTTGCGGGTTCTATATAGGACACACGTTACCTCGCACCCCAAATTTTTCAATAAAAAGTCGTGGGTTCCCGCGACCGCACACAAGACGCGTGCGATTCACGCACCGTGTACAAAAGCCCAGGGTGCGTACCGCGCGGCTGATTTTAAAACATTCATTTCTCATTTGCTCGTCAAAAAATTTCAAATAAGACTATTCTAACTTGCCTTTTTATGTATTGTAGGATTGACAAGATGCCGATCCGGCGAGAACATGAGCACGAGAAAGTGGATGAAGCCGTAACACTCATTTGCCCAACACAATGCATTAAAAGCATGTGGCTTGTACAAATTTTGGGCCATCTCTGCATGAGGGCACAAGCAGAACTCTTGACATGGTTGGTGAACAGATGGAATGTGCAAGACCAATGCTTCTTTTCATTGGTGGCCACCGGCTCGAAATTGAGTCGGAGGATATATATTTCTCGACTAGTTGTCCAAGAGGGGTAATGCTTTATTTGGGACTAGGCTGTGGCTGGGTCCGTCGCTAGTCTCCAACTAGAATTTCGCAATGACCAGCAAACTTTCGGACAAGCGATTGGACATAAACACATCATCCGTCCCGAATTTGTTATTAAGCGACCGTTACCAAAATGTGGGAGTGCCGCGTTCATGTAGCCACTGTTCCCAAATGCGTATTGCCGTGGACTCGTTTTCGCGCACCATCTTTAACCGGGTGTGAAGCCGTGTTGGCTAATGTAAAATAACCAATCCGAGCAAAAAATGGGAACCGAATAAATTCTGGACACTGGACCCATTGTTGTTTCTTTTGCTCTAGAGAGGATCTCATGTTAGCTCCACGCAGTATCGTTGATGCCGGGCCGTCGAGAACCGAGGATGTCCGTTGGTCCCATTGATGGCTCGTCATGCTATCGAGGGTACCGAATTGTCCGATTTCCTCCTTCATATTTTCGTTGGCCGGATCGCCAACTTTTTGTGATAAGAGGATTTTCCATATCACGGATAGATTGCCAAGACCGAGAGATGTCTTCCAAACAGGGGAACAAGTGATGAGTCGCACAATCATTTTCAACGCTGCTAAATTTAATTTTTTTAAATTTTTTATCGTCTTTGAAAACTAATAACCAAAATTTTTTTGAATACAGTATGGGTCCACAAAGACCAAAATTTACCTCCAACCTTACCAGAGAAGACAACCACCGGTGGCCGCACTCAAATTTCAAGAAAGCCAATCAAAGAGAGATTTTGATCGTATTTAGAGCATCATCTAGAGCGTTTGACTCTAGATATTCCGCAGACTTGTTAGGATGAGCATTCCTCTTAGGTTACAGAGATATGTGATTGGAGTTCCAGGACCTTTTAGGAGGTTCCAGTGGTAGCCTTGTTAGTGGTTTATTATCGTGATCATCATCGTTGATGGGATGATCGTGTAGACTCATATTTTGACTTTTGAGTTATCATTTTTTGCCGATCATAAGGTGTTTCAACCTAAGGACGAAGGCGATGTATATTTTTTGAAAACACTCCTATACTATGATATATCACTATTTGCCTACATATTCCTGTACATATATGAATGCGTTTGATTTACCGTTTTGATTATTGCAAATGTCTATTTATCATACCAGAAGCAATTGAATCGTTTAATGTATTCAAACAATCTCTTGTATTGCTGATATTCAATGTAATCAAATTCACGTTCCAAGAGACGAAATCTCAAAATAACCGTAATAACAATGGATTTCTAGCAGATAAACCTCGTTAAGCCGTAATACAACAATTTTAATCCAACCTTACAATCAAACTCCGAATTCCAAATGATATGGATTCGATAATAACTCAATCACCGCATTATACTCATAATGTTATTCGTTGTTCGACTAAGGCTTACCCCATGCATGGATACTAATTCGTCGAGGGTGAATAGATAACCTGCCGTTTAAGAAATGTTCCGTGTACTACGACAAGCACCATTAGCAAAACCAATGTGGGTTTGAAGAGACGTCGACATTTGCAATATCAAGAGTAAAACTCGCATAAGCAGGATAGTGATAAAACACTCTCTAAACTAGGCACACTTTCTAATCTAAAACACACCAAACATTAAAGAAATCTAAACTAACAAAATCTCCACACCACATTTAAGCATAATATCGCTTTAGATAGAGCCCATTTCTGGCTTATCCAAGGGGACACCGTCAAAACATATCAACTCATAAAGTTCCTTTTGCTAACTTTCGTTTAACAATATAAGGACAATGCCACATAGGCACGAATTTCCCAAACATCTCAGCTTGTCGTTAGCTTGATCATAAAGTAAAACTAGGTCTCCCTCCCCGAAAAAAATTTCGAGGGGTCACACTTCTATCATACCGAGCTTACCTTTTAACATGAGCCTCGTTTGCTAATGCAGCATTTCGTCGATTATCATCTAATTGGGCTAAGTACAAGAAACGTTTCTCCTCTTCGTACGTAGCTAGAAGTAATTCTATGGCTAATTTTAGTGACGGTATTTCGCATTCAATCGGCAACACAGCCTTCCAAACCGTAAACTAGTTGAAAAGGAGTGAAACTCCATGGATGTTTTGACTGATATTCGACATGCTCATAAAGAGCCGAAAATAACATGGAATGCCAATTCGTCTTGTGAATACCAATGATTCGTTTGATAATGGTGACTAAAAATTTGTTAATGGTTTCAAATCCTCGGCATCATTGGCTACTGAGCACACGCAGTGGAACTATCGTGGCGCAAGCCAAGTTGGTCTCGTCGGGTCACTATCATGACATTCCGAAAATGTCTTCCATGATCCGTAATAGCTTGAGGAACACCGAACCTAGCAATTATGTGATTAAATACGAAAGGTGTGCCAGCCTTGCTGCCGCCTGAAAAATGTAGGCATCGCCGGCCCATTTTGTAAAATAATCTACCGTTAAGATAATATAGGCATGCCCCTACCGAGTGAGGGTTACATGTAATAAAATCGATACCCCATTTTGTGAAAGCGCGGACCAACAACAATTATAGGGTGAAGAGGGGAGCGGTGGTGCGCGCATTTTTTCGATCAAAAATTTGACAAGCCAGCATTTCCGAACCGCATAAATACAATCTTTGAACAACGTTGGCCGTAACAACTCGCACGCAATATCTTTTGGGTCGTGGCATACCTGCATATGACCGCCACATGCTCCGTAATGGCAACATCATTTAACACCTTTTCAGCCTTCTTCATGAGTTAGACAACGTTGGAAAAATAGAATCCGCGCCATGACGATAAAATGTATCACCAATGATATTATACCGTTGGGATTGGAAGCGTATTTTCCGTCGCCCGAGTTCGTGAGATGTCGTGCCGAAAAATATTGGGTTTGGAGATAAACAATAATATCTCCATACTCACACTCTGGCGGTACCGATAAGAAACAAAAGATTTGTCCAAGAATGGACTCTTCTCGCCACTGTTTTGGAAGACGTAGAGGGAAATCGTACACTGGGCCTGCTATGACACTAAAGATTTCTTTGCCTTGGATTTTTAAAATCAAGTCAAAATTCCCAGGATAACTATCCATTTGGAATATTTGCCCCCTAGCAATTTTTTGGTCAAAATATACATCATAGGGTTGCAATTAGAAATTACCGTGGTTTTACATAACAAGATGTAATGCTCCAAATGTTGACAGCTCTTGAACACTGCCAAGGCTAATTTCTCCACATGCGTATTTGATTTCACTTGATGCGTATCTCGACTAAGATAACAAATCACATGTTCATTGGTGGAAAGATTCATCTTCCGAACTAGTACCATCCCAATGGTGGAATGTGAAGTACGAGGTACAAAATGTAATCTTGATCGTAGTTGGGAGGATGGCAAGAAACCCAGGCATGGGTCAACGCGTGTTTAAGTGCATCAAAAGATCGATCAGCAATCTCGTCCCAAAAGAATGGAATGTTCTCGTTTCAACAACCGGTAAACCCTTTCTAAGCTCCTGTGACAAGGAATAAACCTACGTAAGAAGTTTGCTTTCCCCCGCAAACTTTGGAGTTGGCGTAAAGTCAAGGAGGAGGCAATTTAACAATGGCTTCGACCTTCGATGGATCGACGCGAATGCCCGATTTCGAGACAACAAATCCCGCAATCGACCCGATTCACGCAAAACACATTTATGCGTATCTAAATAAGAGTCCGATAATGCCTACATCTCATAAAAATTGCTTGTAAATGAGTGAGATGGTCGGCCCACGTAATGAATGAGTACAGTAAATCATCGAGATATGGCCGGAAAATGCTTAATGTCATGAAATGCATAAGACATAGCCCATTGAAAGTTTCTCCAGCCGTTTTTTAATCCAAAAGGTAGTTTACAATAAGCAAACGTTCCCTTATGGACAAATAAAAGCCGTTTTCGTTGATCACAGGGAGTATGTTTATTTGATTGTAGCTTCGAAAAGCCATCCATGAAGGAAAACAATTCATCACAAATAAGTAATCATCGATTATTTGATCGATATATGGAGTTGATAATTATCTTTGGAGCATCGCCGATTAATATCCCTATAATCGATACATACTCTTATCGTTCCTTGTTTTTTAGTTACAGGAACAATATTCGATACCCAACTGCTAAGGGAATTGGATAAATGAATCCCGCGCGAAGTAATTTTTCAACTTCTACTTTTATAGCAAGAAATTTTTCTAGGATGAATTTGACGTAATCGTCACCTACCAGGTTTAGCATCCTCGGTAAGTCTTAATCTCATGAACAACGATCGATGGATCAATTTCGGCATTTCTTCATAAGACCACGAAACACGTCACGAAATTCTTGAAATAGGGCTTTATAAGATTTAATTTCATCTGTGACAACAAGCACCTATATGAATGTTTTCAATTATTCCCGGTTTTATCGAAATGTCAATGGAACCGTTCGAGATATATTTTCCAAATTTAACTCGAATCAGATTTTGCAAAGGATTCGCTGTCCTTTAACATATTCAAGAAGAAAAATTGAAGCGAAATCATTTTCAAAATGATCTAGCTCGTGTAAAAATGAAGATCGATGATGTAGATCTTCCCATGGTAAATCATCACCGTACAAAAACTCACGAATTTGTTCATCCGTATGAACAAGTTCGTGAAATGTCGTTGTAATCGAACTAGATATAGAAAGTGATTCTCGATGGATCCCATTCATTGGATCAGTTTCTAAGGAAGAGGGTTGAAAGTGAATGTACGGTGTACCGATACGCAATTTCAAATGGACTCAAAGGCATCATGCCATCAAATGAATCAACTTTGATTCGAAGGTACGATCCAAGGATCATCAAACATAACAAGAACCGACTAAATCATGTGAATACTATAAATGAGAAGGCGATATGTTAGGAGGAGGAAAGGAAAAAGTTCCTAGTAAACCAAAATCTTTAATCAAACCCACTCCAACATCCTTATAAAGGATAGCCGTTTTACCAACATGTTGGATTGTTTCCCCGAAGAGGCTGGCCTGGACGAGAAATAAGTTAACTGATCAACGTCACGATCTTTCCTTGATATGGAAATTTTATGAGTCGAAAGACCAAAGAAACAACAAATGGGCCATAGCATAGGACCAACTACGACCCAAGAAGGTTGTAATCTAGAGGGGCATCAACCACTTCCACATCTAGATTAACGATTTTACCTTCGACCCCTAGGTAAATCCTGAAAAATACCAAAAGGTTGAAAACCTCGACCATCAAAAGCCTTTAGAATTGTCAAATATCAAGCTATGTAGGAGAACCAAGCGATTTTAAACACTAAATCGACATAATACACGTTGAAGCTCCTCATCAATCACAAATCGAAAGATTGGTCTGTTTTTGACTAACACTGAATCGGAAAGCCATTCGATGAGGAAGTAGGTGTACTATTTTCTAAATCGAAGATTATAAGGTTAGAATCCGAAGATCGACAAACTTATGGCGTACAATAATAATTTACACTGTACGGGATATGATTGCGTACTTCCAAAGCCGACATTATCGAAGGAGAAATAGCTAAGTCTTCAACAATGTTGTAATTCTAAGCGCTCTCGCATGTGGATTGAAAGTCGATTTACGAAGAACACCTTGAAGAAAGCATGGATTATTGTCCGGATTTTGTTTCTCGATCCGTAGCGGACCGAAACAGAGGAGGTGTAGTTGATGTGTTTGTATTAGAAGATTCCGTTTCTTACCATCAGATTCTTAGAACCGTAATCTTGCGATCACGTCGCAACCCTTACATGAGACATCATCATAATAGGCTCTTCTAAAGTAGTCGAGGAAGAAATCCAATCATCTTACTATCTTGAATTGGAAAAGGATTCCTTCAAGACAAAGAAAGTTGTTACATCCTTTAACGAATTTCGTAACTTCGGCTCGATATGGACATTCTTTTCGTGAAATGATCTTGTTCACAAATGAAACAAGGATAGCGAGGTTTACATTTTTTGTCATCAGATTCATCTTTATCAGTTTTCTTCTTTCGAATTATTTTTGTTTTTATTCTTCCCTTTCTTTTTACCACCGTATTTCGATTTGGTCGTAGATGTCTCTACGACGTGAATACCTGTGAGAAACTTTGGGAAGATTCTCCTTCTTTGTAACTCGGTAAGGTTATAATAGGAGAAGAATTATTAAAGATTTATTCTTGCTTTTAGAATTGACTGTACTAATCATACCGTCGCATGAGACCTCGAAGGAGTCGTTAGTCATTTCCCTTTACTCGCTTTGGAAGATCGGAATTTTCTTCATGTAAAATACCCGATCGTGTATATACGAGGTCAAGGTAATCGAGTTGGGAAATTACTTGCTCTTCGCAACAACACCAGCCTTAGCTACACTTTCAAAGTGATCTTGGGTAACAATGATTTAACAAACCATTCTCGCTTAAAATTTGATCCGGAATATAAAATTTCACCAAACGCCCTAATACGTCGCCATTCATGAATATGATCGTAACATACGTTGACGCATTGTTTTAGCGAAGCACAATTCCATGCCATTTTCGTATCCTGGAGCGGTGCAATCAAAAATGAGTCAAGAAAGTAGTTGCTAACCCATTAAAGTTATGAACGAGCCTCGTGGCAACTCAATGTGCTATTTGGCCGCAAAACCTATGAGAGTTCTTGGAAAAGACGTAAACGACCGAATCATCAATAACACTAGATGCACACCAAAGGTGATAATTCACAACATGATTCGATGGATCCTCTCCGACTTACCTTCGAATTTTGGTATATCACCTGGCAACTTATGAGGTATCATGTCAGCTTTGATAATAAAAAATGGGATCATTCATAAGGTGCGTCAAAATCAGGTAAGTCCAAAGTTGCGATAAACGGTAATCGTACTGCTATGGTCACGAAAAACCTTGAGAAGCCGTGCGTATCCAAGAGGCGCGATACTCCAGGATAACTAGGAATCGGATTAGCATTAGGTATTATGTAACTTCCGGGAAACCACAGATGAACCTGGACCATACCGAGGTTGTTGATACATAACCAGGGTACTATTGGATACCGATAGTTTGGACTCGTACACAGACCGAATTGCGTCGTCCCCGGTACTTGCCAGATACACAAATCGAGGTTGACTTGTAACAACCGTACTTGTAACGCTTGTCTCCGTGTGCATTTGAATCGTAGTCCGAATGGAAGGTCCCGACCGAGGTACAGACTTGCGGGATTTGTACCCAAGGCTGTGATAGAAGAATCTTGGGTACAAGGTATACCCGTAAATAGGTGTGACAAAGCTGAAAAGACGTCGCAAATGCCATGCCAGCTTGAGGCAGTAGTCCGGGCACTAGGCCCAGACCGTCGAACCGGAAACTAGGTGCAGGAGTTTGAATAGCCGCCTAAATGTGTTGCCGGTTGGACCAGAAACCAAAGGCCGTCTGTGTCGATAAGGCAACCCATTACCAGGGCCGCAGCGTCGTTGATACTGGGACCGTATCCCACACCATAGTTCCTGGGTATTGTCCCACAGAAGGTTGGAACGAAGGACCAAAACCCTGCTGAACGTAGGGTTGATTGTAGTAAGTGGTAAATTTCCGGCTCTCTGAAAAGATGGTTTACCGGGTACTGTTGGAAACCTTGGAATTGGGTACTCACCTCGAGGTTGATAACCTCGAGGCGTGTACTCGAGGTCAGCGGATAAGGACCCCGAGGAGCATATTGTGCTTCGGGGTCGACCTTGGAGGAATGTACCGTCCGGGTTGTCTCCCAAAATAATATGATTCCACAACGCTTGTCCTATGAAAAGCTACCTTGAGGTTGTGCTCCCGGTGGCAATCGACTACCTTGAGGTTGTCGCGGTGAATCGACTACTCCTAAGATCGTTCTCAAAGCAGAATTCGATTTCCCCGAGGTCGTCCCCTGCATGAAAACCGACCGCCTTGAGTTTGGAGGATTTGGAATATTACCGTACATCATAAAGATTTGATCTGCGTTCGACGTTTCAATTCTAAGTCCATCAAGACCGCATGATAACATGTTTATGGGCCGAGGAGTTGCTCCCGAGAAAGCAATTCGTACAAAGACCGATATCCCGAAGGAACGAAAGGACCACCATGTAAAAATGATTCGGCGTTTGAGAAAACATGGATGACTCTCCGGCCATAAAAGATGACGGATAATAACCTCTCCGGGGTGTAGGATGAAATGGAATTTAGGATAAAAGAAAGACCTTGAGCCCTCTAGAAAGTTCGTTAAAGAGAGATACCGAGGATTAGTTCGAATGGGGTCAGAGAAAATAGATTCACGCTCCCTAATATTTAATGATCGAGGGGAGTCGAGAAGAGACATGTTCGTCCGGATTAGTAAGTTCTTCAATAGAAATAAGTCCGGTAGGAAGATTGTCCGTAATGATATTTCTTACCCTAGGTGAACTCCGGATCACTAGAAGTTGGTGTAATAAATCCAGAGGATGTTTCAAAATGTATGATTCAGCTTTCAAAGTTCGTCGTATAATCTACCGTAAGGAGAAATATTTTCGAGAATCTCAGAACCGAAATCGGTTTCTTGAATGTATTCTATTGTAGGTATTTGATGATCAAGATGTATAACTATAGATGAACTTCCAATTTCTGTTGATCTAATTCTACTACTACTGGATGCTACCAGAGCACGAAGCCCTTCAAGTTGACTTAGTGAATATTCAGGGGGTTTCCCTTGTATTCTCCGGGATTGTCTCGGCAATTCCGCCATGATTAAAAATTATCTAATCACACGCAAACAAAGAAAAATTTCAATGAAAACACCTAAAGTCTCTAAGAAACAAACAATTGAATCATTCGCTTAAAAATCTAAGAGTTCAAACCACACACAAACAGTAACTTTCCGTACTAAAAACACTAGTTGGTGATGAAATCCAACTTAGTAGAATTTTAACACGAAAAGGGCGGTTGGAACAGTTACCCCGACAACCTGCTTAATGAAACAGACCGGTGCAAGTTTCTCTACTATACCATCTCGAGTAAAGATAACCCTTTGGAGAGTCCAAGTGAGTCTAGCCGACGTCTGTTCCAGGTACAGTGGGATCTTCCCTCCACCATCACCTTAGGAAAGAATCCTAAAGATTATGGCCACTAAGGTTACCAACTGAAACAAATATACCTGGGGGAACAGTCTACGATCCGACACACACGCAAGGGCAGAGTAACAAAGCTCAATCCCCTTGAAGGCTCCTTGAAATAATCCAAGGTTTATCGACAAGTGACCCCTGGCTCCTCGATAATGGTCTATCCGAGGTTTATCGTTGTTAATACGTGTATATCTTCTATCGTTCCCAATGAGGAAGGATTGATTACCCCACCGGTTCAGATATGATCTCGTGCTTGACTCCTTTAGGAGGAGCTTCCCAGAGCATAGATGCAACAATTGGAATTTCTTCCTACCGCAAGATTTGTCTACTTGTTTGTTTTAGCTATCTTGGAGAGTTAATTACTCCCTACTCCAAGATACTAGCCTAAGCTATGTTGGTGATAAGAGCCATAGAAATAAAAGATTACTAAATGAATTTTAATTAAGCGTTACTTTTATGAGCTGTTTCTTAAGTCAATGGGTGCGGAAATGAAACTTTGGATGATGTGAAGACTCGATTTCCAAAAAACACTAAAATGCACCTAGAATGATAATCAATTCTTTTTCTTTCAATGAACTTCTATCTAAGAAAGAGTTGGAGAATGCAATTCTTTTAATAAACAATTCCTTCTTTAAACATGAAGAATGATTGAAAGAAAATATTTTGTCTTTTCAATGATGATATATATCAAGCTCATAACAAAATCCTTTTTCTTTTGAAACTTGAAGCTACAAAACAATTTTCCTCCGAAAGAAAGCTATAAAAATTAAAAACTACTCAAAACTACAAAATCTAATCTTGAGAACTATGATTTTAAACAATCTAAATTGAGTAAAAGCTTTAAGATTTTTTGAAGAATGTTTTCCTTAGTTGTTCAGCAAAATAAGAGTCTATTTGTTTAGAATAACAAACATATCAAAAACACTCAAAATATGTTTTTTTTTTATAAAAATGAAATTCAAAACTTTCAACCAAGTTTTTTCGAAGATTCGCAAAGAAACAAAAGGCTCAATTTCTCAATAAAGGATGTTTTCACAATCAGGTCGGATTCAAAAAGACAAAAAGAGATCAATGTAATCTTAGATACTTCAAACTGTCAAAGCTTCGAATCACTACAAAGACCAAGTGAAAAAACAATCCAAAATGCAAAATCTTCTAGAAAATCATCAAAACATCAATACTGTTGGAGTTCATTTACAAAAAATTCTTGACAGAAACAATAATTAATCTGGGCAGAAACCAAAGAGCTAAATCCAAATAAAAATAAACTAGAGAAAGAAATCTAGAGGTTTTCTAAAATTTTTACAGGGTCCGCAGACAACCAGTATTGACAGGTGCGGTCCTGCACTGTATTCTTAACAGAAAGTGCGAACCTGCCCGCACTGTCAAAATAAGCCAGAGTGCGGTCCTAGGAAAAATTGTAGAAAAACTTAAAATATTTCTAAATTTTCAAAAACAGGGAAAATCTAAATTACCCAGACAGATATGTATCAATCAAAAACCAGGAAAAAATGTTTCCTCAAGTCAAAAATAAAAGAGAACCTAAAACAACAAGTTCTTTCCCCAGTGGAGTCGCCATTTTGTTGTGTAGATTAATCCGTCTTGTGGACAAGACCGATCTCTCTAGTACTAAAAGTAACTAGCAACAAACATCCAATTATACTAATCTCTCTCTAAGCATACAAGATTCATAAAAATGCTATATAGGTGTAAGGCCTACCTTATGTCCAGCGCTTGCTTGATATCGTTGAAGTCCTTCCCGTGCACTTGAAAGAACGTTCCTCGTGAATCTGCAGTAAAAAAAAAGCAAAAAGATTACATAGCACCTGTATAGATATTATTATAAATCTTACTCATCATAATGATCAAGGAATTTATGAAATAAACCATGAATAGACAGTTTAATGAGAGAAATGAGTATATTTGTATTAACTTCAAATAAAAGAAAACCTTTACAACCTGTGCCTTGATGTCATGCAGGTCCTCTTGGGGTCCGAAGCAGGAATCTCTTCTACTTTGACAAGCATTGCACTTTTTAAACCAAGACGGATAGAAGTGAGTGATTTAACCTCACAGAAAGTTTTAGTTAACTAAGTCTGAATGTCAACAACATTTAACTTCAAATATCTTAAAGCTTGAACTCCCCTTGAGGCTACCCAAGGCCTCCTTTTATAGTGGAAAAGAGGAGGTTTTCTGTTCCAAATATGAAGGGATATAATCCTCCTTTGAAGGGATTAGCTCCTTACATCAAGGGGTTAGCTCCATCAAGTGAGGGATGCATGAACCTTCTCAAACCATATCCATTCCCGAAAATTCCCATCTAGAATCTTCTAGAATTCATCTGAAATCAACTTTTTATCTTTACTTTCTCGCCTTTTTGAGTTTTACAGAGGTCTGCACCCATAACACAAAGAACGTGCGGTATGGTTCCGCAGGCAAGCGGGACCGCAAGCAATGAATAGAGAAAGTGCGATACCAATGTTTAGGGGATTTTTAGGAACTTTTCTCTGATTTTGAAAGCTTGACATGAGGAACTGAAATATTAGACTTGCAAAAGGAGGAAGTATGAGTAATAATGAGCTCATACTCATAGCAAAATCTCAGGATGACAGTTTTTAGTGTAACAGGTCCCCAAGCCCTCTTCATCATATTCCAGGGTTAAATGAGTGGTACCTGTGACTAGGGGCTGGGTCTGGTCCCTGAGCCCCACTCCCTTTTCGTCGTTGGTTGTAGGTGTACGCAGATGACTGAGGGTCAAGCTTATAGCCTAGCCCCTTTCCATTGGTGCCGACCGCGACTACACCAAGGTCACACAAGGAGTAATTGTAACCAGGGTTTGCGCTTATAGCCTAGCCCCTCTCTGCTTTACGCTGAGGTCTTGTGGCGTGGGAGGTGATCTGGGATTGAGGCTCACCACCCGACCCCTCCACCAAAAAAATCTCTAACAAAAACTTAAATAGGACTGGTGCCCATATGGGGTAAGAAACATGGTCATGGTGTAGTGGTAAGGCTTCATAATTGGATGAGGGATGTTGCGGGTTCGAGCTCGCCCGAGACCATTTGATCCCTTCAATTTTTTTTTGCCTACCACGAGGTGCCACATGGCGGCCTCTGGTTGGGCCACGTGGCATACTCTAATTGGACCACCACCAACAAAAATCGACCAATAATATTGTGCCACTGTACATTTGTATGAGTTTTCCACTTGGTAGGCTAGGATTGGTCCATATGAACCCAGTAGACAGGTTGACATCAGCGATACCACTGCCAAGTCAACAACCCAGTCGACAACCTGCAATTTTTTTAGTTGTTGAGCCAAACGACCAGAACATCATAACTTCGTCATAAAGCATCATATTGAGGCGAAACAAGTGTTTTTGGAATCATAAATATGAACACTACAAATTGACGATAGTTTTGGAAGATTATAGGGACTTTCATTTTTGAGCAAAAGTTTAATCATCGAATAACTTGTTAAGGCCACCGTTGACTGAACTTATCCATTTTCTATATTGAAGATATCCACATGAGACTTTTATACAAAATAAAAAGAACAAAACAAATACGTAAAACACAATATAATACTATAAATGTATAGGAAATACATAACTTTATAGAACTATGTGAACCAAATATAGTCAAGGATGATGATTGGCGAAGTAGGAGAGTTCGCAACTTGAGAATTATTTTGAGGTGATCCTGGGTTAGATAGAATGAAATTAAGAGGAATAACATTGATGAATTAATCCTCATTATTTGGAGCATTAGATTCAGTGTTTGAATGATAGACTATAAAATTCTCTACACGTGTTAATCTAACGACAATATCGTCTAGGTTGTATTTGATATCCCACATTATGTTTTTTATTTCCTCATTTCCCGCAAAGAGCTTATAGTTGTCCATCGTAGGTTTTAACCTGTACACAAATTATCTGTATATGAAATATTTAACTAGAAAAATAAATAATGGTGAGAACATAAAACACATATACACAGAGATTTTCCCATGGATCCCAAAACCAGGACTACCAGATTGATTATTCATTATTTTCCTTTTAATATTAAAATACATATATATACATGATGAAATATTCATATAACCCAATCCATTAACCTTGTATTAGTACATAACCATAGTTCCCTTGACCGGATATACAAAATACCATGGGAAGAAAACCATCATACCCAAAACCATGTGCAAAACCCATGCACAAAACCATGGGTAGGTCCTCCCACCATCTTTGGGTTCGCCCCCCATCCTTGGGTCCACATAAAAAAATTCTCGGGGCGCTGTCCCGGACCTTGTGCAAGGGGGCTACCACCCCCTGCAAACCTCCAAACAAAGGGGGTTTCCCCTGCACTCAATACAATGTACACCACACGTAACTAGTCATGGAAAGAATATCACTTGTTGTTTTCTTTCCACACAAGGGTTTAGAGGAGAGCTTAGTCATCATTCAAACCTTGCAATGTCCATTGTTTCTCTACACCAAGAAAAATTCTTAGTGCTCACAAACTTCGCCACTGCATCTGCAACATTCTTCAAAGTATCCACCTTTACCAGAAACACCTTTTTTTCCTCAACCATATCCCTCACAACCTGATACTAAACATCAATGTGCTTTGTCTTCGAATGATAAGCAAGGTTCTTTGCGAAGATAATTTCACTTTTGTTGTCACAGTCTATCCTTATAGCTTACTGTACCAACCCCATAGTTGAACAAAATATTTAAAACCAAACTACTTCCTTTCTTGCATGAGTGGTTTCCATATATTCAACCTTTATAGTGGAAAGCGCCACTACAGACTGCCTCTTGCTCATCCAATTGAATGCTCCTCCAAATAGGTTAAACACATACCCACTTGTAGATCTTCTCTGATCCAGATATCCAACCCAATATACATCAACAAAGCCATGAATGTCCAAATCTTTGTCCAATCCTGGTCTTCCTTGGTAGCATGAACCATAATCACTAATGCCACACAAATACCTAAAAAACCACTTTTGCAACACCATTTTTCTAAGGTATGTATGGATTAGTCTTCCATTGTGCTACACCACACTTCTTACAGAACCCTTCGAATCCCTTCTTGCAAAACTCTCCACCATTATCTGTCCTCAACACCTTAATATTATTCTCTGTCTGATTTTCCACTTGAGCCTTAAATTATTTAAACCTGTCAAATACTTCCTATTTCTTCCTGAGGAAACATATCCATGTATTCCTCAATAAGTCAGCTATAAATTAGACATAGTATAAATAATTACCTAGTGATGGAACTGACACAAGTCCAAACGCATCACTGTGCACAAGCTCTAATATCCCTTTACCCTCTTAGCAATCAAGCGAAAACTCACCCGACCATGTTTTCCATATACACAATATTAAAAAAAATAGAAATATAAAGAGTAAATCGAGATACCTTCTACCATACCATTACCATGTAGTATTTTAAGTCCCTTCTCTCAAATATATCTAAGCCTTTGATGCCATAACATGGTCTTTTCTCTAGAGACCACTAGATTTTCTGCTCCACTTTGAGGAACCAAAAAAATATTGCACCCATAAATAATAATGATACCCATAAGCTTATACATAGTTCCAATTTTAACTCCCCACATTAATACTAGTTCTCCTTGAACCAGCTTGGAGGTATCTTTCTCAAACACTATTTTTACACCTGCATCATCCTTCTTGCTTACATAAATAATATTTTTGGACAATGCAGGAATATGTAGAACACCATGAAGTGTACTAATCCTTCCATCTTGTAAATTCAGCTTGGATTTTCCACGTCTGATGATTCTGAACTTCCTGTCATCCCCTAAGAAGGCATCACCACCATCATATTACTCATACTAGCATAACCAATCCCTATGGGGAGTAAAGTGAAAAGATGCACCTGAGGCAATCATTTGACGTGGTTTTCACCTCCACAAAAGGAGCATCATAAAATCCCTTTCCTTTCTCAGGATATATCTATAGCCCTTTTTGTAGCGCCCTTCCTTTCACATTTCCAACACACCTTTATAAGTTTTCTTGAAGATTTGGATATCCCTCTAGATTTAGATCTCCCACTCGAGGACTTATTTTGTTTCAGTTCTGAGATCGTACTCGTACAAACAACGCATATACATTCTGTCTCTCCATATTTTTTTGTCTCATCTCCTCTGACAACAAGGATGAGACTATTTCATCAAACTTCAAGGTAGTTGTATTTCTACCTATTGAAACAACTAGACTATCCCACAAATCTAGTAGAGAACATAGAAAAATGATGCACTTATCTTCATCTTAAATTTCTATATCAAAAGATAACAACTATCCTACCATAGTATTAAAGGCATTTAGGTACTCTATCACCGAGTATCCATCCTTCATCCTCAGGTTATATCACTTTTTTCCTAGGAACAATTTATTCACTAGAGACTTAGATTGGTACAAATTCCATAACTTGACGCATAAATCCTTCATCTTAGCTTCCCCTGATACTTTCAACAATACTGAATCTAAGATACATAATCATATTTTTCTCTTCGCATTCCAATCTAACTTCGCCCAGTCATCTGCTGATATTCCTGTTGTGACCATGCCTAGATCTACAATAATCCATTGATCTCAGTCAACAACCAAATCCTCCATATTGATCTTCCAAAACTAAAAGATATGACCATTAAATTTCTTGATTGCTATCTTTCCATTGTTCGCCATCTTGTTTCACCACAAGAATCGATCCCACAAATCTCCCACTGAATAGGGTATACTACAAGGGTGAGAAAAACCCCTCAGCAACAAAGGCGTCTCCTTGAAGCCAAAAAAATTCTAATACCAAATGTAGCTTTTAACCCTTTACAAAAATTACCTACAAACAAATTCTTCAAACTGAAAAATAAATAATGGAGAGATCATAAAAAATATACACTGAGATTTTCCCCTAAATCTCAACATTGCGACTAGTAGATTTATTTTTCATTATTTTCCTTTCAATGTTACAATATATATATATATATATGCCGAATCATTCATAAACCCCAATCCATTATCCCTAGATTATAACATAATTGTAGTTCCCCTGACCAAATCTACAAAATACCATGGGAAGAAAACCATCATGCCCAAAACCATGCGCAAAATCCATGCATAAAATCATGTGTGCGTCTGCATGAAAAAAAAATTCCTAGGGTGCTGCCCTGGAACCCATGCAGGGGGGGGGGGGGGCGGTAAGGCTACCACCCCCCCGCAAACCCCTCAATGCAACATACAACACATGTGACTAGTCATGAAAATAATATAACACATACCCAACATCCACTTGCTTGTCTCTGATTACCATGTTGAGAAGTGTCTCTGCCTGGCGATGATGAGTGATGGAATGTAAGAAGTAAATTATTATTTTTCTAAATTTTCTCAAGTTGGGTACCCATTTCATATAACTGCCAACAATCTCTGAGTCAGAGAAGTATTTTCTGTTATCAAATTCCTTTGCTTCTAGATTCAAGATTTATTTCCTGACTTCAAGGGGCACAACGTTGCAAAATTTGACAATAGATTCCCATGAAAAAAGTCACCTATGCTTTGAGGAAGACGAGGTTGATGCACCACCCTATTGCACTGGAAGTCGATGTCTTACAACCATTATGTACCTTTAGTGCAAAAAATTTCCTACAAAAACTACAAGGTGAAACCCCACTCGATTTTGGCACTTGGAGGAGAAAATGTTGACTTAGACGTAAATGTAAGGATAATAGTTACTAGTAGAACATATAAAGTAAAACACTTCCAACTTGTGGAAGCTATATGAGGGATTAATACCTCCATTACAAATAAAGAAACCTGGAACCTTATTGGATATGTACAAGCCATGGTAAGGGAGGTATTTATGGAAAGCCCGAGAAACCCAATGATGAACATAGATAATGATGAAAATTTCATCATTAAACCCAATTTCAAAACCATATAGAAAAGGAACTTGAACACCACACCCCACATAAAAGAATTGCATAGTTAAAATACACTCCTGATGGATCCGATGCTTGCAGAGAGTTCAGTGATAATACAACCACAAGTTCGAAGGATGGACTAGACCCTACATTGTGTAAAAAAAACACAAAAAACATTGGTGATGAACTCACTTCCAAAAGACAAGGTTAAATGAAATTCGAAAACAATAACAGTTAACACGAGAAGACTGGGGAAAGGGAAGGTTGTGGATGCCTGAACCTTTAACATAAAACACAAGAGGAGTTGTGAGGTGACCCTGCATGAGCTGGAAGGGCACCTCCAGAGACCAGTCGTGTTGTTCTCCATTGTAAATCATATAAACAACACTTTGCTACCCTGCCAACTTTCAACAGAATATAAATATATTTGCATGGTGGTAGAGCCTGATACATAGAAAGAGATTAAACGTTGAATCCCATGAATTGTTTCCCAAGTGTCATAGTCAAAATTGAGCTTTAAAAACCTAAGACAAAGATGCATGATGAAGTCATAAGTGAGCATAAAGCCTCTGTTAGAGTGATTGAAGCAAAGATCTAATCTGCCATTGCTGAGGTTCACCATATCTATGTTGACAAAAGGAATGATTGTGTTTGAGATCTTGTAACATGCAATTCCTATGTTCTACGAGTGAGGGAATTTAATACCCCTCACCCTTACCCTATGACACAATGTATTATCCCTCTTTGTTGTCACACACTTCTAATGCAAAGGTGGCATTTCCTGACCTCGAGGACTGCCAAACATGAACTTGTTTGTACTACACACATGTTCGACCATGTTTTGTATTGCATGGTGCCAGAATGGGGAGAAAGTACCTGAATTCAGATACTCTATTCTTTGGAGCTTGGGGATTGGGTAAATACCCCCAATGGGGTAAGGATGAGCAAGCTAGATTAAAGAAGTGCAAGACATTTTGTGCAATGTTGACTCCTATAAAAAAGTTAAATATTTACATATTTAATCAAACTTTATAAAATATTGAAGGTTTATATGACAATCAAACATCCTGGAAACATCTAGGTGTAATGGATTGGGGTTCTCCAGCTAGCCCCACCATGGAAGTCGTGTCATAGGATTTTGAGTGAATGACATGTCTCAAGGTCAACGGTGCTTGTGGATTAGGGTTGGGATCAATAACAGAGAGGTCATGTGTTCAGTTATGGGGTAACCACCCCTTTCCCTACCACTCCACACAATTCTCAGTTGCACTCTCTGACCTCCAGGGAGAGCTCTGTAACTCATCTTCTTTCCAAGTCTAGTATATTCACCGTTCTATGGTCAACAACCATTTTTTAGCCTATTAATCCGATTGGATTTCCATGACTTCACTGCGACAAGGTACAAGCATACTCCTGTATTGAATTTTCTTTCCTTCTTGATGAGATTAAAAATTTCGTAAATAAATTTTTCCATAACCGATATCCTGGTGTAGGCATTTATGAGTTTCCATGATATTAGTCAGGTTTTAATTCGTGTTGGAGATCCAAAAGTTTCCAAGCGGAATCCGTAAATTTTGATGAGGGTCACCACTTAGAAGCAAATTAAACTGGCATAAGTTGACACACATAGTTGCTGTAATGCGTAAACCCTTATATACCATATATATTTGTAAACTCTAAGTTATTCTTTACTAGGGTTTAAATTCCTCCAGTGGCTTTGATATTATTCATTATTTTGTGTAGGATCTCAAGAGTTACAATGAGTTACATGTCATTCAATAAAAGGTATAATTGCAAATCAATTAAGCTTTGATACCACCTTCTAATGGTGCTGCATATGTTAATACATTCCCTTTTGGTAATTTTGCAGGTTTAGTTCATTTTCTCTAGAACGTCTGTCGAGTTAAGACGGTAGTTATCAATGAACTTTTACAATTCAACTGCATGACCCAGGTTCTTACTAAAATTTCCTTATTTTTATGCCTACTAGGATTACATCAGAGAGTCCATGTTTGTTATTGGACTACAACACAAAGGGGGGTTTTAAGACAATAGACAATTTTTTGGTAAATCGCCTTAGGTTGAGACAAAAAAAAACTTGTGTATTGTCTTTAATCGGCTGTGTCAAATTAATGTCTTAAAAATTTGTCTCTATAAAGACAATATATAACACAAGTGTTATTTTCTCTTAGGAGACAATTTCATTTTTGTCTCTCGAGAGAAAATACACAAAAAGGGGTTTTAAGACAATATTTGAGACAATTTTTGGGTAAATTGTTTTAAGTTGAGACAAAACAAACATGTCTATTGTCTTAAATATTGTCTTTAAGCGAGTGTCTCAAATTAATGTCTTAAAAAATTGTCTTTATAAAGAAAATATATAAGACAAGTGCTATTTTCTTTTAGGGCACAATTTTATTTTTGTCTCTCGAGAGACAATAATTTGGATTAAAGACATATTGTCTTTATAGAGACAATATGTATTTTGTCTCTTTAAAGACAATATAAAACAATGAATCCAGAAAAATATATCACCATTGATATTATTCAATATAAAATGTATTTAATTAAAAATAAACAACAATAGCATTGATTAATTCATATTAGGGCATAGTGGAATCAAACCACCAACCTCCTGCATCTAAAACATGTGCTCTTCCATTGAGATAGCACCCTTTAAAGAATTATTTGATAAGGTCGGGAAGTTAGAGGATGTGGCATAGATACAGGAGGTGATGATGGATCTTCAGGAGGGCTTCCAAGATGAAATGGATAGCATAGAGGTGGTTGAAATTTCATATCAACTATCCCCAAAAAAAATGAACATCTTAAACTCAATAGAATTAGACAAGTATTGAGGCGTTTGTCCATGAAAGTTATCTGCACGACGTCCAAATAAGAGTTAATTGAAATATGAATTGTATAAATTTTTTAAACAGGAAAAAAATTAATTATTTTATCATTTTTGTTGAGTTGGAAGAATGTGCAAGAATCAAAACAATTAACTTTCTTGGGAATAAGCATCATATCACTAAATATTTGATTTATTTGAAGTGTTAAATTTGTTGTCCCCAAAAATTATAGGAACACATTTACAAGTCAATTGACATAGTAAAATAGGGTGGGAGTAAGGGAGGATTCCCCGTATAAGAAGAAGAATAAATTGTTGTAAATGTAAAGGTCATATAGTTTTCTAACAACACCATATATATATATCTATGAAATAGAACTCACCAGACTTCATCACTCTCCAACAAAATATGACATAATCTCTCACATATGAAGCCTTAGATAGAGATTTTTCTTTCATTTTTTGAGTATGAGCTGCAGAGATGAACAACACATGCCACAACTTGAGCCCAAACTTTCAATCGTTCCTTCACTTGTTGGGGATGGTCTCTTGGGATGGATATTTTCCAATTGGAAATAGGAGATTGTGCATAACCCTCATTTTTTTGAGAATCCCTGTTATCAAGGGTAGACACAAGACAATATTTTTGATGGTGGTCATCTTGAAACTGTTGGCCGATTGCATAACATAACTCCAAGGTTAGCAAGGTATTGTAATCCAAGTCTAGCAAGGTATTGAGAGCTGAGACATTTCTTCATAATTGAAACTGAATCCCAGATCTAGACACCCATTAAACTCATCTAAGTCAATGTTTGTAAGCTTCCTAACTCAAGGATTACTAGAAGTATGTCTCAAAGTTGAATAAGGAGAATCAAATTTGGCCTCTTTGCTGGCTGAGTCAGAAGTTGTCTTAGAGGACTAGAAATCATTGAAATAATTATAATCGCAAGACGTTTCCTGTGATAGACCTATATAAGCTTCTTCTAGACCTGTATAGTTCTCTACTAGACCGATATAGGCTTCTTCTGCTTCTATTTTCTTAGATTGACTATAATTTCTGCACTGATTTGCATCTCCATAAACTACGTCGATTGGCTTGCTAAGAGGCTTACTTAAATTAGAGTGAGGAATTATTGTTGTAACCTAAGATAACAGATGCCAAAATCCCTCACTAGACAATGGCTCTTTCTTTTTCCTTAACCTTATGAGACTACTAGACAATATTGCAACTCACTCACCTCAATTCTTGAATTCTAGATGCGAAAATTAAGCTCTTTATACACCACAAAATATTTCGTTTTGTAGTAATATAAATTACCTCAAAGATCTATATAGTACCCAATCTTCTAGAACTTGCAAAAAAAGGCCTCAAAACCTCAAACCCCAACCTTATACCCTTTTCACACACACCACAAACAAAAGAAACACTAAGATCTTCCAGTGCTAGTACTAGAGAGAACCATAATGACCACCATAAAGGTATTTGAAAGAAATTAAAAGCTAATTTGGTTGAGTCTTAGACCCTACTCACTCCATTCATCCATCATCCATTTACCTTTCAAATAAAAAATTGATCGACACATCTGTTGAGAATGATCTATGATTGATTTCATCCTGAGAGCGACCATAGAATATTATAATTCGATGAATTAAAATATCCAATAGAATGTTCTATATCTCATTAATTCCTATTAAATTTTGATGATTTTATATGGTCATTTAAAAAGGCCTAGTTTAAAGGATTTATGAGTTAGTCCTTTTATGATCGACTACTTATCCAAATAATTATATGTTTTGGCGAGCAAAATATACTCTTCTAGATTGTGTTACTGTTTATGTGTAAACAATGCCAACCGGACAACCTCTCAAGTGTCAACTCAAATATTGATATAAGTGAAGTATGTTTAGTAGATGCACACTTTAATATCACTGCCATCATCCTCCCTCTATTTCAATTGTTTTAAAAAATAACAATCTCATTTTTTTTGAAGCATTGCTATGGTCTATAATTGGCCCTCCCTCCTCTATTTCAGTGTTTTCAAGAGCTATGGGCCCACTTATTTTGATGCATTTTTCTGGTCTACCAGTGAAGGAGGGCTTTCAAAACAAAGAGAACATAGAATAACAACCATGGTTACCAGAGCATAGAGATTAACAACCAAGAGTGTGTACAAGTAACCAGGAGGAGATATCGACACATGTAATGAATATCATATTGAAGAAAGTCTCCTAGGGAAATTCATATTTTCATATACTCGTGTAATTCCAAGCTTCCTAATAATATTGGAACATATTGTCCGATTCCTAAGAGATTTCATTGATGGAGAAAATGTGTGTGTTGCCCCAATGTAGCCATATTTCTTATGTAAAGTGCCATTACTACATTATTTGATTTTAATGAACAAGAGCAAGCTTCAGAATCCAACCAGTTAGCCATGAATTTCGCAAAAGGAAACGATAGTGACATTTATTATTTCTAATCCGATGTCAGAGATGAATTAAACAAGAGATGATCAAGTGTGTGACAAACCTATTTTTTCTCTTATTGAGAGAGATCCTCCAATCTAGTGGCACATTAATTACCATCTTAATGCACAACAAAAGCATTAAATATTTTCCCCAACATAAGCCGGAACTAAATAATTACAATTGGCCTAAAAATTAACATATGAAAATACAATAATTTCAGATGGTGAGGATTGTAACCTGATTTATTACAAGTAAACAATGCTTCCTAGTTAGAACCTTAACCTAGATGGATTTGGGGTGCAAGTCCACAGATTGACGTGAAACCATCTTCTATAACTCTCATTACCAGTACTAACATTAGTAATACTTGTTCATATGCTAATGTGGCATATTTTATAATGCCATATCAGTGCTATGAAAATAGTTAATCTGCATTAAATACTAGAGAGTTGTGTTGAACACATTCACATGGTATTCTAGTGGGTGTGACATGGAAATCCCCTTAATAACCTTTGCAGGTATCATTAATAAATTCCCATGTGACAACCTTAATAACACTCTATAGCGCAAATACTTGCAACTTTCCAGAAATTTCCAAAATTGGTATAGACAAAACTGTGAATGAAAAACTTGTCCTTCCAACCTTCTAATAGTGTCGGTGACATCCAACATATATCCCATGCAGGGAAGACTCACAAATTATAATTTTTGTCACATTGATAAAGCTCAAATATTACGTTTCAAACCTTAGTAGATGGTTATAAATATTTTAAATTGATAAAGCTCAGCTTATAGATTTCTAGGTTGCAACGTAAGATGCATACTCAAGTTGCTAGTGGCATACACATGCCATCTACAAGGTTCTAATTTTTCCAACACCTAGATCCATATTGTATTCTCCGAGGAAATCTCACCTATAACATATGTTGGAAATATTGAGAGGGGTGGGGGGTGGGGTGAATCAATATTTATTATCAATTAGCACTTTTAAATCTTTTCAGAGCATTAGTTAATCTTCATTTATTCTTAATGTTTATCTAGTAACAATAGTAAACAATAGAACACAATAGGCACACAAATTTTAGGTGGAAAACCCCCTCCGGGTCAAAAAACACTGTAAGATTTTCTAATAAATTCTTTAATCTTAAACCCCAACTGAAATGAAAGGTACAAATTCCTAGAATTCTAGAAAATCATTCTTCTCCAGCTCCCACTGGAAGGACGCCCCAACACCCTGGT
Source organism: Pinus albicaulis (assembly GCA_034641835.2). Lineage (NCBI taxonomy): Eukaryota > Viridiplantae > Streptophyta > Pinopsida > Pinales > Pinaceae > Pinus > Pinus albicaulis. The sequence goes on along the minus strand of CM076579.1, from coordinate 1,418,958,132 downwards.
TTCTCCAGTAGTCAATTGAATGGATGCCCCAACATCCTAGACCGACCTACCACCCTAAAGTGTTCATAGGCTCCAACCTGTAGGCGACATCATGCACCAACCTAGCACCTCCCTACCCCCCTTTAATGATCAGAAATAAGACAAGAGTGTGGAATCCTGTACCAAGGACAATGATCCACAATATAATATGATTCATAATGATTTTCTTGAACTAGACCAATCACATTATGACCTACAACCCAACCATAAAATTATCCAAAAATGACACTTATACCTCCCAACAATGCCTCTCCAACTCTAGGTAGATTGGCTCTTTTACAATAATGACTCTTTTACAATTTTACAATGATGATTTTTACAATACTAACTTTTGACATGACCTGATACTTGAATTGACACCGCTTCTTTGAACACTAGCAACTGCTGAGGTATTGTTCTGATTGCTTCAAGTAATGGTACTTTGGTGTTGTATTGTCCTTCTAGTATGTGTCTGAGTTGTCCTCTTGTGTCCTCCTTCCTGCACACGCATTAATGAACAATACCCAAACCAATATACAAACAAAATACTTACACTTTCCTCCAAACTATATGTCAGAGAAATATTCAAAATTCAAATGTAAATACATTCAACATTTATGAACAAAACCCAATCAAACATACATACAAAATACTTACACTGTCCTGAAAAAACACATGTTAGAGATGCTATTCAAATTAAAATTCAAACACTAATCATACATACCTTGTTGTAGCATACTTACCCTTGAATGTTGACGTGTTGTCTTTACTGCAGTGATCCTTGAATGCATATTTTTTCCTGCCTTCTAGAAGCTCGATATTGAATATGCTGTATCTATGTAATTTAGGATCTCCAAGGTCTGAAATTGTGTCTGAAATAGTTATGCCCAATCTCTTACGATGACTTGATTATAGATAGTTTCAGTAGAGCGAACTTGTACGAAGTGCCACGTGTCACTGTTTCAACCTTTAGACTTGAAAACAATATCAAAAAAACTACAGTCCGTCCTATTTCCTTCCCTTTTTACGAAATTTGAATCCAATGCTCAGAGAGAAAGTTATGACAATTTTCCAAAGGTCACCTGTTTGACATGAAATTCGAGAGCCTGCAAAAACACTAAATTCCTCAAATCATATCTCTGAAAATAGAGTGAACCAAAATTTGAAATTTGGTCACATGCTTCATTAGGATTTCGACTCAAATGGTTTTTATTTCAGCATTTGAAGCTTTGCAGAAAAAAATTTATAGCAATAATGCCACGATGACCTGTTTTAAGTAGTGAAATCTTTGCATTAGGAGGATATGAGGGTCACAATTTATATAAATGATTAGGTTGGGAGGATCTTCAACAAGTGAACATTGGAGGGATTTTGGGAGTTTAAAAAATTGTTAATTATTGACGATTCAATGACCACAACCAATGATTAGTGTCATGCCACAACCCCATGGGATTTTATCCCACTAACCGAGGTTACTAACTTCAAACACGAATATCTCTCAAACCGTGAAGAATTACGTGGCATGCCATATATCAACGGAAACATATCGAAAAGTAGAAACCATTTGAAATATCCTTCACTCGGAATAGAGTATTTTTCCAAGAGAAAATTCCCATGCAAGATTGGGGTAGCCCCTAGTGCTGCTTGGGTTGACATCAGTGACAACCACTGGTCAACAACATACATGAGAAAGGCATACTGATTAAGATTTTAAAAAACACATTTGTGTTCAATAATATCATAAAATAATCATTTTTGGTTCAGACTCACTTCGTTGTAGACTTTACAGACAAAATTTTGGGTTCTCTTTTGTGTTGTTGCCTTTTCCACCTGCAGTAGGAGCTACAATAAGTGCCTAACCACCAAAAGGGTTGAAATTTGCATGCATAAAAAACTAGAAAGTACACATTGAATAGATTCTAACAATACACATTAAGTATATAGATTCAATATAATTTCATTTTACAGGTTTCATTTGGAGTGATGGGCATTTTCCTTTTCTTTGTTGGCCTTGCATTTTACCTTAAGGTAAAATTTCCACCATTTTTTAAATGGTTTCATTGTTTCAACATTCAACACTTATGTGCCAGGTGTACTTTATTTTTGGTAGATAAATTCAAAATTTTAAATGCATTTATTGAAATGCAAATAATAATGGCTAGCCTTATCTTAGCTAACAATTCTATTTTTTTTTTTAGGAATGTCGAGGAAGAGAATATAATTACCATTTTATATTCCCTTCAACCTTTACATTATCTTTGGGATATATTTCCATGCAAATATATAGCTTAGAACTTATCACTATTAATTCTACAATATAGGTTAACTAAGGCTTGTACTTCTAGCTGTCTTTGTTCTTAATACAAGGTTTGCAGAGGATTAGAGGCACTTGACAGAATTACTCAAATTATTGGAGCATACCTCTCTAGATCATGATAAAATAAAACTAAATTATATCCACTAGTACGATACAATGGGAGTCTTAATCTTCCAATCAGAGGGGCAAGACAATTTTTCTGAAAAACACCATGTAGTTTGCATAAAATCATACCATCGATGATAATATATACTTGTTTGGGTGCGGAGGGAAAATGATATGTAGATGAAATGATAGTTTTTTATGTACTCTGTGGAGGGAAGACAACTGATTTTCTTCCAGTAATAAAATTTTCAGTTCCCTTCAAACAAAAAAGAAAATATTTCATAAATCTAGTTACTCATTAAGGATGATTACATAGAAGCACAAGCATTATTTTAGGCTCCATATCACTTGTCTTACCATGAGGCACCCATGTCAACTAGGAATCCAAAGGAGTAATCTGTACAAACACGTCCACCTATCCTATTCCTTGACTCTAACACTGTGACCTGGACATTAAAATAGTAAACATTTAGAAGAACACCCTAATACTATGAACTATACATTAAAACATGAAGCATTTAGCAAAGGTGTTCTGCCTATAGTAATATAGTAATAAATATGTTCCATAGCACTTACATAAATCTATTAAATCCAACCATTTATGCATAAAGCAACATCAAGAGACTAAATAGTAAAACAAATCTAGAAAATGCTCCATTTCAATATACAAAATTATAAGAGGGGTTAAACGTTTGATATATAAGGAGTGTCTTCCTACCCTAAAGAGTATTTTTGAAGGGCACGAGCAGCAACTAGCCTTGCTATACCACCACCTATAACAATCACCCAAGGAGATGAAGAGCTAAAAGAAAAAACACCTCAACCAAAGAAAGCACCACAAAATGAATTATAATAGCTTGAAGATGTAGTAGATATAAATTAGGCAAATGACATGTGAACAATGACCAAAGCTACTGAACCTGTTTTTCCACTAACTCTTATCGCGATTTTACCACTAGCCCAAACCCAACAAAAAAAATGTCACATATTCATCTAGGTTGAGAAGCTTGAGGTTGCATATCTTAAGTTCCAATATATGTCATGCAAGCCATTTTCCTGAACTTAGATCAGATGTGGATCAGATTATGATACCTTTGTAGAAAAAATTCTCTTTCTCATCACAATTTGATAAGAATCCAACATAAATTTTAGGGATGATCAAAATTATACTATGATCCATGGTCCATGTATGATGAAACATTTCCCGAAGGGGTTTTGACATATTCTAAATTAACCCAGATCATTGAATATTCAATCAAAGTTTTGGATAATTTGGAACTCTGATTTCCTGTATCACTAGATTATAACAACTGTAAGGAAGTTTGCTACAACATTGGATGTCTCCACCTCAAGTCTCATATGCACCTAGGTTGCACTTGCAACACTCAAGGTTACATATATGGAATTCCAACTACCAATATTTGATAAATTGATATGTAGGAAATTTTCCCAAAGTGATGGTATGCATCAGGCATCGTTAGATGAGTTTATGCTAGTGTCCATATTCAATACAAAAATGTACCTAGTTGATGGATCCCCCTTACCGCAGCCTGTAGAATGCAACTCTTATCTGTGCAACTGCGGTTAATGTATATAAGCTTCCTTACAGTCTTTTATAATAAATGTCAAACACTTTACTAAATTGTTTTTTGTGACACATCCTAGATTAAATTCCTGAGTGTTCATGGGAAGAAAAACATCAAGAAATGAACCCATGTAGAAATGTACTAGTCTAGACAATTGAAGCTTTAGCAACCTACAAATATTGACATATCATAATTACCAGACTTCTTGGATATGGCTCCAATCCAAGTCAAATTTACTTGGAAGTATGATTTTCTAAGTGTTTTGTCTATGCAAGACAAGAAGAGAAAATGATAAGTTATTTTTTCTTGTTTTTATAACCTTCTATCGCAGCAGAAAACCAACAGACATAATTGATTATTGTAGTCAACCCTTGGATAACATAACATGGTGCTTAGCATTTCATGCTTGGATAGAGTGTGCTTTGTTTAGTATCAACATCTGAATGAGGTTCCTCACAACTTGAAACCAAAAATTTGCATTTAGTTTCACATTTTTTTACGATTTTGATGTATACATAGGTCCCCTTGTTTAGTCTGGTTGTGGTTTATGCTTAAAATTTCTTTGTATTAAGGTTTGGCAGGTTTGGCTCTCTTTCCTTTCTTCCCAACTTTAATAGTTCTTGTTTCATAATTTTCTTGTAACAATATTATTTTTCAAGGACTATTTTCTTTTAATATTTACATGCTATGAAATGTTTAATGCAATCTTTACTTGTTTTTGCCACACTTATTGCCTGTTTAATGAGCCCACAAGTAATAAATTTAAGAATGGCTGGGAAATAAACAATCACTTTTTTTGTGTTTCTAATTTATACACACGGTTTCTTCTCCTTGCAGTCACCTATCCATTAAACACAGATTGCAACTGATATCTGGTAAATATGAAGGTTTGCTTCTTAGGTTTGCCTCGGCTAGACATAGGTCTAGGATATGTTCAGCTCCGAAGCCCATGTTCATCAAAACTAGATATAGTGGTCCTTTCTGGAGTTGTAGTGGTCCTTGCTAGTCATCAATGATCTATGACTATTTATCACATGATTAATGAGTACAAAATGTTGTCCTCAGATAATTTTATTCCTCACCCACCTAAGTAGTAAGCAATCACTAACCATTACAATAGAAATGAAATGGAGTAGAAGCTATATACTAGTGCTCACACATGGTGTCACATTAAATTGAAAAATTTCATTGCAATGTACTCATTTAGCTATACACAACTATAACTAATAATTACTATCATGCTCGTGAAGTAAGAAAACTGTTGAAGTTCAAATTTGGGACTTACTAGATGTGAAAAACATTCAAAATTTGGGCTTACCAGATTTGAATTGATGAGGAGCCATGAGAAATACTAGTTGATTCTTGAAAATCTATCACAAATGAAGAATATATGGACAATGGGACTTGAAAAATATATCTATAGAAAAAATAATAGAGCTGGGAAGGTGGGATATATAGCATTATGGGGACCGACGGCCAATAGCCAGGGGATTTATGCAGTCGGGCCAATAGCCAGTCAGTTAAAAATGCAGTCAGTTAAAAAGCACAAGAGAAGGAATGGGGCATGAATCTTCAACTATTCCCTACGACCTTCTTTTTGGTACACAACAAACAATACTCAAGTCCTTCCTTTCTACGTAAAACATGAAGAAACCAGAATACCAATTAATGTACTGCAATTATTAATTTTTACAGTCTATAAGAAGAGTAACTTTTTTTTTTTTTTTTTTTCAGTCCCACCAATATAGAATGTACTGCCATTATTAGTTTTGTAGTCTATATATGTTTTTTCTTTCAGCCCCACATAAATATTAAGTATAAATTCGTTGTGATTAAGATTACATATTTATTTTTTCAATATGTATTTCTTGGTTCAATATAGCTGGAGCCTGGACTAATGTTTTATTCCAAAAGCCATCCTCTGAGATTAATTACCATACACTCTTCGCTGATAGTGGTTTCCTAAATAGGATTTTATTTATTTATTTATTTTATTTATGTATTTTTATTTTTATATTATGAACCCCATCCTTCTATGTTCTTTGGCTTTGAGATATTTTTCCATTTGACAAAGGATGTCACATATTTCTCCTTGCTTCTTGACCATAAAAACTTGAAACTCCCCTTCTAATTTTTTCTAGAATGCCTTCTGGAATATAAACTGTTGTTTTCCAGTAAATAGTAAATGATTTCGAAACTGTGACTTTACTAGGACGACTCTAGAGTCTACCACCCCTAGATAACCATCTATGGCACCAGTAATTTATCCCGCTTTCCCTTTTCGACATAAGAAAAGTACAAACATTTTTCCCATATTTGTTGGGTTGTATGTAAAAGAGTAAACATTTGAATCCATCCTTGAACTCAGTCCAATTTTAGTGAAACATTTGAAGGATTTCTCCTGAGTGATTTCTTCCAATGTGGAAAAAAATATAGAATATTTCTGCATGTTGACTGATATACCTGTAGCAATACAACAAATATCTATTATTTCCTTCAGAGCTCTAGTATCCCTTCTTGATCCATCCCCCAAAAGTGGAATATCGTCAGCAAAAAGGTGGGTTAGTTGGAAGCTTCTCCCTATTGGAATCCCTTTTAAATTCACTATTTTTTTTTCTTTAGCTATGTCTCTGTTGAGGCCCTCATGCTTTTGACAAATCCAACTTTATTACCATAGTTATGTGCACACCTTCTTGAGTTGCTACAATTGCAATATGGATTTGTCTACCCGGTAAGATACCCAATTATTCAGATTCTTGAAGAGAATGATTCTTACAGAATACTTTTGACGCTTAATGTAATTGTTCTTGCTACGCACTTATAGATGCAATTGCATAAGGATGTCTACATTTGATTCAGTTTCAAGTTTGGTTCAAGCCCACACTCGCAAGAAATGTACAAATAGATTTTTCAATTATGTCGCAAGAAGACCACAACGCCTCTCCACTACAATCCACCATGTATATTTTTGAATGATATTTCCCACAAGTAAGAAATTCCTCTTGAGATACATGATTCTTAGCCCTTTCTTTTCCACGAGTAAAGAGGAATGACCAATTTTGGGTCCAAGCAAGGTGACTTTACAAATAATTTTAGTCAGCCTCCTGTTGGAGTTCATTCTAAGGCACCTATTGTTGTTTTCATTGATGAGTTGGATGTTGTTGGGAAACAACATAGCCTTATTAAAGGTTCCATAGGACAAGAAAGTGATGCCACTCTCAATTATATCCTTAAGGCTTGAATTCTTGGATAGATTTGAAGGGAAAGGCTAAGTGATCACCATTCCTGCCACCAACAGGCCATAAATCCTGCACTAGTTCTAGTGTGACATAGTCGGTTTAATAGGAAAAAATATATTTTTAAGCCTGAGCTTATTTGTCGAATTGAGATTTTCAAGATACATATGTGGGAAAAACTTGGCAGATGATATTTATTACATTGTTATGGTCAGCATAACAAAAATAATGGTTGTAGATCAGCTATCCAACTCACTTAACATTACAGCTCTCAATATTATGTGCGATGGAAGAACTGAGATCACTACAGAAGATTTATTGGTAGTAGCCAAATATTTGCTTCATTCATGTAAAGTTTCATTTCTTCGCAAGGGTGTTGAACTTCTCTCAGAAATATCCTCGTTTTTATGTCAGAGTGTGTATGACAGCACAAGCAGTACTTATTGTGGTTTCCTGAACATGAACACAACAATGAACATCAAGAAGAAGTGGATCGACTACTGAATAGAATACCTCACATGCTGACAACAACCCATACATGTGGGCAGTCCCTTAGAGCCTTGAGCGTGCATGGTCTATCTCAACAGTTGAAATTCAGTTCATAACAAATGGAGAATGGTTTAATCTTTGTTAAGAGGAGAAAAAAAATAGTGTACTGATCATAATACTGTTCTTGCTAAGACATAATGATCTTTGAAGGGAGGTGATAGTTGGGTAGGATATTTTAAACAGGGACATGCTATAAGGAAAATTTAATTTGCTAACATTACTGACAAATATGGAGGTCTGGAGAATAAAAGGAGTCAAGAATATTATTTATCTGATGTGGGAACATGTAGATGACAGTGAAAAGAAAGGAACTGAATTACTTTCATGGCATATCTTGTAGAATTAATTACAAACAAAAACAAAGATGACTATCTTAATCAATTCATCCAACTCAGTGTAATTCTCATTATGGATGAGTGGCTTCAAGCCACACATAAATGAAAGAATGATCAAGGTGATAGTCCAAAGGGAGGCGATGTCGTTGATGATGAATGTAATGTTCCGTTTTCACGAATTTCTGCAATATGGTCCAAAAGGACGCTGTATAAGGAAGATAATGTAAAAAAAAGGTGAAAGGGGACTTGGATCGCTTTGTTAACACATAATACACTATAATTCCAGAATCTGAGCTCAAAGAAATCCCCCAAGGTGGGTTAAACATATCTCCCACACCTTGGTATCTTAGAAAAGTGCTCAAAGAGAGAGCTACAACAATACATGAACATAATCATTAAAATCTGCAAATATGAACATGTCAATAAAGGGAATATAATGCAGAAATCATGTTCATTAATATATCAGAAATAATACACAAGAAAATCATGAGGGACAAGCCACTCAAGCTATTGGAACCAATCTCCAATGATCAAACTATGAAATACATGAGATGCCGTAACTGCACAAAATGCCAGAGAGCAGTGACTGCGCAGTCTCTATGAGAATAGTAGCTGTTGAATACATACAAAATGATAATGAGGCTGAAGGATACAAAGAAGTGCCCAAGAATAGAAGAATGGGCTCTAATACAAGATTTCTAGCCAATCTAGGAGAGATTGCTAGAAATGTCGGAGAATGTACAATGTGACAATTAGATTGTCATTGCAACTGAATCAAAATATGAAATGATGCTATAGCAGATCTGAAATTATGATGCCCTCCTCTGATAGTGTATCTAAGAAAAAGGCTGATCCCTTTACTCAGAAACAACTCCTCCGGATGAGCTCAAATGACCCTCCCAACAACTATCTGCAAAAATAACGCAGATCTAGCTGGAGTGTTGGAACACCTAATCCTACATGGGTAGGTGTGGAATGCGAAAAGTCACAATGGAGTCCAAGTGACCTTGGAATGTGAAACCAAGAGTCACACCATTGTAGTATAAATGTACATCATGTATAATGGAAAAATAAGAAAGCCTCACGCTTATCCTTCATTGTGGTTGAGTCTCTTGTGTGTGTGTGTGTTTATTCTTCTCATACACCATGTGTGTGTTTAACATGGTATTAGAGCGGGTGATTGATGGCCCTTCTCCAATTTGAGTGAGCCATTTGTGTTTATGGTCTGTGCATATCTGCAAAAATTCTTGGAATTTTTGCAGCACTCAGAGTTTCTGCAGCAGACATTTTGCCGCATTCAGAAATTGGCAGCATTCAGAACTTTGTTTTGAAGAAGAGTAGTAGTGGTTTTGGAGAAAAGCAGCATTGTGCATTTGAAGGTTTTCTCATTGCTTATTTTTCCTGCAATTTCTGCTTTTATTCTGCAATTTGGAGAGTTGCTGAAAATTGTTTAAATTGGATTTCTGAAGAAGTTTATGAGTTTTTTAGTGGAAAAAAAATTCTGAGTTTTTCTACTGAAAATTTCATCATCTCTATATTGTCTGCTGCTGGGCTATTGGAAAAATTTCTGGGTTTTGTTGGCAATTTCTGCAAACTGCTATTGTATTTTAGTGCTTGAAATTTTCGTTGTCGCCCTCATTTCTGCAATTTCTACAAACTGTATATTACTCCTCTGCTGTTTTAACATTAAATTAAAAAAAAAAAATCTGCAACCCTTATCGGCCTTTCAGCCCTGCACTCCCTACGCACTCTGCACTACACACACTACTCTCAGCCCCCTCTATACACATACTACTCCCTCTCTCTACATTAACCTCCACCCCCTCACAACACAACTCCCCTCGACCTACAACAAAACTGATCCCTCACCCCTGTCTACCCCGCCGCCCCTCCAAACCCCGCCACACTCTACGACATCCACTTTCGATCTACACACCCGCTCTCCTTACCTCACGCACTAACTCCCCTACCCGCTACCAAAAACCGACCCCTCGGCCCTCTGCACTCATGGCCTGCTCCTCACCCTACCTCCCCGTGGCCTCATGCCCCCCCCTCAAGCACAGCTCCCCCCTTATCACTCCATCCCTCTCACATCTACCCGACCCCTTACTCCCTCGGCTCCCTCGCTGTTCAACTATCATTTCCCAACCCGCATTCCCCTCACACGTGGCCCTCATTCCAACCCCTCTCACGTTGCCCCATCCCACCCTCCCTAAAGCTACGCTCCCCCCTCTCCGTACCCTCTCATCCCTCGCATTACCCACGGCCTTTGGCCGACCTCCATTCCCAAAGGCGTTTCGGCCCTCCCCCTCACGTAGTTTCCCATTCGAGCATTTCAATTATTTTTTAATTTTTCAATTTTAATTTCTATAGTTAAATAATCCTCGCCCCCTGGCCCTCCTTTTAAATTAATACCCCCTTCCTTTTAAATTAAAATTCCCTCCATTTATAATTAATTCTTATTTCAATTAATTTATTTAAAAAAAAAAAAAACCAGCAGAGAGAGGAAGAGAGAAAGAGCAGAAAGAGAGGAAGATAGAGAAAATGACATGTGAAGCAAATGGACAGTAAACATAGAAGAGAAAAGAGAAGTTTTGCATTGTGATTTGTGGCATTGGTAGAAGGGTGTTTTTCGGCAAGAAATTTACATTTGAAGATAAATTGGTCCTCATTTTGAACAACAGTGGCATTCATTGTTTGAACACAAAATTTATGATTTGTGGAGTTTCTCTTATTCTATATTACATTCTGCAGTACAACAAGGTCAAGCATCCAAGCTTGTGAACCTCCTCCTTTTTTTGAGTTGAGTTGAGTTGTTTTTGGTGTCAAACAACTATTTGAAGGAAAATTCAGTTGCCTTAAAGGCTTCTTGCATAGTATTTTCAGCTGCACATTTACAAAATATTTTGCAGAAATATTGTATTGAGTTGACATTGTATTGCTTCTTCATAGTTGCAATGAGTAAATTTGAGTTGTTGGTGTAACTCATTGTTGATTTTCCTCCATCATTTGAGGAGCACACTTTGTACTTTGACATTTCTATAAGTCATTTGTATTTCTTTAATCACATTGTAAACGGGTGCATTTTCGGTTGAAGCCGACACCCTTTCATTTTTGAGTCTAAGTTGTTGAAAATGGCTAAAATCAATGAGGCATTAGTGTTGTTGAATAACCTCATTCATTCAAATGTTGATGACATGATAAAAATGAGCAAGGATGCTCTTTGTAACATTCAAAGTTGTTTGCTAGATGCACAAGAAAATATTGAGTTTTTGCAGTTGGAAACTCAGCTCCAGCAAGATGAACTTCAGCAAAAGAGTCACCATTCTGAACCTGTTTCTATTTAGAAGATTGAGAAAGACTCTCATCAGAAGAAATAAGATAAATTTCTAGTTGATTTACATGCAGATGCAGCAGCTCAGCCTGCACTTCTCAAGCCCATCATCAGACCTTGGGAAGAGCTTGTCCACAACAAGCACCAAACTGGTCTTGGATATGACAAGGATGTGTCCTTTCATATTCCGGACTACACCATGCCCATCATATTTCAGAGTGCCGGATTTCTGTATGACAGTTCACCTGCAGCTGTTCCAGATCCTGTTCCACAACAACAACAGATTGTAAAATGCCAACACTGTGATCGAGTTGGCCATATGAAAGATCATTGTTTTGATCTTCATCCATGCAAGAACTGTGGTTAGCACACTCATTCTTTAGACATATGCTTCAGAAACAAGCCTCCTGCAAGAACAAATATTCATATTGGATGGATTGCTTCTTGGCAATGGGCATCAGCAGCCAAGAAGATGTTTAAGTCGCATGTCAGAACATATTCACAGATATTGAGAAAACTTGCAGTTGAGTTTTCGCCATCATCTCACCTTGTCCCTAACAAGGGGGAAAATGGTGGTCATGTACAAACTTCAACGTTAGATCAAGCGAGCTTGAGCCACAATCTCTCATTCCATGTTCAGAGTTGTAGCCAGAGACACAGCAGTTCAAGCGAGCCTGAGCCACAATTCGTCATTCCAGATTCAGAGATGTAGCCAGAGACATGGATGCCCATGAGAATGCCTTCGGTTGATGGACAACCTTAAACCATCATCTTTGGTTGGTGGATAACCTAAAACCATCACAGGTAGTAGACCTCCCTTCTTTTAGGTCGAAGGTCTCCCTTTCATATATGAGGAACACTTCCTCTAGCAGAAGCCTTCAGCTTCTTGCCAACTTTGGTTGAGTTCTAGGAAATGCTTCAAGCATTCCAGAGTTTTTGGTAATCCTAAAACCATCACAGGTAGTAGACCTCCCTTATTTTAGGTTGAAGGTCTCCCTTTTTTATGAGGGACAATTCCTCTAGTAGAAGCTTTCAGCTTCTTGCTAGTTTTGGAAGAGTTCCGGGAATTGCAACAAGTATTGCGTTCTAGTGTTGGTGGTCATCCTTAAACCATCTCTTTTTTCCAAAATTTCAGAGAGTTGATTCAGCCCAAGTGTTGCAATGCATACTTTGTAGATTTGTATTACAACTCTTTTCTTGGACTCACACATACCCCTTCGGATTAAGGGGGGATGTTGGAACACCTAATCCTACATGGGTAGGTGTGGAATGCGAAAAGTCACAATGGAGTTCAAGTGACCTTGGAATGTGAAACCAAGAGTCACACCATTGTAGTATAAATGTACATCATGTATAATGGAAAAATAAGAAATCCTCACGCTTATCCTTCATTGTGGTTGAGTCTCTTGTGTGTGTGTGTTTATTCTTCTCATACACCATGTGTGTGTTTAACATGGTGTTTAACATGGAGACTGCACTGTGAGGGAAGAAGGATGGTTGGCATGATTCCAATGATATGAAAATTAGCTTGGGATTCCTCCTCATTGATCCTCCAATAGATAGACAATCCATCCACTGAAAAACAAGCCAAGGAACAACTCAAGAGATCCTCTGTTGCTGCACCCTACAACACAAAGTTATCCTACTCCAGGAATAACGCTGTGACTGAAGGAGGTAGCTTTGGCCAAATGCCAGAATGAGGAAATGCAGCTCTAGAACCTCTCCTTCCTTGAGGATGAGGTAGGGATTCCCGACCGGGAACACCCTAGTGCTATGCAGCACTGCACTCTTGCTAAACAACAAGAGGAGCATAGTCTCAACAGACCAAGCAAATAATAAAGCATGAATAACAATGGATCTACTCCTCTCCTTATATAGAAATTTCTCCTCTCCACTATGGGTCCCATTCACATGTGCCTTCCAACTCATGCAAGTGATCCTCCTCTAAAACTGCGTAGTCCATCAAGGAGATACATTGTATCTAGAAAGTGCATGTGGACTTGGTCAAAATGTCTAGATCAAGCATGATCCAATATTGTTCACACCATGTGGTGCTCAAATCAGCTGCTTTATTATTCCTCCTTTCACACAAGGAGTGTTATTTCTCCATATAAGGAGGTTAAGGTGTCTCCTTACCCATTTTATTCAACGAAATGAAAATATGCAAACTATAATGTTCCTTTTAGCTTGAGGCTAAAATTTGGGAACATTACAATGAACTGCTTTTAATGTTGCTATATGCCTTCAAAAAGTTTCCTGTAGATATTAAGCTCTTAAAAAGTCAAGTGTTGGAAAATCAGTGAATTTATTGCACAACCACTGAAATTTTGAGATTAAGAGGAGAGCTAAATATTTAGTTGACACATGGAAAAAAATGTGTGCCTACAGAGCTGAAGGATAATGATGCAATATATGGACCAAGTCAAGGTGAATCTTGTCCTTCTTAACAGGCATTGGATGAAGACATTCATTTCCAATGTAAGGGTGGAGGATCTGCCAAAGTAGTTCCTGAAACATAAAAAACATTAATTGCCAAGGTAAATGAAATTACAAGCAGATTATTTGAAGCAGTGTCATGGAAGGTTAAACTTCTGCCACTCCAAGGTTAGTTGAAGAATCCTCGTTTCTCTCTTCAATCCATGTTTACAAATATTGTTATTGTAAACAACCATATATTAGTGGCACTAGTAATATGTTAGTCCCATCAACAAAGGAACATAAAAGAAGTAGTCCAAACCAGTCACAGAGTAATAGTCCATCAAGTTCCACTCTTGGAAAGGCTTCAGGATCATTTTGCAGAGAGAATTATATGAGTTCTATAATGGTTTCATCGAGTACTAAATCCTTGATTTTATTATTTCACAAAAGCACAATAAGAAAGGGTATATGCTATGCAAGGAAAGCAACATGAGTCTATATGACGGGAATCTATTGGATGTGGTTGTAGCATACATAATGTGAGGTAGTGTTGCACTCTAGAATAACATGTGACATAGGGGTTGATGCTATGCATGGAGATAATATGATCTGTAACCAAGCGGTAATTAGATTTTCAAAGATGGGGGACAGTTTGGATTGTGGCATGCCTACAAAACATAATGAAAACAATGAATCTCTTTGTAATGTTTACCTATAGATTACTATTGATTTAAAGAAGAGCACTAGAAATGAAGTTGGAGATACTCAAAATAATGATGGATAAAAATCCTTCACTTATAATCATGTTGATGAATGCATTAAGAGTGTTTAGGAACTTGGGAACCTAATGTAGATTACATAAACAAATCTACCTTATTCATCAGGATTCTGGGAACAGATAGATCCTGTAGATGGTTTGGATGAAGTAGAGACATTGTTTCCTGGTCCATATGCACCTATTGGTTGGGTGCATGCATGTTTGCAATTTCTGCTTCTTGTTTTAGCTGCAAAGCACCAAAGAGTTGCAAAAAAAGATATGAATACTGCCAATTATCAGATAGCAGCAAAAATATTAATGGGTATAAATTTCTATGGATGATTATGTTCTTCCAAGAGGTGGTGCACCTATCCTTCATCATGAATATCTATCCTTGCTCAAAACACGCAAGACAAAGTTGTTTTGGGATGAGAAAAACATGGAGCTTGCTAGCCTCATCAATAAGCTTATATCAATTTTCTATGTAAATATCATTATGGTTGAACTTGGGTATATTTATGATGCGACTCATAGAAAGCCCCATTCCTTGTCTAAGAAAAATTTTCATGTCAACTTTCAAGGAAGCTGCTCATTGACAGATTCAAATTATCTTTCTTTACTAAGATCCCTGACTAAAATTTTCAATGCAATTGTTAAATGCTGATGTCCAGGAACAATACTTAAAAATATAAGAGCCCTTTTATGTGATCTATTTTTTTTTTCCTGTGATGGGACAGTAAGCAATGCTAGTGGGAAGTTTGAATATGAGACTGTCATTTTTCCAATATGGCCTTGGCATCCAGGAACTTTTATGGAAGAAGGCTTCCAATATAGTAGGCTGTTTCACAAGATGGCAGTGTGTCAATGATATTGGGATGGTACAAGAGCTATATGTTGGAGCGATCTACACGCAAATTTGGGATCCTGGTATTGTTATGTAGGTTCTACATTGCTTGAGGGAAATAAATCTTAGGAAGGGAGGACTATAATGTCTCTTTCCAAGAAGATCAATTGTGACTATGCATACAAGTCAACGAGTAGTTACAATCACGTGGATGCTCTTCAGAGCATACACTTTATCATATACACACTACTACACAATACTAGTAGTTAAGACATTTATTTAAGAAAAAAATATCGTTTCATTAAAAAGTGCTATTTCATTGGAAGAGAACTTGCCTTATAAGCAAGAGGTTGGTGGTTTGATTCCATTATGCCCTAACATGAATTAATCAACAATATTGTAGTTTATTTTTAATTAAATATTTTTTATATTGAATTATTTCAATGGTGAGATAATTTTCTGGATTCATTGTTGTTAAAATTGGCAACTAGGGAAAAATTCCACCTTGGGATAGCTCATCTGATGGAGATGATGATTGCATTAAATTCCTCCTTTTGAGAGGATCAAAATTGATTTAAAGATCATCTCATTCAGATAAGAAGAAGTGTGATTTTGAATTTATGACCACATGTGAAAATTGTTCAAGTTTGCCTCAGCTAAATGTAGGTTCATAAAGCATGCAAATTCTTCAAGTCAGCCTCAGCTAAATGTAGTATCATGAATCCCAATGGACGTGTCTCTTCACCCACAAAAAATTGTATAAATACAAGAGACCTCACACCTCATTTGGACATCCACCACTCACACATTATTCTCTCTCTTCATCATATTGGTTTGTACAACTTCGGAAACTTCTCTTTCTCTCACACGTGCGGTTAGGAGGACAAAATTTCTGGGCTAAATCACAAAACCAAAATTGCCAATTCTCATACCGTTTGACCAACATTGACTGATGTTGGGAAAAATACTGAGGGGGGGGGGTGAA
Source organism: Pinus albicaulis (assembly GCA_034641835.2). Classification (NCBI taxonomy): domain Eukaryota; kingdom Viridiplantae; phylum Streptophyta; class Pinopsida; order Pinales; family Pinaceae; genus Pinus; species Pinus albicaulis. Next base: position 1,418,941,648 of record CM076579.1, on the reverse strand, counting down.
TCAGTATTTAGATCTGACTTAAGAATTTTTACTTTTTCTTTCTCTAAAACCCATACACTACTTCAGTTCATCCAACTCGCGTATACACGCAGATATGCTTAATAAAACTCGCGTATTAACAGAGATCTCATTATGCATTTAATTCTTTACTTAGATCTTTGCATCAATCATTCATCAGATGTTTGTTAAGCAGTAAACATGTGCAGTAATAACAGAATAAACCATCACACATAAGCAACACACATGAACACCAGTATTTAAGGTGGAAACCAAATTCGGGAGAAAACCACCGCTGCCGTCGTCTCTATCTTCAATATTTTATTATAAAGAAAACATCTTACAACAATGTGCTGGCGCAGACTCATACCAGCACGCAGGCACCCACCTGCAGAAGGCTACAACCTTCTCTCGTTTACCAGCCTCTCTTGGAAGGGAGCTACAACCCCCTGCTCTCGTTTACCAGCCTCTCCTGGAAGGGAGCTACTACCCACTCTCGTTCCCCCCCATCAACTGGAAGGGAGCTACTACCCCCTCACTGAAGGCTTCGACCCTCAGCACCATCATGGACCACGTTTCATCAATTTTCATACTAGATCAAACAACTTCAACACAACCCTTCACTTATCAATAAACATACTTTGCCCAATGCTTCAAACAGAACAGTGAAACCACTGTAACCAGAATACCAGAGATAATCTAGACTTCAGAATAGATATGCAGAAACAGATTCAACCTTGAGCAACCATTAGTTCAAATACCATACGCGCTTTTATTTAATCAGACCCACGTATACACACGCTTTTCATGAAACGAACCCGCATATACATCTGTGCATTTTTCAGAAAAACCCTAACTGCCCATATGTGCTTTTATTGAATCAGATCCGCGTCTACACGCGCTTTTCACGAAGCGAACCTGCGTATGGATTTATAAAAGATAAAATTTGCAGAACAGACCAGATCTATGAACTTACCCAGATTTCTTCAATTTCTTCAACAAATTTGCGCCAGGTCTTCATCACTTCTTTTCAGATCATCCAAGCGATTCACCACTTCTAGATCTAGAGATTTTGAACCTTCATCATATTCATAGGTGCATGATAGATTCAGATCTATCAATTAAGAACAGAGTTCAACCATGCAGATATAATTCAGAGTGAAGTATTCATTAAAGCCCAGACACTTGCACACCCTTTGCACAATGATCTTCTTCTCCTTATATAGATTAGCCTTTTTCAATACCATGAGCCAAAACCACACAACTGCTGATGGTATTCCTGGACGGGATCAAATAGATAATCAAGCGCTCAATACTATGGGTCAATACCATGGTAAAGTCCCCTAGTTTTCTTAATTTAGAGCGCAATTAGGCATACGCGACTTGGCACGTACTTTTCCGCGTGCATACGCGACTTCTCCTCATCAAACCTGCGTATGCCTTGTGACATACCTTGTTCAACATTATTCTGGCACTTTATGAATTCCTTTCTTCTGCTACTTCTGAACTGATCTGTAGATATATCAGAGTTACATCATTAACAGCTCATCAAGTCAGTTTCCATCAAGAACAACTTCATCAAGCAGGTTCCATCAAAGTCAACACATTGTATCACATTGCCAACAATCTCCCCCTTAATTCATCAAGTAAGTTTCCATCAAGGAAAACTTCATCAAGTATGTTTCCATCAAGTATAATAGGTTTCCATCAAGAACAACTTCATCAAATAGGTTGCCATCAACTTTATCAAGTAGGTTTCCATCAAGGACAACACTCTGCATCATATTACCAACAACTGATGCTATTTTGACCTGTTTTAGCTGTGGTTTTAAGGGTAGAATTTTGGTTTCTTTAGACCGTATTGACTAGCACAGAAATTGAGGATATTGGAGTTATTTGACATGCGTTGACCGTAGGCTAGTTTGACCATAGAGCTGACCCCAAGTTGAATGAATTTGATTGCCATTGATCGAGCTTCAAAGGAGGTGTTTTACTGCTTTTTTGACTCAAGTTGAATTTCTGGTTAGGGATGAATTTTGACTACAATTAACTACAGAATTTGACAAGGCTGATTTGAATTTTGTATTGGGCTAGTCTATTTGGCTTTTGTATTCTCTCTGTGCTAAAATATTGAATAATAATAAGAAAAATTGGTCAAAGTGTTTTCCCCACATTGGGTTTTTTCCCTGGCATCCGCAAAATCTGGTGTTCTCTTGTCTTGGTTTGTCTTCTGCATTTGTTTTATGTTCTATCTGCATTTACTGTCAATGTGATTAATGGTTAATGTGATTGCTACTGGAAATAATTGGATATTGTTATTGGGCTGCTAAAGGAACATTAAAATAAATTGTGCTAAGCATAGAACATACCATTGTTAACTAAAATTAACATGGAATCAGAACCCAGAAAAATCCCAAGCAAGAGAGAGAAAAGAGATCACTAAGATCTGTTGGACAAGGGAAAAAGCCTCAATGGCTTATACATCTTACTTCAAATCCGAGGATAAGTTCAATCATAAATCTAAGTATCATGCATGGAAGATGTCTTTGGACTGGACTTTGGAAGAAAATGATGTTATGGAATATGTGCAAGGAAATGTGGTGGAACCTCCTTAAAATGCATCGGCTACTACTAAGACAAAGTATACAAAAGGTGAGGTCAAAGCTAATAAGATCATCAAAGACTTAATTAAAAAACATTTGGTTGCTTACATTTCAGATTTGGGCACATCTAAGGAGATGTATGACAAGTTGGTTGGGATGTTCAAAGAAAGCAATGCAAACCAAATCCTCTTTCTCAAGAACAAGCTGAAGGACATCAATATGGATAGAGGGGAGTCTATCCGATCCTATTTCATGAGGATTACCGAAATCAAGAATGATTTTCTATCTATTGGAGAAGTTGTTTCTGGCAGGGATCTCACTGTTATTTCCCTTGGAGGTCTCCCACAAGCATGGGACATGTTTAACACCATTATTCTTAACAATGACAGGATTCCTGGTTTCTACCGACTATTGACTAGATGCACTCAAAGGGAGACAAGGATGATGGAGAGAGACAAGCCTTCAAATGGAAATGAGTCCACTACATTCTTCGCTTATACTAAAAGGAAGAACAATTTTGATCCAAAGAGACAAGGTCAAGGATTCAAGCAGGGATTGAAAGAAGGAAGAAAGGGAAGATGCTTCAATTACAGGTTTGGCCACTATGCTATAGAGTGTCCTCATAAAAGGGATACACCACGAGATTATGACAGCAACAATAATCGAAACAGATTCAACAACAAAGGAAAAAGGAATGCTCTCACTGCTCGATATGGAAATGGTTGACCTCCCAAAATATTGAAAAAATCCAGGTATAAGGAATCCAATGTTGTAGAAAAGTAAGAAGAAATTTTTCTTATTTCTACCCTCACTAGTGCCTTTCCTCTAGACACTTTTTACAATTGGTTGATTGATAGTGGTGACTCAAGGCACTTTAATGGGTACAAGGAGGCCCTCTCTAATCTGATTTGGAAAGAAGACTAATTTGGAAATCATACTTGGAAACAATGGCACCTACCTATGAAAAGGATAGGGACTATCACTCTTCACTTAAATCAAGGTCAAATCCTTCATCTACAAGATGTATTGTATGTACCTGATTTGAAAAAGAACCCGATATTTATTTTTGTGATGGAAGATAAAGGCTTCATGGTGGCATTCATTGATGGAAAGGGATATATTTGGCAAAGGAATCTGAAAGATGCATTCACACTTGGATTTAGGGTTGAAGGTCACTATCAGGTTGGAGGAAGTCCTTTGGGAGCTATAACTTGCGATACTTATCTTCAATCTAAATTATGGCACTAGAGGTTTGCTCACCTTCATTACAAAGACTTACCTGATGTAAGGAAGATGGTCACATTTATGCCTGAATTCAACATAGATCATGAACGTGTTTTTTCAGGGTTGTGCAACTGGAAAACATACAAGGGGACCATTCCCCTCAAGTGAGAGTCAAACTACTGGCATTATTCAATTTATCCATTCTGATCTATCTCGTATGTTTCCCATAACATCATTGGGAGGATACTTTTACTATGCAATATTTGTGGATGGCTTCTCTTGCAAAACATGGATCTATTTCTTTAAGAAGAAGGATGAAGCGTTCAAATGGTTCTTCTCTTTCAAAGCCTTGATTGAAAATAAAATAGGGAAGAAAATCAAAATATTGAGGACCGATAATGGAACCAAATATGAATCAAATGAATCTAATGAATATTTTAGAGAAGTTGGCATTCAGAGGGAGACAACTACTGCATATACTCCTGAGAAAAATGGAGTTGTCGAAAGGAAGAATCAAACAATCATAGAAGCTACTCGTGCCATGCTTCATGACCAAGGCCTATGTAAGTTCTTATGGAGTGAAGTTGCCAACACTGCCGTTTATGTTCAAAATAAATTCCCACATCAAGCATTGGAACTCAAGACACTCGAAGAAGTTTTCACGGTAAAAAACCTGATGTTTCTTATTTTAGAATTTTTGGTTGTCCTGTGTATTTTCATGTGTCGAAAGAGAAAAGAAACAAGCTAGATGTATCTAGGAAGAAAGGATAATTTGTGGGATACAATGAAAATTCAAAGGCATATAGAATCTATGTGCCTGGTGAAATAGAATTTGAAATAAGTCATGATGTCACCTATTAGCACTGCAAAACTTTCAAATATTTTCAAAGTCTGGTCATCATTCTCTAAGGAATCAGTCTGCTTCTTCAGTTAGTTGTAAGATGAAAGTGTCGCTATAAAATTATAATGGTGAGGAAATTTTATTTCTTCCTTCATTCATTTCATTTCCCCTCTTTTACCTTTCATTTTTCCAAAAAAACCAAAGTCCAGTGTTTCATTTCTTTCGAAACTCCTTTTTAACTATCAAAATCCATTTTTATAGTTAAAAAGTAGCTCTACCTGCACCACATCAAACCTTTGTAACATCATATATTATATGATATAACTTACCACACTTAATCATTGTGGACCCCTTACCCTTTCATCACAATCATCTTATCGAATTTTTAACTTTCATTCATGTTACAATTGTTGTCTCCTACAAAACCCTCGATTGCGATATTAAAGTGAGACCTTTCCCTGCCACGTCAACTCTTGTCTCATCGCACATCGTACTTCGCGAATATTAGCCTTTAAATCCCGTTCCTCATAACAAAATTTCCGATATGCGATTTGTGGGCATCCCCACCTTCCATTCTCATTGCATATCGCACTTCTCGAATCTTAACCTTTAACTCCCGTTCCTCATAACAAGACTCCCGATTTGCGATTTGCGGTATTGTATGGGCCCCACTTTCCCTGCCACATCACCCTCCGCTCATCGCACATCGCGCTTCAATATTTTTAACACTTAAATGGGTCCCACCTTACATTATCATTTCATATCGCACTTCGCGAGTCTTAACCTTTAACTCCCGTTCCTCATAATAACAAAACTATTGATTCCCCAATTGCGATGTAAATGGGCTCCACCGTCCATCCTGACACATCATCATCCATTCATCGCACATCAAACTTCGCAAGTCTTAAAATTTACCTCCCATTTCTCATAACAAAACTCCCAATTTTCAATTTGTGGGAGTTTCCACCTTCCATTCTCACCGCACATCGCACTTCGTGAATCTTAACCTTTAACTCTCGTTCCTCATAACAAAACTCCCGATTCGCGATTTGTCATTTTTTCTGGGCCCCACTTTCCCTACCACATCACCCTTCGATCATTGCACATCATGCTTCGCAATTTTTAACACTTACCTCCCATTTATAATAGCAAAACTCTTGATTTGCGATTTGCGGGCGGTCCCACCGCCTTTCCATGTCATCACCCCCATCGAAAATTGCATTCCTTCTCGCTTGTGTCTTATGTTTAAACGTTTTGACACCGATCTGAGATTGCGATATATGTATAAAGGGTTTTCTCTTACTACTCATCATTTATTTAATAATCCCTCCCGCTAATAAAATAAAACTCCGCTATCTGTTTTAATCTGCCTCCATCCCTATCACGACAAACAAGAAGCCAAAGGAAAGGAACAATGACAAAGTTTCTCTGAAACATATTTCTACTATTACTGTCAACACCAACACATTTCCATGAGGCACTAGGCAACATTCAAGGAATATCCACATGTCACTTTCACTATTGTTTACACTTTTTGCGGAGTTGGTTGCACTAGATCAGAGGAGGAGTCTTCCTATAGACTGCCACATCATAAAACCACTTCGAATTGTTAGCCTTGATTTTGTTTATTTTGATTATGTCATAGCACTTTGTATTAACGTTTTTGGATAAGCCTCATCTCTTGCACGAGATGGTAATAACTTTTAGGAACAAATTTACTCCTTTTGTGGGGACGACAATTTTATATTTTTGTAAATATGTGACAAACTGCTATGAATTAAGGGTTCGTGGTTTTAGAATCTTAACTCATATGATCAATACTCTTTATAGTGAATAAAATAGACATAAAATTCTGAGGACTTATTACCATCTGGTGTGTGTATTGTCAATTTCCACTTGTGTTTCCATATCTTAATATCTTCAGTTGCAATTTGTAATTCCTCATGCTGTTATGAGTTTTTATCAGTCTCTCGACATGTTCATGTGTTTTCTCAAATTTTGTGTGTCTCACACAATGAGCCTTCTTGGAAAAATATATATAATAACAGTGGAAAGAACATCACTCATGAAAATTATATTTTATAATATTTCAATGAGAATATTGTAAGACTAGAAATAGCTTTCTCTTGATCAGATATTGTTAAACTGCTACTTGTGTTAATTTCTACCAAATTCAGTATATTTCTGCTTTGTAGACCTACTGTTTCTTCTGCCATTTTACATTTTCTTCTCCTCATAGGCTACAAAATCACTCTTTGCTACCATATCATGATCCAATAACCTCATTAGTAGAACTGTGGATTTGAATGAAATCTCTTTTCAATGAATACGAGTTTAAACCACCTACCAATATCATAAAAAAAATCATTAAATTATCTTAGAGTTTAGGATGCATTTCGTCAGGTACTTGATGCAGTCTAAGTGTTGATTCCAGTGCCAACATATTTTGGTGCGTCTGCCGGGAGACGAAGGCCTTGAAACGAAGTATTCTCCCTATGTATCTAGTTTTCAAATGCTGAATGTCAATTCTTAATTGTGAATAAGAATTGATGACTTGAAGAAGACTGCAAAATAGTTCACCTCACGACTCCAAAAAGAGGAAAAGGGATTTCAAAACCTCCAACTACAAGGAAAAATCAGAGATCACTTACTGTGACCCCAGTTGCAGACCTAGAGAAGATCATTAAAGATGCAAAAGGAAAACAGAGATTAGTTGAGGTCACATCTCAGTCAGAGAAGAAGGTACACAAAAAATACATTCCAAATCAAAAGGTAAACTCATCTACTTTAGAATCAAAAAAAGTTTCAGTTTCAAAAGATCTTGCTGAAAAATATAAAATCGAAACTACTTCCCAAGAAGATAAAGTAGATGTTGTTAATCTAAATTTAGCTGAAATTTTATCTCATTCCTCAATTGGTAAATCTGAAGTAAGCACTATTTCATTCAAAGAGGAAAAAGCTGAGTTATTAAGTATCAATAAGGAAAGAAAATAGTTTGTGCTAACTGAAGGGGAGTTAGAGAAAGTATTGGAAATTGCACCTTTTCTTGATAGGGATGTTTTGACTGAAGAAGATTTTAAGACAATTTTAAATTTCCTCCAAACTCATCCTGAATACCAGTCTTTCATCACTCAGCAAGAATATTTTATTTTATCTAGAAATCCAGCTGTTGGGTCTTCCTCTTCTCATCCACTAGAAGAGAGTGTTCCTGAAGTCTTCACATTCAACTTACCCGACTTCCTAGCTTAACAAAATAAAGTTGAATTAACCTCATCCCCTCAAGAGATAACTTTTGAATCTGATTCTTCTGTAGAAGGTGAAGTCCACACATCCTCTATTCATCTCTTTGAGAATCCACTATTTTTAGTCCCCAAGCCTGAAGAATCAGCTCAAGGTTTCCAATTTTCTACTGTCCTAAATCAGATTCAGAATCCACAAATTGTAATTACTATATCCCAAATAGCTACATCAACCAGTCATCCATCAACTCTACATCAACAAAACATGGCTCAGCCTGCCCTTACAAGGATGCAATAGATAGTGGCTACAAGATATGCACCACTTTCTCTTCCTCAACCTTTGCATCCACTCCCTCAAGGATATTACTTGAAATATATTCCAAAATACACCAGGCAGGGAGAAGGAGTTTTTGCTGAGGAACATTTAGTGGCTTTCTATAGTTATGCTGACAACCAGAATGTCAAACATGAAGATGTCTAGTCATGAATATTTGTTCAGAGCTTAGATGGTGAAGCTTGTAAATGGTTTAGAAGTCTGCCCCCAAAATCAATAATAGGAATTGATGAATTGGAGGAAATATTTGTGAAGAAATGGGGAGATAGGAAAGACTATGTGTAGTACCTTACAAAATTTGGAACTCTGAAGAAGAAACCAGATGAGTCATTGGCTGATTTTACCAAGAGGTTTAATAAGATTTATCAAAAAATTCTCGAAGAAATTAAGCCTCCGGAGACTACAACAATGATAAATTTTGCAAATGCTCTAGATTCTAAGTTTGCTTTATGGCTAAGGGTTGAGAAAGCACAGACATTGATGAATATGCAAGAGGCTGTAATTGGAGTGCAGTCTAATCTCATGGCTTCTAATAAATTGAAAACGGAGGAAGAAAAGGAAACAAAAGACAAAAGGAAGTTGAAAGAAGAAAAAACTTCTTCTTCTAAGTCTCTTACAACAAAATAAAATATTGATCAAATTTCCAATTTGATCAAGGAACTTGCCTCTAAGATGAAAAAATTAGAGCTAGAAAACAAACCAGCTGCTAGAGCTAATCAAAATGATGAAAAAAGAAACTAGGCTCCCTTCTGGAGGCCTTTTCAACCTCAACAAATATTACACTTCCCAAGAAGGAATGCTGATGATCAAAATGTCCAGCCTCCTTTGAATAATTTTGCTTAAGAAGAGCAACAAGAAAATGAGGACGAAAATGAAGAAACAAACATTGTAGGAGAAACCTCACAGTCAACTTGAATTTCCAAGAATATGAAGACCAATCAAGGATTTATTGTTTTCAGATGATGAGATTGTCCAAATTTATGCACAAAATGATAAAAAACAACAAGAATCTCAAAATAGAAATTATCGTTTGAGGTCTCAGGGCCCTGTTTAGCAACCTCAACAAAAATCAGATTGAGAGAAACAAGCTGCCAAACAGAAGGCCAAAGTCAATGAGGTTCCTCCACTCCAAAATTCCGCCCCAATTGTCAAAATCACTGCAGAAAAAGAAGAAGAAAAAGAATTAGTTCCAAATTATTTCAGTTTCAAATCTGAATTGAGTAAAATCAAAGTTCCGGTCCCACTTCTGGAATTGTTGAAAAATCCAGCATATAAAGAGTCTTTTAACAGTCTTATACAACCACCTCTCGTTCCTGATTCAGTCAACCTTGAGGATGAACATCCCACTATTTATCTAGGTTGTCATGTCCAAGACCAAAATGATGACAACTCACCACCTTTCTGCCTGTCACTTAATATACATGACAAATTGCTGCATAATTGTCTGTTAGATTCTCGGGGTTTCTCACAATCTGATGCCAAAGAAAGTGATGGATGAATTGTGATTAGAGATCACCAAGAAATACCATGACCTCTACAATTTTGATTCCAAAAAATTCAAGTGCCTAGGAGTAATTAAGGACTTGGTTTTTTCTCTCACCCAACTACCTATGAAAAGCTTCATGATGGAAATTGTAGTTGCAGACATTCCTTCTAGATTTGGGATGCTAATTTCCAGATCTTGGTCTAAAAACTTGGGAGGTACCCTTCAGATGGACATGTCATATGCCATCATCCCAATGTTTGAAGGGGAATTCAGAAGGCTGTATAGGGAAACCCAAATGTCCTACATCATTAGTGATCAACATAATCCTTCAAACCATCCCATATATGTTGAAGAAAAGGAATTAGGGTCATCAATACTACACCTTGCTGCTGATAATAAAAATTTCCAACCTGAAATATCAACAAAGGGTAACTATATCATATAAACTACAATTTTCTACCACTAACAACACTGCTGAATATGAGGCACTTGTACTGGGTTTGAAGGCAACGAAAGATTTGGGAGCAGACCAGCTAATTGCTTTTGGTGATTCAGAATTGGTGATAAAACAGGTGAGAAACAACTACCAAGTGAAAACTTTCAAGTTGAAAAATTATAGGAATGAAGTCTGGAACTTGATTGAGCATTATTTTTTAGAATTTAATATAAATTTTGTCACTAGAGAGGAAAATCAAATGGCTGATTCACTAGCTATTGCTACTAGTAATTTCAAATTTCCTCTAAATGTCAAGGTAACCTATGATGTTCAAATAAAAAATATGCCTTCAATTCCTAATAAAATCAAATAATGGAAAGTATTTGAGGATGACAAGGAAATTCATAAATTTTTAGAGTGTGTTGAAGAGTTAGCAAACATAAAAATTGATGATGAACATGACATTGTTGAAATTCAAAATAGCAGGCCTTTTAAGAAAACCATGGTTGGGAAGAACATTATAGATCTGAAAACTAATTATATTCCTAAAGGCTTAGTTATTTTAGAAAGATTGTTTGATAATAATAATGTTTTTCTCAAGCCTAAAAGTAAAGTTGATGGGGAGAGTACAATAGAATGTAATACTGGCACAGAAGATCAGCCAAAACTAGTTAAATTGTCCAAATTCCTTTCTCTTGAAACCATAACAAAATATATCAAGCTGTTGAAAGAATTTGCTGATATTTTTGCATGGTCTTATAGTGAGCTAAAAACTTATGATAGAAGCATAATGGAGCAGAAGATTCCTTTGAAAACAGATGAAAAGCCTGTAGCACAAAAAATTCGACATATCAATCCCATGCTTCTCCCAATCATTAAGAAAGGAATCAGAAAAATATGGGAAGCAAAAATTATTCTACCTTTGAGATTTTCTAACTGGGTAGCTAATATTGTCCCGGTTCAGAAAAAGAATGGAGAGATAAGAATTTGTGTCGATTTTCACAACCTGAGCCGGTGTTCTTTAAAAGATAACTATCCACTGCCCAAGATTGATTATTTTGTAGAAGGTTGTAGGATCCAAAATATTGTCAATGATTGATGGATTTTCAGGCTATAATCAGATTTCAGTTGACAGGAAAGACAAAGAAAAGAAAAAATTTACCACACCCTAGGGTACATTCATGTACAAAAAAATGCCATTTGGACTGATGAATGCAAGCACAAATTTTCAATTGGCAATGAATATTGCCTTTGCGGGAGAAAAAGACAGATTTGTAGTCATCTATTTGGATGACATCATAGTCTATTCAAAATATCATGAATACCCATTGAAACATTTGAAACAAGTTTTTGACAAATGTAGAAAGTTTGGTTTGTCCTTGAACCCAAAAAAGTCATCCTTTGCTGTCCAAGAAGGGAAATTATTGGGACATAATGTAACAGAAAGTGGCATTTGTATTGATTCGGGAAGAGTAGAAGCTATTCAGAAGATCGGTTTTCCAAGGAATAAAAAATAATTGTAGTCATTTTTTGGGAAAATCAATTTTCTGAGGCGTTTTGTTCCTAACTTTGCAAAGCTGATCAAACACATAAATGTCTTGCTGGAAAAAGATGTAGAATTTAAATGGCGAGATGAAGCAAAGAATTATTTTTCAGAAATCAAGTCTGCCTCGACTGAATCTCCAATTTTGATTAGTCCTGATTTTGAAAAATATTTCTAATTATTTCATATGCTTCAGAGAAAAAATTTGCAACTGTCTTGTTACAGAAGGACAAAGAATGTTTAGAGCAACCTATTTCATTTTTCAGTCATGCTTTAAGTGATGCTGAATTAAAGTACAACTTGATTGAAAAACAAGCATATGCACTAGTTAAGGCTTTGAAGTCTTTTCGAGTTTATGTGTTGCATTAAAAAATAGTTGCTTTTGTGCCCAATATCAATGTTAAAGATGTTTTGCTACAACTAGATACAAATGGAAGAAGGGGACAATGGTTGACCAAAATTATGGAATTTGAAATTTAGATCAGACCAACTAAATTGATAAAAGGTCAAGGCTTGGATCGCTTGATCGCTGAATCTAACTACAAGGCTTTAAATCTTAACGTAGAGGAAACTAAAGGAGAATATGGAGAAGCTATTTCTAATTATCCTGAAATATTTCATTAATATTGGTACAAGGATATAGTATACTTCTTGTTAAATTTCAACTGTGCCCCTGAAATGGAGAATTCAAAGAGGAGAGCTTTCAAATAGAGAGCTATTAAGTATTGCATTTTGGAAGACCATCTTTATTGGAAGGGCCCTGTTGGAGTCTTATTAAGATGTGTAGATGAAGCTGAATCCCAAGAGATTATGATAGAGATACATGTACGAGTGTGTGGAGGGAATTTGTATTGGAAAGACACTACAAAAAAAATCTTAAGAGCTGACTATTATTGGCCAAATCTTTTCTCTGATGTTTTTGCCAAAGTGAGGAGCTGTGTTGAATGTTAGAAATTTGTTGGTAAACAGAAATTTTTACCAATACCTCTTATTCCTATTTCAGCAGATGATCCTTTCCAGCAATGGGGGTTAGACTTCATCGGTGAAATTCATCCACCTTCATCAGGATAGCATAGATGGATTCTCACAGCTATAGATTTTTACTAAATGGATTGAAGATGTACCAACCAGGAATGTTGCTGATACTGTAATTATCAAATTTCTGTTGGAAAACATTATGTCAAGATTTGGTTGTCCATAGAGGTTAGTAACTGATAATGCAACAACCTTTAAGTCTACTAAGATGTACAAATTTTGTCAGCAATATGGAATTGAATTGACTCATTCCATGCCTTATTACCCTTAAGGTAATGGATTAGCCGAGTCATCCAATAAAAGTTTGGTGAGGATCATTAAGAAAATACTGCCTGAAATTAAGAGAAATTGGGACACTCAGCTGGTACATGCTCTTTGGGCAGATAGGGTAAGTGGTAAAAAATCAATTGGAATGTCTCCATTTCAGCTTGTATATGGTACTGATGCCATAATGCCTTTGCAATTAGCTCGTCTTGTGATGAAGTTCTTGAAAGTTGAAGTTGATGATGAAAATCCAATCCAAAGGAGAATGCTGCAGTTGATAGAGGCACACCAAATGAGAGAATCAATGATGGATAAAACACAGAAGTATCAGAATAAATTCAAATATTTTTTTGAAAAAAAGGAAATCAGCAGTTGTTTCAGGAGAATGATTTGGTGCTGCGCTGGGATGCCAGGAGAGAAGACCATGGAAAGCATGGTAAGTTTGACAATTTTTGGTTTGGACCATTTAGAATTGCTAAAGTTTTGGAAATAAATACTTTTCTGCTCAAACATATGGATGATGATCAGCTAACTAGAGGCCCAGTCAATGGTCATTTTCTTAAAAATTTATTTGTTTAGTAAGTTAGTTGAGTCACTCCATTATAAATATCCGGTGTTATGTGTCAATAAAACTCCATGCCCAACTACTTGTGTTTGTATATATGGTCAGTCTTGAGTGCAGTCAGTCAATGGTCAGTCCTAATCATAATTTCCAAGAAGTCTTCTGAGTTTAAAGGAGTTTTTAAGGCATTGATTCTACAGTCCTTGAAGTCTCATAGGGATGACTTCATCCCCAATAGGAGCCACTGTTAGCACTGTAATTTTTCAAATATTTTCAAAGTCTAGTCATCATTCTCTAAGGAATCAATCTGCCTCTTCATTTCGGTTGTAAGATGAAAGTGTCGCTGTCAAAGTATAATGGTGAGGAAATTTCATTTCTTCCTTAATTCATTTCAGTTCCCCTCTTTTACCTTTCATTTTTCCAAAAAACCCAAATTCCAGCGTTTCATTTCTTTCGTAAATCCTTTTTAACTATTAAAATCCATTTTTATAGTTAACAATAAGCTTTACCCGCACCACAAAAAACCTTTGTAATATAATATATTATATGATATAACTTACCGCACTTAATCATTGTGGACCCCTTACCCTTTCATCTCAATTAGCTTATCATAGTTTTAACTTTCATTCATGTTACAATTGTCATCTCCTACAAAACCCTCAATTGCGATATTAAAGTGAGACCTTTTCCCACCACGTCAAATCTTGTCTCATCGCACATCACACTTCACGAACCTTAACCTTTAACTCCCGTTCCTCATAAAAAAAATCCCGATTCATGATTTGCGGTATTGTCTGGGCCCCACTTTCCCTACCACATCACCCTCCACTCATTGCACATCACGCTTTGTAATTTTTAACACTTAAATGGGCCCCATCTTCCATTCTCATCGCATATTGCACTTCGCGAGTTTTAACTTTTAACTCCCGTTACTCACAATAAAAAAACTCCTGATTCCCCGATTGCGTTGTAAATGGGCTCCATCGTCCGTCCTGCCACGTCATCCTCTGTTCATCGCACATTACACTTCGCAAGTATTAAACTTTACCTCTCGTTTCTGATAACAAAACTCCCAATTTGCGATTTGCGAGCGTCCCCACCTTCCATTCTCATTGCACATCGCACTTCGCAAATCTTAACCTTTAACTCCCGTTCATCATAAAAAAACTCCCGATTCGCGATTTGTGGTATTTTCTGGGCCCCACTTTCCCTGCCACATCACCCTCCGCTCATCGCACATCGCACTTCACAAGTTTTAACACTTACCTCCCATTTCTAATAACAAAACTCCCTATTTGTGATTTGCGGGTGGTCCCACCTCCTTGCCACATCATCACCCCCATCAAAAATCATGTTCCTTCCTGCTTGTGTCTTATGTTTAAACGTTCCGACCCCGATCTACAATTGCAATATATGTATATGGGGTTTTCTCCTCCCACTCATCATTTATTTAATAATCCCTCCCGCTAATAAAACGAAACTGCGCTATCTCTTTTAATCTGCCTCCATCCCTATCACAACAAAAGATAAGCCAAAGGAAAGGAACAATGACAAAATTTCTTTGAAATAGATTTCTACCATTACTCCTAGCACTAGTACATTTCTGCGAGGCACCAGGCAACATTCAAGGAATAACCACATGTCACTTTCACTGCTGTTTACACTTTTTGTGGAGTTGGTTGCACCAGAATAGAGGATGATTCTTCCTATAGACTGCCACATCATATAGCCACTTAGAATTGTTAGCCTTGATGCTCTTTATTTTGATTATGTCATAGCACTTTGTACTAAAGTTTTTTGATAAGTCTCATCTCTTGCATGAGATGGTAATAACTTTCAGGAACATATTTACTCCTTTTGTGGGGAGAACAATTTTATATTTTTGTATATATGTGAAACTGCTATGAAGTAAGGATTCGTGGTTTTAGAATCTTAACTCATATGATAAATACTCTTTTTAGTGAATAAAATAGACTAAAACTTTTGAGGACTTATTACCATCTAGTGTGTGTATTGTCAATTTCCACTTGTGTTTCCATTTCTTATTATCTTCAGTTGTAGTTTGTAATTCCTCATGCTGTTATGAGTTTTTATCAGTCTCTTGACATGTTCATGTGTTTTATCAAGTTTTGTTAGTCTCACATAGTGAGCCTTCTTGGTAAAACATATATAATAATAGTGGAAAGAGCATCACTCATGACAATTATATTTTATAATATTTCAGTGAGAATATTGGAATACTAGAAATAGCTTCCTCTTGATGAAATATTGTTAAACTACTACTTGTGTTAATTTCTACCAAATTCAATAGATTTATTCTTTGATGACCTACTGTTTCTTCTCTCATTTTACATTTTATTCTCCTCATAGGCTACAAAATCACTCTTTGCTATCATATCATGATCCAATACCGTCATTAGTAGAACTGTGGATTTGAGTGAAATCTCTTTTTAGTGAATAAGAGTTTAAACCACCTACCAATCTCATAAAACAAATAATTAAATTACCTTCGAGTTTAGGATGTGTCTGGTCAGGCGCTTGGTGTAGTCCAAGTGTTGATTCCAGTGCTAACATCTTTTGGTGCATCTGTAGGGAGACGAATGCCTTGAAACAAAGTATTCTTCCGATGTCTCTTGTTTTGAAATGTTGAATGTCAATTCTTAATGGTGAATAAGAATTGATGACTTGAAGAAGGCTGAAAATTTGTAATGTTCCAAAATTTTCATGCAGATAATTGGAACATTAACTTTTGCTTATTTCATCTAGGAGGTAAATAAATGGGTAAGGAGGCCCATGCATAGTGATAATCTCCATAAAATCCATCATAGTATGAATGGGGATCATCATTGGAGCTGTTTTTCACACCCTCATGTGTGAACAGGGTTATTTGCAAGTGGACAAGGTCAAGTTTGACCAAGTCAACAACGCCGCCATAGGAGGAGTGGATTACTTTGGAAGACAACACAGTGTGAATGATGGAGAGGATATTTGGTGAAGGAAACCATAATGGATGGGGCCCATGGAGAAAGAGCTTTCACTAGTTTAAAAGGAGGGCAAGACAACCATTGTTTCTCATGCTTGTATTATTCATCACATTGTCTATTCAGACATTTGTGCATTCTTTGTTGTTTAGCAAGAATTTCCGAGGGAATTCCTGTTTAGGATTACTTCTCCTTCTTGAGAGGCCTCTTGAGGGACTGTTCTTTGTTTTCCTCACATCTAGGCTTGAGGCCAAGCATCCTCCATCAAGACAACATTATTTCTGTAGCAGAATAATGCTGTGTTGCTGGGTGTTGCAGTGAGGGTTCACTACACCACCTCCATCAGCTATTTTTCAGAGGAGGAGTCTCACTTCTCTTTGGGAGATCAGATTGGGGGCATTCCGGAGCTTATTGCAGACTTTGGCATCAAGGCCAACTCATTCCCTAGCCCTACAACGTAGTTTCATCCAGTGACTGCGTTATTTTAGTGGAGCATTTGTGGTGGGGCTTTGCAGATACTTTTGGAGGGTGAGATCTTAGGTGAGAGGATCAGCCTTTAATTCTAGAGATCCATTGGAGGAGATATTGTCATTTGTTGTAGCATCTTCAGTCTTCTCCATCCAGTTCTATTTCTAAGTTGCTGCAGCTACCCAACAACTCCGACATTTTGCAGATTTTGTATTTTATTGCCAATCCTTCTAGGATTGATTTGAGGTAGTCTTTGGGAGCTGAGATCTTCACTCCCAACGTTGTATTGGGCCATACAATGATATATTCCTGTATTTGACATATGTAGCATGCAATTTCTCTATAAAACTATGCTGTCATAGCTTGGTATACATTGTGTAGCAGTGTTTTTGTCATGATTCATGTACTAGTCTCTTGAGGTTGAGCATTGCTTATCTTGAGTATCATTTCTCCTCAAGATCCTATTATTTAATGAGATGGCTATGAATTTCTCTCACATTTATATGAGTTGAGTGTTGCTGCTGCTTCAATGTTGTGTTTTCATATTGCTGGGTCTCCAACATTAGAATATCTTGAGATATTCTCATTGTTGTAGCATTTTCCTAATTTGGAACATTACAGTGGTATCAAATCATGATCTCTGGCTCAACCAGTGGATCTCAACCATCATGCTATCAAGAAGAGAGAAGATGAAGACTCCATTTCATGGAGAGAAAAAGGAAGATGAGCTTACAAAGCTTCTTCCAAGACCTGTAAAGAGCATTTATGAAGAATTTGAGAAGATAATAAGGGAGATATGTACAGGATCTCCAAGAGGGTTTGAAACTAAGTCAAACTCTGGATTTTCTGATAGGGAGGGTGAGCATGCAACCACACACTATGAGGCACAGTGTAGTCACATGGCCAGCTTTTCTAGAGGAAGAAAAGAAGAAGGAGGAATGCCGAAGGAAGGAACTCTTAGTGGTTTCTTGCATGAGTATGAATCTCAAACTCAGAAGTTTAGAGATCATATTACCTTTTTGGGGTTTTTCAAGATCATGGTGAGGAGGAGCAAGCAGCTTGATATGGATAGATTTATTCTATCTATCTTTTATGGTTCCCCTACATGTTCAGCCAGGGCTTGGGTAGAAGAGCTAGACACCTTTCTTCAGCAACATCAGATTTCCGAAGAAGAAGCCATCAGAGTAGCAGCGCTGCACTTGGGAGGTAAGGTCTATGCATGGTGGTTATTTGAGTCATTTAATTTGAAGAATGTAAATACCTCTTCCTATGAAATTTTCATTAGAACTTTGATGGAAAGATTTGGTAGAAATAATTATGAAACACATGTGGAGGAAACAAACACATTCAAACAAAAAAAACCCTTGCATGTGATGAAGGAAACATTAGACTCAAAAACACTTCAGAGAACCATGAAGGGGGCTGGTATCTTGCATGATACTTTATTGGAGGCAAGAACTTCATCTTGTATTTTGGCACAAGGAGGCAAAGAGATCATTTTTCCAAAAGAGGATCCAATCATTGGAGGGTTGCCCACTCATGTTGAGGAGGCTGAGGGCAACAACGCTGTCATTTCTAGAGTTGATCTAACACCTCAAGCAGAGGAAGGAGGAGCTCTTTCTCCCACTAGAGGGATTCTTGTAGCTTTGCAAGGAGGTCCCCAAGATCTTATACATGGAGGTCCAAGAAAAATTATTGAGCAGCATGATTGTGCAGCATTGTAGCTGGAAGGAGGAGGAAGGGATGAAGAGAAACATCATATGATGAGAGGCACACACCCTTCTCTATTTCAGAGAGCTAGTGCAAAGGGGAGGCAGACTATATTGCGCTGTGAGAGCAAGGGCAAGATTTCCCAACCATATGTGCAGTCCTCTCTTGACATTGATGTATCACTGCATAGAGGCATTCCACCAGGGAGGCCACCAGATCTATCATCGATGAGAGACATTTTGTATTTGGGTTCACTGCTCTTGGATTTTGGAGAGGTGAAGAGTTTGGAGAAGGACTTTGTCATGGGGGATTACAAAGTAGTAGACAACATCATGAGGAGAGATACACATGCCAGATCACCAGCGCTGTCTCTTAGGAGGATTGATCCTTACTGGAGGTCTCAACTCTTGGTAGAGTACTCCAAGGATCTTGGTGCTTGCATGATTCTCGATGATCCTGATAGAGATGACAGACACATGGTAGATGATATGGTCATCTATTCACATGAAAAATTCTTCTTGACTAGAGAATCTAGTCTCAAGGAGAAGCTGTTGCATGCAGCACAAGAGGACTTCTTTTCCATGCATTTTGATGCATATCTTGCATTGGCAGAGGAGTTCATTTGGGAGGGCATTCAGCAAGACATATTTCAGCATATGGAGAGATGAAGAGCCTGAATGATGATGGACAGGATGTCACAGCCACCTTCCTACTCATTGGGAGTGAGGGAGCATTTTCCGTTGAGCCATTTTAGCTCAAGTCCTCAAGTACATAATGAGGGATGTACAATTTCACTTTATGTTTTGTATCTGCTATTTCTTTATGAGCAGCATGTTGTCCCAAGGAGAAATATTTCTTCTTGAATATTGTATAATGATGTACTTGAAGCCATTTGTAGCATTGAGATTGGCTATCTCATTGGTGGTTTGTGGGGGAAGCCACATGATTCTTGGTATGCACCATTGGCACCAAATTGTACTTTCATATTTCTATCTTGTAAAATTATTGTGGCATTTGTTTGATTTGATGCAGGAAAGGGATGCACTGCGCTGGTTCCTTGTGTGGGACCTTGATCCACTTTCCGGTTGTCATTTGGAAACTTTTTCTTATTGTACTATGATTCCATGTATTGCTGCTATGTTTATGTTCATGTGAAGATTTTATTGGAGAGTGGGCTTGAGATTGAGGATGCCCATTGGGAGCATGATCCTCCCTACTATACATGATGTAAATTTCAGGAGGAACCATGGGCTAACCATGAATGCCACGTTACATTTCTTTCCTTCTTGTGGAAAGAACCACTTGAAGAATTTGTGGAGGCACTCCATGGATCATAAGGAGATGGAGGAGTATGCACAGTCAACTCTTTTCCCTTTGAGGATAAGGGGAGACTCATCTATGAGCCACTCCACTTTTATGAGAAAAACACATGGTGAGAGTTTTGTTGATTTGCATGATGAATGTCTATATATATGCATCTCTTAACCATATATGTGTAGGGATGGTGATTGCTGAGTGGAGGGGGAAACAATGGCGGAAAAATGAAGGACTAGGGTTCCGTGTTTTTGGTTCTGCTCTATTTCATCAGCTGTCCCCCATGGTGGCCCTGCTGAATGGTGATGGACTTGTACTCACTGCAAACTCGGCGGTGGAAAACTTGGTCGGATTCGAGGTTTCTCAATCCCTGCTGCGTCCGACTCTCGATATCCCTTTAGATGCCTTGATAGGTACCAACGACACCTCACCTTGCGACGGTCATGGAGGTCATGGTCTGCGCCACTGGTACCACATTCATGTTCATTTTCCATGCGATATTCACACACCTATACCAGGGTTCTGCGGCGCAGTGGCTGGGGCTCCAAGACTCTGTATCTGCGGCACGATATCTCTGCTTTTACTCCAGAGATTTTTGGCGACCGTGTCCTGGACCCACTACCAGTACCGCTGGTGTAAGAAGACCGTGCATACCTCGTTCCCAGTCATGCATTGACTCCGGTTTCATGTTGGCCCCTTACTCTGCAGATTGATCAGAAAAAAACAAGCGTTATAGCAAAGGAAAATCGGGTAAGTTTAACTCATTTTCAGATTTTAATTAAACTCCCTGCGGGGAATAGTATATTGGTATGGATACAAGACATTGATGAAATTACAGAGCTGAAGCGAAACATATGGATATCCTCTGGATACCCATGTCATCTACAGTCCCTGATTTTATGTGGGAAAGCATTACTAGATTCTAATACACTCAAATGTTATTCCATTCGCCCTGGCTCCACCATTTATCTCAATCTGAGACTGAGATGTGGAACAGTTGCACAAAACAAGACTCACGGATCTAGAGGACCAAGCACATCCAAAAATTATTTCTCAAAAGGTCCCTCTTATAGAAACATACTACAAGGGAATAATAAAACAACAGCTCCAAAAGTACCAGCAGAGAATGGACCCAAACCTTACAATGTAGAACAGCTAAATCATGTGCCAGAACTGCATATAGATATTCCAGAGATTGATGAACATAGAACCAACTTCAAATATCAAGCACTAATTTGCAGATTCAATTGTTTCTGGCCCAAACCAATGGAGCTCTTTCATTGGATTTTCACAAACTGGACTATGGATTGTGAAATCCATCTTAGTTCAAAGGGTTTCTTCATTGTCAAGTTTCTTACCTCAGAGGCTAGAGACAACATTCTTAGGGATGGACCATGGTTCTGGGGATCCACAGGGCTATTCACCACACCATGGTTTCCAGAATTTTATGCTAATACTATGAAGGTCACTAGAATGCTGGTCTGGGCGCGGCTTTACAACCTCCCACTACATTTCTGGAATGAAGCTGTTATTGTTGCCATAGGAAACATCATTGGGAGATACGTAAAAAATGACACCCAACGATTGGAGGAGAGGATCTAGACTTTTGCATACATTTGCATGGAAGTGGACCTTAGTAAAGGGATTCCTGAATGCATACAATTAAAACATAAACAACAAAAATGGACACAACATCTTGAGTATGAGAACACGACTTTCAGATGCAGAATCTGTAGGAACACCAGGCATTTAGAGAACACATGTATAGAAGTAAAAAGAGAATAGAAAAAAGAAAAAGACAGGGAAAGCTACCAAGGGATGGCAATTTCCTTCAGAAGAACCAGAGTAGGAGATGGAAGAAGAAGTGGACATACCCATCCCAAATGAAAACAACCAGAAAGCAACCGAACCAAAGACAAAAGAATAAGAGATGCAAGACCTGTCTGAACTTGCCACCATAGTCCAGCCAACAATGGACCACAGGGCACCAGACAGTGGAGGAAACAAAATACAACACAACTCAGATACTTCAGATTTGGATAAGGACAATGGCCCAACCACAAAAGAAAATTAGCTAGCTCTAATTTCTGCCATGCCATCACAAGGTCAGTGGCGCAAGGTGGAAAAAAAGAAGGGGAGAAAAATTTAATTTTATCTCCCCATGTAATTTGGTCCTATGATGTAACCTACTAGCCCCTCTTTGCAATTTCTCTGCAAGTGCAACGTGTAATTTTGTTCTCATCAATAAAATTATGAATTTTTCCTCTGTGAAAATATATCTGCAGGGATTTGCTCAAAGAAGGATTATTCTTCCTTCTAGATTTTATGGTCTACATGAGGCCATTAGGGATGATCACTCCCTAAGAGGACATGGGGAGGAGATTTCTTATGGAGAATCACTTTCTCCAGGAGATTGGGGTAGCAAGAAAATGGTGGGGAGTCCACCCCTCATTTCATTTTCTATGGCAGTTGAGAGTCAAACTGTGCTGGCTACATTTGAGGGACCATTTTCCTTCTCCTTTACTTCACATGGCAGCCAACATGGTTCTCCTTATGGTTCCATTGACTGACATTGCTAGAGCTTTTCTTGGGAGCTTGATTGGAGGAGAGACACATTGGGTGAATGTGTCATTTGAAGAAGGAATTCCTCACACTTTTTTCACTACATGTTCTAAGGGGAACATGGGACATGATATGGTTACCTTAACAAAACATTTGTCACTTTGTGAGGTGAGTCATATGATGGAGGAGATACCATATGATGATGACTTCCAACTCATCATATATGGAGATACTTGGGCCAACATGATTTGCAACGTTGGAGGAGGGATCCTTGGAGATCTAGTCTTCATCTTGCCACTTGAGGGAAAGTATTTTGCAGCCCAGGATCAAAAATCTCTCTATAATTATCATGAGTGGAGAGATGGATAGCGTGGGGTAGGCTACATCGTCTACCATGAGCAGATTTTCATCCCACCTACTTTGCTGGAGCCAAAGGTGGAGATTAGTTTCCATGAGTTTCCTAGTTGGAGGGTAACTCATTTTGCATGGCTCATAGCTTAGAGATGGAGGATCCATATGGGAAGATAGTTCCCATTTCATTTCAGATCCCATTCTTCAAGGGGACCTCTAGACGTCACTTTGCTATCCTCTTGAGTATTTCACCTTTACATGATGATGGCTTGATAGCTAACTTACATGCTGAGGAGGGGCAATGTGGAGGCTTGATTTATGAGATAACATCACTTTCCTTGAAGAAGATCATCATACACAAATGCTATAGGGAGAGGAGGAGAAAATAATTCAGTCTATCCTTGTACTTGTTTGAGGACAAGCAATATTTGAGAGGGGAGGACTGTAATGTTCCAAAATGTTCATGTAGATAATTGGAACATTAATTTTTGCTTGTTTAATATAGGAGGTAAATAAATGGGTAAGGAGGCCCATGCATAGTGATAATCTCAATAAAATCCCTCATAGTATGAATGGGGATCATCATTGGAGCTGGTTTTCACACCCTCATGTGTGAACAGGGTTATTTGCAAGTGGACAAGGTCAAGTTTGACCAAGTCAACAACACTGCCATAGGAGGAGTGGCTTACTTTGGAAGACAGCACAGTGTGAATGAGGGAGAGGATATTTGGTGAAAGAAACCCTAATGGATGGGGCCCATGGAGAAAGAGATTTCACTAGTTTAAAAGGAGGGCAAGGCAACCATTGTTTCTCATGCTTGTATTATTCATCACATTGTCTATTCAGACAATTGTGCATTCTTTGCTGTTTAGCAAGAATTTCCAGGGGAATTCATGTTTAGGATTCCTTATCCTTCTTGAGAGGCCTCTTGATGGATTTTTCTTCATTTTCCTCACATCTAGGCTTGAGGCCAAGCATCCTCCATCAAGACAGTGTTATTTCTGCAACAAAATAATACTGTGTTGCTGGGTGTTGCAGTGAGGGTTCACTATACCACCTCCATCATCTATTTTTCAGAGGAGGAGTCTCACTTCTCTTTGGGAGATCAGATTGGGGGAATTCTGGAGCTTATTGCAGACTTTGACATCAAGGCCAACTCATTCCCTAGCCCTACAACGCAGTTTCATCCAGTAACTACATTATTTTAGTGGAGCATTTGTAGTGGGGCTTTGTAGATACTTTTGGAGGGTGAGATCTTAGGTGAGAGGATTAGCCTTTCATTCTAGAGATCCATTGGAGGATATCTTGTCATTTTTTGTAGCATCTTCAACCTTCTCCATCCAGTTCTATTTCTGAGTTGCTGTAGCTACCCAACAACTCCGACATTTTGCAGATTTTGTATTTTATTTCCAATCCTTCTAGGATTGATTTGAGGTAGTCTTTGGGAGCTGAGATCTTCACTCCCAATGTTGTATTGGGCCATACATTGATATATTCCTATATTTGACATATGTAGCATGCAGTTTCTCTATAAAACTACGCTTTCATAGCTTGGTATACATTGTGTAGCAGTGGTTTTGTCATGATTCATGTACTAGTCTCTTGAGGTTGAGCATTGCTTATCTTGAGTATCATTTCTCCTCATGATCTTGTATTATATTTTTGTTTCTATTATTTAATGAGATGGCTATGGATTTTTCTCACATTTATATGAGTTGAGTGTTGCTGCTGCTTCAATGTTGTGTTTGCATATTGCTGGGTCTCCAAAATTAGAATATCTTGAGATATTCTCATTGTTGTAGCATTTTCCTAATTTGGAACATTAAAAAATTAGCTCACTTGGTGACTCCACATGGAGGAAAAGATGTTTCAAAACCTCCAACTACAAGGAGAAATCAAAGATCACCTACTATAACCCTAGTTGTAGACCCAAAGAAGATGATTAAAGATGAAAAAGGAAAACAAAGATAAGTTGAGGCCACATATCAGTCAGTGAAGAAGGTACACAAAAATACATTCCAAAGAAAAAGGTACCCTCATCTACTTTAGAATCAAAAGAAGTTTCAGTTTCAAAATATCTTGCTGAAAAATATAAAATCGAAACTACTTCCGTTGAAGATAAAGCAGATGTTGTTCATATAAACTCAGCTGAAAGTTTCTCTCATTCCTCAATTGGTAAATATGAAGTTAGTAAATCTAAAGTAAGCACTATTTCAGTGACAAAGGAAAAAAAAAAGTTATTAAGTATCAATAAGGAAACAAAAGAGTTTGTGCTAACTGAAGGGGAGTTAGAGAAAGTATTGGCAATTGCAATTTTTCTTGATAGGGATGTTTTGATTGAAGAAGATTTTAATACCATTTTAAATTTCCTCCAAACTCATCCTGAATACCAGTCTTTAATCACTCAGCAAGAATATTTTATTTTATCTAGAAATCCAGCTGTTGGGTCATCCTCTTCTCATCCACTAGAAGAGAGTGTTCCTGAAGTCCTCACATTCAACTTACTTGACTTCCTAGATTAACAAAATAAAGTTGAATTAACCTCATCCCCTCAAGAGACAAATTTTGAATCTGATTCTTCTGTAGAAGGTGAAGTCAACACATCCTCTGTTCATCTCTTTGAGAATCCACTATTTTTAGTCCCCAAGCCTGAAGAATCAGCTCAAGGTTTCCAATTTTCTACTGCCCTAAATCAGATTCAGAATCCACAAATTGTAATTACTATTTCCCAAATAGCTACATCAACCAGTCATCCATCAACTGTACATCAGTAAAATATGGCTCAGCCTGCCCTTACAAGGATGAAACAGATAGTGGCTGCAAGATATGCACCACTTTCTCTTCTTCAACCTTTGCATCCACTCCCTCAAGGATATTACTTGAAATATCTTCCAAAATACACCAGGGAGGGAGAAGGAGTTTCTACTGAGGAACATTTAGTGGCTTTCTATATCTATGCTGACAACCATAATGTCGAACATGAAGATGTCTGGTCATGAATATTTGTTCAGAGCTTGGATGGTGAAGCTCGTAAATGGTTTAGAAGTCTGACCCCAAAATCAATAATAGGAATTGATGAATTGGAGGAAATATTTGTGAAGCAATGGGGAGATAGGAAAGACTATGTGTACTACCTTAAAAAATTTGGAACTCTGAAGAAGCAACCAGATGAGTCATTAGCTGATTTTACCAAGAGGTTTAATAAGATTTATCAAAACATTCTCGAAGAAATTAAGCCTCCTAAGACTACAACAATGATAACTTTTGCAAATGCTCTAGATTCTAAGTTTGCTTTATCTATAAGGGCTGAGAAAGCACAAACATTGATGGATATGTAAGAGGCTACAATTGGAGTGTAGTCTAATCTCATGGCTTATAATAAATCAAAAATGGAGGAAGAAAAGGAAGCAAAAGACAAAAGGAATATGAAAGAAGAAAAACCTTCTTCTTCTAAGTCTCTTAAAACAGAAGAAAAGATTGATCAAATGTCAAATTTGATCAAGGAACTTGCCTCTAAGATGAAAAAATTAGAGCTAGAAAACAAACCAGCTGTTAGAGCTAATCAAAATGAGGCAAATAGAAATCAAGCTCCCTTCAGGAGGCCTTTTCAACCTCAACAAATATTACAGCGCCCAAGAAGGAATGCTGATGATCAAAATTTTCAGCCTCCTTTGAATATTAGGAATTTGGCTTCTATGATCCATAAATTGTGTATAAATTTTTCGGTGAAAATCACATTCAAGTAGATTTTGTCAACGCGTTTCGAACCAACTAGTGTGGTTCATCATCAAGACAAGATGAGAAATCTGATCTAGGACCCAGTTTAAATAGATAGGAAACTCCAACTAGTCGTTGTGGAATAATGACTAGTTTGAGTTTCCTATCTATTTAAATTGTGTCCTAGATCAGATTTCTCATGTTGTCCTGATGATGAACCACACTGGTTGGTTTGAAACACGTAGACAAAATCTTCTTGAATGTGATTTTAATCGAAATATTTTATACACTTCTTTGAATAATTTTGTTGAAGAAGAGTAGCAAGAACATGAGGAAGAAAATGAAGAAATAAACCTTGTAGGAGAAACCTCACAGTCAACTTGTTTGAATTTGCAAGAATATGAAGACCAGTCAAGGATTTATTTGTTTTCAGATGATGAGAATGTACAAATTTATGCACAAAATGATAAAAAATAGCAAGAAGCTCATAAAAAAAATTATCCTTTGAGGTCTAAAGGCCCTGTTCAGTAACCTCAACAAAAATTAGATTCAGAGAAACAAGTTGCCAAACAGAAGGCCAAAGTCAATGAGGTTCCTCCACTCCAAAATTCTACCCCAATTGTCAAAATCACTACAGAAAATAAGGAATTAGTTCCAATTTATTTCAGTTTCAAATATGAATTGAGTAAAATCAAAATTCCGGTCCCACTTCTGGAATTCTTGAAAAATCCAACATATAAAGAGTCTTTTAAAAGTCTGCTACAACCACCTCTCGCTCCTAATTCAATTAACCTTGAGGATGAACATCCCACTATTTATCTAGGTTGTCATGTCCAAGACCAAAATGATGAAAACTCACCACCTTTCTACCTTTCACTTAATATACATGACAAATTGCTGCATAATTGTCTGTTAGATTCTGGGGCCTCTCACAATCTGATGCCAAAGAAAGTGATGGATGAATTGGGATTAGAGATCACCAAGCAATACCATGACCTCTACACTTTTGATTGCAAAAAATTCAAGTGCCTAGGAGTAATTAAGGACTTGGTTGTTTCTCTTACCCAACTACCTATGAAAAGCTTAGTGATGGACATTGTAGTTGCAGACATTCCTTCTAGATTTGGGATGCTACTTTCTAGGTCTTGGTCTAAAAAATTGGGAGGTTCCCTTTGGACGGACATGTCATATGCCACCATCCCAGTGTTTGGAGGGGAATTTAGAAGGCTGTATAGGGAAAACCAAATGGCATACATCATTAGTGATCAATATAATCCTTCAAACCATCCATATATGCTGAAGAAAAGGAATTGGGGTCATCAATACTACACCTTGTTGCTGATAATAAAATTTCCTTTCTTAAAGAAGTGAAAAACATCACTTTCAAGGTACAAATGAGGAACATTTAGAGGGAGGACAGATCTGGAAATTGTACTTTGATGGAGCCTCATCGAGAGAAGGATCAGGAGCCGGTGTAGTCCTCTTTTCTCCTACTCAGAAAAGGGTAACTATATCATATAAACTACAATTTGTTACCACTAACAAGACTGCTGAATATGAGGCACTTGTGCTAGGAATGAAGGCAGTGAAAGATTTGGAAGCAGAGCAACTAATTTCTTTTGGTGATTCATAATTGGTGATAAAGCAGGTGAGAAACAACTACCAAGTGAAAAATTTCAAGTTGAAAAATTATAGGAATGAAGTCTGGGACTTAATTGAGGATTATTTTTTAGCATTTAATATACATTTTGTCACTAGAGAGGAAAATCAAACGAATGATTTACTATCTATTGCTGCTAGTAATTTCAAATTTCCTCTAAATGTCAAGGAAGCCTATGATGTTCGAATGAAAAAAAGGCCTTCAATTCCTGATAACATCAAATACTGGCAAGCATTTGAGGATGAAAAGGAAATTCAGAAATTTTTAGTGTGCATTGAAGAGTTTGTAGACATACAAATTGATGGTGAGCATGACATTGTTGAAATTCAAAATAGTAGGCCTTTTAAGAAAACCATGGCTGGGAAGAACATTATAGATGTGAAAACTAACTGTATTCCTAAAGGCTTAGTTCCTTTAGAAATATTGTTTGATAATAATGATGTTTTTCTCAAGCCTGAAAGTAAAGTTGATGGGGAGAGTACAATAGAATGTAACATTGGCACAGAAGATCAGCCAAAATTAGTCAAAGTGTCCAAATTCCTTTGTCTTGAAACCAAAACAAAATATATCAAGCTACTGAAAGAATTTGCTGATATTTTTGCATGGTCTTATAATGAGCTGAAAAATTATGATAGGAGTGATCTGAAAATGGTCTGGATAGCTTGTTATGTATTTCAAGAACCTCCCACTCAGTTTAATAATTAAATGATCTAGCTTGTACTTGACATTATGTGGAATTTATGCTTGAAAGTGGTGTATGAATTTTTAACTATTTATGTGTCTTAAGTTCATTTTTTCTTGCTGAAATTTAACATGTATAACAACAATATAATGCAAAAATAAAACATTTAAACACAACAACAAAATTAATCTAGGAGTTCACCCGAATCTCGTGGGCTATGTCTCCTTTGAGCTTTGTCATCTTGACTCGACTCTTTGGGATTATGGTAAGGTTTCTTTTACAAGTTCCACACTTAACTCCAATGGATACTAAACTGATCCAAAGGGCCGAGAATACCATCTATATCCCTCTCATGGCTGTCCAAACTCTGCAAACAACTTTAGGCTCCCTTTGACACGATTCCTTCTGTCGGTGCTCTGAGCTACTATGAGCTTCTAAATGGCACAAAATCCTTCAGAATTTTGCTTATGTCACTAAAACCACTCCTTCTATATCTAGCACACATTAGAAACCAAATATAAACTGATAAATTTCTCAAAACGAGCACTGCATCCCCAAACTAGGCTATCCTCCACGGTTTGCCCAAGGCTGCCCAAAACGTCACTTCAGCTTTTCGAGCTCTAGAAGTTCTCAAAAAATTTTGAAACCACTTTCATTGGTTCCAAAATATCTAAATTAGTTAGTATAGACTATTCATTAATCAAAAATAGCCTTTGGCTGCTCTGGTTTCGTCTCCAACACCTGTCGGCACCCCCCTAGCACTAGGGTCACTGAAAACTTCTCTGTTGGGTTTTCGACATCTAGAAGTCCTAAAAAATTTCTAAAACCTCTGCCATTAGATTTATAATTTTTTTTTATATTCAAGAATGACTACTGGTTCGCTGCATATGGTCTCTAGCTGCTTTGGCTAGGTCCTGCACTGCTGCTGGCAAAAGATGGCACTGATGGCCCCTGGAAATTTACTGAAGATTTTTGACCTTAAAAAGTTCTCTACTGGCTTTGAAAACCATATCATCAGATTCAGAACATCTGAAATGTCCAATTTTGACTATTGGATCTCTAAATAAGGCCTCTAGCTCCCCTAGCTAGCCCTCAAACTGATTGTGCCTCTTGGTGGCCCTAATGGCCCCTTGAACTTCATTGAAGAAAAAACTTGCTTAGAAGCTCTCCGATGGCTCTGAAACATACTCCATTGAGTCCAAAAGGTTTGAGATAATTGAAATTGACTATTTTTTCACTCAATTCAGTCGAAGACTGAAGGAGTTATGGAATTTTTTTTTTTTGCCCAATGTCCCTTGAAAACCTCCTCCAAAAATGGAGGAACTCCAGTTAGGAGCGCCAAAATTGGCATAACTCCGAAAATGGTGGAACACGCTCCAAAAATGGCAGGTCCGTTAATGGTTAAATTAAATGTTGTAGCGGCAGGGTCACATGGACCTCCGCCCAATCCGCCTGCGAAACCGCGGCTTATCCATACAAACCTCCACATTAAATGTTTGAAGCGACTCTGGCATATAGTACAATTTCTTACTCGTTTGCAATTCCCACAGGTTAAGGCCTTTAAGGCCGTGGTTTCTAGCACCCAGTCACGACAGTCGGGGCTAGCTTTGAGGGGCTAGTCCTTAACCCTTTTACCACCGTTGAAACAATTAAAGTTCAAATAAATTCTGCCCACTAATGTAGTTAAGAACTTTTTCACAGGCGGGTGGGTCGGGTTTGAGGGCTCGCATGCAGGAGGCCCGGGTTCGACACCTTCATAGTAACAAAATTTTTACAAGACCATCCATTCTCCGGCATGGGACCATGTGGTGGCCTCCAGGCTTCCCATGTGGCACCCAATGATTGGCCAATAAAAAATAAGTCAAACCATTGCCGAATCAATCTATGCCACTTGTCCTCACTTGGTCAACATATTTTGGAGTTTACTAGGCATTTTCAAACCTCAATAAATTTTGCATACGACCTTGGTTTTGCGAACTGTTCATGGCGCCAGAATTGCAGCGATGAGACCTTTCTGATCATTCAGGTTGCAACCACTTCTGAGCACTTTAATTTTTGAGCATTTTTCATAACTTGGACATGATCTCCTGATCACACCTCCCCACTGGGAATCTTTTGGACCCCAAAAGACTGATATACTAATTTGTACAATATATGAGAGTACAACACCCTCTTCTCTTCAACCTCCAAACACTTGCCTTGCATGGCTAGTGACTTTGAACCACAACTAGAAAGCAATTGACACTTCCCTTCCTGGATGCGGTTGTCCTCCTATCTAGAACTATCTTTCTTGCACTCACTCATAAATTTATGGCAAGAAATTTTCACAAGGAAACTGAACATCGCTGCCTTGATCAATGATCCAAGGTGGCTAAAAAAAATGAGGGATTACAGCATAAAATACATGCATACAACCGAAATTTGCATATTTACTAAGGAGTATGTCTTACTGTGTTAAGAAGTCCATCCACTTCCTACCAAGCCACTTCCATGGCAACTTTTTCTACTGCAACTCTTCTTCATGTGAAACTTCCATTTTCACATCAATAATGGAATCCTTGGTTCCACCTTCACTAGTATTTCTGTCCTCTTGCTGCATGTGCTTGGGATGAAAAGTTGGATGCAAATTCCAACAATGGGAAACAACATGTCCCCTCTTTTGGAAATATGTGAAAATATTAT
This sequence comes from Pinus albicaulis, assembly GCA_034641835.2. NCBI lineage: Eukaryota > Viridiplantae > Streptophyta > Pinopsida > Pinales > Pinaceae > Pinus > Pinus albicaulis. Next base: position 1,418,909,957 of record CM076579.1, on the reverse strand, counting down.
GCACCTTCTTTGAAAGTTTCCTTTGCCTCATCTGCTTCCTGTATGCTTTCTTCCTCATCCAGCATCTCGAAACATCATGGTTAAATCAACCACAATATGTACAACAAATCTTTCTTCCATTTAAGCATGAAAAATTATCATGCCTTGCAGAAACATAATCAAATTTATCATGGGTAGATTTATACCTCTTATGGTGCTTTTCATGTTCATCCTTTTTGCCTTCATGAGGAGATGAACTAGTAGAGGCCACGACTTTCATTTGCAGACTAACATCATCTTTCTTGTCTTGAAAATTGTCTGAACTCGCATGCTTTCCATAAGCTGCATACCTACCATCTTCTTGCTGCAACAAAGGCTTAAAGAAATGGCAATCATCTTGGAAACAAATTTGACATATTTGCATCTTAGAACTTGGAACAAAATCTCTTTTTGAAGTTGCCTCACATGCTTTCATGGTTTTGGAGTCTTTGCCATTAAATTGCACATAACTAAGATCAAGATTCTTGGGTCGTTCCTCAACCAAAGTAGGAACAACCATTCCTTGTGCATGCTTGCCTAAACCTTTGCCTTCACATCCCATTTTAATCATTAACTTGGACCCTATACCTCTTGCATGATTTTTGAAAGAACCAACACATCCTTCTAAAGAGGAAACTGAAGACAAATTAGAGTTGATTACCTCTTCCTCACACATGTTCTTGGTCAAAGCCTCTTGGGCTTGATGGAGCTGCATCTCCATATCATGCAATCTTTGAAGAATTTCTTCCTTCTCTTGCTTCATGGCAAACAATTTCTCACAAAGTTCAGTGCTTTCTTTTCTATCTTTAAACATAATCTGCACCATTTCCTTCAATATAATATAGTCACGCTTCATATCTTTGTTGAAGAATCTTGTGAAGGAGGAAACCTAACTTGTAGAAGTTGTCATTATGATTTCAATGAAAAAAAGTAACTTCAACAAAGTTCACAAAGCTTTCAAAAAAAATGACAAAGCTTTTTTAAACCAAATGGCTGTAGAGACAAACTCTTATTCAAGCAGCCAACAATAAACAAACTCCAAGAGCTTCTTAACAAATAATCCTCAAGAGGGTTTGTGTTCCAAGGGTGTCCTTGAGGTCCTTTGGGGTAAGGAAGATGCCTTAAGCCCTTTATTCCTTTTTTTCCTCTCCAAGACTTAGCTAATAAGTAGCTATCCCTTCACCTCCAGCAAACTCAAACAACAGTCAGTTTGCAAATAGTAAAATGATAAATCTTTTACGCTGTTTAAACACCTTTCAAGTTATACAAGCAAAAGCTTAAGTAATAGATTTCTCTGTCAATAAAGCAACCAAGTGCTCTGATACCAACATTATCTAAAAATGGTCTGGATAACTTTTTATGTATTTCAAGAACCTCCCACTCAGTTTAACAATTAAATGATCTAGCTTGTACTTGACATTATGCAGAATTTATGCTTGAAAGTGGTGTATGAATGTTTAACTGTTTATGTGTCTTAAGTTCATTTTTTCTTGCTGAAATTTAACATGTATAACAGCAACATAATGCAGCAATAAAAAATTTAAACACTACAACAAAATTAATCCAGGATTTCACTCGAATCTCGTGGGCTACATTTCCTTTGAGCTTTGTCATCTTGACTCGACTCTTTGGGATTATGGTAAGGTTTCTTTTACAAGTTCCAAACTTAACTCCAATGGATACTAAACTGATCCAAAGGGCTGATAATACCATCTATATCCCTCTCATGGCTGTCCAAACTCTGCAAACAACTTTAGGCTCCCTTTGACACGATTCCTTCTGTCGGTGATATGAGCTACTTTGAGCTTCTAAATGGCACAAAATCCTTCAAAATTTTGCTTACATCACTGAAACCACTCATGCTGTATCTAGAACACATTATACACAAAATATCAACTAATAAATTTCTCAAAATGAGCACTGCATCCCCAAACTAGGCTATCCTCCACGGTTTGCCCAGGGCTGCCCAAAACTTCACTTCAGCTTCTCGAGCTCTAGAAGTTATCGAAAGGTTATAAAACCAATTTCATTTGTTCCAAAATATCTGAATTAGTCAATATAGACTATTCATTCATGAAAAATGGCCTCCGACTGCTTCGGTTTCGCCTCCAACACCTGTCGGCACCCCATGGCACTAGGGTCATAGAACACTTCTCTATTGGGTTTTCGACCTCTATAAGTCCTCTAAAATTTCTGAAACCTCTGCCATTAGATCCAAAATTATTTTTACAGTCAAGAATGACTACTATTTCGCTGCATATGGTCTCTAGTTGCTCTGGCTAGGCCTTGCACTACTGCTGGCAAAAGCTGGTACTGGTGGCCCCTAGAACTTTACTGAAGCTTTTCAGCCTTCAATAGTTCTATTAAGGCTCTAAAAACCATATCATCAGATTAAGAACATCTAAAATATCCAAATTTGACTATTGGATCTCTGAATAAGGCCTTTAGCTCCCTTGGCTAGGCCTCAAACTGATTCTGCCTCATGGTGGCCCTAGTGGCCCCTTGAACTTCATTGAAGAAAAAACTTGCTTAGAAGCTCTATGATGGCTCTAAAACATACTCCATTGAGTCCATAAGGTCCGAGATAGTCTAAATTGACTATTTCTGCACTCAATTTGGTCGAATACTGAAGGAGTTATGGCAAATTTTTTTTTTTCCCAATATCCCTTGAAAACCTCCTAAAAAAATGGAGGAACTCCAGTTAGGAGCGCAAAAATTGGAATAAATCTGAAAATGGTGGAACACGCTCCAAAAATGTCAGATCTGTTAACAGTTAAATTAAATGTTGTAGTGGCGGGGTCACATGGACCTACACACAAGCCGCTTGCGAAACCGCGACTTATCTATCCAAACCTCTGCATTAAATGTTTGAAGCGACTCTGGCATATGTTATGGTTTCTTAATTGTTTGCAATTCCCGCAGGTTAAGGCCTTTAAGGCCATGGTTTCTAGCACCCGGTCACGATAGTAGGGGCTAGCCTTGAGGGGTTAGCCCTTAACCCTTTTTCCACTGTTGAAACAATTGAAAATCAAATAAAATCTACCCACTAATGTAGTTAAGAACTTGTTCACCGGTGGGTCGATCGGGTTTGAGGGCTCGCGTGCAAGAGGCCCCGGTTCAACTCTTGCAGAGTAACAAAATTTTTACAAGACCATCCATTCTTCGGCCTAGGACCACGTGGCGGCCTCCGGGCTTGCCACGTGGCACCCAACGATTGGCCAATAAAAAATAAGCCAAACCATTGCCGAATCAATATCTGCCACTTGTCCTCATGTCATTCGCCCTTCGGGGAATATTTCAAGGAATATTCTCGAAATATTATTTTTTTAATTTTTCCAAAAGTTTATAAAGTCAAACTTGGTCAACATATTTTGGAGTTTACTAGGCATTTTAAAACCTCAAAAAATTCTGCATACGACCTCGGTTTTGCGAACCGTTCATGGCGCCAGAATCGCAACGATGAGACCTTTCCGATCATTCAGGTTGCAATCACTTCTGAGCACTTTAATTTTAAAGAATTTTTCATAACTTGGACATGATATCCTGATCAAGGAGCATAATGGAGCACAAGGTTCATTTGAAAATAGATACAAAGTCTGTAGCACAAAAAATCAGACATATCAATCCAATGTTGCTCCCAATCATTGAGAAAGAAATCAGAAAATTATGGGAAGCAAAAATAATTTTTCCTTTGATATTTTATAACTGGGTAGCTAATATAGTCCCAGTTTGGAAAAATAATGGAGAGATAAGAACTTGTGTCGATTTTCGCAACTTGAACATGTGTTCATTAAAAGATAACTATCCACTGCCCAAGATGGATTATATTTTGCAGAAGGTTGTAGGTCCAAAATATTGTCAATGATTGATGAATTTTTAGGCTATAATCAGATTTCAGTTGACAGAAAAGACAAAGAAAAGACAACATTTACCACACCCTGGGGTACAGTCATGTACAACAAATGCCATTTGGACTGATGAATGCAGGCGCAAATTTTCAGTGGGTGATGGATATTTCCTTTGCAGGAGAAAAAGACATATTTGTAGTCATCTATTTGGATGAAATCACAGTCTATTCAAAATCTAATGAAGACCACTTGAAACATTTGATACAAGTTTTTGGCAAATGAAAAAAGTTTGGTTTTTTCTTGAACCCCAAAAAGTCATCCTTTGCTGTCTAAGAAGCGAAATTATTGGGACATAATGTAACAGAAAGTGGCATCTGTATTGATCTGGGAAGAGTAGAAGCTATTTAAAATATTGGTTTTCCAAGGAATAAAAAAAAATTACAGTCATTTTTAGGGAAAATCAATTTTCTGAGACGTTTTATTCCTAACTTTGCAGAGCTAATCAAACACATAAATGTCTTGCTGAAAAAAGATGCAGAATTTAAATGGCGAGATGAAGCAAATAATTCTTTTTTAGCAGTCAATTCTACATCGACTGAAGCTCCAGTTTTGATTAGTCCTGATTTTGAAAAATATTTTCTAATTATTTCATATGCTTCAGAAGAAACAATTACAACTGTCTTGTTACAGAAGAACAAAGAAGGTTTAGACTAGCCTATTTCATTTTTCAGTCGTGCTTTAAGGGATGCTAAATTAAAGTACAACTTGACTAAAAAACAAGCATATGCACTAGTTAAGGCTTTGAAGTCTTTTCGAGTTTATGTGTCGCATTCAAAAATAGTTTCTTTTGTGCCCAATATCACTGTTAAAGATGTTTTGATACAACTAGATATAGATGGTAGAAGGGGACGATGGCTAACCAAAATTCTGGAATTTGATATTGAGATCAGACCAACTAAATTTATAAAAGGTCAAGGCTTGGCTCGCTTGATCATTGAATCTAACTGCAAGGATTTAAATCTGAACGTAGATGCAGCTGTAGGAGAAGATGGAGAAGGTATTTCTAATTATCCTGAAATATTTCATTCATATTGGTACAAGGATATAGCATACTTTTTGTTAAATTTCAACTGTCCTCCTGAAACGGGGAAGTCAAAGAGGAGAGCTTTCAAATTGAGAGTTGTTAAGTATTGCATTTTGGAAGACCATGTTTATTGGAAGGACCTTGTTGGAGTCTTATTAATGTGTGTAGATGAAGTTGAATCCCAAGAGATTATGACAGAGATACATGCAGGAGTGTGTGGAGGGAATTTGTATTGGAAAGGCATTGCAAACAAATTCTTAAGAGCTGGCTATTATTGGCCAATTATTTTCTCTGATGTTTTTTCCAAAGTCAAGAGCTGTGTCAAATTTCAGAAATTTTCTGGTAAATAGAAATTGCTACCATTATCTCTTATTCCTATTTCAACAGATGTTCCTTTCCAGTAGTGCGGGTTAGACTTCATCGGTGAAATTCATCCACCTTCATCGGGACAACATAGATGGATTCTCATAGCTACAAACTATTTTACTAAATGGATTGAAGCTGTACCAACTAGGAATGCTATTGATATGGTAATTATCAAATTTCTATTGGAAAACATTATGTCAAGATTTGGTTGTCCACAAAAGTTAGTAACTGATAATGCAATGGCCTTTAAGTCTACTAAGATGTACAACTTTTATCAGCAATATGGAATTGAAGTCTACTAAGTCCATGCCTTATTACCCTCAAGATAATGGATTAGCTGAGTCATCCATCAAAATTTTGGTGAGGATCATTAAGAAAATGCTGCCTAAAAATAAGAGAAAATGGGACACTCAGCTGGTACATGATTTTTGGGCAGATAGGGTAAGTGGTAAAAACTCAATTTGAATGTCTTCATTTCAACTTGTATATGGTACTGATGTCGTAATGCCTTTGCAATTAGCTCTTCCTGTGATGAAGTTCATGAAGGATGAAGTTGATGATGAAAATCCAATCCAAAGGAGAATGCTGCAGTTGATAGAGGCACACCAAATTAGAGAATCACTGATGGATAAAACATAGAGGTATCAGACTAAAGTCAAATCTGTTTTTGACAAAAAAACAAATCAACAGTTGTTTCAAGAGAATGATTTGGTGCCACACTGGGATGCCAGGAGAGAAGACCATGGAAAACATGGTAAGTTTGACAATTTGTGGTTTGGACCATTTAGAATTGCTGAAGTTTTGGAAAACAATATTTTTCTTCTCAAACATCTGGATGATGATTAAATAACTTGAGAACTAATCAATGGTCATTTTATTAGAAAGTTATTTGTTTAGTAAGTAAGTTGAGTCATTCCATTGTAAATGTCCGATGTGATGTGTCAATAAAACTCCATGCCCAATCATACTTGTGTCTGTATCTATGGTAAGTCTTGAGTACAGTCAGTCAATGGTCAGTCCTAGCCATAATTTCCAAGAAGTATTCCGACTTTAAAGAGTTTTTAAGGCACCGATTCTACAGTCCTTGAAGCCTCATCGGGAGGAATTCATCCCCAATAGGAGCCACTGTTAGCACTGCAAAATTTTCAAATATTTTCAAAGTATGGTAATCATTCTCTATGGAATCAATCTGCCTCTTCTATTCGATTTTAAGATGAAAGTGTCGTTGTGAAAGTATAATGGCGAGGAAATTTCATTTCTTCCTTCATTCATTTCATTTCCACTCTTTTACCTTTCGTTTTTCCAAAAAACCCAAAGTCCAACATTTTGTTTCTTTCGAAAATATTTTTTAACTATAAAAATCCATTTTAATAGTTAAAAAGCAGCTCTACCCACACCACAACAAACCTTTGTAATGTCATATATTATAGGATATAACTTACCACACTTAATCATTGTGGACCCCTTACCCTTTCATCGCAATTGGATTATCGCAGTTTTAACTTTCATTCAAGTTACAAATTGTCGTCTCCTACAAAACCCCCGATTGCAATATTAAAGTGAGACCTTTCCCCGCCATGTCAACTCTTATTTCATCACACATCGCACTTCGTGAATCTTAACCTTTAACTCCTGCTCCTCATAAAAAAACTTCCAATTTGCGATTTGTGGGCATCCCCACCGTCCATTCTCATCGCACATGACACTTCATGAATCTTAACATTTAACTCTTGTTCCTCATAACAAAACTCCCAGTTCATGATTTGTAGTATTTTCTAGTTCCCACATTCCCTGCCACATCACCCTCCGCTCATCGCACATTGCGCTTCGCAAGTTTTAACACTTAAATGGGCCCCACCTTCCATTCTCATCACATATCGCACTTCGCGAGTCTTAACCTTTAACTCCTGTTCCTCACAATAACAAAACTCCTGATTCCTCAATTGCGATGTAAATGAGCTCCATCGTACATCCTGCCATGTCATCGTTCGTTCATCGCACATCACACTTTGCAAGTCCTAAACTTTACCCCCAGTTTCTCATAAAAAAACTCCTGATTTTTGATTTGCAGGCGTCCCAACCTTCCATTCTCATTGCACATCGCACTTCACTAATCTTAACCTTTAACTCCCGTTCCTCATAACAAAATCCTGATTCACGATTTGCAGTATTGTGTGGGCCCTAGTTTCCCTGCCACATCACCCTTCGCTCATCGCACATCGCGCTTCGCAAGTTCTAACACTTATTCCCTTTTCTAATAGCAAAACTCCCAATTTGTGATTTGCGCACGGTCCCACCTCCTTGCCACGTCATCACCCCTATCGCAAATCACATTCCTTCCTGCTTGTGTCTTATGTTTAAACATTCCGACCCCGATATGCGATTGTGATATATGTATAAAGGGATTTTTCCTCCCACTCATTGTTTCTTTAATAATCCCTCCCACTAATAAAATGAAACTTCGATATCTCTTTTAATCCACCTCCATTACTCTCAGCACCAACACGTTTCCGCAAGGCACTAGGCAACATTCAAGGAACAACCACATGTCACTTTCATTGCTGTTTACACTTTTTGTGGAGTTGGTTGCACCAGAAAAGACGAGGAGTCTTCCTATATACTGCCACATCATACAACCACTTCGAATTGTTAGACTTGATGCTGTTATTTTGATTATTTCATAGAACTTTGTATTAAGGTTTTTGGATAAGCCTCATCTCTTGCATGAGATGGTAAGATTTACTCCTTTTGTGGGGACGAAAATTTTATATTTTTGTATATATGTGACAAACTGCTATGAAGTAAGGGTTCGTGGTTTTAGAATCTTAACTCATATGATCAATACTATTTTTAGTGAATAAAATAGACATAAAATTTTGAGGACTTATTACCATCTGGTGTGTGTATTTTCAATTTCCACTTGTGTTTCCATATCTTATTATCTTCAGTTGCAGTTTGTAATTCCTGATGCTGTTATTAGTTTTTAACAGTGTCTTGACATGTTCATGTGTTTTATCAAGTTATGTTAGTCTCACACAGTGAGCCTTATTGGTAAAATATATATAATAATAGTGGAAAGAGCATCACTCATGACAATTATCTTTTATAATATTTCAGTCAGAATATTGTAAGGCTAGAAATAACTTTCTCTTGATGAAATATTGTTAAATTTCTACTTGTGTTAATCTCTACCAAATTCACTAGATTTATGCTTTGCAGACCTACTATTTCTTCTCTCATTTTACATTTTCTTCTCCTCATAGGCTACAAACTCACTCTTTGATACCATATCATGATCCAATACCCTCATTAGTAGAACTGTGGATCTAACTGAAATATCTTTTCAGTGAATAAGAGTTTAAACCACCTACCAATCTCATAAAACAAATCATTAAATTACCTTAGAGTTAAGGATGTGTCTAGTCAGGCACTTGATGCAGTCCAAGTGCTGATTCCAGTGCCAAAATCACCTTTGATGAAGATTATACCCTTGGGAAAGTCAAATAACTTCCTATCCTAAGTAAGGAAAATGATGATGATGCAAGAAAGAAGGATGAATCTCCGATAGATGAACTGGTGCCCGATGTTGAAGGCCCGATGGATCCCACTGATCCACCTCTTGGTGAGCCCTCTACCTCAAGGAAAAGACCTTCGTGGCTCAAATATACTCTCGAAGATGTTGAAAGATATGTTTCACCAAGGGAGAAATTTTGTGAAATAAAGAAGTCAAACATGTACCAAGGTTACTTAGCTGCTATGAGTACCATTATTGAATCTGAGCCATGTATGTTTGAAGAAGCCATGAAGCACCAAGTATGGAAGGATGAAATCAATGAGGAATATGAATCAATCATGAAGAATGATGTCTGGGATTTGGTTCCTAGACCCAAGGACAAGTCAGTGGTCACTTCAAAATAAAACATGGAGTTGATGGGAGTACTGAAAAGTTCAAGGCCATGTCATAGCTTGAGGCTTCTCTCAAAAGAAAGGAGTGGACTATGATGAGATATTTTCATCGGTTTCCTGATACACCACTATCTGATCTATCATTTCTCTCGTTGCCTCTCAAGGATGGAGCTTACATGAAAAGGATGTGAAAAATTCTTTCTTAAATGGCTTGCTTAACGAAGAAGTCTATGTAGAGCAACCTGAGGGGTTCGAAGTTCAAGATCGAAAGACACATGTTTGCAGGTTGAAGAAATCCCTCTATGGGTTGAAGCAAGCCCTTAGGGCTTGATATGAGAGAATTGATAATTATCTTATGAAGCCAGGATTTAAAAGGAGTGAAATTGACCCTAACCTATACTTTAAGATTGAAAAGGACATGCCTTTCATTCTAGTATTTTATGTGCATGATCTCTTTCTGACAGGTGAAAACCCTCTCATTTATCAGTGCAAGAGGGAGTTGGCTTCCTAATTCGAGATGAAGGATCTAGGGTTATTGCACTAATTCCTAGGCTTGGAGGTCTAGCAAAACCAAGGTGAGATTTTCCTTTCTCAAGAAAAATACATTGTGAAGCTACTCGAGAGATGCAGGATGGTGGACTGCAAATTTGTGTCTACTCCGATGGAACTCAACTTCAAGAAGCTATGTGGAAGTGTTGTTGGGCCCGATTTGGAAAATCCTTATAAGTATAGATAACTTGTGAGGGCCCTGATGTTCTTGGTAAACTCCCATCCGAACCAATGCTTCACTATGAATACATTGAATCAATTTATGGTTGAGCCTCATCACATGCATTGGATTGCTGCCAAGAATCTCTTGAGATATCTTCGGGCACAATCAACTATGGTTTGAGATACACTGTTGGGAATTTGAGGCTACATGAATATATTGACTTTGACTGGCCTGGCAGTGTGGTGGATCGTAAGAGCACATATGGATGTTGATTATCGTTGGGGTTTGATTCAATATCTTGGATGAGCAGGAAGAAGAAATCTATTTCTTTAAGCACCGCTGAGGCCGATTAAATTTTTGTTAGTATGGCCTTTTGTGAAGTTGTTTGGTTGAAGTTAGTGAGCTATTTGAGCATGTGTCAGATACCACTATGATCTACTGCAACAACCAGAGTGGGATTCGCCTTTCAGAGAATCCCGTGTTCCACAATTTCTCCAAGCATATTGATATCAGGTACCACTTTATTAAGGATTTGGTACAACGAGGTGCAATAAGGCTCCAACACATCAAGATTGATGAGCAGGTCGTAGACATTCTCATGAGGCCCTTAGGGAGGGTCAAATTCTTAGCCTTCCATGAGAGACTTGGAGTCATGGAAAGACCTTCCTATGAGGGTCCCGCATGAGTCGGACATTGATCTCTGGGAGCTCTCGCAGGCTTGGCGTACTTCTTGGAGCTATGAGAAACCATGGGGTGAGTGGTTCACCTTCCCCTAGTGCTTCACTATATTGTACAGGGTGAGTGGTTCACCTTCCCCTGTGATACCCCATGATGGTTGACATGTGTGTAAGGTGAGTAGTTCACCTTCCCCTACGATTGAAAACACATGTATGTAGGGTGAGCGGTTTACCTTCCCCTACGATTGAAATATGCATAAGATGAGTGGTTCACCTTCTCCTATGGCATATGAGCAGGATGAGTGGTTCACCTTCTCTTGCTGATGCCCCAGCATACATCCTACACATGTAGTCTGAGACTCATGGGAAGTAACTCTCATCTGACCAATGAGTTGGGAAACATGGATAGGGACCATAGAACTACCGATGGACACATCATATAATATCATAATCCATATTTCTAGGATGTATGGTGTTCAAAAACTTGATCTGGGATCAACTGAGGTTCAACCTCTGGATTAAATTTTGTTAGTGGCGAGTGGAAAGGTCTTGTGAATCACTCTCGATCAATTCTTCTTCATTATTATTTCATGGTTCAGCAGAGAAGAGATGAAAAATATGGTACATGACAACATGATTGCATGATGATCAGTGACAATAGTTGGATTGGAAAGTAGAATTCTCCCTAGTTGAGAGGGAGTTTTAAAATTGGAAACTAGGGCCAAATTCCACATTGGGATAACTCATTTGATGGAGATGATGATTGCATTAAATTCCTCTTTTCGATAGCACCAAAATTGATCTAAATATTATCTCTTTTAACAAGCAGAAGTGTAATTTTGAATTTATGACCACACATGTGCAAGTTGTTCAGGTTGACCTTAGCTAAATGTAGGCTCATGAAGCCTAATGGACGTGTCTCTTCACCCACAACGAATTGTATAAATACAAGAGACTTCACACCTCACTTGGACATCCATTACTCACACATTCTTCTCTCTCTCTTCATCAGATTCATTCGTACAATTTGGGTAGATTCTCTCTCTCTCTCTCACACGTGCGGCTAGGGGGATAGAATTTCTGGGCTAAATCATGGAACTGAAATTGCAAAATTTCAGACTGTTTGAATAGCATTGAATGAGGTTGTTTTGACATGTTGTGACTGCAATTTTAAGGGCATAATTTCATTTTATTTAGGCCGCATTGAATGGCACACAAATCGAGGATTTTGGAGTTGTTTGACCTACATTGATCGCATGCCTGTTTGACCACAAGTTGACTGTATTTGGTTACCTTTGACCGAGATTCAAAAGAGGTGTTTTACTATTTTTTTGACTGAAGTTGAATTTTTGGTTAGGAATGAAATTGTCTCCTAAGAGAAAATAATACTTATATTATATATTGTCTTTATAAAGATAATTTTTTAAGACAATAATTTCAGACACTCAAAACAATATTTAAGACAATACACAACCTTTTTTTCTCAAGTTAAGACAGTTTACCCAAAAAAATTCTCAAATATTGTCTTAAAAACCCACTGCGTTGTAGTGCCACAACACCATTATGAAGGTACCAAGAGGAAGTCCTGATTAATTGGCTAAATACTTCTGTTCCACAACCATGCATGCAAACATCAAGGTGTATATGGAGGTCACCATCTTGAATTAAGTTACCATCACAAGAAGAGGCATTCCTCATTGTTCTCTACACGTCATGCCTCCATCTATTTTAATCACATGCGCATGTCTATGTGTATAGACTATCACTTGAGTAAGAGTTTCATGACAATTTCCATGTTCCTATGAATGTGATTGTTTTTCATCAATATTTAAATCATGCACACAATTGTTTTGTTGATTGTCTATCTTATTTTCATTCCAAATTTAGAACTTTTGGTGGATTAATTTTAAATAAAACATAAAAATAAATTCTTCTTTATTCTAAATATCAAATTTTATAACATTGAGATGCTATAACGAAACCATATGAATTCATTTCTAATAAAAAAATTATATGCTCGATACGATATTTTATTATGTTTAAGATCAAAATTGATGATTACAATTATATCAAGGTTTAAATTCCAAATAAAATAAAAGAATACTTTTAACAACATGCTAGAATTCTTAGACATAATATAAAAGTCTTTAGATATCAATGGGCCAAAACTAGTGCACTATAGACAAAGCAACATCATTTATTTAACTGGATAGAAAACCTTGGATGGGTGTAAATCCAATAGAAGAATATTTTCAAATTCCTAGGAAAACACTTTACTTTCCAAGCATCTCTTATGGAGCTTTGGCAATAGGTTGAGCAATGATTATACGAGTAGGTAACTAGGTGGCTCTTGGTTAGTGAAAAGTCCACCAAAATTACCTCTACACCAAGTTGACTCCTGCAAAGTGTCTATGTCTCAATGCTGGTGACATCTGACTGCATTCACCGATTTTGAGAGCTTTCACAGGCAGGCATTAGCGTATTTAGAGCATCTAGCTTGGTGGGCCTCATAGTTTGTGAGATAGAGTGAGAAGATCACAAAGTATATGCTTATTTGACTCCTTGCATAATATCTACATTTTTGAAAGTAATTTTTTCTTATGAAACATATGTTTTTAAAAGTAAATTATACTTATTTTCATAATTTAAGGGGTTTCACTGATCCAAAAAAGGAAAATGAATAAATGGAATAAGAGCTTACCCATTGTGGCATCACTGTCAGGGCTCTGGAGAATATTTTCTATTCCCTTTGGGCCGAGTGCGGTGAGGAGGATTCTCACAATGGCCTTGCTAACCACAATGTTGGCCATCTAAGGCTCTCATTCATTTCTTCAGCTTGTGCTCCTGCTCCTTCTCCTTTACCTCCTGAACTCATCAAATGCCAATGCCATCCTTGCAAACACAAATAGTAACAAAATGAAACACATAGATTAGCCCCTAAACTTATAAGCGTGGATGAAAAAAATAAAAAAGTGGATTATAAACCAGAGACCCGAGGTGTGTGTACTCTATGTGGAATACTGAAAGTGGTGTGAAAATGCAGAAAAGTTAAAAATGGAACATAACTCATTACTATCAATGAATTGAAATTCCGATGGTGGGGTTTGATATCGGGTCTACTAATGGTAAAATCCTAATTCACACCTCCCTTCAATCTCATTTTCCCCACCTCATGAAAAGCGGGCAAACATTACTTGTTTTGGGTTGGGAAGCATTTTGTAAAACAAAATTAACGCTTAAATTTTTCAAAAATGTTAAAATTTTCTTCGAAATAAATACACTATTTTATTTTCACATACACATACATAATGAGAAACTAATGCCCTCTTTCATGGTTAAAATACATTTCTGATATATTCAGATATTTTTTTTCCACAGAAAAAATCGAAATTTGTATAATAATTCACAAAAAATTACATTGTAGATGCGACAACATTCCATATGAAAGCATCGCCCACAGAGGAGGGCCAAACCAAGATATGCGTCCAACAAACATATGAGATCCAAAGATAAACAACTACTCATGTGCCACTTCCCAATAACCAGGAAGAGAGAAAACAACATGTCAGCTAGAGTCGAAGCATCATCAAGAGATTAAAAATAAATGAACTAGAAGGGCCTCCATATGTGGAGAAACACCCTACAGCTAGAACCACAATAAGGATATATACACATGCCTCTCATATGAGAAAAAAACCAAGACATAGTCCAGAGGAAGCAGTATATGCCAAAAATATAACCATAGTAGTATATGTTTTATGAGTCCAAAAAATATATGCTTTGTACAAAAAAAACTCCAGGAGATATAGCAAGGTTGGGGGAAATCAAAATAAACAACATGTATATGAAAGAAAAAAGAGAAGATATCAGTATGGTCTGGTGTTTGAAACACGAACCACCATACCATTCCTCTCCTCTGTTTTCCACGTGCCCGGATCATATCAAAGGCCCATTTTAGACAAATAGTCAACCTTCCCATTGCGTTCCTTGTAAATATGGCATACATAAATCAATATGAAATGTGATTTTAGAGCTTGTATTTCTTCAAGAATAGGAAGTAATAACAATTTTTGACATCTATGAGAGTTGTTAAACCAGTTTATGACATTCAGAGAATCCCCAAAGATTTGGATTGAGTCAATTCCCAGGAGTATAAGCCAACAAATAAGAAGTTTACACATTTGTAATTCAAAAAATTTATTTGTGCCATCACCAAGCCCCACAGAAGTAGCCAGGGAAGAGGTGATTTTTGTGAATAATCATCCAAGCACCACAGGAACCATGATCCATAACCCCGTCAAAATAAGCCTAGGGAATATCATAATCAATAATCTCAATCCTAACCCTCCTAAGATTAGTTTGGATGTTGGTCAGAGGTGTGAAAGATAAGATAGTAGCGCACTTAGTCGCCACAAGAGCTGGAGAAGTTAAAGTATCCATGGAAACTCCTTTATTTCTGGAAAGCCATATACCCCAAGAGATAATGAGGGGGATACATCTGTTAATGCGATCTTTACAATTATCCCACCAAACTTTCCACGCATCACAATAATTGTCACCTCTCCAACTATCATTAATGTTGCATAGTGCCAAAGTGAGATCCCAAAACTTTTTGGAGAAAGGACAAGAAAGGAACATATGGTCAATAGTTTCCTCAACCTCTTTGCATAGACAACACCATCCATGAGCAAACAATAACCTCTTTTGGAGGATATCCCAATTGGGGACCTTCCGCCTCAAAATGCACCAGAAGAAATTTTTGGATTCTTCCAAACCTTCTAGTTTCCACAACACCTTGAACCACTATTCCATTTTACCCCTCTCATTTATTTTCATAATATGAGCATAACCTTCTCTAGGGGAGTAGACTCTTGATTTTTAGTGCACCCAACAAATATCATCTTGAGAGTCTTTAAGACAGACACCTGTGCGCTCCAGTTCCAAGATATAACCCTGCCAGTCCTGCCGCCACTGACCATCAAGGGCAATGTCCTCCACATTTTTCCAAGCTTGAGCCCAAATGGTGGTGCCCTCCAGATCACTGATTTGATTTAGTGATATAATCTCTCTGTGATGAAGGGATTCCATTAAGCCATCTAAAAGGATGTACCTGTTGTTGCAGCCCACCCAGGGGTTCATACTGATGCGACACCTCTCACCATTCCCAATTCTCCAAGCCAAGCCTTTTTCCACCAGACTAAGCGATGAAAAAGTCACCTTCCACATTGAGGATACTTTGCATGTTTCTTTTACTAAAAGCCTAATCCAATCATCAAGCAGGATGGGATCAATATATTTTCTCTTTACCACCAAAGTCCAGAGGTTATTAGTTGTAAGGATGCGCCAACTAGACTTTGCAGCTAGAGACGTAGAAAAGTGTTTGAGATGTTTGATACCCCAACCTCCCCACTCCTTTGTTTTGGAAATTTTTTCCCAAGCCACCCAAAGGAGAATATTCTTATCCTCTTTCTCGAGCCATAGGAAATTACAATAAATACTTCCAATTTTGTTAATACTTATGGAGACCCAATCTCGATCAATCCAGTACACCGGGATATCCATAAAAAATGATTTAATAAGAACCAATCTCCCAGCCCTAGAAATCCACTCGTGACTTGAGGCATTAATATATTTTTCATCTTTGAAACCAGCCAATACCAATCTTGTTTGTGGTAGGAGTACAATTTGAGAAATTACCCCAGGTATTTGATGTAGTTGTCAAAAGAGGTCTGGTTAAAAGGGATAATGTTGAATGTCCAAGCTAGATCGGCATCCACAATGCCCTCATGTGTGAGAGAATACTTTTGATAGTTGATAGACATTCCCGTAGCCTTCATGAAAAGGTCCAACATATTTTTTAGGTTTTGAATCTCCAGTTTTCTCCCATTACAAAACAGGATGATGCCTTCCATGAAAAGGAGATGAGATATAAAAAGATTTGTGGCCACTTCAACACCCCCAAAATCCCCTACCCTCCTGGCCTGATGGAGAAATTGACATATACCTTCAGCAACCAAAAGAAAAATCAGTAGAGAGAGTGGGAAACCTTGTCTCAACCCTCTTTTGTTGAGGAAAAAAGGAGAGGATTCCCCATTAATAAGAACAATGAAGGACACATTTGTGATACAACTCATGATCCTGTTGATGAAATAAATGTGGAAGCCCAAATAAGTAAGGAGAAGCCTTAAGTAGAGCTAATTTATATGATCATAGGCCTTTGAGAGGTTAATCTCCACAATCGTACATTTTTTTGAGATAATTTAATACTATGAAGAGTCTCCTGAGCCACACCAATGGCTTCATGAATTTTCTTGCCATCTAGGAAGCCAAACTGTTATTTAGATATAGATTTAGATAATATGGGTTTTAACTTGTTAGAAATAGTTTTTGCAATGAATTTGTAAATATAGAAAGGGATATAGGTCTAAAATCGTCGAAAGAGGTAGGAGAGTCCTTCAGTATGAGAGCCAAGAAATCCAACTTGAGTGCATCATGGATGTGACCAAGAGTCCTGGATTCTTCCACCACATTTGTGATGGAATCTCCCATCAGATTGAAGAAATGTTGGAAAAATTCCACCTCCCAGCCATCCGGACCATGAATTTTATCTTTTTTCATGGATTTTAAGATTAACTCAACTTCTTTTTTCTCCACCAGAGCCAAAATATAGTTATAACTTATTGTCCTCCTCTTCAGCATAACGATGAAAAATTTGAGCTACACAGATGATTTCCCAAATCGAGACCTCACCCTGGTCATCATAAATATTCTTGAAATATGATTTCCCCAACTTATAAAGGTCTTTGAAAGTTTTCGACATTCCTCCCTTTGGGGTTGCAATTTCCTAGATGGTATTAGTGTTCTTTTAGCCTTTGGCATAATTATGGGAAAAAATTGTGTTCTCATCACCAACAGTAAGCCAAATGGCTCTGATTTTAAGCCTCCATTTTTCTTCGTTGTCACTAAAAAAGTTTCGTCTCCTAAGTTCAAGCTCTTTGATCCTACCTCTCGAAGCTTCATCTAAAAAAAATTCATCCTCATTGCCATACGTATGTTCCAGAGAGTCTGAGATATCCTGAAGGGATTTTGAGTCTATCTTCTCCTTCTATTTTTCCCATAATATTGTAGATTCCTTAATATTATTCAAATTGTTAATTAGATCCTGGGCATATGAACCACCCTCATTTACACAGACATGTCTCCAAGTATCAGTCACCAATTTGTGTTAGTCCCCCTCTTTTAGCCAACCCACATTAAATTTAAAAGGTGAGGTAGGCTTCTTATTTGGGCCAGTCAGCTCCAGTAATATTGGGCAGTGGTTTGATTCACCTCTCGCACCAACCCATTGGCGAAAAATTGCAACCTTACTGGCAAAGCCATCACTCAAGAGAAAGAGGTCAAACCTTTTTGCAATCTTGGCCTCACCCAGCCGATTGTTTATCCAAGTAGGAACTGACTTGATCATAATTTTATCAATCAGGTTGACTTCCCGCAGTTTTTAAGGAGAAAATATGCAAGGGGATCAATCCTAGCATTCAGACCCCAGGCCTCTGATCTTCCCAGAGAGAAATTAAGGTAACCTCCCACGATCAGATTTAGGCCTTTCATGTAAGATTTATCTAAGTGAGAATTCAAAAACCCCACTCTATCAAAGCAAGGGCCATAAATGTTAACTAAAGTAAAATTTGAGACAAGTTCCATGGAGTAAACCTCCACCCCAATTAGGAGCCCAGAGGTCCAACAATTATTAAGTTTGACAACACCATTTTTTAAACCTATAGTCAAGCCTCCCGAATGTCCCATGACATCATAGGTTACAAAGGACCACCTTGGGAGGATAGAAGAGAGGAAGGTTGAAATTTAATCTCCAGTGCCCAAGGTCTCTTGTAGTAACACGACACCTGATTTATAATGGAAAATGAGATTTTTAAAGGCTATTTTTTTTGGTGCACTAGCCAAACCCCTACAATTAAATAATAGCACAATAATTTATTCACCAGATTCGGGGAAGCCGTGCTCTAAGTGCCCCTTTGAGGGAGAGTTTTCTACCATTAACAATATAAATTATAGATTTTAATTGAGATTTGGAGAGATCAATTTTTCTCCCCCTCATTATTTTTACTTTATCAATAATATTTGATTTTACTAGACCTCCATACATTTCCTTATCCAACAATTTTTTATCTCTGGGTCTCAGGTTGTAGGGGACAATTTCTATAGAGAGCTTAGGAATAGTAGTTATTATGCTATCCATAGCTAAAGTGATGTTGCTAACATAGAGTGAATAATTTGAATCCCACCTGGAAGGACCAAGAATTATCATACAATTTAATAATAGATCAAAAGAGTTTAAAGTAGGAGAGGAGGCGAAAGGGGCAGTACCTGCTAAATCTGGTGCTGAATCAATAGGGAAAAACACCATCTGCTCCTGATTGGGCTCCATAACCGCATCCTACATTTACTCTTTTTCTGTAGTAGCCAGATCCTCCCTGTGTGTCTCTTCAACAAAGTGTGGGATATCAAGCTTAACATCCCCTCCTAATTTTTCATCTAACACCTCCTGATGAGAAATTCATGTCTTATATGTGGCCCATGGGTAGTCCCACTTTTTTGCCTCCTACTTTTGTTGAAGCCAAGAGAGCAGTCTCGGGCCAGGTGTCCCAACTTGTGACATTTGTGGCCCCGGAAGGGCAGATGTTCATAATCAATCAGTTGCTCGATTGCATGACCAGCCACATTCAATATTATCTTTGTAATCAAACCTTCTCTCGGGGCCAATTTTACCAGAATGCACACAATATTCTTGGATCGAGTTTCCAGAAAGGTCATATCCGCCTCCAGAAAAGACACCAAGCTATTTCTAATAGCCCGAAAAACCTCCATCATCTAAAAATGTGGAGGGAGTGCTGGAAGTCTAACCCACCCATGTATCTAATCCACTCTCTCTCTATTTCCATCAAATATGGGTGTCCACTTCTTGAAAATAATTAGGGCTATGCCAGAACCCAACTCTCTCTCTAATACCCAATCTAAGGTCACTGGGTTCTTGAAATTCACCATGAACCACCCTTTAGACAGGGTAATAACCTCCACATCCCTGTCCGAAGCTTCTGCCAAACTCTGATTAATCCATTCCACTATATATTCCGCAGGGAAAATATTTCCTCTGGCTCTACCCACCAGAATAGATTCAGACACCGCCATCACCTTATCAAAGTGAAGGTCTACCTCGAAAACCAAATTCAAACATTCAAAGCTCTCCTTTATGACTTTTCCTTTCTTTCTCTTAGCACCTGCCTGACCATCAAATTTCACCGAGAACTTTGATGATATATATTGTCCTCCCAAAGCCTCCCTTCTCTTAGTACTATCAGAGGGATTTTCCCCCCCACCAAGAAAAACATCATCCCCTTCCAGACTCAGAAGTGGAGCCAAAAGACTAGATGACAGAACCCCAATTCCTTCTGCCCAAAGTCCATGAAAAACCTCTGGATAGTTTTCACCTTCCCTTTCACTGATAAACGCCGGTTGGGCCGAGAGTCCGCCACTCAAACCTCCAAATGTAAAAATACCAAAACCTCCTTGGATACCCCATTCAGAGCCATTGATTCCCATGGCTCCTTTCACAGATAAACCATTCGGAAAAAGTGAATCATTGCCTGAGATGGAGACA
This sequence comes from Pinus albicaulis, assembly GCA_034641835.2. Lineage (NCBI taxonomy): Eukaryota > Viridiplantae > Streptophyta > Pinopsida > Pinales > Pinaceae > Pinus > Pinus albicaulis. The sequence goes on along the minus strand of CM076579.1, from coordinate 1,418,889,673 downwards.
AAGGTCTCAGTATTCGCTTGCTAAGATGGCCCTCCAACTTTTACCTCAGAACAGATCAAAGCCCCGAATCTAGAATTTGTGCCAAAACCCGACTTTCCTTCGCTGCCCACCCCAAAAATGATGTCTTCCAACCCACTATAAAGGAACATAGAAGGGGGTAAACATGGTTTTTTAGGCCCTTTTAATTCCACCAGAGCTGTTACTGACCCAAATTTATCATCCCCCGTCCCTATTGAAACCGAGAGAAGAGCTGACCCAGTTCTATTAATGTATCTTGGGGGTAGGGTTTTTAGGTCCACCCCATTGAGGGAGACAAACCCCTCCACGAGGTTCCACCTCAGCTTCTCCTCCCCAACTCTCTCATTGTGTGACTGGGCCAGATGGGAAACCTTTTCTAGATTTTGTTTTGTCGATTCCAACCCCTAAACTTACAGTATATCCTCATCCACGGGTTCCATGTCAACAAACTCCTTCTCCTTACCCATTATGCAGAAAACTTGGAACCGTAAGGAAACCCATAACCTTACGGAAACAATCACTTAAGTAGACTGACAAGAAATAATCGGGGTTCTTCCCTTGATGAATCAAAACAACTAAAGAACAATGGAAAACACTGTTCTGGGCTTCCAAAACATATAAAAGACAAACCCAGAAATATTTCATGACATGAACACTTCTGACAGGCACAATAAAAGGAGACCGTAAACAACACACAATAAACCTCGCAAAGCAAGAGTGAAAATGTAAAATTACTGCCACCAAAAGCAATGTGTATGAGCTGCTAGACTGAGAGGCGAAAACAAACCTCGGTGAAAAGTATGGCACAAAACAAAACCTCTCCAAGCTAAATAGGGTTCATGGGCTTGCCTTGTGGAGAAAACACAATGAAACGAGGGAGCAGAATACTGGAGCGTAAACAAAACCAAGGGATGACTGTCCATGTGATGGAGTGCTGGAACTCGATGAGTTTGAGTTCAAAATTTCCAAGTGGAGGACATTCCCCCAGCCCGACAGCACCAGGCCCGCTAGTCAAATAGACACCCACCCCCATGAAAGTGCCATCTGTGACCACCAAACTACACCTCCGTGTCCGCCAATGACAGAACTAGGGTTTTCCATTCTAGAAAAAACAAGGGTTCCACAATTAATAGTCTTTCATCCTGCTCATCCCACTAGGGTTTAGTTGTAGAGATCTTTGTATTTTTTGTTAGGTGTTTAAAATCCATTTAGATATTTTTTATTATAATAATAATAATTTAATTTTAAGATTATTATTTTATATAATTATTTTGTTGTTAAAGTTTATGTGAGGTAGACGTGTTGTAATTTTGGAATTAAAATGTGAGAATTGTCAAAGGAAAAATATTTTTAACTTTGTTGTATTAAAAAATTTAAGTGAAAGACGGAAATATGTGCTCTTAATTGGGTTTTATTGAAAACATTTAAGTGTTCTTGCATTTTAGGTGGGTGTAAACAAAAGAGAATATATAGTAGGTGGATTTAATAGTTAAAAACAAGTGTTATTGTTTTAAAAGTCATATGTCAAATTTGGAAGGAGAAGGGTATGTAAGCTTATTTAGGTTAAATATATTCAAAATTTTGTGTGAATGGGGTTGTAAGACCCTATGTTTTACCTTAAAAAAATGGAGTCCTCTACAAGTCACTCACATAGTTTAGGTTGTCATAAGCAAAGTAACTTTTTTTCTTTAATATGTGAACATTCATTTTAAGTAGTGTGATAATGTGGTTTCAGTGAGGCATTAAAAGATGGAATGAGCATGCACATTGGGATGCTAGTGTTATGTTCTACTTGAGGCATGAGTGCACACCTAAGAAGACTCTGACAAGGGTTAAATAGGTGGAATCATTAGAGAGGTTGGGGGGTTGTAGTCTCACTTATAGGTGTAGACAAGCAGGTTAAGCACAATGAGAAGTTTTGAAGCAAACTTAAGACATTTGGTGAGTTGCACAAAGGCACCTTGGAAGTGGTACTAAGTGAACACTCCTTGATCAAGTTTGATACCCTCTCCTTGGCACTACCACTTTGAAAGACGAAGAATAAATGTGAAATATATGTGCAACGCACTAAAGAAGTTGGCAAGGTTGTTGCAACATATATAGGTGGGTTTGTCATGTTGCAAAAGGAGATGTTGGAACTTGGAAGGTGATCATTGGAGTAGATTTTTCATGGAGTGTCAAGGAGGTGTAAGGATCTGATAAGGAGTGAATCACACAAATCTAACAAATAGGCCATATTGGGTTAGGATATTATTGTTTTGGGACATACAAAGTTGAAGGTGCATTTTATGGAGGTGTAGTCTAAGCGTTTGGGTGTAGGCCACATATTAGAAGTATCTTGGACTTTTTGTGTGTGTTAGTGGTGTTAGTGAATTGTGTTTGATGAGCACTAGCCAGAATCTGTTCCATGAAGGAAAAAATCCCATAAGTTTAAGATGTCTTAACCATTTGGCATTTTAAGGTGTGTTATGCCCTAGTTTAAAGGAGACAATTAGAACCATCTTAGAGTGTGACAGGTTGTACCATGGACTTAGGTCTACTTCCATGGGTTGAGGTGTAAAGGTACCCCATGAGTTGAGGAAAATTATTGCAATGCTTACCTATATAAAGTTATTATGATATAATATTTATGATTTTTTGTTGGAGAATGGAAGAGGAAGATAAGAAATGAGAGGCACTGAGGTTTTTTGTAAATCAATCAAAAGGGAGGGAAATTGTCTCTCATTAGTTTCAGGATGATCAACACACAATAAAGTAATACAATTTTAGTGGCAGGATCAAAGAAGTGGAGAGTGAAAAGGATGTAAATTTTTTTTCATAGTTTTAAAGTTTGTGGTTCCTACTGAAGTATATAACAAGATCATGAATGCTTATGGGACTGGTTACCCCTCTTATAGGGGGTACCTATAGTGATTTTTTTCACTTTCATGGGCATTTTTGTGAGTAAAACAATGTTGATACATGGTTATAACATTAGGCCAAAATTTTTCGTTTCATTTTTCTCCATTGATAATCAACATACCCCTGCTTGGAACCCATACATCTCCCCCTTTTCTTCCAAATCCACAAATAACTTTCTAGGTTATGAAAATGACATCAAAATTTTTTTTCAAACAAAAATAAGTATTTATTTCGGCTCTCATAAGTTCAAAACATGGTATGCTTGCAAATGCTGTAGCAAACATGAAAATATCCCAAAAACTAAGCTTTATGATGACCTTAAATGAAAATAATCATGTTGAATTTCATAATATAAAAAACTAACTCAAGAAACCTAACAAAAATACCATGACATGTAGGATTTCAACTGTAGGAGTTCTGGAAATGAGCACGAGCATCATGACCTATGAAATTATTTGTCTCGCAATGTCATGGATCAGCCACCAATAGATTCTTGTCATACATGAAGAGGATATCCATTATATCCTTCTTCGACTGCTCGTCTACGTATTTCTGGTAGAAGGAAACTAGGGTCTTCGCAATGCTCTGCCTAATGGCATAGATCTGCAAGTGTGCCCTCATTTCACTTTGATTCTCATATCCATGACAACGAAGCTGTGGCATCCAAATAGAAGAATGGATTGAATGCCTTGTAATGGAGAATCTCAGGTTCTTATGACAAAGACGGTTTGTGTACTTGGAAGGGCATTGACAGTCTGCAACATTGTTTTTTAATAATATTTTTTATTTCTGAACGAATCATCATGGCTATGTTATCTTTACTATTTGCAGAGAAGAGTCTCATGAAATACTCCTTCAAGGAGGATCCCAACACACAGACATATATATGCATATGCACAATATAAAGCGCAATTTTTTTTTTTTCAAATTACTTGAGAGAACCACTTTACAACATTAGGTAAACCGCAGCACACAATAAGATATATATACATACACACAATATAAGCAACAAAAACATTTTTCAAATTACTTGAGATAACTGCATTACAACATTAGGTAAAGATAAACGAATTTCCACACTAAAGAAGGATTCTGGATGTGAAGAAGGTTTCTTAGTATCTTGTATACTTTTTATAATGCTAGAAGAAGGATTATAGTGCCAAAACATTAGCAATTTTTTTTTTGGTAAGTTAGTTTAATCTATATTAATTCAAAGAGAAACATTACATAGATGACAGACTGAATTGGTAAGCTGCGCTTAGCCAATACAACCCTTCATTGCTTTTAGAGTAGCGCAGGTATGGGGTTGCCTCCTGGGAGGAAACCGACCCTGTATAAGTAGCTTCAGCCAGTCAAAAATTACAAGGTGAACCTTGACACATGAATTTTTTTTTTTCTAAAATATGCACTAAAATAACAAAAAACAGAAAAGAGCCGTGCGACTTCGTAGTCATGGTGTTTTAACATCATCATCGGTAATAGGGTCCTCCTCCTCAATGAAACATCCATACTCCTGCGCTATGGCTTCCTCCTCAGAAGTTGGCAGGTGTGGGGGCTTTGAGGCGGGTGCGCAGAGAATGGCAGCACCTGGGTACTCAGCATCCGGTACGCGCATCCAAACACCCTCTGATTCCATGATCCATACATCTGTGTCTTCCCCCGTGGTCTCTAGTGCCAGAAGAGGCTTATATTTTTGAGGAGTAGGATGTTACTAGTGTGCTAATGTGGATTTTCTAGGTCCCATTCTACCCCTCTGAGTCTCCTGAGCTGGGGCATCCTCCTCTAGGGTGCGTGTAGGGTGTTGTGATGCAACCCTATTGTGGCTACTAGAAGAGGAGCCCTCGAAGGATTCCAAATGGTTGTCTTTACCTCGCTGATAAAGTCCCAGGAAGGTGCCTCTTTGGCCTCCCTTGATGGTCCTTTAGTGCATATGCAGAGCCATGGGGTGGGAGGAGCAAAAAAAGGTTGGGGGAAGGTGTACGCACAGATACTTGCAATTTAGGGGAACTCTTAACAGAGGAGGGGGAAAGGATGTGCGCGAATGAGCAGAGTGCAATAGGAGGGTGCGCAAATGGGCGGGGGGGTGGGTGGGGGGGCGGTGTGGGGCGGCGAGGGGGTATGCCACTTAAAGTGCACAACTAGAGGGATCTATGAAGGTAAGGAAAATTTTGGGGGAGTGCGCATCCTGGGGGGTGCATAGCAGGGTAGGTGCCTGGTAGAATGGCGCTAGATTAGACACGTGCAGGGGGAAGGGCGTACCTTTGGTGAAAAACTTGAAGAGACTAATGCAGTGAAAAAATAGCTAATGGGGCATAGATAGCTCTGGAAACCAAAAATAACAGCTTGAGGATGGCACAATGAGGAGGGACCTCACCTTTTGAATACCTGTGGCACATGCACAGATACTGTGCATTATTGTGACACGCTCACAGGTGTTAGCTGCAACAGTTCTCATGGTATGGCATGTGATTTAGGGTATGGCACTGGATCAGATACATCATATAACTCATGAAAATTATTGCAGAGGGGAGGTTCCACACTAGGTAAAAGCTGGCGGTGCAGGTCTTCGTCAGCCTGTGTGTGGGAAGAAATGGTTTCATATGTGCGCGTCTTGTCACCCGCATCTGGGGGAGGGTGATCCTTTTGGATGAGAGTTTTGCATTCCCTGAGCAATGAATCATCCTCCATCTGAGAGAAGTTAGAGTAGTGCAACATTATATGGCTTTCCACGTCTTTATTGGCTAAAAAATTAGCAACTTTGATGCCTACTTGTGGAGGGAATAGTTTTTGTAATTCTATGCAAAGTATATCCCTAGAAAATGTTCGATAACAATAGAACTAACTTCCAACTTCCATGTAACTGGGTTATATTTTTCTTTGATATTTTCTACACCTTGAATAGGCTGCAATTTTGATGGCGAAAGTAAGAAAATTAACTCACATTTAGACACTAAATTGATAGTACTTTGTTAAAACCATTCATTTTATAGATACACGACTCTGCAAAGTGGTTACCTCAAAATATTAAAAAATATTATGAGAATTATGGCCTAGTGGCCTTAAGTGAATGCCTTTCCATCATATTTTCATCAATAATAATTGAACTCATTATATTAAGTGAAAAATCACCACTCTAAAATAAACAATATAAGTTATCATATACTCTAGAAGTTGCTTTATCTCATGAAATTTTTTAAAGAAGTCAATGTTGGGTTGATGAATGGTACATATAACTGTCCTTACAATATCTATTGTATTATGAAAAATTTACATAACAATTGCAGCTACTATGGCATCCAAAATAGAAGTGGGCTCACTAATGAAAATTATAGAAGGATTTGCAACAAGCTCAACAATTATTGTTAGCCTTTTCCTTTGTTCTATTGACAATTGAGTCACACTAGGCATGCCTACTAGTGCATCCCTTAAATTTTCTAATTCTACAAGTTCGATAACTTCATCAACAAAGGCCTACAAATTGGAATCTTTTGCAAGTCAACAACATCACGATTTGGCACCATGTCATAAGAGAAATTTATTAATTTTGTAGACTTACAACTTTGGTTTCTTTGTTAACATCCTTAAAAAGCCAAAGAAATGCCAAATATAATGGTGATTCTCAGACATTGACATGTGGAGAATGTATGTTATTTTACTCATAGTTATCGAAAATATGAGCAAAGGTTTCCTGCCTTTTTGGAAATGCATATCTCTGGATATCACCCTTAATATATCCTCCAATCTTCCTTCTAGCTAAGACATCCATGAGAATTGTCTTCCCTGTACCACTAACCCCCATAAATTTCGTAAGAACACCTAGTATGAATGCACCTTTAACAGAGAAATTGAAGTCTATCATTAGTCACTCCTTGTTGCCTCATTTCCTGCAGATGAATCCAAAACTAGTCAACCAAATACATCAAGTACGAGAATTCACAAAAAATGGCAATAACTGGATAACATAATATATTAGTCTCAAGGCTCAAGTTCCATACAAGGGGCATGCCAAAAAATTATTTGACATTTTCAAAATACATGACTAGTGGTTGAAATGTAAAAATCATTCCTCACTTTGGAGAAATTAATGTTGCATACTCCAAATACAACTCATTATTGCCTCCTACATTAGTAGATCAAATACTCATTTGTCTAATCTTCATTTTGGTTGCATAACCATTGAAAAAAATTTATAGAATTGAAAATCATGGAATCATCTAAAATTTAGTTCCTTTATAGTTCAACATGTTCAACAAAATTTGAGAAAGAGATGGTTAACAATTTTCTTACAAGTATTATTGGCATTTGTAGAAGACAAATAACATGAGAAAGATCCTCTTCTTAACCTTGGTGGTCTGGTATTGAGCCCTTACTCTGCACCATTCAGTTGGGATTTCATTTCTTCATAATATTCTTTAGACATGACAGCTTGAGGTTTCCCAAGAGCTATGCAGAAACAAATCCCATATCATTTCATATTGGAAATGATTTGATAAAATTGAAATAAAAAAAAGGAGAATGGAAGGTATGTGTTTAGTTAAGTAACTTGCGATTTAGATATGCAAGAGAAAATTTAAAAAACACAACACATTGAAGAGTAATGAAAATCCCAAAAAATAACCAACGCTTGTCCAATACCAATATTCTCATGTAAATATGTTACGACACTTCAACACAATAAGGCCCATATTCGCGGTGTTTCTTGCATTTTGAAGGCCAACATGGTTCCATGAAACTAGTAAATGTGATGCATGGTTGCATAAAACCTCTTCATAATTAAAATATATTGGTGATATAGAATTTCACAGAGTCCTTAATGGATTAAAAAGGTTGAAATATTACAAACTTCCATCTAGGAGAAAGCATCTCATTCACAAAGATCACATTCTATGCATATATCAAAGGTCAGCACCAGTAGCCCCTATCCACTAGTTTGGGATGCTATCTTCATTTGAAATTCATCAAGCCCAATAACTCTTCATTATCCAAGGGAATAACAAGAATATAGAAGGTGTATGGCTGGCTTGATGAAGGTTCTATAGATGCATTTCATTATGAGGATCTATTTAGAAATGATTTAAATGTAATTGGAGGAATGGTTACAAGTATTACATTCTCTTTTGTCATGTCATTGATGGATATCCTTGTTCTTAGGTTAAAATAGGGCCTAATACCATGTGGATGAAGGCTGAGCAAAGTGGGAGCTTTACAAGATGAACACCCAACTTTAGATCATGCTATGTAGCACTAAGTTACACATGGGTTTGGTCAAAGGTCCACTTGAGTCTTGAGGCTAGACACCCTCTTTAAGGAGGTGGCTGGGGGATGTTGGAGGTAAGAAGTGGTGAGAAATAACCCTAATGGAAGAGCTTCCACATATTTAAAGCTGTGTTTCCCCCTCGAGTATAAATTTTTGGGGGTAAGGTCACATTTTCACATATTTGGAGGCATATTTCACCTTTTGAAGTATTTGGGATTAAGTACATTACAAAAACTCAACCCTAGGTGACTATTATCCACATGATCCTTGTTAAATAGATAAATTTCTAAATTTAATATAATGTAGAAATTAATTTCAGATCATAGCATCTATCACACAATAATTGAAAATTTAAGCAGTGGAAGAATAAAAGTTTTTTAGATACATAAGTAATTTCTTCTCAAAATCATCTTTTCATACCTTAAGTAAACCTCTAAAAGATACTAAAATAACCACTGCATCATCATCATAATCATCTCAAAATGAGATATATGATTTACACAAAAAATAAAGGTAGAAGTTGTACAACTGTTGTATTGCTCCATATGGCCATACATATCCATATGATTGTATTGATTAAATGTAAAATTTCCTTTCAACCTATTGAAAACCTGCAAGTTCATCCTTGTTGTGCATTGATTTCTCTCAGTTGTTCAATGTGGGAAATACCTCTCTATCTTGTCTTATTTATGCTTTTTTGAAACATGTACTAGTTATTGCTTGCACTACATTTCTCAATGTACATATTGTTCGAGACCTTTTATTCACATCTGGAAGAAATTGTTAGAAATATTGTCATTGATGGCAAAGAAGGGAAAATAAGGCAAAGAACAACAACAGGGAATATATATACAGCAGCAGGAAGAGGCAGAGGTCGAGCAACGCTGAAGCAGAAACAGGCAAAGGAGACAGGCTAAAATTATAACAGTTGAATACAGAGGCAGAGCGACAGAAGCAACAGAGGCAGAGGTAGAACGACAAAAGCAACAGAGGCAGAGGCAAAGGAAGAACAGTTATAAATTCGGAGAATCATACCCAAGCCGGGCGTTACACATATAACACAAATATTATTCCGGAAATCGCATACTCCAACCGGCGTTATACATACAATATAACACAAAACATATTCTGGGAATCGCATGACCCATTGGAAATGTATACATATATATCTGTTATATAAGTGGAGCGCATTATTATCAGAACCAAAGTACCTTATATGGTGGGACCCTTTCCCAATCGCATTGGAGAAAAACTGTGAAGCAAAATATGTAACCAACAGAAAAATTGCGATTGCGATGAGAGTCTGGACCCGACGGGTCTATCAACCACCTTATATATATGTGTGAAGCGCATCATATAAACAATAGTTAAGGCATATACATTAATATATTTAAGCGGAGCGCGGAATGTAAAATGGAACCCCTCCCCAATCGCAATCGGAGATCACAAGAGCAGTGAAATATGTAACCCACAGGAAATTGCGATTGCGATGAGAATCCGGACCCGACGGGTCTATAAACCGCAATTGATAAGTCTCGAAACTCAAATAAACAAATAATTTGCAAGTGCGATGAAGCCCAAAGCATATAACCAAAGGTCCAATATATATATTATTGAGCGCACAAAACAAATTTTATGTAGTGGGACCTGTATGAATCGCATCGGAACTTTGAGAGTTGAGAAGTGAGAACCACGTCGCAATTGTTGATTGGCGATTTCGATAGAATAGGATCGGAGCAGCTGTGGAACAATCAACAGCGTTGGTATTCAAAACGCTGCAATTTGCGATCGCCTATTGGCATCGCATCAAAGCCTTTGTCAAAAGATATATATATATATATATATATATATATATATATATATATTGAAGCACTGTATTGATCGCCGATTGCGATAATTGGAGTCATATCGGATCGGAATCGATGAGTGGAATCAATCGGAATCGAAAAATAGAGCGGAAGGTTTATATAGCAGTGGGGCCCAAATTATTTCGGAAGTGTTCATTAATATAAATCCCATAGTTTATTAAGAAGGTTAAAAAAAAAAGAAAAAAGAAAAAAAAAGGGGTTTTATTGTTGATGGTTTATGATAAAAAGATTATGAGTACTGTGTTACTAAAAAGGTGTTATAAAACGCCGAGAGTTGTTTTATGAACCGGTTGTGATTGTATTGCGATAAACTACGTGGTCTGTAGACCCACGGGCCTCAGCCTAACGGGAGGGCGATTCTTAATATGCAATGACTGTAATATATGCTTGTTCTGCGTGCGGAATGTTCCACATCAACAAGACACTCGTGGCATGAAAAGAAATGTACCAATTACATTTTATTTATTTAAAAGGACCAGTTGCACATATGCAGAAATTACACCACAGCAGAGGTTAGAAGAGACAAAACACAGTAAAAAAAAGACAAATGCGTAGCTATTCAAGAGGGTGGATGAGTGAGCTGGAATTCACATTGTAATTTGAATGTAAATGTTTTAATTGTTTTTATTGTTTGTGATGCATTGGAAATTCTCCGAGAGAAAACAAATTCCCACTGTAATGTTAAATTGATACCTACAGTTATATTTTCTGAATAAGCAGATAAAAGGAGTGAGAAGGCAGAAGACAAAGAGACATGACTGTCCATTTTGAATTCCCAGTAGAATACAAACAGTCATGTGAGGAACTCTATAAATAATGTCATCTTGATATGCAAAAAGAGGTTAGAGAGAGTAAATATAGAGAAGGCAGAATACAGAAGAGTGAGACAGAGAAGATCAAGAAAAGAAGAGCAGAAAGAGAAGCTACAGAACAGAGCTGATATCTGAGGTAAATCAGCAAACATTCAGTTTGATATATTGAGGAAGTTGGAGCTTCCCTATCAAGTTGCAGCTTGATAGCTGTCAGTTGTAGCTGACTGAGGTTGAAGCCTCCTGTAGGTTGGTGCCTGCAGAAAATTGAAGGGAGTTGGTGCTTCCTTGCAAGTTGTAGCTTGCAGAATTGAGGATAGAGCCTCATGTAGGTTGGTGCCTGCAGAAAACAGTGGTGAGAGGGAGTTGGAGCTTGCCTTTGCATCACAACAATAATAAGATGTGGTTTTCTCCCTTTACGGGTTTCCACTTACATCTGCTGTCTCTATGTGTGCTTATTATATGTTGATGTGTTTATTTCAATCTGCTTAATTGCTTGCTGCTTTCAACATAAGTATGGTGTCACTATAAATTAATATTGGCTGCAAATAAGACTGTTCACATATTAAGTCGTAAATATTTTTGCTGAAATTTTAAAAGGCTCAAATCTGTATTAAACTGATTCACCCCCCCCCCCCCTCTTAGTTTAATTAAGGATTCAACAATTGGTATCAGAGCTAGGTTCCTTTGTACCAATCTAACAACTGAAAGGAGATCCTAGGTTCCCAAGATGGCTAGTAAAGAAGGATGTTCAACCAATATAGCCCCTCTTTTCACTGGTGAAAATTATGCCTTCTGGAAAATCAGAATGAGGACATACATAATGTCTCTAGGAATAGAAGCCTGGGATGCTGTGGAATTAGGATATGCCCCAAAGGCAACTGACACAAAGAAAGAAACAAAACAAGTTTTTTTAGCTAATGCAAAAGCCATGAATGCCATCTTGAATGGATTATGTGAAGCAGAGTTCATCAAAGTAATGCATAAAGACACTGCCAAAGAAATGTGGGATACTCTGGAGAACATCCATGAAGGAGACACGAAAGTAAAGACTGCCAAACTTCAAGTCTATAGAGCCCAGTTTGAGAACTTAATAATGAATGATGATGAAGACATTGCCAGTTTCTTCCTAAAAGCTGTAGAAATTATTAACAATATGAAAGCTCTTGGAGAAAAAATGCCAGAAATTATAATTGTACAAAAGATTCTAAGATCTCTTCCATCCAGATTTAATCCAAAGGTGTCTACAATAGAAGAAACAGCTAATTGGGAGACATTGACCATGAACCAGCTACTTGGAAATCTAACAGCATATGAGATGAGGCTCCCACAGAAGAAGCCAAGTACGAGGGAGGCAGCCTTCAAAACAGAAAAGAAGAAAGAAGAAAAAGAAGACCTATGCTCTTGCTCTGATGAAGAAGAGGCTAAATTTGTCAAGAAACTGGATAGAGGCTCAGGTAGATACAAAGGTAAACTTCCCTTCAAATGCTTTAACTGTGGAAGGGTTGGACATTATGCTGCTAATTTCCCTCACAAAAACTTAAGGAATCAGGGTCAAGAATCACAGAAAAAAACATCAAAGAACTGGCAGAAAGGAAATAAATTCAGCAGAAAATCCTTCTATGCTCAACAAGACAGTAGTACATCTGAAGACTCAGATGAATCCTCTGATGAAGAGGGAACCTCTGAATTTCTACTGATGGCCATAGAAGATCTTAAAGGACTCTTACTAGAAGAGGAAGAAGAAGAAGGGGAAGTCAACCTTGAGGGGGAGCTAAGAAGTGCTCTGGAGGAGATTGACAGACTCAAAAAAAAATGCAGAAAACAAAAAGCGATTCTCCTAAAATGTGTGAAAGAAGAACAAAACTCAGAAGTCCTTAAGCAACTAAAGATAGAACTTGAAGGGGCCAAGAAGATAGAGGACATGTTACTTAAGAAAATCAAGGAGAAAACTCAAGAACAAGAGAAGTTGGAAGAATAAGTGGTATGTCTCAGGAAGAAATTAGAAAATGCACAAAGGCAAGTGATTATGAATTCTTCTCAAACAACAAGCTCTAGTAAGTTGGATGAGATTCTGGTTGCTCAAAGATCTCCCTTGATAAAAACTGGAATAGGCTATGAAGGAGAATCAAGTAAAGGCAAAGAAAAGGTTGACAGAGAAATTATCTTTATAAAATCAAAGAAAGATGATGAAGCAACTCAAACTATTCTTACAAAAGAAGAAACCTGTAATAAGGAAGACAGAGAACAGAAGAAACCTCCAATAACAAAGAAGGCAATAAATCCTAAGACCACAGAAAAGGGGGCATATGTCTCTGAATATGTCAAATTCGGAAGTCATCAAAGGAGATTCTTCCCTCCTATGAAGAATGCCACCTGCTATATCTGCCATAAGCTGGGACACATTGTTGCATATTGTCATGCAAGGAGGAGCAATTCAAACCTGCAAAAGATGCAAACAGTGAAGAGACTGCCTCAAACAAATAAATGGAGAAAACAACCTTACATCAGGTATGCAAATAATTTCTATGGTTATTGCCTTTACTGTAAGGAATTTGGTCACAAAATTATTGAATGTAGAAAGTATGGACAAAGATTGATGTTCAACACCTCAAGGAGGTTTATGAATCAAAGAAATTTTGCTCATACTCATAATTCTGCAAAAAATATAATCAAATACTGTATATGCAATCAAGTTGGACATATGCCTTCCAAATGTCCTCTGAAAGAATGTAATTCATTACCTCACAAAATATATCAAACAAAAGGGTGCCTCCAGTGGATAAAGAAGGTGAATAAATGTGACTTGGATCTAACGGCTCAAGACCTAAAAATCCAGTGGTACCTGGACAGTGGCTGCTCAAAACACATGACTGGAGATAAAGCAAGTTTATAACTCTTGATGAAAGGAAATCTAGCAATGTTACTTTTGGCAATGATAAATCAGGAAAGATCAAGGGAAAAGGGTCAGTCAGCATAGACAATGGCAGAGGAAAATCCCAAGATGTACTATTTGTTGATGGGATGAAAGCAAATTTATTGAGTGTTAGCCAGATGTGTGATAAAGGCTGTGAAGTTCTTTTTAGAGCATAGGATTGTGAAGTCATATCAAGCACCACAGGGAAAACTCTACTCAAAGGAGTTCGAACAGAGAGCAATGTCTACATCGTGAAAGAGGAAGATGAAGCATGCCATCTTAGCAAACTTGAGGAGTCATGGTTATGGCATAAAATATTGGGACATATAAGCTTTGATCACATCATCAGGCTAAGTAAAAAGAAAGCTGTCAGAGACATGCCAGAAATAAAGAGGCCTTCTAATACCATATGCAAATCTTGTCAATTGGGTAAATAGACTCGCACATCCTTTAAGGCCAAAGAGGAGACCTCTACAGCTTGTGCACATGGATCTATGTGGACCTGCAAGAAAAAAAACACCAAGTGGTGAATCATACTTTATGCTGATAATAGATGACTTCTCCAGAATGACATGGGTTACTTTTCTCAAGAATAAATCGGAAGCTCTGGAAATATAAAGTGGAAAGTGGAAATATGGACCCATTTTATTCATTCAAAAGAAAAAATGAAGTGCTCCACTTTAGGAGGATTAGGGCCTTGAAAATAACCATGAAGAAAATAGAACAGGGCCACCAATAGAGTCACCATAGAATAACTCACAGCAGATTTGATAGGAACCAAAATGATCATGAAGCCCCAACCATGGCCACTCTAATGCAATCCAACAACCAAAACTAGCAGATAAGCAAAGAAAAAGGATCGCAGGGCCCATGGCATCACGACATCCTTCACACTGATGAACCTCATCCCTGATTGTCTCCATCATATTGTGCCCCAACACTAGCTAACAAACATGAAACCCATTGAGGATAAAATTTCTTCGATGATGGCATTGAAAGGCACAAATGAATTTTCTAGTGCCCCCTTGTTGTGTATAGCTCCCACCAAAGAAGAGGAGTCTAACTTGGTCTTCCTTAGCGAAGAATAATTTCCATTGTCCTTGCATCCTCTAGAATGCACCTCACAACCTTTAGCATCTTCACCACACCCAAATATACAACTAAATCCACCTCCTCTGACCACATTACGTTGGATAAAGCCTCCTCATGCCACCATTTTGATAAACTAACAAAGCCAAGAAACCATTAACCCTCGTAGAAAACCTTCAGAAAGTCCTCTCCATTCACATCTGATTTGAAACATTGTAAAAAAGTACTAGTAGCGTATAATTTTCTCCCTCATGTGGTTGTTTGAACTCGTAACATCCTTTCAAGTGGTGAGATAAACAACCATCAGTATGTTCACAATTTATATTACCGTTTTCTTTTTATTACTAAATATTCAAACTACTCCATGCATATTTTAGTAGATATTCCCTAGTTTTACTAAATACTCATTTTAATGCCTCCAAAACCTATAAACCTCTACCCAAAAACCCCACTCCCAATATCTAGTATAAATTGGATCTATTTTTCACAATTTTAAAACCCCCTTTATGAATGACCATGATAATTAATAAAGTGAAGCCCCTATGGCAAGTCGTCCCTTGAAGTGGTGATGCCATTTTAGCCTTCGGTAATGATCAATCCCATATCCTCTGAGGATCTGTCACATTATCCCCATCCCTCTGCGAAGTGCAGAAATGACTTTGGTCGCGAGGATCTTGTCACTCAAAATCATCTTGTAGCTAAGTCTTCCCCTCTTTCCAATAAGTCGTCCTATGTAGTTGGGTTTCCATTCCAGCCTTTGGATATGGTCTCGTCCCCTGGTACATTTTCCCCTAACAAGGAATTAGAGGTTATTGTTTCCTCATTTGAGAATCTGGCTCCCATTTCTATTAAAAGATCATTTTTTCCATAATCCTTTGGATTTTGGAGGTCAATCATATAAAAACTTCACATATAGGAAGAAGAAACCCCCTAAATATAAAAAGGTTTCAGCCTGTAACAAGATTGAATTGGGTTTTTCCGATGAGGCTGTATCTCCCAATAACTGGTTTAATATTGATTCTGATTTTACTATTGGGAATGTCTCTATTTCTGATTTTGATGGAGTCTGGGTCCTTAGAGGGGATGTGACCATCCATGTGGTGCCTCCATGATTATTATTTCCATTAAAATCCAGGGTTTGGGAATGACCCCAAAATTAATCTCCCTTAGAGGTATTTTTCGGGTTCAAAAACCCTCTCTAATACTTTTCCAAGAAACGATGGTTTGCAGAGATAAGGCATGGCAATGAATGTTGTGTGTGTACCCTGCATGGCATGCAGTTGCAACATATGGTATTGTATTATCTGGTGGTATAGGGGTTATGTGGGATCCAAATTTTTTTGACATGCAGGCATTTCCATCATTTGCAGGGATTATCATGACTAGACACATAATGGGAAACTATCAAAGGGTCAGAATTTTCAATTCACATGCTCCATATGTGGGGTGTAGACTATTTTGGGACCATCATGTGCAATCTGGAATCCTTCAATTAAGTTCCATGATCATAGTGAGGGATCTTAATTTTTCGATGGGCAGGGAAGATATTTGGGGACAAAAGTGTAGAAATGATAGTATGTTTACTTATTTAAGAGGTTTTATGGAGGATTTTTCCATATTGGATGTGACGCAAAATCCTCTTGGCCCCACTTTGAGGAATGAGAGAACTAGTGAAGAGGGTATCCCAAAAAGAATGGGCAGGTTTATGGTTAATCATCTGACAGATATATGATCTTATATTATTCCAAAATTTATTTATGATCATTTTCCCATTGTGATGACATGGGACAAAGGGAAACAAAAGAGATCATAACCCTTCAAATTCAACTCAAAATGGCTTAAAATGGATGAATTTGGAGATCTGGTTTGAAATGTTTGGTATCTGTCATTACTTCCTACTCCACAAAATCCATGACATCAATACGCCGAAAGATTAGAGAGCTGAAAAGGGTCTCTCTATAATGGATTAGGGGGATGAAGGAGGGTGAAACTAAAGCTCATAGGGAGATTGACATTTGCCTATGTTATTTCAATGATCCTCAAGACCCATTATTCTTGTCAGAAGAATATTGACACAAGATCATTGAATTGGAGGGTAAGAGAAGGGACATGCTCTGTTCATGGGAAGAAGACATCCTCATGAAGAGTAGGGCAACATGGATAAAAGTTGGAGATAAAAATACTAGATCTTTCCATGCACATTTCAATACCAGGAAACAAATCAATTCCATAAGGTGGATAAGAGATGACAACAGAAACATATAAGTTCATAAAGGTCTATTGAACAAGCGAAAATAATACATTTAAAAGGATAATTCTCGGCACAAGAGACATCTTACTGGTTGCAAATTAATTTCATCGAAGAAGTTCCTATAATATTCCCAATTAGCTTTTAGCTAGTTGGAATATTATATGTTGCTTCTATTCATAGTTTAGATGAATAAGTGGGGTAAAGAGACCCTTAAATATCTTTATTAGGAATAAGCCACCTCTAGTATGAATGTGAATCAGTTTAGATAGCCAAAATAATCCACCTTGGGTGTGAAAGGGGGTAATGCATGCAGACTGGGTCAAGATTGACCAAATCAATAGCGCAACCATAAAAGAGTGGAGCTAGTGGGGACAACGCAGTTTTTGAGGAGGATTATTTGCATGGAAGTAACATCATAAATGAGTGGGGCAAAGGGTGAGGAAGCTCACCAAGAATATAAGGAAGGGGATGGTAGCCATGAGAGGCATTCAAAATATTGTTTATGTTTGAGTCTTATGACTTCTTCCATGTTTCAACTGTTTAGAGGAGTTTTATGTACTGTTTAGTATCAGGGAATTTCTAGGCGAGAATCCCACACTCTACCTCGGGGGACTGTAAGTGCCCACTCAGGAGAGATATTCTAAGCTTCATTTCCACCATCCGACATTGGGCCAAGCAACCACCTTCAGCCACAGTGGAGGGTTGAGAAACCCTGTTTATGAGCTAGTTTCCTAGTGAAAGGAGTAGCCTTTCACTCGGAAAGTAGGGAGGAGGAGATACAACCATATATTTGTTATTTCAAACATATTTCAGCAGAGCTCCAGTGATAGAGTGTGATTCAACCATAGAGTTGTAGTATGCACTTTTTACATCTTGTGTATTTTAAGAAACCCTTGCTGGGTTATCTTGGGATTGTGTTTGAGAGACTAGTTCTCCATTTTCAGCTCCTTTTGAGTATCATATTAGTAGATCCATTTGTTTCCATTTTCCAGATGCAGTAACCCTCACTGGGACTACGCTATCATGTATTCCAATATTTCTACGTAGTAGCATCAGTTGGGATTCTAGTGTATTTGGGCTTTGGAGGCTTGTTTGCCTAGTTTGAGTGATTTGTTTCTGAACACATTGTATGTTTTGTTGTTGCGATACATAATATAATGGATCTATGATTTTATCATGTCTTTGAATTTATATTTGCTTTAAATTCCAGTTTGTGTTCAATATTACTATATTTCCTAATTTGGAATATTACAGTGGTATTAGAGCATAATCTTGGCTCAGCTTGTGGGGCAATACATCTATAGCAATGGAGGAGAGAGAGATCCTGACACTTCTCCTTCAGACCATGTAGAACATTGCAAAAGATATCAAGGACATGAGATTAGAAAGGTAGAAGGAATCCACTAGAGGGTTTCATCATGGAGAAAGTTCTGACACCTCACATTCATGGTGTGAGCAACCAACAGTACAACGTCCTTCTTCACAACACTCCACTATGCCCACATTCTTATCACTAGGAAGTGAGGTGGAAGGGCCATTAAGGGAAGAAACCCTTGGTGACTATTTCTTGGAATATGAATCTCAATATTAGAGGTTCAAGGAGCATTTGAACTTTCAGGAGTTTTGTCGAATCAAGGATGGAAGCAGATCCCCCAATCACCACAAGGGTGGAGGGTACATGCAGAACCAAGATCTACAATCTACTATGGGTAGGTTCTTTTTTCCCTCTTATGATGGATCACCCAAGTGCAAAAATAAGGCTAGGTTAGAGAAGTTGGATACCTATTTCCAACTAAACAGAGTTTCAAAAATGGAGGCTATCAAGATAGTAGCGCTGCACCTAGAAGGTGAAGCACATGAATGGTGGTTTCATGGCCTATATACACTTGGGCATGCTAGTGTCACTTATTATGCAGACTTCACCCAGAGGTTGGTGGAGATATTTGAGACCAGGAATCCAGAAGCAAATTTTGTTGAGCTAACCAAGCTCAAGAAAACAGGAGATCCAAATACTTATATCTATGAATTTCTAAAGCTTTCAGTCATGGTGTCTAACCTCACTATGACGAGGAGAGTGTGCATGTTCATTAATGGGTTGGTTGAATCATTGCACGGGTTGGTGAAATCCACTAGAACAACTACGCTCCAATAAGCTATGGAGAAGGATAGAGACCTACAACATGCTTTACCCAAGGCAAAAGCCCTTTTTTAGTAGAAGTTCTCCTCTCAAGCAAAGGAGAATCATGAGAAGAAATCTCTTGATGATGATGCCCAGGGAGATCTAAGGAGAAGGACACTTTGTTTCACTTGTCGAGAGCCATGGGTACTAGACCACCAATGTGTTGTAGGGAAGGCACATTGTATTGAGATATTCTCTGATGAGGAGAAGGAGACCAGTGCTGTAGTAGCATGAGAGGGTGCACAACCAGCTGGAGGTGTTGTGGGAGCATTTTCTCCAATGGGAGGGACTCTTTCAGCTTTGTGGGGAGTTCCCAAGTATCTAAAATTGAGAATTAGAGGCAATATTCATGGACAAAGAGTTTTGGTATTGATAGACAGTGGGGCCACCCATAACTTTATTCATACTCAGTTGGTGCAGAGGAGGGGCATTCACATAGAAGACTTTGAGGGCTTCTCGGTTTTGGTTATAGGAGCTAGAACCATGCAGTGTGCCAAATATGTTATGGCATTAACCATCACTATGGGGACCCACAATTTGACATACCACTTCTTTGTGGTTGATATTCAAGACACCAATGTGATATTGGGTGTCCAGTGGTTAATCACCTTAGGGAAGGTTACCATAGACTGGGAAACCTTGGAGATGGAATGGATAGAGAAGGGGAGTGGTAAACATCATAAAATCAAAGGCGTACATACCTATCCACCCTAGATTGTCTCAGCACACAGGATGGAGGCTGATTTGCATAGAGGGGACATAGAGTGGGAAGTAGAACTACGTATGTCAGAAGAAGGGGGTAAGGATGCACCAGTACACTTAGAAGTACAGTCTATTTTGAACTAGTATTCTATAGTATTTTGAGTTATTCCACCCAGGAGACCTTTTGACTGAGGATTGGAGCACACTATTGAGTTGGAGCAGGGGATCCAAGCAATGATCACCACATCTATAGGCATCCCAAAGCCTATAGGGATGATATTGAAAAATCCATTCAGGAGCTTTTGGCTTTAGGACACATTCGAACTAGCATCAGTCCTTTTTTTTCTTCAGTGGTTCTGGTGAAGAAAAAGGATGAAACATTGAGGATGTGCATTGATTATAGGGCTTTGAAGAAAAAGACAATGAAGAACATGTACCCAATTCCCAGGATCGATGAATTTATGGATGAGCTAAGAGGATCCAAGTATTTTTCTAAGATTGATTTGAGATGGGGATATCATCAAATCAGAGTGAGGAATCAAGATATTCCCAAGACAACATTCTGATGCCACTATGGCCATTTTGAGTTCTTGGTGATGCATTTTGGGCTAACCAATGCTCTGCCTACATTCCAGTCTTACATGAACCAAAATTTTTGTGGTCACTTGAGGAATTTTGTATTGGTTTTATTAGATGCCATTCTTATTTACAACCACATATGGGAGGAGCATCTACATCATATTGAGACAGTATTACACATTCTTAGTGAGCAACAATTCTATGCTAGCTCTCTAAGTGTGAGTTTGGACTCATAGATATGCTTTATTTGGGCCATATCATTGGAGTAGATGGAGTGAGAGTTCATGAAGAGAAGATTCGTGCTATTAAATATTGGTCTGAGCCAAAGAATATCATAGAACTTCAGGGGTTTGTAGGTATCTGCACCTACTATCAAAAGTTTGTTAAAGGGTTCTCCCAACTAGAAGCACCACTTACATATTTGACTAAGAAGGGAGCTTTCAGTTGGACAGCCACATCATAGAGAGCTTTTGATAGGCTCAAGGAGGTGATGAGTAGCTACCCGGTATTGGTTCTACCAGATTTTACCCAACCCTTTGTGTTAGAATGTGATGCTTCAAGAGAAGGCATTGGAGCAATTTTGATGCAAGGGGGACACCCCATATATTTTGAGAGTCAAAAGTTGTTACCACATGAGAGGTTGTATCCGATATATGATAAGGAGATGTTGGTTATCATGCACGCCTTAGCCAAGTTTCGACAATATTTGGTGGGTAATAGATTCCGAGTGAAGATTGATCACAATAGTTTTTGATTCTTTCTTGAACAAAAGCAACCGCAGGAGAGACAACAGAAATGGGTGAGCAAGATCCAAGCCTATGAATTTGACATTGAATATGTCAAGGGGAAGAGTAATGTAGTGGCAGATGCTCTATCTTGGAGGCTAGAAATGTTGTCCTTAATGAGAATGGATACATATTGGAAGGCTCAGTTTCTAGTAGAGTATTCCAAAGACCGCTTTGCATGTGAGATCTTATATGGACAGGTGATTGATGAGAGGTATAGAGTGATGGATGAGGTCATCTATTACGGAGATATGGTCTTATTGGATAGAGATTCTAGACTCAAGAAGAACATTTTACAGGCACCACATGATTCACCACTTTATAGGCATTAAGGATTCACCAAGACATACAGGGCTATTCGAGAGAGATTCTCATGGAAGGGTCTCAAGGAGGATGTGCTCCAACACATCAAGGAGTGTATAGTTTTCTAGTAGAACAAAGGGTAGCACAACCATCCTGCAAGATTGTTGCAGCCACTCCCTATTCCATATGGGAAGTGGGAGAGCATTTCCATGGACTTCATCACCAGCCTACCTATGGTTCAGGGTAAGGATTGTATCTTTGAAGTTGTTGATCGACTAACAAAGTATTCACATTTATTTTCTATTTCTTCATAATATACTACTTCAGAGGTAGCTGAGCTCTTCTTTAGAGATGTAGACTCCACAGTCTTCCAAAGACCATAGTCAATGATCGGGATAGTCGCTTCTTGGGTGGCTTTTGGCATGGGATTTTTTGGTTAGTGGGTACTGAGTTGACACTAGGTACCAGCTATCACCCAAAAATTGATGGATAGACTGAGATAGTAAACAAGTGGCTGGAAGGCTACTTGCGAAACTATGTTTCGGGGCAACAAAGGGCATGGCTGCGCTGGCTCCATTTGGGGGAGTATTGCTACAACACAACCTTTCATATGTCCATTGGCATGACCCCCTTTCGAGCTCTTTATGGGTATGATGCTCTATAATTTGCTGATGCGATTTTTGGGGAAAGCAAGGCTCCTAGAGAAAAGGAGTGGATTCAGGAGAGTCAGGATATACTCCGAGCCCTCAAGGACAACATTTCTATAGCACAAAACCAACAAAAGTTATATGCAGAATGTGGTCGGGTAGAGAGGCAGTTTGAGGTGGATGATTTGGTATATCTTTGTCTTTAGCCATATAGACAGTCTAAATTGAAGGAGAAGGGGGTTGACAAGCTTAAGCCTTGTTTATATGGGCCATACAGGGTGATTCGTCATGTTGGGGAAGTAGCATATAAGTTGGAGCTTCCCATTGGAAGTAAGATTCATAACATTTTTCATGTCTCATGCCTCAAAAAGGACATTGGACAACATGTGGTTGCCACCATGGATCTCCCACCTATTGATGATGAGGGCCATCTGGTTTCACAACCGGAGGTTATCTTGGATACTTGGGAGAGGAAACTAAGAAATAGGGTGATTAGAGAGTATCTAATTCGATGGAGGAATCTACTTGATGAGGATGCCACTTGGGAAGGAGAGAAGATTTTGCAACATCCTTCTTTACTGTTTCTTGAGGACAAGCAACATTTGAGAGGGGAGGACTGTAATATTCCCAATTAGCTTTTAGCTAGTTGGAATATTAAATATTATATGTTTCTTCTATTCATAGTTTAGATGAATAAGTGGGGTAAAGAGACCCTTAAATATCTTTAGTAGGAATAAACCACCTCTAGTATGGATGTGTATTAGTTTAGATAGCCAAAATAAAGCCACCTTGGGTGTGAAAGGGGGTAATGCATGCAGAATGGGTGAATATTGACCAAATCAACAACACTACCATAAGAGAGAGTGGAGCTAGTGGGGACAATGCAGTTTTGGAGGAGGAGTCTTTGCATGGAAGTAGCATCATAAATGAGTGGGGCCAAGGGTGAGGAAGGTCACCAAGAATATAAGGAAGGGGATGGCAGCCATGAGATGCATTCAGAATATTGTTTATGTTTGATTTTTATGAATTCTTGCATGCTTTAGCTATTTTGCGGAGTTCGCTGTACTGTTTAGTACAAGGGAATTTCCAGGCGGGAATCCCACACTTTACCTCGAGGGACTATGAGTGCCCTCTCAGGAGAGATATTATGAGATTCTTTCCACCATTTGGCATTGGGCCAAGTAACCACCTTTAGCCACAACACATTCTCCTTAAGGAACTGTGTTATTTTGTAGTGTGTCGTAGTGGAGGGTTGAGAAAACCTGTTTATGAGCTAGTTTCCTAGTGAAAGGAGCAACCTTTCACCCTGAAAGCTAGGGAGAAGGAGATACAACCATATCTCTATTATTTCAGACATATTTTATTAGAGTTCTAGTGATACAGTGTGATTCAGACATAGAGTTGCAGTCTGCACTTTTTGCATCTTGTGTATTTCAAGAAACCCTTGTCGGGTTATATTGGGATTGTGTTTGAGAGACTAGTTCTCCATTTTCAACTTATTTTGAGTATCATATCAGTAGATCCACTTGTTTCCATTTTCCAGTTGAAGTAACCCTCATTGGGACTGCACTGTCATGTATTCTGGCATTTCTGTGTAGTAGCATCATTTGGGATTCTAGTGTATTTGGGCTTTGGAGGCTTGTTTGCCTGGTTTGAGTGATTTGTTTCTCAACACATTGTATATTTTGCTGTTGTGATACATAATATAATGGATCTATGATTTGCTCATGTTTTTGCATTAATATTTGTTGTAAATTCCAGTTTGTGTTCAATATTACTGTCTTTCCTAATTTGGAATATTACAGTTCCAAACATTTTCACATCAGAGGATAATGACAAATTGGGACAACCAATCACAACAAAGGAATTAACAAATATATTGAAGGAATGTGTAAAGGATACAATTTTGGGCTTGGATGAATGGGGGGTTGAAATTTTTATTCACTTCATTGATTTGATGACCCCAAATTTGTTCGCATTAGCTGAATAATATAGGATTCATGGGTTCATCTTGGGGGCCATAAATGCGAATTTCATAGAATTAATCCCCAAAAGAGTGGAACCGAGAACCTTTCCATATTACCTTATCACATATCTCTGTAACTCAGTGTAAAAATGATATCAAAATTGATTGTGAGTAGGTTGAAGCAAGTATTGTCGAAGAATATTACAAAGGAAAAATTTGGTTTCTTAGAAGGTAGAAAATACAAGATATAATTGGTATTTCCCAGGAGATGATGCACTCTATTAAATCACAGAAACAAAGATATTTCCTTATAAAGGCAGACTTGAGCAAGGAATATGATAGCATTGACTGGGAATTCTCCTTCTTGGTCCTATTAAAATCTAGTATGTCTCTATTTAACATTAAATGGATTTTGGCATGTTGCAAAACAAAAAAAATGTTGTCATTATTAATGGCTTGCCTTCATAATTTTTCAATGGATATAGAGGAATTAGACAAGGTTGTGCCATGTCTTCATTGCTCTTTCTCTTAGTTATTGATTGTTTCAGTAGAAAAATGAGGGTGTAAAAGGATAATGGAATTATTAAAGGGATCAAAGTAACCAAAAAAATTGACATTTCTCATTTAATGTTCGTAGATGATATTTTACTCGGTGGGGGAGTGGAGAACCATTATAGACCTCATAAATAATTTGGAGTTGCATCTGGTTTGTCTATGAATGAAGGAAAATCAATCTTGTTACACGATGAAAGTGAGGAGAATGTAACAAAGGACATACGTGATTTGTTTGGGGTAGCATCGTCAATCTTGGATGATGGTTTCACCTACCTTGGGTTTAAGATGAAACTGAAAGGATACTCTAACCAGGATTGGGCATGGTTAATCAAAATATTTCACAAAAAAATAGATAGTTGGAAGTACAAATGGTTGACGATGGGAGGAAGGATGGTAATGATGAAATCAATGCTACAAAACATTGCAGTATATTGGATGCACCTTTATTTAATGCTAAGGGATACTATCCATAATATAGAAGCTATCATGAGTCACTTGTTATGGGTTGGAACACAGTTATAAGACAAAATTTGTATGGTACGATGGTCAACACTTGCAAGGCCAATGTAGGAAGGAGGTTGGGGTTTCATAGATACATCCAATTTTAACAAGGCTTTGATTATAAAAATCATGTGGAGGGTAGTGTCTGGAAATGGTGTGTAGTCTCATATCATTAAGGAAAAATATATGTTTGGTAAAAATTTCTCCTCATGGATTAGCAGTGGTGCCAAGAAGAAATATGTTATATCACACACATGAAGAAGTATGATGCACACTTTGATGAGAAATCTAGGGCATAACAATTAGGTGATTTCTCTCGTAATGATAATTTCTTGTGAATGCTATCCACTCCTTTATATTATGATCTTCTCTTTAGTTATATTATTATAGTGTTCTTCATCAAACAACTACCAAAGCATAAACAATAAATAGACAATAAACACATAATATATGTGATCATTTAGGGCCAAAAACTCTCCCACTTGAGAGGAAAACCCAAACAAATTCTTCTTCTTATAGAGTGTTAGGTCCCTATATCACTAGTATAGCCCCTTATTATTGTTAGTGTAAACCCCTTATTGTTATTATTGTACCCTTGTAACCCCCATTTTGTTATTATTGTGCCCTTAAATTATTATTGTTAGGTCGGCTAGGATTACAGTGTGGCCCACTAGGATTACATTATGGCCCCATGGACTCCTATATATAGAAAGGAGGTTTTGTAAATTGTATCATCCAAGAATTGTTCATTTATGTAATGTATTAGAGGTTTCCCCCTCGAATTGGCTCATTTCTAAGGCGTTGATATCTCTTTTCTTCTATTTTTGGAGCTGGTTACACAACATTTGGTATCAGAGGTTTGGATTCTAGGGTTTCGCTGCTCCAAACAGGTCATCGTGGCATTTTCGCTATAACTTTTTTTCTACGAAGTTTCAGAAGCTGAAAGTTTTAGGGTGCGAAGAAAAAATCCTGAGGAAGCTTGTATAAAAATTTCAGAGTTTGGTTCACAATAATTTCGGAGATTTGATCTGTGGAAGTCAGGTATTTTTTCAGGCTCCTAAACAGGTCATCGTGGCATTTGCGCTATAATTTTTTTTCTACGAAGGTTCAGAATCTGAAATTCATATGGTGCGAAGCTGAAATCCTGAGGAAATTCATCAAAAAATTTTAGAGCTTGGTTCGCAATATTTTTGGAGATATGATCTGTGGAAGGTAGTGCTTTTTCAGGCTCCTGAATTTCATCTCAAAGAGGTGATCGTGGGAAAAGTTCAATAACTCTCTCTCTGAAGATTGGATTGGAGTGCCGTCAAAAGAAGTCTATTTTAGCAATACTACATGCACTAAAGAAATGGATCTCCAATCCAATCCAATCTTGCTAACTCTCTCTCTCTTTTCTTCTATTTTTGGAGCTGGTTACACAACATAGAGACTTCAATTGATGAATACTAAGACCAAGACCCTTGACCTATTTGACCTCTCTGAGACCAAGGCACCAAGATTCTTATTTTGACCTCTATTTCTTAATAGAGACAACGATAGTCAACCAGAGAAAATTTTAAGGATTGAAAATTATCTTGAAGTTTAAAACATTGGTGAATCTCACGAGTCCCTAATATGAAAACTATCAAATATTTATTGATATATTTGTAAAATTATTAAAATTTATAATGATTTTATATATAGCCTCTACATAATATTGGCGATTTTAAAGGTAAAATAATTTTATATTGTAAACTTTGGGCGAATCATTTTTATAAAAAATGGAAATTGGCGAATCTTTTTTTTGGAAAAATCATGGAAAATTAGCCCATATGCAAATATTAGCCCCTAAAATTTTCCATGTAGTCAACTGCCTATTTCTTATTTCTTCCTCTGCTACCTTTCATATCTCAGCTTCCTTTTCTCTGCTTCAGACCTACAATGTTTATGCCCTAATTTAGAAACCCTAGTACATGTACATGACCTTCTCTTGTATCTTTATTTCTTTCACTTTAGGTGGAGGCTACCTCCTTGAAAACTTAGCTTGAAATACTCAGTTTTCTCCTTGACTTTGCCTTCAAAAGGGATTGTAGTACTTCAACTTATTTTGCAATAATAGCATCTATAATTTGCACCTTTGGAGTGTTTCAAATCAAAACAGACCCAAAAACAAAGCTAAGGACATCACTCTTCCTTTCCTTCTCTTCATTGGTTATGATGCTCCTTTACTAGTGATTCTCGCACTCCTTATTGCAGAATTCTCCTTAACCAAAATTATGTCATTGAAATGAATTTGAGCTCCCCTATTTATAATGGTTTTCCCATGTAAATTAGCTGAATTGAGTCGTGTGTGAGTTTCCATGTCCTTTGGCGAAGCTTCATAATTTCATTTAAGGCCGACTTGAAGGATATGCTTGAACCTGATTTTGGAGGGTCTCTGTGACTCTTTCAATGACTCACATATTTTTGTAACATTCCCACTGTTGTATCTTAAGAAACAATCCCTTGGCCGTGGTAAGGAATCAGTTCTCAAGACATTTATATATATATGTCATATAAATATTATATCAAATGGTCTTTTCTTAATCACCTTCAAAAATTAATTATTAAAACCCTCAAGAATCTGATGCAATAAATGCTTCATAATGCCTTTATCTACTGATATTAATTGGAGTGATAATAAGAACATGAAGATAGCTCAAACTGATATGCTGATAAACAAGATCTATCACTTTAAAATTCAGAAGAATTTTATGAAAGTGGAATAGTTAAAATGGAGCAACCATTAAGGATATTTAACTCTTATCCACATATGTAAAAAGAGACCTGCAACTACATTACTTCATTGTATTCATTGTAATATCCCAAAAGGGAAACATGCAACAATATTAAACAATACTACAGAGAAATAACGAATTTCAACCAAGTAATAGTAGGAGGCCAATATGGAGGCTCAATATGTACATTTACAACAAAAAATCAGAGTTATATTGAAGCCCATGAGTTATAGAACATAAAATAGAAGACTTTACGTGAAGAAAACCCTAAAAAATGAGGTGCTGCAACCATATATTTGACTGAAAAAGCTTTACATCATTATTTTATTGGCTGAAAACAACTGTAGATTACACTTCAGATCTAGAGCAGATCTATGTACAAAAATTTAGATCTATATCAGATCTGTACACTAGATAGGCTCCTCTTCAAATTCCCCTTAGGGTTTTCAACAAAACATGAAGTACAAGGAGTAGATCTAAGATCTAATGCTGCAGAAATACTGCAGATCTGCATAAATATTCATAAATACATGGAAATTCAGATATGATCTGATATATGCAACAGGATAATCCCCTCCAATTGGATCTCAAATGTGAAGGGAAAATCCCCAACACATGAAAACCACTCCTCCAAAAAGTGTGCCAAAATACCCTACAATAGTACCCTTACAAATAACGCAGTTCTTGAAGCAAGACTGCGCTATAGGCTTTAGAACATGTTTGGCTTGATGCCAAGATCTAAAAATGCAGCTCCAATCATCCAATACTCTCTTTCCAATGGGATAGAAGCCTTCCCCACTGAAAATAGGCACTAGATTGGCCTAGATCTGAGTAGATCTAGCCTCCACTTGCTGCAACTTACAAAGACAACCAAACCTCAACAGGATCTGCGTTGTAGTTGGAAGAAGAGCTTGGCCAAATGCTTGATAGTGGACAAGAAATGCAATACTCTTCCAAGAGATACTCAAGGAAAGAGGTGAGATTCCCAATCAGGAACACCCAGTGCTAAATATAACTATTCTCTGCTAAACAGCCAAGAGAATAAGAAATGTAATAGACAAAATCTTCATAAATATGATAATCATCAACAACCTTCTCATGTTATCCTCCTCTTCCTTTTATAAGGTTGAGAGCTTGCAAAACCCTAAACCATCTCAATGAAATAGCTCTTTTCACATGAGCCACCTCCAAATAAAACTACGCTGTGCCTCAATGAAGATCACTCCTTCTAGACAGCGTTGTTGATTTGGTCATGGTTGACCCAGTCAAAAGATTCAGTCCCTTTCACACATAAGGGTGTTTATGTAAATAGCCCAGATTTAGCTTTGTTCACATGTGGAATTGATTTATTTTTCTATTTTAGGAGTTTTTATTGTCCTCCTTCACACATTTATTCATGCAACAGAAAAATGAAACAAAATTTAATATTCCCATTAGCTTGGGCTAATTGTGAATATTGCAGTCCTCCCCTCCAAAATGTTGCTTGTCCTCAAGCAAATGATAGGGTGAGTGCTACAACTCATCTCTTCCTCCATTGGTTACACAAACATGTGATAAGCTTCATTCATAAGCTAAGGGTTCACCAATCCAACTCTCCATGAATTTTTCCTCCAAAGTCATTATGAGATGTACATAGTCCATCCCACAAGGAGTCAATAACTCAAATGAAACAAACATGGCTGAACCAATGCTCTCCCTGAAACATGTATCATAAGGTACATAGAGAGTCTCCATACCATGTGGTACATACATGCCTACCATCCTCCCTCCATACATCCCCATAAAAAGTAAAACTATATCATCAATATATGGAAGCAAAACTACATACAAACAAACAGAAATTTGAACATGTGGAGGTGGTTCATAGTCCCACATATGGTACCAGCGCAGTGCATCTCCTGCCTGCATTAGATCAAGGTATGGTAAGTGGTTTCCCCACCACTTACTTGTTGCCCATGTTATCTCACTATGGCTGAAAGTGTGAGATATGTTTGGTGCCTTTGGAAAGCACCCATCATGATGGAAAATCTCCCTTTGCACATCAAGCGAGTGGCCAAATTCAGAAATTTTAGTGGCCCAATGTTTGCCATGATATTTACATGATACATTACTCCTTCTTGGAGTCATGGTCTACATAAACATGGTGAACGAATGTGTACTATCGGAAAATAAAACATGCTTTACATGATCAAATTATTCACCAACAATGTTCCTCATACACATGGAGTTGTGCATGGATCTTTCTCCTCTTTCAAAAGAAGGAAGAGATAGCTAAAATAACCCCTTCATGGAGTCATGTTGCTGCCCCAACTACACATAGTTCATGCATTCTTGAAAATGCTAATGTAGTTCTTCTTTCAAGCCTTCCAAATCAAAGCTCCTCATGATGATGTTATAGATCTTCATGGAATACATATGGTTGAAACAGAACTCTTTGTAAGCTCTTTGTAGCAACTTCTTCTTGAGCTTGGAAGCTCTATACAAGAAGATTATACCATGATGATATATGACTCCTCCTTAGACTAAATAGACCTCTTCATGTAGTTGGTCATCAAGTATCATACAAGTGTGAAGATCTTTGGAATAATCCACCAATAGTTGGGATTTTCAATACAGATCTAAACTGCTCAACAATGACAGTGCTGATGATGTATCAACATAAATGTCTGTCATGTTGCTGATCTCCTCCTTGACATCTCCCATGCCAAAGATGTGTGTTGGAAGGCCATTCCTTCCATTCTTCTCCTCCCACAGCGCAGATCCAGAAATGAGAGTGGGTGATGATGATAAGGGAAGAAGATCTCCCTCCTTCTTGAGCTTACCCAAGTCTCCCAACGCTGTAGCTTTGTATTCAAGTGGTCCAATCCCTCCTGGATCCAAGCTTGGAGCAGCATGTTGTGAGGTCTTCCCCACCAAATCTGAATCAGGTGGCCTCCCAGGTGGTTTGCCACTAGATAAGAGTGTCCCATGTAGAAATCTTATGAACATAATAGATGGGACTGTAAGATCTTTTCTTCCACTGTGCAAATCCATCTCCATTCTCTGTGTGGAAGTGTTATGTGAGGGGTAAGTATGCATGCCTTTGATCATTTGAGGCTTGCCACTCCTCTTGTCCACCCATTCCATTTTCAAAGCCTCCCAATCAGTGGTGACTTTCCCCAATGTAATCAACCATTGGACACCCAAAATCACATTGGTGTTTGGTATGTCAACCACAAAGAAGTGATCAAACAAAGTGTAGGTACCCATGGTGACCGAAAGTGATGGTACACAATGCATGCATTTCATTATTCTATCTCCTGGGACCAAAAGAGAGAATCCCTCAAAGGTATCAGTGGGTATTTCCCTCCTTTGCACAAGATGAGCATCAATGAAATTGTGAGTTGCCCCACTATCAATCAATACATAAACCCTCTGATTCAAGATTTAACCTTGAACTCTTAAGGTCAAGTACTTAGGTACTCCTCTCAAAGATGCAAGAGTCCCTCCAATAGGAGCAAAGGCTCCATTCCTAGCTCTTGATGGTGTTGGATCTCCTCCATCAGTGTCAGCGCTGTGACCCCTTCTTGGTTCATCTTCTTCTTCCTCCTCAATATCTGAGAAGATCTCTATGTAATGTGCCTTTCCAACAGCACATCTATGTCCAAGTGCCCATGGTTCTTGGCAAATGAAGCATAGCTTCTTCTTCCTTAGATCCCTCCAGACTTCATCATCAAGAGGCTTCTTGTATGAGGTCTCCTTTGAAAGATAAACTTTCTCTTCCTTTCCTTTAGAAGGAAAAGAGGGCTTGTACTGAAATTTTTCCTTTGCTTTTGGCAAGGCATCTTGAAGGTCTCTTGACCCCTCAATGGCATCATGCAGGGTAGTGGGCTTGGCATATTTTACCAACCCATGAAGAGGTTCATCTATACCATCGATGAACATGTACACCCTTCTTGCTGCAGACAAATCAGGAACCATAACAAATAACCTCAAAAATTTAGAAATATAAGACTCTGTATTACCTGATTGCTTCAAATTTGCAAGGCTTATAAATGGTGCCTCTGGATCTCTTCTGTCAAACCTTTCCACAAGCCTCCTAGTGAAATTAGAATAAGAAGTCACATTGGCATGACCCTGTTAGGGTCCTATAAATATAGGATTCATAATTTTGAATTGACTTATGATAGTCTTGTAAAACATGTACATACCTTGCTTTCTGTAAGTTTTTTTCCCATTATATATATATATATATATATATATATATATATATAATAAAAAAGAGGGTAAAAAATCCTAAAAGAAAGATCAAAGGACTTAAAAAATATAGACCCCAAAATAAAAAGATGAAAATAAAACATGAAAGTGTGTAAGTCCAAATGCCACTAATTTTTAATTTTTGCAAATGATTATGGCATAGTGTCAATAAATGCCATAATCCATGATGAGTTAAACTGTTTAAACTTGACTTGTCATGTTTTCAATTTCCATGTTTTAGATAGTGAATAAAGTTTTGTTAGATAGTTTAATCCTGACTACTCAGTAGATAGGTAGAGAATAATGAGGAGCTCATCAGTTTAATCTGAGCACTCAGATGAAATAAGGTAGAATTAGATAGTTTTATGCTTTCAAAAGAATAAAATGTTTCAAGGTAGAAACTTAAATGCACCTGATAAAAAGAAGAAAAAATGTTAGAGTGATATTGGGTAGGTAGAAAGAAGTGGGAAAAAGCATGTAATATTCATCACCAGGCAAAAATCACTAATATCCCTTCCCCTGTAAGTATTCAGTATTCTATACTTCCAGTCCAAGAGGCTCAGAGTATTTCTCTGACTTTTGTTGGGACCGGACCCAAGGCTTGATGATTGGATAGTGGAAAATGTGGAATTCTTATGATAAAATCCCCTTTACCATTATTTATACCTCATTCATACATTTACTTCATCTTCATAAGTAAATAATAGTTCTTACTTAATGAAAACTAAAATCCCATTTAATTAACTTCTTTTATTCATAAAGAATACAAAATCCCTCAAAAAACACTCTATCCTAAGTAAAATAGTGAAATCATGAAGTAATAAGCTTTGCTTTTATTTATTCACTCTACTTGGTCATTTAGTGTATTTTTGTGTATTCCATCTCCCCTTGTCATATTAAATTTTAACTTATGTTATTAATTCCCTAAAAATACCTTATCCTATCTATATAAATCCCTTTATATATAAATAGCCCCAAAAACCCACTATTATAAAGTTTTTAGACCAAAGATATTATCCACATGCTAAATTAAAAACCCAAATAATACTCCCTTTGGTCTAAAACTAACCTTAATTAAATACCCTGCCCCCTATGGTTATTAGACCCTTCAACAAGTATAAAAACTCTAGAATAAAATAAATAATCAAAATATGGCTTTCCACGCATATCCTATGTATTTGGAAAACGCATAATCATTGCCCCGCCCATTACATTTTTATCCTAAGTGTTAAAGACAGATTAAGTCTTTTTATAAAGGTTCAACCCCCGTGCCTTTGAAAAACACTTGCTAACCTTTTTTCTTACATCAGCTTTTAACCCAAGGTGCTATCATGATTAAATATTAAGGTTTATTTTCAATTGAAATTAAACTTTTTCTTTTATATCCTATCCCGGCTATGTAAAGCCCCTACCTTTACATAGGCTAAACTGTAAGTTAAACATACAACCCCGCCTCATGCGCCTCTGCCCTTATATATAAAACCATATATATAAATACCATCATTTAACCCTTTTAAACCATATATATAAATCTCGACTTTGCATATATAAAACCTTTGATAAAGTTCATATGTTATAACGGTTTTTTAACCATGTTTTAAATGCCAGTGCCCATGTAAAGACCAGCCCCACCTTTTCTTTGCCGCACCTTCCAAGAGAGATCCCAACTGTTCACTCTTATACTCCAAATACGATGGCTTGTAAACACTATCACGCTCACAAACTGATCGTCTTCCCAAAGCCCAAACGGACGCGAAATAAGCTGTTTCACCTTTTTCGCCTCTTGTGACGTGGCATCCTCTCATAGGATCACATTCGTTTCAATAAAAACAGGTTACCGCCTGAACCCAACGCGAAAAATGCTGAAGGTTTCACATTTTAAAATAAAAACCACTCCCTCCATATGATGAGACCTGCATTTAATGCATCTATGATAATTAAAAATCAAAGTTTAAAACCTTTGTTATAACATTTCTGATGTTTATTTGCATGAGACTCCGCTCGATCGTGTAAAAAAACATTTTGCTCAAATTGTCGACCTATACCTAGATAAAATCAGAGTTTGACCACATATTCCCCATTGAAGATCAGTAAAGCCATTCACTGAACCAACAATCCAGACCAATCCTCAGATTAAACCAAATATCTTCTCAAGAACCCTTCAAGCAACCAAATACCTGCATTCAAAGGTATTTCTCAACAATTAAAACCTGCAATTTCAAGTTTACACCATAAATGATTAAACCAGGCCTGTAATTAAGGGTTTTTACCAAATCAATTTGCCTAAAAAGCCCGAAAAAGAGGCCAAACCCTGGCCAATTTTTCCCAGAAATTTTCGAGGCCGAAAAAACCACTTTTTAGCCAATTTCCTCTATTTGTGACCTTTGAAGAGTAATTTGAAATACAGAAATGGGTTTAAAGCCTTCAGATATCTTGAAAAACCTTTTTGCAGTCAATCTATTCAGGAAACCCTCGTTTTCTTTCTTATTCCAGTTTATATCCTCTGACAAAGAAAAAAAACTCCTGCAAACAATTTAAGCTTGCAGTAGTTAGTCCAAAATGACCAAAAAGAAGACCACAACTAAATCGGGAGGGTCTAAACCAACCAAGCCTGGAGGATCCAAACCTCCTAAATCTGTAATACCTAAAGCTGTTAAATCTACTCTAGTCTTCACTGCTAAATCCACTGAATCAGTAAATCCCCTCCAGCCACCTGTAGCTGCCAAAGAAACCCTTCCATTGACTGATATGGACTACAAGATTGTTGATCTAGTGGTAGAATTTAACCTTTTAGAAATACATAACTGGTGCTATGATAAATACTTGGACAAGGATGAAATGCCTATCTCAGAGACTCATTTGCCCAAATATGTAGTTCCATTGACCCACCCAGGACAAGACCTTGTTAGAATATGTCAGAAACATTATGAACCAGACCAAAGGGCCATTGTTAATGCTCACAGAGAAATCCTTTTTACCATCACAACAGAGTCCATAAATCAAATGCTGCAATTACAGTCTGATCCTCAATCAGTCCCCCTATCTATAGAATTTTTTACCTAGTTTTACTTAAGCCTGGATTTTCCAAATAAGTTTACGATATTTCAAGACTTTTTTCCTTCCCATGTTGACATTCCTAAGTTGAACCTTTCTTATTCCACTGCCAAATTTCCTGAAGGGTCTAGGCATATTATTTCAATGCTATCTTTTATACTGGGATACTTTACAGATGGATTCACTGATGAATCCATTCTTGGCTTTCTATCCACCTTATCTCCAAGCCAACCTCCAACAATCATTTTTTATTATGCCACATTCATAGCAGACAGTATTCATCATCAGCTGACCAAACTACCCACTGAAGGGATTTTCAGATACTCATCCTACTTGTTTCACTTATTTTTATTCTTCCAAGCTGATAATTTTCCAATTGCATTGCAAAAGATGGACTTGGAAGGTAAGTCTCCGTCCATTGTCTTTTGGACTTCCTTGCTCAAAAAAGAGAGTAGTGAGTTCACCTAGACAGATTTTTCAGACCTCTTTCTGCATCCAGCCATGAGCATTTTGTACAAAGCAGAGTAGCCCAGGGTCAATGAAGAAATGAAAAGGATCTTGCAACTATCATAACAAAATAAAATGGGAGACTAGTTTCTTTATGAAAAGCATATAGAGATAAGAATTTTTGGATCCAACTTATTACCCTATAAGTTGCGAAAATACATGAACATGAGAATTTTTACATTGGAATATTTAAGACAGATTCTCAATTCTAACTCTATCAACTTCTTAGCTGCAAGGAAAAAGACTCAATTCAAGCTGAAGAATCAAGTTGGTCCTTTCATCATAAATAACAGAGAGGCATAAAAAGAAATCTCAAAGAGACTGGTAGAGTTCAAATTTCAAGAAAGTTTTCCATGGAACTATGATCCTCAAGGGATTCTGAGCAATTTAAGGGTAAAATGTAAACTTACACCCTTCATACATGAGCCCAAGCTAGAGATTGAGAAGTTTTCCAAACAAGAAGAATGGGTGGAGAGCACACTGATAGATACAGTTACTAATACAGAGACAACAAGAAAAATGGTTACAACACAAGCCCTTGAAGTTATAAAGCAGCTAGAGATTTCAGACAAAAGAAGCAGAGAAGAAAGAGCATACACAATAGAAACAACTACAGAAACAAAATTCAAACTGATTTATAATAAAAGGCTTAAATTCAATTCAATTGGGAAAGAAAAGATAATTGACATTGAAGATACAAATGAACTAGAGGTAAATGATGATGAAGCTACATGGATAATCAATGAAACTCTTGCAGATATTGATAAAGAGAAAACAACGGGTAAAAATGATACTCAAATGTTTGAAAATCCACAGAATATGGAGGCCTCTTCCTCACAGATAGCTAAGGAAAAAGACTTAGATATCAAGGAAAAATATAAGCAGATAAAGCAGAAGAATGAGGAAATTAAATTAGATATATATTCTCAATTCCTCAAGAAAAAACCTGGGAATCAAAATAGGCTACTAACAACCTTTGATTATTCTGCAAACAAAATGATTATGTCATTTTTGCAACCAACTACTTCAACACCAATGACAGTGGTAGATTATAAAAAGGTGGAGTTTGAAGTAGACATTGAAAATGTTCATGAGCTACACTAAATTGAATTTCATAGACATAGCTCTGAAATGTTGTATTCAACTATGGTGTCAAAGGCAATGAGTGCTACCAAGTTGTAGAATACTATTCTTAACATGTAGGATCAAATGAAGCTAGACAAGGGATCTTTGTATGCAAAGGACCTAAGGATTAAAGCCTTAGAGGATTTAATTTTACACATGGGATATGATCCCTCAAATGTTCAAGCAAAAGAATTGTTGATTAAGAAAAAGAATGATGATATTGCAGCTTTTAGGAAACAACTTAAGCTTCCTCAAAGTGAGCATCCACAGACCAAAGAAATCCTTCAAGAGCAAAGTGAAAAAGAAGAGATGATGAAGCTCATCCTTAAATTAACTGCTCAAATCAAAGAAATGGAATCCCAAATGGGCCAGCTTATCCAAGAGAAGGAAACTGTGAAAGAAACTGACACTCCTATCATTCCCTCAATTATACCAGTGATTACCACAGCAGTGGCTTCCACATTAGGAGAAAAACTAGCACCAAAGGAACCACTAGCAACTGCAGTGCCAGTGAGTTCAACTACTACTTCAAACACAAATTCTTCTACAACACAGGTTCAACAAACAGATGGAGCAGGTCAGATTGTGAAGGCTATGGAGAAATTGTCTTTGAAAAATAATGAAATCAATAGTCTAAAGAAGATGATTGATAATCTTGAAGCCATAAATAAGTTAGCTGAAATAAATGCTAAAACCCATGAACATAAGGAAATTAGATTTGGGGAACAAATCAAGGGCTTACAAAAAGAGCTAACATTCACTGAGAAAATTTCTTTTGTAAAGAATCATCTATAGATAAACATAATTGAAGCCATTCACACTCAATGACCTTCAATTCAGGTTATATATGAGCAGAGAGACTTATTACTAGCAGCTCAAGCAGAGATTCAAAAGACTAAGGATGAGTTAACTGATAAGCCAGCTAAGGCTTTAAAACTCATCACATTCCCGAACAACAAGAACAAAGCAGAATTGGAAGAATTACAGGTATTAGATAGAACATAGACCATTTTACAGATTAAGAAGGTGGTAACAAAGAAAAATTTAATGAACTACCTAGAAGAGAAGTGTGAATCAATGAACATTTCCATAACAAAGTTTATGGTGAAATATACAAGCTTAAGACAGAAGGGCTTGCAAGACACTTATGTCTTCAATGGAAACTAATTCCCCAGAAAGATTATGATAAGAAGATCAGGGAATTTTCCAAGGAGCAAGTCAGAAAACCATTGCCACAAGGCACTCCCACAAGAAAAGTCCTCCTTCAACACTTTGAAGATTTGTTCTTTCTACAACATGAGATCAAACATCTTTTTGTGTTCAAACCCAATTTTTCTAAATACACGGAGGTAGATGAGAATTTTAGAAAGCTAAAGAATGTCAAAATTCCCAGTGAAGAACAATGGAAAAAATTTACAGATTTAATGTAAAAATGAGAGGTAAAACAGTGAAGAAATTACCTTGAAAACAATAAAAAACAAACAGTGAAGTAAAAGGACAGTCTGTTGATTTTTTAATGCAAAAAGAAATATTTTTACAGTAGTAAAACAATGGAAATATCAGTCAAAAGTGTATCAAAGTTAAAGAGCAGCGTTAAAGAGTATCAGATGAAAGAGTATCAGCTAAGGCAACTCAAATGAAGATATTTTCTAGCATCCAACAAAGTAAGACAACTAATCACTCAAAAGCTCCTTGATTAGATAAAGTAGTTATATTTATTTTGGATAAGAGGATAGCTTGCTGATTTGTTAGGCAACTGTCCCTCTTATTTTGTAAAGATATTTTCTATTTCCTAAAGACATTCCTAGATGTATCCTAGGATATTTGTAACTAAATTTTGTATAAATACTTCTACATTAGAAATATTCAGTGTGGAATAAAATTGCTAGACTTTACTATAGACTTTTTTGCTGAACATTGGAGGCTATTATGTGTTGATTTCGAAGTAGAAAACTAGACAAAGCTTAACTGGCTTCATAATTTAGGATCCCTGTGATAAGCTACTGAGTGAAGTACTCCCTTCTTTTCATTGTTTTATTTTCTGAGTTTCATGCAATTCATTATATGTTTGTTCTATCTGAATGTGCAACTAGGAATATTACTATAGGTTAGTGTAGTCTTCCCTGTTTTTAACTAGTTATTGTTTTAATGTTTTCTGCTGATTTCCGGTGTTAGGAATTCTTAATTGCTCCTACTCCCGTTTAACCCCTGCCTCCTTCTTCCATTTTCTGGATCATAGGATCATTCATTTCCCTTTATCCCGATCATACCATTTCACCAAAAAACACTTTCCCAAATCTCTGAGGGTTATCTATCTTGCCTTGAATACATTTTTACCTTTTTGGTCTTGACTTCTAGTGCTACTAACTAGATTTAGACTCCATAGCCCAATGGACAAGTTGATTTCTCTCTAGTTTACCTCTAAGTGATTTTTTCCCACCAAAACCTTTAAAAAACAAAGCCAATTGTTCTATCATAGCTAGCCTAAAAACATAAATAAAAAACAAAGATAAATCTTAAAGAGAGAGCCCTCTCTGAATTCTAGGAAGGCTAGATCCTAGAATTTGAAGTAGGTTTGTGGTTACCTTTAGTGTTCTTAGACTAAAAACTCAAATCCCACAACTTAAGAAATTACTAGAGTGATAACATACTGCCGACCACACTAGGGAACTAACCAATCTCCAGTCTTAAATTTAGTCTTAAAGGAAGATCTTCCATTTATATTTTTACTTTAAGATTATTTTTATAGGTTGTGGGTATTCAAAAAAATCATTCTAGCTTCTAGGAAAACCTATTATACCAGGTCTAACCTGGATCCTTAGCCTGCAGTTATAGTAGATAACCCATATCAGATTGGAAAAAATAAAAAACAAATTGTCAATTTAAAAACTGAAGTACCATTAAGAAAAGCCAATTCTTTACCCAAAGAGTTAGTGATTTTAAATGATATTGATTTTGATTTGAAGTTTGAATATTCATTATCTAAAACTAAATCTGAAACTGATTTGAAAAATTCTGTTATAGATCTTGTTTTCCTTTCATTTTTGAATGCAAAACAGAAAAATGTTTAAGTAGGAAAAAAGTGAAATAAATCTGAACATCAAAATACAATTGAAAAGATTAATGTTTCATTGATTAAAGATATTAATGAAGCTACTGAATTATCTCATTTGTTGTTTTACATAAAACCTCCAGTTTCTCAATTGCATACAACAATAATACCAACATCAGATTCATCTTTATATGTTGTCACTTCATTCATAGATACCACTTCAAGTTCATCTACAGACCATTTCATTCCTAATTTGCCTTTACAACCTACGATATTATTTCCTTCATCCACTCAATCCACTGCATCCACTACTTTGCATTCAAATTTTATAAGCACCACATATTTATTTCCTAGCAATTCCATTTACATACCAGCTTCATTTCCCAGCTCTTCAACTACAGTTGTTAGTTCATCAGCTACCATATCCAACACTGCCCCTATCATTACTGTTATACCTCCCAGCTCAGCAAAGCTTCAAGCCATGGCTGCTAGGTATGCTCCCCTTGTCTTACCCCAAAACCTCCATGATATGCCTCAAGATTACCAAAAAATGTACCACTATTTGATGGCATTTCACAATATACTGCTCAACAACATGTAACTAAAATGACAGATTACTGTGAAATTTATGAAATTGATGAGTCAGATGTCCAGATGAGGTTATTTGCCCAAAGTTTGACAAGAGAAGTTAAAAAATGGTTCAAAAATTTAGCTATTGGTAGTGTAGCTGATTTAGCTGCATTTCGTAGAATATTTTTAAATAAATGGGAAAGGAAAAAGAACCCCCTTCAAATTTTATCTGAGTTTGATGCATTGAAAAGATCTCCTACTGAGTCTGTCCAAGACTACTGCACTAGGTATAACAATGTCTATAATTCTATTCCTGTAGCTTTTAAACCTACACCTTACTCTGTTCTACTCAAATTCCCTGATGGGTTTGATACATATATGTCCTATCAATTAAGAGAAAGAGATGCCCAAACATTAGAACATATGCAATTAGATGTTGCCAATGTAGAAATTAACATTTTAGCTAGGAAAGCCAGACTTAGAAATGAAAGAAGAGTTACAATTAAAGAATAAAGTTCAAACTATAATGTTAAATTGGATTTAGTTGCTAAAACTTTAGAAAGGGTGGTAGAAAGATTATATAATATAGATAGAAAACCTCAATGGGATAATCAACCTCAGATCAGAAATCCCAATTTTGGAAAAAATAATAACCTTGGAAATTCTAAAGAAGCTGCTCCAGACCAAAACATTAGGTCCCCATTTCAAGAGAACTATGCTGAAAGTTCTCAAAATAATGATGAAGATGAGGATGAAATCAATCATCTAATGGGAATAGATGAAACAACACCATTTTCCTCACTTAGGAAGATCTGGAACTATTTGAGCTTCAACAACTCAAATTAAACTCCAGAGAATCCTTTGACTACAAACAAGGTTATGAATTTTCTATTAATGAAATTCATAGTCAGTATAACCTTAGACATAAGAAAAATAATGAGTCTTCTACAAAAAACAATTCCCAAATTCAAAATAAGAAAAATGTAGAAGCCCCAAAAACAAAAGTTTTGCAAATTCTCCCAAGGGAAAATAAGAAAAATTCCAATCCTTCCAGTCCTAAAAAACCAACAAGTCCCAAGATTTTTGATATTACTGATGAAGTAGCTCAATCTTCCAAAGATACACAAAAAGCTAATACTGCTAAAGCTTCTAATTCAATAAAAAAAACAAATTCTGATCCTAAAAAGATTCCTGCTGATCCTAAATCAACAAATCCTAGAACAGATAATCCCAAAACATCTTCTGATAGTTCTAAGTCTGATAAAACTTCTCCTACCACACAAATAGTTCCTGAAAAGAAAATTAAAAGCAGCAAAACTGAAGAAAATCAGACAGAGAATGTCAATACAATTGAAAATAGAAATACAACTGTTGAAAATCAAGAAAAACCAACTCAGATTACAGTTACTAAAGATGAATTAGTTCAAATTAGTAAATCTCAACCCTCATTCAATATTCATTTTGAATTTTCTTAGTTAAAAATGCCTATTCCTTTAACAGAATTGGTTAAAAATGACTTATACAAATCAACTATAACTGAAACTTTGAATATGAATGATGGAGAAGATGCCATTAATTTGAATGATGATCAACTAGAGTTGATTTTCGGCCCTGATGTGAATGGAAAGCATTCAGATGGATCGGTCTCTCCTTTCTATATTATTCTTACCATCCATGATCAGATTTTACACAACGCTATGTTAGATTCAGGAGCTTCCCATAATTTAATGCCCAAAGCTATCATAGAAACTCTTAATCTAGAAATAACCAGGCCTTACAAAGATTTGTTTTCATTTGATTCTAGAAAAGTTAAGTGCTTTGGATTAATTAAAGACTTATATGTGAATTTAGTTCAGTACCCTGGTAAGAGTATGGTAATGGACATTGTAGTAGCTGACATCCCACCAAAGTATGGTATGCTTCTTTCTCGCTCATGGGGAGAAAAGTTGCAGGGATATCTACAATTGGACATGAGCTATGCTACAATATCAGTGTTTGGTCAACCCAAAAAGCTATATAGGGAAAATTTAATGAAATTCATGGTCAGTAGTGTTGAGAGATCCATAAACTATCCCATTTATTCTACACCAACTGACCTTGACTCTTTTATTTTATGTAACTTTGATAACGATGAAATCCAAATTGAACTGATTGATAAAAAGCCAAAACCAAACAATGACAACATATTTCATGAGTCCCTTTGGCACTTATAATTTGATGGCTTTGTAATCAAATCAGGAGCAGGAGCAGGATTATGGATTACAAATATGAAAACTAATCATTCAGAAGGACATGCCTTCAGACTCAACTTCAAATGTACCAACAACATGGCAGAGTATGAGGCACTCATTATAGGCCTTCGGATCATCAGAAACTTAGGAGGAAAAAGAATACTAATCATGGGAGATTCAGAATTGATCATTAAGAAAATAAATGAAGATTATTTTGTTTATAATCCTAGACTAGCCAAATACAGAGATA
This sequence comes from Pinus albicaulis, assembly GCA_034641835.2. Lineage (NCBI taxonomy): Eukaryota > Viridiplantae > Streptophyta > Pinopsida > Pinales > Pinaceae > Pinus > Pinus albicaulis. Next base: position 1,418,846,565 of record CM076579.1, on the reverse strand, counting down.
CAACAATTGATTTAACTGATGATTTATTGGAATGCAAGTTTGCTTCTATATCCAGAAAACAAAACATTCAAGCACACTGTCTAGAAAATTTTGCTAGTACTTGTAACTTACCATTCCAACCGACTCATAGGTATATTGCTGAGGTTAAAAATAGACCAATTATCCCAGATAACCTCAAGTATTGGCAGAATTTCTCTCAGGATGAACAGATTTACCATTTTTTAAATAATGAGGAAGAATTTCAAAATTGTAAAATAGATACAGAATGTAATATAGATTCAGATTTTAATTGTGAAATAGATAACATAGATGTACATAAATTTAACAAACCAACTGTATTTACTCAATCTGATATAGATAACTTAGAGAAGGTAGATATAGAACAAATCATTGAAGAATAAATTGACGTGTTAGATCTAAAAGATAATTTTTTGCCTAAAGGTTTAACTCCTTTGGAAGACCTTTTTGATTCCAATGATGTGCCTAAAAAGCCAAAAATGGAACCAGTTAGGTCTGACATTGAAGAATGTAACATTGGGATAGAATTAAAACAAAAAATGATTAAACTGTCTAAATCTTTACCTCCACAAGAAAAGGAACAATACATTGATCTTTTAAAGGAATATCAAGATGTTTTTTCTTGGAGTTATGAAGATCTTAAAGCTTATGACACAAAAATAATTCAACACAAAATTCCCATAAAATATGATAAAAAATCATTCAAACAAAAATTAAGGAGAATTAATCCTGTTCTATTGTCTTTGATAGAAAAGGAAGTAAAATGCATGTATGATGCTCAGATTATTGCACCAATTAGATATTCTGATTGGGTTTCAAACCTAGTACCAACAAGAAAGAAAATAGGTGAAATTAGATTATGTGTCGACTTTAGAAATCTTAACAAAGTATCTTTGAAGGATAATTACCCTTTACCCAAAATGGATCATATATTACAAAGGGTAGTGGGTTCCTCTAGAATATCTTTGTTAGATGGATTTTCAAGATATAATCAAATTCCTATTCAAAAGGAAGACCAAGCTAAAACAACTTTTACCACTCCTTGGGGCACATTCATGTATGTGAAAATGCCCTTTGGTTTGATGAATGCAGGAGCAACCTTTCAAAGAGCTATGGACATAGCCTTTGCAAAGGAGATTCATGAATTCTTGGTAATTTATCTAGATGACATTAATGTATTTTCCAAATCAAATAATGAACACTTGGATCATTTGAGACATGTCTTTATTAAATGTAGGAAATTTGGCATCTCTTTAAATCCCAAGAAAACTCTCTTTGGACTAGAGGAAGGTAAGTTACTAGCACATATAATTTCAAAAGAAGGTATTAGAATATATCCTGCTAGAATAGAAGCTATTCTAAACATTCATCCACCTAGAAATATCAAAGAGTTACAAGCATTTTTAGGTAAAATTAATTTTTTGAGAAGATTTATTTCTAACTTAGCTGAAATCATCAGAGAGCTGAATAACATGCTAAAAAAAGACTCAACTTTAAATTGGACTGTTAAAACAAAACAATCATTTGAATCCATAAAACAAGCTTTAACTAAAACACCAGTCCTAATCAATCCAGATTTCAAAAAAGACTTTATAATTTTTTCTTTTACATTAGAACATACCATTGTTGCAGTTTTACTGCAGAAGATGTTGGCAATATGATGCAGAGTGTTGTCCTTGATGGCAACCTACTTGATAAAGTGGATGGCAACCTATTTGATGAAGTGTTGTTCTTGATGGAAACCTATTATACTTGATGGAAACATACTTGATGAATTAAGGGGGAGATTTTTGGTAATGTGATACAATGTGTTGACCTTGATGGAATAATGTTAAACAAGGTATGTCACAAAGCATACGCTGGTTTTTTGAGGAGAAGTCGCGTATGTACGCGGAAAAGTACGTGCCAAGTAGCGTATGCCTAATTGTGCTCTAAATTAATAAAACCAGGGGACATTACCATGGTATTGACCCATTGTATTGAGCGTTGGATTATCTATTTGATCCTGTCCAGGAATACCATCGGAAGTTGTGTGGTTTTGGCTCATGGTATTGAAAAAGGATAATCTATATAAGGAGAAGAATATCATTGTGCAATGGGTGCAAGAGTCTGGGTTTTAATGAATACTTCACTTTGAAGTATATCTGAATGAAAAGGGTAATAGTATGTTGATTGATCTGCACCTATGAAGAAAATGATGAAGAGGGATCTCTAGATCTAAAATGTCTATGTATTGTCTAGATCTGTTGATGGAATGTTTAGATCTATGATCTGGCGAATCCTTGCTGAAGTAAAGGATGAGTTCTGAGTTGTTTATCTGATCTGAAGAGCTGCACTGCCCTAAAATGTCTGAAGATCTATACACATGTTCGTCGAAGTAAAAGCGCGTAGATATGCGGGTTGGCAGAAGCAAAAGCACGTATGGTATGTGAGGTTGGTTCTAAAATGTGTGCAGATGTATATGCAGGTAGGTATTTGTAAAAGCGCGTATATATGCAGGTTCAGTGAAGAAAAAGCCCGTATGTAATCTAGGGTTTGCTAAAGTGTGTGGAAACAAATGTCTGATCAGTTCTGCTGTTTTACTGCTATCTGTCAATGATGATCTGGGTTGTTCAAATTTTGATTATGCTGATATAGATCAAGTTGTTGGTTTGATGAATGTTCCTTGAGCTTAATTGTGTGGGTAGGATCCAGTATGAAAATTGATGAAACATGGTCCATGAGGTGCTGAAGGTTGAAGCCTTCAGTCAGGGGGTTGTAGCTCCCTTCCAGGAGAGGCTGGTAAATGAGAGAAGGTTGTAGCCTTCTGCAGGTGGGTGCCTACGTGCTGGTATGAGTCTGTGCCAGTACATAGTTGTAAGATGTTTTCTTTATATAATAAATATTGAAGACTGAGACGACGGCAGCGGTGGTTTTCTCCCGACTTGGGTTTCCACCTTAAATCCTGGTGTTCATATGTGTTGCTTATGTGTGATGGTTTATTCTGTTATTACTGCACATGCTTATTGCTAACTAAACATCTGATGAATGAATGATGCATAGATCTAAGTAAAGAAATAAATGCATAATAAGATCTCTGTGTATACGCGAGTTTTATGAAGGATATCTGCGTGTATACGCGAGTTGGGCTCAGTAAAGTAGTGTATGGGTTTTAGAGAAAGAAAAAGTAAAAATATTTGAGTATGCCCTAAATACTGATTCACCCCCCCCCCCCCCCCCTCCTCAGTATTTTTCCCAACAATTGGTTTCAGAGCAGGTTGCTCTGTAGAAGCTTGATCACTTGAAGGAGATCCGTCGCAATGGGAAGTCATGAAGGAGTATTTTCTCTAAGGCCGCCTCTATTCAATGGGAGTAATTTTTTATTCTGGAAGATATGAACAAAAGCATATTTGCAAAGTCTTGGTGCAGAAGTATGGGCAATCATGGAAGAAGGTTATCAGTATACGGCAATTATTCCTACTGATGCAGGAGAAAGGAAGAAATATGAAATCAATTCCAAAGCAGTCAATGTTATACTAGGAAGCATGTCTGAATCAGAATTTGTTAAAGTGATGCAACTAAATTCAGCAAAAGAAAGGTGGGACAAAATCATTCAAAGTTATGAAGGAGATACAAAGGTAAAAAGTGCAAAACTCCAAACTCTCATAATTGAATATGAAAATTTAAGGATGCATAGTGATGAGAGTATTGCCAATTTCTTTTTACGTCTAGATGATATTGTAAAATAGTATGAGAAATTTGGGTGAAACCATAACTGATACTACTCTGGTGGAAAAAGTATTAAGATATTTGACTTCAAAATTTGAGTCAAAAGTATCAGCTATTGAAGAAAACTAAGATCTGCAAACTCTTACTATAGATCAACTACATGGTATACTGACTACTTTTGAAATGAGAAAAGGAGGTCCCCCTCAAATCATAGAAGCTGCCTTTAAAGCATGTGCAAAAGGAAAAGAAAAGGAAGTTATCAAAGAATCAAGTTATATATCAAAAGAAGAAGAAGCTAATTTTGTCAGAAGACTCCAACCAGGTACTGGAAGATTCAAAGGTAAGCTTCCCTTCAAGTGTTTTGCTTGCGGAAGAGTTGGTCATTATGCTGCTAAATGTCCTTATGAAGAAAATCATGATAGAGGGAAACAATTTGAAAAGGGAAAGAGTTATTATACAAATGAAGATAATGATGAAGTTTCAAATGAGGATGAAGAATATTCTAACCAAGATCTGCAAGTGCTCATGGCATCTACCATGGATGAGGATAATTTCCAGCACACAATTAGAAATTTCAAGCAAAGCTGGAAAAGGAAGGAGGACCGGTCAGAAACGTAGGGAATACTGACCCAACAGCAGTCATCCGCTTATAAAGCTTACTTCTCTAAATGACTGCAGGAGAGATGTGAGATACATTATAGGGATTAGTAATGTATCATCACAAGGGGAGAAATGTATGATGATTCTCATGAGTGGTTTTCGTAATTCTGGTTATGTTTATTTCTAACAGTGCATCTGATGTGACAAAAGAAGACAGGTACAGGTGGTTCAGATTCAGGGGGAGAAGAAGGAGTGTGAAATTTTCAGTTTTTCACTTTCCATATGCGGGTTTCATGAAGAAAAGTCGCGTATACACGCGAGTTCCAATGGAGAAAGAAGCGTATGCTTTTATGTAAAGGAAAGCTGTGAGATGGCTCAAGAACAGGAGCACAATTTCAGGGGGAGCATTAGCCTTGCTGAGCGCAATGCATTGTTGGCATTATGATGGTTCTGAAATATGATCTCTTTCTTGAGGTCTTTTGGTATTGGTTATAAAAAGCCATATTTGTAATTTGATGAATTGTAATATTCATTCATGTAAGGACTTGATCAAATTTGTACACCCACTTGGTTGGGTAGATGAGTCAAATTATGTAACCCGCTTGGTTGGGCACTTGAGTCATATTTGTAAATCCACTTGGTTGGATCTTTGATGTAAGTATGAGTCCTTGGTGATAGGAAGAGTCATGTACTTCATTAAAAAAAAAAAAAATGTTTAAAGTTTTAGCATGAACTCAGGGGGAGCATGGTATCTTCAGTACACATCAGTTCTACAAAGCTCTTCTTTATACAAGGGAAGCAAAACCATGTCCTAGTTTTAATCCGCCCTTTGCCCTTGATGTCAAAGGGGGAGAGTAACATGGTGTTTGAATATGTTTGAATAGGGGGAGAATATCATGGTGTCTCCATAATGGTTATAATCATTGTATCTATCCGTTGTGATGATAAAACACCATCATGGTTGCCATCAAGTCCAAAGGGGGAGATTTTTGGCAATATGGTGTTGTCCTTGATGGAAACCTACTTGATAAAGTTGATGGCAACCTATTTGATGAAGCTGCACTTGATGGAAACATACTTGATGAAGTAAGGGGGAGATTGTTGGAACCTGCTTGATGAATAATGTTAAACAAGGTATGTCACAAAGCATACGCGGGTTTGTTGAGGTGAAGTCGCGTATGTACGCGGAAAAGTACTTGCCAAGTTGCGTATGCCTAATTGCACTCTAAATTGATAAAACCAAGGGACTTTACCATGGTATTGACCCATTGTATTGAGCGCTGTATTATCTATTTGATCCCATCCAGGAATACTCGAAAGGGGTGTGGTTTTGGCTCATGGTATTGAAAAAGGATAATCTATATAAGGAGAAGAAGATCATTGAGCAAAGGGTGTGCAAGTGTCTGGGGTTTAATGAATACTTCACTCTGAAGTTTATCTGTATGGTTGAACTCTGTTCTTAATAAATAGATCTGAATCTATGATGCACCTATGAATAAAATGATGAATAGGGATCTCTAGATCTGAAATGTCTATGTATTGTCTAGATCTGTTGATGGAATGTTTAGATCTATGATCTGGCGAATCTTTGCTGAAGTAAAGGATGAGTTCGGAGTTTTTTATCTGATCTGAAGAGCTGCACTGCCCTAAAATGTCTAAAGATCTATACGCATGTTCGTCGAAGTAAAAGCGCGTATATACGCGGGTTTTCGGAAGCAAAATCGCGTATGGTATGTGAGGTTGGTTCTGAAATGTGTGCAGATGTATACGCAGGTTGGTATTTGTAAAAGCGCGTATATACGCAGGTTCAGTGAAGAAAAAGCGCGTATGTAATTTAGGGTTTGTTGAAGTATGTGGTATGAAATGTCTGATCTGTTATGTTGTTTTACTGCTATCTGTCAATGCTGATTTGGGTTGTTCGAATATTGATTATGCTGCTATAGAGCAAGTTTTTGGTTTGATGAATGTTCCTTGAGCTTAATTGTGTGGGTTGGATCCAGTGTGAAAATTGATGAAACGTGGTCCACAAAGGTGTTGAAGGTTGAAGCCTTCAGTCAGGGGGTTGTAGCTCCCTTCCAGGTGAGGCTAGTAAACGAGAGCAGGGGGTTGTAGCTCCCTTCCAGGAGAGGCTGGTAAACGAGAGTAGGGGGTTGTAGCTCCCTTCCAGGAGAGGATGGTAAACGAGAGAAGGTTGTAGCCTTCTGCAGGTGGGTGCCTGCGTGCTGGTATGAGTCTGCGCCAGTACATGGTTGTATGATGTTTTCTCCATAATAAAATATTGAAGGCTGAGACAACGGCAGCGGTGGTCTTCTCCCGAATTAGGTTTCCACCTAAAATCCTGGTGTTCATGTGTGTTGCTTATGTGTGATGGTTTATTCTGTTATTACGGCACATGCTTACTGTTAACTAAACATCTGATGAATGAATGATGCATAGACCTAAGTAAATAAATAAATGCATAATAATATCTCTGTGTATACGCGAGTTTTATGAAGGATATCCATGTGTATACACGAGTTGGGCTCAGTGAAGTAGCGTATGGTTTTTAGTGAATGGAAAAGTAAAAAGTTTTGAGTAAGTCCTAAATACTGATTCACCCCCCCCCCCCTTCTCGGTATTTTTCCCAACGGAGAAGAATGATCAAGGTTTTGAACAACCTATAGCTTTTTTAGTAAGACTCTTAGAGTTTCACCTCTGAAATATAACATAATGGAGAAACAAGCCTTAGCCTTGGTTAAAGCTATAAAATATTTCAGAGTTTACATTTTCTATTCCCACATAATTGCCTATGTCCCTAATTCAGTAGTTAAAGACATTCTTTCTCAGGATGGCCCTGATGGAGGAAGAGGTAAGTGGATTGCCACTATCCTAGAATATGACATAGAAATCAAACCAACAAAACTCATTAAAGGACAAGGATTAGCCAGATTGATGGCTAAATCCAATTGTAATGCATTAGACATAAATTTTATTACTCAGATTGATGACCAAGAAGAGATGGCGACTCTAATGATCAGTGAAGCCTTTCTAGATTCACCTTGGTACTCAGATATTATCTTTATACTTACAAAATTACAAGCTCCTCCTGGATTATCAAGGACAAAAGCCAGATTTCTTAAACTTAAAGCAATAAGATTTTGTATTTTAGATAATGTGCTTTTTTGGAAAGAACATAGTGGGATATTACTAAATTGTTTACTAAAAGCAGAAGCTGACAAAATTCTTGAGGAGTTTCATGCAAGTGACTGTGGAGGGCATTTATATTGCAAAATTACTGCAGATAAGATCCTTAGAGCTGGTTTTTACTGGCCTACCTTATTTTCTGATGTTAAGAAATTTGTTACTTCATGTCATAAATGTCAAATTTTTGAAGGAAAAAAGAAATTGTTACCTTTACCCTTAAAGCCAATTTCAAATGAGATGTCATTTCAACAATGGGATTTAGACTTCAATGGAGAAATTCACCCCCCATCCTCTGGCCAACATAAATGGATTTTGACTGCCACAAATTACTTTAATAAGTGGATTGGAGCCATTCCTACCAGACAAGCCACTAACATAGTCATTATCTCTTTCATAGAAAACAACCTTTTATCTATATTTGGATGCCCTGAGAAATAACTACCGATAATGTTGCAACATTTAAATCTAAGAAAATGATTGCCTTCTGTCACAAGTACCATATTACCCTAGGCCACTCTACTGCTTATTACCCTCAGGGTAATGGCCTAGCTGAATCTTCAAATAAAAGCCTTGTAAATGTCATTAAAAAATTACTTAAAGATAACAAAAATACTTGGAATAAAAATTTAGTCTATGCCTTATGGGCAGATAGACTTAGTACCAAAAATTCAATTGGCACTTCCCCTTATCAATTTTTTTATGGGATGGATGTAGTTTTACCATCATCCTTAGGTGTTCCAATAATGAAGATCATTCAAAAATCACAAGTGGAAATCAATGATATACAAAGGAGGATAAATCAAACTATTCATATACAACAAACAAGGGAAGAAGTCTATGAGAAATCCCAAGTCATTCAAGATAAAATCAAGAAAATTTTATATAAAAGAAGTAAAGAAGATGACTTTTACATTGGAGATCAAGTGTTAAAGTGGGATTCTAAGAGAGAGGACAAAGGTAAGAATGGGAAGTTTGACTTTCTATGGAAAGGACCTTGTGTAATTTATGGATATAGTTGTAACAATTCTTTCTTCATCAAAGATTTGGATGGAACAGATATTCAAGAAGGACCAGTTAATGGTAGAATTCTCAAACACTACTATTCTTCTGAGTTAACCAATAGTTAGTCCCAGTTACTTTTTACATCATTATAAATATACATTGAAGTTTTTAGATTGGATTGGATATTTTCTTTCCAAATTTGAAGCCCAGAGAGAAGGCCCTAAGATTTGAAGAGTAAAATGTCATAGATATGAATTTTTGCAAAAAACAAAAGACAATTACTGGATCATCATGGTCAAAATTTAAGGCTACTAATCTTAGAGTTCTTGACATTTCACCACGAAATGTCATCCCCATGTGAAGCCGTTGTTAGGGTCCTATAAATATAGGATTCATAATTTTGAATTGACTTATGATAGTCTTGTAAAATATGTACATACCTTGCTTTCTGCAAGTTGTTTTCCCATACATACATACATACATACATACATACATACATACATACATACATACATACATACATACATATATATATATATATATATATATATATATATATATATATATATATATATATATATATAATCAAAAAGAGGGTAAAAAAATCCTAAAAGAAAGATCAAAGGACTTAAAAATAATAGACCCCAAAATAAAAAGATGAAAATAAAACATGAAAGTGTGCAAGTCCAAATGCCACTACTTTTTAATTTTTGCAAATGATTATGGTAGAGTGTCAAAAAATTCCATAATCCATGATGAGTTAAACTGTTTAAACTGGACTTGTCATGTTTTCAATTTCCATGTTTTAGATAGTGAATAAAGTTTTGTCAGACAGTTTATTCCTGACTACTCAGTAGATAGGTAGAGAATAACGAGGAGCTCATCAGTTTAATCTGAGCCCTCGGATGAAATAAGGTAGAATTAGATAGTTTTATGCTTTTAAAAGAATAAAATGTTTCAAGGTAGAAAGCTTAAATGCACCTGCTAAAAAGAAGAAAAAATGTTAGAGTAATGTTGGGTAGGTAGAAAGAAGTGGGAAAAAGCATGTAATATTAATCACCGGAAAAAAATCACTAATTTCCCTTCCCCTGTAAATATTGCGTATTCTATACTTCCAGTCCAAGAGGCTCTGAGCATTTCTCTGACTTTTGTTGGGATCATACCCAAGGCTTGATGACTGGATAGTGGAAAATGTTGAATTCTTATGATAAAATCCCCTTTACCATTATTTAACCCTCATTCATACATTTAATTCATCTTCATAAGTAAAGAATTATTCTTACTTAATGAAAACTAAAATCCCATTTAATTAACTTCATTCATTCATAAAGAATACAAAAACCCTCAAAAAACACTCTATCCTAAGTAAATAGTGAAATCATGAAATAATAAGCTTTTCTTTTATTTATTCACTCTACTTGGTCATTAGTGTATTTTTGTGTATTCCATCTCCCCTTGTCATATTAAATTTTAACTTATGTTATTAATTCCCTAAAAGTACCTTATCCTATCTATATAAATCCCTTTATACCTAAATAACCCCAAAAACCCACTATTATAATGTTTTTAGACCAAATATATTATCCATATGCTAAATTAAAAACCCAAATAATACTCCCTTTGGTCTAAAACTAACCTTAATTAAATACCCAGCCCCCTATGGTTATTAGACCCTTCAACAAGTCTAAAAACTATATAATAAAATAAATAATCAAAATATGGCTTTCCACGCATATCCTATGTATTTGGAAAACACATAAACATTGCCCCGCCCATTACATTTTTATCCTAAGTGTTAAAGACAGATTAAGTCTTTTTATAAAGTTTCAACTCCCGTGCCTTTGAAAAACACTTGCTAACCTTTTTTCTTACATTAGCTTTTAACCCAAGGTTCTATCACGATTAAATATTAAGGTTTATTTCCATTTGAAATTAAAATTTTTCTTTTATATCCTATCCCCGCTATGTAAAGCCCCTACCTTTACATAGGCTAATCTATAATTTAAACATACAACCCCACCTCATGTGCCTCCACCCTTATATATAAAACCATATGTATAAATACCGTCATTTAACTCTTTTAAACCATATATATAAATCTCGACTTTGCATATATAAAACCTTTGATAAAGTTCATATGTTATAAAAGTTTTTTAACCATGTTTTAACTGCCAGCACCCATGTAAAGACTGGCCCCACCTTTGCTTTGCCACACCTTCCAAGAGAGATCCCAACCGTTTGCTCTTATACTCCAAATCTGACGGCTCGTAAACGCTATCGCGCTCACAAAGTGATCGTCCGCCCAAAGCCCAAACAGACGTGAAATAAGCTGTTTCACCTTTTCCACCTCCTGTGACGTGGCATCCTCTCAAAGGATCGCATTCGTTTCAATAAAAACAGCTTATCGCTTGAATCCAATGCGAAACTGCTGTCGGTTTCACATTTTAAAATAAAAACCACTCTCGCTATATGATGAGACCTACATTTAATGCATCTATGATAATTAAAAATCAAAGTTTAAAACCTTTGTTATAACATTTCTGATGTTTATTTGCGCGAGACTCTGCTTGACCGTGTAAAAGAACCCTTTTTCTCAAATTGTCGACCTATACCTAGAGAAAATCAGAGTTTGACCATAGATTCCCCATTGAAGATCAGTAAAGCCATTCGCTGAACCAACAATCTGAACGAGTCCTTAGATTAAATCAAATATCTTCTCAAGAACCCTTCAAGCAACCAAATACCTACATTCAAAGGTATTTCTCGACAATTAAAACCTGCAATTTCAAGTTTACACCATAAATGATTAAACTAGGCCTATAATTAAAGGTTTTTACCAAATCAATTTGCCTAAAAATCCCAAAAAAGAGGCCAAACCTTGGCCAATTTTTTCCAGAAAGTTTCGAGGCCGAAAAAACTACTTTTTAGCCAATTCCCTTAATTTTTGACCTCTTAAGAGTAATTTCAAATACAGAAAAGGGTTTAAAGCCTTCAGATATCTTAAAAAACCCTTTTTGCAGTCAATCTATTCAGGAAACCCTCTTTTTCTGTCTTATTCCAGTTTATATCCTCTGACAAAGAAAAAAAACTCCTGCAAACAATTTAAGCTTGCAGTAGTTAGTCCAAATTGACCAAAAAGTAGATCACAACTAAACCGCGAGGGTCTAAACCAACCAAGCCTGGAGGATCCAAACCTCCTAAATCTGTAATACCTAAATCTGTTAAATCTACTCCAGTCTTCACTCCTAAATCCACTGAATCAGTAAATCCCCTCCAGCCACCTGTAGCTGCAGAAGAAATCCTTCCATTGACTGATATGGACTACAAGATTGTTGATCTAGTGATAGAATTTAACCTTTTAGAAATACATAATTGGTGCTATGATAAATACTTAGAAAAGGATGAAATGCCTATCTGGGAGAATCATTTGACCAAATATGTAATTCCATTGACCCACCCAGGACAAGACCTTGTTAGATTATGTTAGAAACATTATGAACCAGACCAAAGGGCCATTGTTAATGCTGACAGAGAAATCCTTTTTACCATCACAATGGAGTCCATAAATCAAATGCTACAATTATAGTCTGATCCTCAATTAGTCCCCCTATCTATAGAAATTTTGACCCAGTTGTAATTAAGCCTAGATTTCCAAAAGAAGTTTATGATATTTCAAGACTTTTTGCCTTCCCATGTTGACATTCCTAAGTTGAACCCTCCTTATTCCACTGCCAAATTTCCTGAAGGGTCTAGGCATATTATTTCAATGCTATCTTTTATACTGGGATACTTTATATATGGATTCACTGATGAATCCATTCTTGGCTTTCTATCCACCTTATCTCCAGGCCAACCTCCAACAATAATTTTTGATTATGCCACATTCATAGCAGACAGTATTCATCATCAGCTGACCAAACTACCCACTGAAGGGATTTTCAGATACTCATCCTACTTGTTTCACTTATTTTTATTCTTCCAAGTCGATAATTTTCCAATTGCATTGCAAAATATGGAATTGGAGGGAAAGCCTTTGTCCATTGTCTTTTGGACTTCCTTGCTCAGAAAAGAGGGTAGTGAGTTCACCTACACAAATTTTTCAGACCTCTTTCTGCATCCATCCATGAGAATTTTGTACAAAGCAGAGCAGCCCAGGGTCAATGAAGAAATGAAAGGGATCTTGCAACTATCTTAACAAAATAAAATGGGACACTGGTTTCTTTATGAAAAGCATACCGAGATAAGAATTTTTGGATCCAACTTATTACCTTATAAGTTGCCAAAATACATGAACATGAGGATTTTTGCATTGGAATATTTAAGACAGATTCTCAATTCTGACTCTATCAACTTCTTAGCTGCAAGGAAAAAGACTCAATTCAAGATGAAGAATCAAGTTGGTCCTTTCATCATAAATAAGAGAGAGGCATAAAAAGAAATCTCAAAGAGACTAGTAGAGTTCAAATTTCAAGAAAATTTTCCATGGAACTATGATCCTCAAGGGATCCTAAGCAATTTAAGGGTAAAATGTAAAATTACACCCTTCATACATGAGCCCAAGCCAGAGATTGAGAAGTTTTCCAATCAATAAGAATGGGTGGAGAACACAATGATAGATACAGTTACTAATACAGAGACAATAGGAAAAATGGTTACAACACAAGCCCTTGAAATTGTAAAGCAGCCAGAGATTTCAGCCTAAATAAGTAGAGAAGAAAGAGCATACACAATAGAAACAACTACTGAAACAAAATTCAAACTGATTTATAATAAAAGGCTTAAATTCAGTTCAATTGGGAAAGAAAAGATAATTGACATTGAAGATACAAATGAGCCAGAGGTAAATAATGATGAAGCTACAGGGATAATCAATGAAACTCTTGCAGAGATTGATAAAGAGAAAACAACAGGTAAAAATGATACTCAAATGATTGAAAAGCAATAGAATATGGAGGCCTCTTCCTCACATACAATTGAGGAAAAATATTTAGATATCAAGGAAAAATTTAAGCAGATAAAGCAGAAGAATGAGGAAATTAAATCAGAGATATATTCTCAATTCCTCAAGCAAAAACCCGATTATCAAAATAGGCTACTGAAAACCTTTGATTATTCTACAAACAAAATGATTATGTCATTTTTGCAACCAACTACTTCAACGCCAAAGATAGTGGCAGATTATAAAGAGGTGGAGTTTGAAGTAGACATTGAAAATGTTCATGAGCTACACCAAATTGAATTTCATAGACATAGCTCTGAAATGTTGTATTCAACTGTGGTGACAAAGGAAATGAGTGCTACCAAGTTGCAGAATACTATTCTTAACATGCAAGATCAAATGAAGCTAGACAAGGGATCTTTGTACGCAAAGTACCTAAGAATTAAAGCCTTAGAGGATTTAATTTTACAAGTGGGATATGATCCCTCAAATGTTCAAGCAACATAATTGTTGATTAAGAAAAACAATGATGATATTGCAACTTTGAGGAAACAAATTAAGCTTCCTCAAAGTGAGCATCCACAGACCAAAGAAATCCTTCAAGAGCAAAGTGAAAAAGAAGAGATGATGAAGCTCATCCTCAAATTAACTGCTCAGATCAAAGAAATGGAAAATGGACCAGCTTGTCCAAGAGAAGGAAACTGTGAAAGAAATTGACACTCCTATCATTCCTTCAGTTGTACCAGTGATTACCACAGTAGTGGCTTCCACATTAGGAGAAAAACTAGCACCAAAGGAACCAGTGGCAACTGCAGTGCCAGTGAGTTCAACTACTACTTCAAACATAGATTCTTCAACAACACAGGTTCAGCGAACAAATTGAGCAGGTCAGATTGTAAAGGCTATGGAGGAATTATCTTTGAAAAATAATGAAATCAATAGTCTAAAGAAGATGATTGATAATCTTGAAGCCACAAATAAGTTAGCTAAAATAAATGCTAAAACTCATGAAAAGAAGGCAATTAGACTTGGGGAAAAAATCAAGGGCTTACAAAAAGAGCTAAAATTCACTGAGAAAATTTCTTTTGTAAAGAATCATCTATGGACAAACATAATTGAAGCCATTCACACTCAATGGCCTTCAATTCAGGCTATATATGAGCAGAGAGACTTATTACTAGCAGCTCAGGTAGATATTCAGAAGACCAAGGATGAGTTAACTAATAAGCCAGCTCAAGCTTTAAAACTCATCACATTCCTGAACAACATGAACATAGTAGAATTGGAATAATTACAGGTATTAGATAGAACAGATACCATTTTACAGATTAAGAAGGTGGTAACAAAGAAAATTTTTATGAACTACCTGGAAGAGAAGTGTGAATCAATGAACATTGCCATAACAAATTTTATGGCGAAATATACTAACTTAAGACAGAAGGGCTTGCCAGACATTCATGTATTCAATGAAAAACTAATGCCCTAGAAAGATTATGATAAGAAGATAAGGGAATTTTCCAAGGAGAAAGTCAGCAAACCATTTCCACAAGGCACTCCCACAGGAAAAGTCCTCCTTCAACACTTTGAAGATTTGTTCTTTCTACAACGTGAGATCAAACATCTTTTTGTGTTCAAACCCAATTTTTCTAAATACACGGAGGCAAATGAGAATTTTAGAAAGCTAAATAATGTCAAAATTCCCAGTGAAGAACAGTGCAAAAATTTATAGATTTAATGTAAAAATGAGAGGTAAAACAATGAAGAAATTACCTTGAAAATAGTAAAAAACAAACAATGAAGTAAAAGGATAGTCTGCTGATTTTTTACTGCAAAAAGAAATATTTTTACAGCTGTAAAACAGTGGAAATATCAGTCAAAAGTGTATCAGAGTTAAAGAGCAGCATTAAAGAGTATCAGATGAAAGAGTATTAGCTAAGGCAACTGAAATGAAGATATTTTCTAGTAGCTAGCAAAGTCGGACAGCTAATCAATCAAAAGCTCCTTGATTAGATAAAGTAGTTCTATTTATTTTGGATAAGAGGACAACTTGTTGATTTGTTAGGCAACTGTCCCTCTTATTTTGTAAAGATAATTTCTATTTCCTAAAGACTTTCCTAAATGTCTCCTAGGATATTTGTAACTACATTTTGTATAAATACTTCTACATTAGAAGTATTCAGTGTGGAATAAAATTGCTAGACTTTACTATAGACTTTTTTGCTGAAAATTGGAGGCTATTATGTGTTGATTTCGAAGTAGCAGACTTGGAAAAGCTAAACTGGCATCATAATTCAGGATCCCTGTGATAAGCTGCTGAGTGAAGTACTCCCTTCTTGTCATTGTTTTCTTTTCAGATTTTCATGCAATTCATTATATGTTTGTTCTATCTGAATGTGCAACTAGGAATATTACTCCAGGTTAGTGTAGTGCTCCCTGTTTTTAACTAGTTACCATTTTAATGTTTTCTGCTGATTTCTAGTGTTAGGAATTATTAATTTCTCCTACTCCCATTTGACCCCTACCTCCTTCTTCCATTTTCTGGATCAAAGGATCCTTCATTGCCCTTTATCCCGATCATACCATTTCACCAAAAAACACTTTCCCAAATCTCTGAGGGTTATCTATCTTGCCCTAAATACATTTGTACCTTTTTGGCCTTGAATTCTAGTGCTGCTAGCTAGATTTAGGCTCCATAGCCCAGTGGACAACTTGATTTCTCTCTATTTTACCTCTAAGTGATTTTTTCCCACCAAAACCTTTAAAAAACAAAACCAGTTGTTCTATCATAACTAGCCTAAAAACATAAATAAAAAAAAAAGATAAATCTTAAAGAGAGAGCCCTCTCTTAATTCTAGGAAGTCTAGATCCTAGAATTTGAAGTAGGTTTTTGGTTACCTCTAGTGTTCTTAGACTAAAAACTCAAATCCCTCAACTTAAGAAATTACTAGAGTGATAACATATTGGTGACCACACTGGGGAACTAACCAATCTCTAGTCTTAAATTTAGTCTTAAAGGAAGATCTTTCATTTATCTTTTTACTTTAAGATTATTTTTGTAGGTTGTGGGTATTCAAAACAGTCATTCTGGCTTCTAGGAAAACCTGCTATACCAAGTCTAACCCGGATCCTAAGCCTATAGTTTTAGTAGATAACCCAGATGAGATTGGAAAAAATAAAAAACAAATTGTCAATTTAAAAACTGAAGTACCATTAAGAAAATCCAATTCTTTACCCAAAGAGTTAGTGAGTTTAAATGATATTGATTTTGATCTGAAGTTTGAATATTCATTGTTTAAAACCAAGTTTGAAACTGATTTTAAAAATACTGTTATAGATCCTGTTTTCCTTTCATTTTTGAATGCAAAACAAAAAATATTTCAGTAGGAACAAAGTGAAATAAATCTGAATTTCAAAATACAGTTGAAAAGATTAATGTTTCATTGATTAAAGATATTAATGAAGCTATTGAATTAGCTCATTTGTTGTCTCACATAAAACCTCCAATTTCTCAATTGCATACAAAAATAATACCAACAGTAGATTAATCTTTATATGCCGTCACTTCATTTATAGATACCACTGCAAATTCATCTACAGACCATTTCATTCCTAAGTTGCCTTTGCAGCCTAGGATATTATTTCCTCCATCCACTCAATCCACTGCATCCACTACTTTGCATTCAGATTTTATAAGCACCACATATTTATTTCCCAGCAATTCCATTTACATACCAACTTATTTTCCTAGTTCTTCAATTATAGTTTTTAGTTCATCAGCTACCATATC
The DNA here is from genome assembly GCA_034641835.2 of Pinus albicaulis. NCBI lineage: Eukaryota > Viridiplantae > Streptophyta > Pinopsida > Pinales > Pinaceae > Pinus > Pinus albicaulis. The sequence continues at coordinate 1,418,829,328 of CM076579.1, read as the reverse complement.
CAGCACTGCTCCTATCATTACTATTATACCTCCCAGCTTAGCAAAGCTTCAAGCCATGGCTGCTAGGTATTCTCCCCTTGTCTTACCCCAAAACCTCCATGATATGCCTCAAGATTACCAAAAAAATGTACCACTGGTTGATGGCATTTCACAATATACTGCTCAACAACATGTAACTAAAATGACAGATTACTGTGAAATTTATGAAATTGATGAGTCAGATGTCTAGATGAGGTTATTTTCCCAAAGTTTGATAGGAGAAGTTAAAAAATGGTTAAAAAATTTAGCTGCTATTAGTGTACCTGATTTAGTTGCATTTCACAGAATATTTTTAAATAAATGGGAAAGGAAAAAGAACCCCCTTCAATTTTTTTTTCTGAGTTTGATGCTTTGAAAAGATCTCCTACTGAGTTTGTCCAAGATTACTACACTAGGTATAATAGTGTCTATAATTCTATTCCTGGAGCTCTTAAACCTACACCTTACTCTGTTTTTCTCAAATTCCCTGATGGATTTGATACAGATATGGCCTATCAATTAAGAGAAAGAGATGCCCAAACATTAGAAAAGATGCAATTAGATGTTGTCAGTGTAGAAATTAACATTTTAGCTAGGAAAGCCAGACTTAGAAATGAAAGAAGAGTCACAATTAAATAATAAAGTTCAAACTATGATGTTAAATTGGATTTAGTTGCTAAAACTTTAGAAAGGGTGGTAGAAATATTAGATAATATAGATAGAAAACCTCAATGGGATAATCAACCTCAGATCAGAAATCCCATTTTCAGAAAAAAATAATAACCCTAGAAAAGCTAAAGAAGCTGCTCCAGACAAAAACATTAGTCCCCCATTTCAAGAGAACTATGCTGAAAGTTCTCAAAATAATGATGAAGATGAGGATGACATCAATCATCTAATGGTTATAGATGAAAACAACACCATTTTCCTCACTCAGGAATATTTGGAACTATTGGAGCTTCAACAACTCAAATTAAACTCCAGATAATCCTTTGACTACAAACAAGGTTATGACTTTGTTATTAATGAAATTCACAGTCAGTATAACCTTAGACATAAGAAAAATAATGAGTCTTCTACAAAAAACAATTCCCAAATTCAAAATAAGAAAAATGTAGAAGCCCCAAAAACAAAAGTTTTGCAAATTCTCCCAAGGGAAAATAAGAAAAATTCCAATCCTTCCAGTCCTAAAAATCTAACAAGTCCCAAGATTGTTGATATTACTGATGAAGTAGCTCAATCTTCCAAAGATACACAAAAATCTAATACTGCTAAAGCTTCTAATTCAATAAAAAAAAAAATTCTGATCCTAAAAAGATTCCTGCTGATCCTAAATCAACAAATCCTAGAACAGATAATCCCAGAACACTTGTTGATAGTTCTAAGTCTGATAAAACTTCTGCTACCACACAAACAATCCCTAAAAAGAAAATTAAAAGTAGCAAAACTCAAGAAACTCAGACAGAGAATGTCAAGACAATTAAAAATAGAAATACAACTGTTGAAAATCAAGAAAAACCAACTCAGATTACAATTACTAAAGATGAATTAGTTAAAATTAGTAAAGCTCAACCCTCATTCAATATTCAGTTTGAAATTGCTAACTTAAAAATAAATATTCCTTTAACAGAATTGTTTAAAAATGACTTATACAAATCAACTATAACTGAAACTTTGAATATGAATGATGGGGAAGATGCCATTAATTTGAATGATGATCAACTAGAGTTGATTTTCGGCCCTGATGTGAATGGAAAGCATTCAGATGGATCAATCCCTCCTTTCTATATTAGTCTTACCATCCATGATAATATTTTACACAACGCTATGTTAGATTTAGGAGCTTCCCATAATTTAATGCCCAAAGATATCATGGAAACTCTTAATCTAGAAATAACTAGGCCTTACAAAGATTTGTTTTCATTTGATTCTAGCAAAGTTAAGTGCTTAGGATTAATTAAATACTTATGTGTGAATTTAGTTCAGTACCCTGGCAAGAGTATGTTAATGGTTATTGTAGTAGCTGACATCCCACCAAAGTATGGTATGCTTCTTTCTTGCTCATGGGGAGAAAAGTTGCAGGGATCTCTACAATTGGACATGAGATATGCTATAATGTCAGTGTTTGGTCAACCCAAAAAGCTATATAGGGAAACTTTAATGAAATTCATGGTCAGTAGTGCCGAGAGATCCATAAACTATCCCATTTATTCTACACCAACTGACCTTGACTCTTTTATTTTATGTAACTTTGATAACGATGAAATCCAAATTGAACTGATTGAAGACTGCCTTTAAGGTCCCAGCATGATGGCAATCCTACTATGGCTCTTTTGTCATACATATTATCAAATATGTTCACTTCTTCTTTAATCTCTGTCAACTTCTTTTAAGTGGCCTTCCTGCAAGTATTTTTAACAATCAACTTGTTAATCTCTACAACATATAGGATTCTGTCTTTAATATCATTTTCCTCTAACTCCTAATCAGTCCTAGAATCAATGAAATCAATAAAATTCTTAGCCCATATGGCTTTGTTAATGGTCTTATGCTTATCTTCCATAACTTTCTCCTCAAAATCTATGACAATACTTTTGTCTTCTGATACAATAGTCAAATATCCCTAGGTTGCTTTCATTTCTCTGATGATTTCATTCCATTTGATATATTTAGCCTGTATCAAAGTTTTATTTCCCTTCAATTTCTCTTTCAGACTCTTGATTTCAGTATTAGCTGTTTGAAAATCTACCCTGTACTTATCAATTTCTCTTTCCTTAGCCTGCATTATTTATGTTACTGTCACCAGATAATTTTGTGCCTTTTTGAGATATTTCTCTGCCATTTTTAGTTCAGTGTTTAATTGAGATAACTGTGTTGCTGGATCATCATTTCCAGCTGGTAAAATTATGGTACAAGAATGGGAATCAATCTGGTTTTGTTGTTTCAGTACAATTTCTTTCAATTTAGAAATTTCTTCTTCTTTCTATTAGAGCTGTTGAAGAAGGCTTTCTTTTTAACTTTCCACTTCTTCCACCTCTACTGCCATCGAATGCTCCCCAGTAGGTAACTTCAACTTTTTCTTCAATATAGAAATCTCTTATTCTGTAGATTGTAATAATTTATGTAGAACAGACCTATCATTTGGATCTACTCCAATCTTCACAATTATCTTATTGAGTTCTTCATTTTGGGTTGTTAAAGACCTGGAGTTGGCTTTCTCTAATTTCAGTTGCTTGATCACCTTCCTTAGCATATTATCTGCCTTAAGAGCCATTGCATTATTTTTTGTCAAATCATTCACTATTAATTGAACTCTTTGCATGTGTAAATTGAATTTATCAAGCAAAGGAATCTTTCTCACATCGATAGTTAAATTTGTAGTATTGAAATTACTTGATGACCTTATAGTCATATCAGTGGGGTGAGAAAGAGCACTCTTAAACTGATATTTTTCAAGATCCATGGCAGTCACCAATCTTTTTCAGTCTCGAGTTATTTGATATTCGGCCTATGCCTCCATGCTAGCCTTCATCCTTTGATTCCTTTCAGCAATTTGAGCAAATACTTGTTTAATCAAAGGCATTTGTTCCTGAGCATCTCCATGTCTTCTTGGTGAGGCTAGAACATTCTGCTCATCTCCTTGTTGAAGCAAGAAACTAGGTTGAGCACCTGTTATATCTTCATTGAATTTTGTTCTCATTTCGGCTCTCTGCTCTTCATCTTCTGAATATACAACTTCCTCTTTACTCCTCTTGCTTGATCTATCAGATATAATAAGATTTGCAAAATCCTTATTGGCTAGCTTCTCTATGTTAGGTCTACTTTCATGAACAAATGCTGAGTACCCATTTTCAACTCTCTTGTTTGAAATTACTTTATGGGGGTCATAAGCCCATTTATCTCCTAACAACAAGTGCATAACATCTAACATCATATTAACCTCATCAGCTGCTTGTCTCATGTTGACTATAAATGGACCCATAGACATAGGTAATTTAAACATATGACCCTTTTTCATAGGTACAAAATGTATTTGATCAACATTCAAACTCTGCCTAATGAATTCTAAGGCAAATAATATCATAGGAACAAATGTAGGAAGCCTGTATGGTTCTACCCCAGCCCCATAAATTCTGATCTCTGAGTAATCTTCATACACGTACCAATATCAAAATTTACAATTTGTACCCAACTGAGGAAATTCTTGAGCTTTTGGCAAGAAACACGAGGGAGAAACCCCATTCAAAATATTATGGGCAGTAGACATGAACTTATTTGCAAAATCAAACAACCCCTCTTCATTTTGTTCTTCCCTTACTACATCAGTCCAAAACACTACTGACTGCCTCTTTTTATTTATATCAATAATGTTCAACCCCTATTGGCTCGAGGGGTCCTGACCCAAGTTTGAAGGTTAAGGTTAGCCAACAAACCCCTATAATATTGGCCCTTTCAGCAGTCACCTACTTGCGCAGGCCAAAGTCTCTCCCGAAGAAGTATGGGAGGGTGCTGGAACTAGGTTTCCGCACCCTGGGAGAGAGCAGGTAAGTCAAGCCAGTCCGCAATTATCAGATCTATATGGCCAGAGGTCGTTCACAGGAGTTTCAATAAATAACTAGAATATAATTATAAGATATAATTAACATGATCACATCCACGTGCGTACTATCAACTATAATCACAGAACAGTATATTCGCAGCAAATTAACAGATCACAGATGCATTTACCATAAACATAGACAGTTCACAGCTTACAAACAGATCATATAACTCATGTCCGCATCAACCATATTAGATCAGGTCTAGATAACATCAAATATCCACAATAATTTCGCACATCTATAGTATTACCCAAAAATCCTCTTACATTCCCAAATTACCACCTGCGCACACAGTCAGCAGGGTCCGCACACAGCAGGACAGAGGATCTACGCGCACACAGAAAACAAGAGTCCTAACCCAAACAACCCTACCACAAATATAATAGTTCACACTTCGCATCAACCTCTATTCATTCCTACCTATGACTCAAAAAAGGTTCATCTATTTATAGCGATTTAGCCTACGCATCTAATGGTCCACAAACCGTGGTTTGCGGACTCTTGGTCTACCCTTGACCCATTTACAATGCGTTAGGGGCTTTGACCCACCCGAAAACCCCTGTGTTAGAATAAACAATACAAAATTATACAAAAATGTACAAAATTCATAGCCTTTGGGAGACCCTGCTCCAACAGTCCCCCAACGCAATCTTGTGACTTGTCCTGAGTCACTGTGCCGGTGGGGCTTCAACCTGCGCTTGCAATACTTTGATCGCCTCAGCTAATGGAGGTAGGACGCCTTTGATTTGGAAAACTGCATTCTATGAAATTTCGACCAACTTCTCAGACAACGGTCCTTCAGTCGCGGTAGTGACACTTTCCAAAGTTTGGTTTAGCTGCTTGATAGCAACATCCGCATCGTGTGAAAGTTTGAGAGCTTCAGCAGCCCATGGCTTCATTTGGTTGCCAAGGATCTTCTTCTAAGGTCATCAATATCCGCTTGGAGTGCTTGGTTGGTGCACAGTCATTGCAAGCGTTGAGTACATACCAGAGTGGGCAAGGTGGCTTCGATTGTCTCAAACTCTTCTTCTTTTTGTCACAGATCCTGGTTTATCCCTCACAAGATTAGAACATGTTGGACGTTAGTCCATAGCTGCATGGAAGTCTCCAGTAGCTGGGATCCCTATGCTATCTGCCCCGTGATGACATTCGTAGCTGCGGTAACCAGCGCAGTTCGTTGGGCCCGGACCTTCGAAGGTGTTTCAGGCTGTAATTTAGCTTGCAGATCTATGATCTGCTACTCCATGTGTGTCATGACAACTTGAACTTCATCCCGGGAGCCCTTGAGTGTTGCGACCAGTTTTTTTACTTTTTCTTGAGGGGTTGTGGCTAATGCCGGGATATCTGCGGGAACATCTGCGCAAATTCGGTGAATTGTGTCTTCGAGGTCTACGTGCTTTGTGGTGGTGAGGCACACCTCAGCATTATTTTCACAGATGGCTTGTTCAGCTACGCCGAGCTGTTGGTGCACTTGCTGGTCTCGATGGTGAATTTCCTGAAATATATCAGTGTGGAGACCCTGCAAGGCCTCATGGGGGAGCCAAGATAAGTTCATCTAGATTACTGTACTAGCCTAGATTTGAAGTCCCAGGTCAGGTGGAATGAGCACCAAAGCCACGCCAGGGAGAGAACAGAGGCATCTTTCATCTGTAAATAGTGCTGCGCTACTGATGGAGGGTGGGTGTACCAGGGTCGCACTAAGCTGCAATGTGTCTATCTTTAATTTTAGCACTCGCAGCTCAGTCTGAATTATGTCGGTCGTGGCCTACTTCTGTTCCTCTATGGCGGCCCATCTGTCCTCCATGGCCAGAGTGACTGCATCAGTGATTTGTTCCAGGTCTCCGTTAGTCAATGTGATTGTTTCGTCCCGTGTCGTTCGCTGAGATCGCTGCTTTTTGTGGGGCGTTCTGACTAGCTCAGTTGTGCGCTTCGTGCCGTGGGCGAAGGCAGGTCCACCGATCTCCAAACCTTGTATACCCAAACCGGTCTGTGGGTTCATCTGGGTCTCTGCCTCGATGTCCTTTTGCTGCTGCGCATCTTTTTGAGTGGCCACACCGGTGTCTTGTCGAGTACTCTTGACGATAGGGGGTTTGGCTTGGGATGTGCTGGTGCTTCCAACGCCCTTCTTGCCAGTTTTTAAGCCAAGTTTCCAGTTGGGGGGCTAGAGCACAATGACGTTGTAAATTTCTTCATCCATCACCATGGAGGGAAGTGAAGTCCAGGATTTTTCTTTATGCGCTCTGATCTGAACATTGTGTAGAGTGATCTGGAATGCGACAATGCCCTTATATCTATCGTACATGGCAGGGGACAACCACGGTGAGGAATTAATAGCTGCATCTACGCTACTCTGAAAGAGGACCCAGAACACCTAGTTGTCCTCGAGTCGTTGCGGATCCATGGAATCCCACAAGTGTGCATAGCGAGCCCCTTCGCACATGTCCGGGGTAATCTCAGGGAGGACGGACTCTGCAGGAGCTGCCCAGGAAACCATTGCTATAAGAAACAACAACCAAGAGTAATAAAAGGCGCAGACCTACTTCGGGGACTCACGAACGTTGGTTAGAAACTCATCGCACAAATACTGTGCCCAATTAAAACATACCCCTTTCGCACATTGGATGGATAATCGAATGACATAGGCTGGAATAGAGGTGACCTGACACTTCCTCATCATTTTACATGCTAACAACATGGTGCCCAACTGCGTACCTTTGTCATTGACAGTCTTGATTATAAATCCCCAAGTATTATGGTCCACATGATACTTTTGGCACACGAACTCAGTAGCCTCCGCTTCATATTTCTTACCCACGTGCTCCAGGGGGTTCGGGCCGCTCATGGGGAGACCAATGATCCGATACACGAGCACAGTGTCAATGGGGATCCTGTCCTGGATCCACATACATCTGTCATGAATTAGCGTGAGAAATTTTCATGCGAGCCAGTCCGTTACATTGTAGTGTCCAAAGTGGGGCATTCAAAGTAGATTTAGGAGCCCAGACCCCACCAAACCACGTACTCAGCGTTGGGGGACAACTATGACCCCATCGTCACCATGAACTGTATCAAGGTAAAATTTGGGTGCGAGCTCAGGGAAAGCCTCAAAATTGGCCAAATCATGGTCGTCAAACTTAACTTCATGAAGGTGACCAAAAGGTTCACCTATGATACAGACCTCCCTCGGGATCAGCAGCATCTCCAAGTAGGTGATCAAGCCATCGAGGTTCTTTGGCATGTGCGTTGATGCCCTGCATGGTCGCATGAAGGGGTCAACCAGTTGATCGGCTTGGTGGTCTGGGCCTCCTCCTGCGCAGCCCTCGGGGATTTCATGTTTTGTGTGGAGGTATGGGGATTTCCTCCAGCCCATTTCGTAGGCTGGGGGCTTGGCTGAGCCCTGAGATTTTTCTTTTCCTTTCCGGGTGGTAGGGCTGGGTGTGGAGAGGATTTCTTCGACTTCAGATTCGACCTCCACCACTTCCTCAGTGTCTTGGTCTACTGAGGTTACTAGCTCCAAGAGTTCGGCAGGGTTCGTGGCCATCATTCTGGCTCGAAATATGAACTCAAGGTTGCTACTGTCAGAGGGGGCAGGCTGCTCAGACATGAACGAGATGCTAGCGACACAAAATTTCTTACAACACAACTTCGTCAAGGACAACCAGGCTAAGTACAAGCTATTTGAGCAATACAGAACCTGTGTCTAATCTATCTCACCTATTTTATAGCCTTGGGTACCGCCCAATGGTAGGGTAGACTTCATGTAGGACTTACCATCAAGTAAATGGTAAAAAATCTTCCAAAATCACCGCATTTTTTTCCAGCTGTTCGCTCTATCTAACGGTAATTTATTGTTTTTACCCAATTTGATTATTTCAACGGCTAGTTTTCACACCCAGGGTGCACTCAGCATACCCCTGCGATCCTAGTGTACTCCTGCGCTCCTAGCAATCCTCCCACATTCCCACTGCACCGGCTTTATTCTGCTAGGATTCCTTCTAACTAAAATTCTGTGTTGCCATAGCCCAACTTTCCAGACCTCTTACGCCGTCGTCATACCTACGTAGTGACCCTCTGCTATATCTTCATAATTTACATACTTCAGGCCATCGTTGCATAGTACTTCATGAGGTGTGATGCTGATGAAGTCCACTGCTTGATGCGCTAACTCCTTTCTTTTTCGTATCGAATATTTGGCAGGTACGGTGCCTGTGGTTCAGAATGGAGAGATCTTGGTAAACCACGCATCCACAACCCTACTTGCGAATAGATGTGTATCGGGAAATCCTTCCTTGCCCGTCTCAACTTGGGACACGCGATCCTACTCTGAACTCAACTTTCCTAGCTCCACGATGAATTCAACATCATATTCCTGAAGTAGTTGCCACCTACAGACTTCCTCCCCCTACACAGTCATATTCCGTAGGTGTTTTAAAACCCAATGATCTACAATAATTTTATAGTAGCGTCCTAACAGAGGGCGCTAATACTTCTATAGTTCGTAGGTCAGGGCCAACCCTTCCCTCGCCGTGGTGGCATAATTGTGTTTCCCACCCGAGATCGTCCGATTAGTATATGTGATTGTGTGGTCACTGTACCTGGTGCCAAGCTGCATACTACCTAATTCACAGGCGATTCCTGAAGTAACCGTATGAACTATCATCACTGGAGTGGGGGGAGCGAGAATAGGCGTAGCAAACATCCTGTTCCTGAGTTGTTCAAAGCTCTTTTTGCGCATGCCATCCCAACTGAATGAAATATCATGCTTAAGCAGTGTTCGCACAAGTTTAGTGATCAGTGCGTATCTCCAACTAGATTTTCTATAATAGCCCATATGTCCCAAGATCTCGCACAGCAGCTTCATAGTCGTGGGCCTTACCTGTGGGACTGGTGCGATGAGTGTATTACCGATCTCCTCCCTCACCCTCTACGTATGATAAGGCCACTGTTCTTCCGATCGCGCATCGGAGTTGAGGGTGACGTGCGTACCATCCAAGTTCCCCATGACCTGCTTAGGTTCTGAACACTTATCTAGATACTCCATGTTTAGTTCCGTAATCTTGCCTGTTGTCCCCTCATCCTAGTAGTTCCCACTCGTAACCCGCTTGGGTGGTACTGTCGTATTAACATTTCGTGGTTTTAGTGGTTTCGTACTAGCCGCCTCATGTATTGGAGATCCCGTAGCTGTGCGTTACTCCTCTGATGCTACGATTGAGACCTTGTGCGGATCTATGTTGCAATATTGTATGGTGGCCTTATGGAGCTCGACATTATCTTGAATCTGTGCTTCCCATGTGGGGCCTCCTCTTACTACGTCGGGACTAGATTCACCAAGCACAACGGTGTCGAGAGCCTGCAGAGCTCCCTCAAGCGCCTAAAATTCTCCCATTAACCCAAATGTCCCCAAGAATTCATTTCTTAGGTTTTCCCATTGTTGGGTGCGCTATCGTAGCTCCGCATCGAGATACCAGGTAGGGGGAATTGGTCCCAAGGCATGAAAAACAAGTGAACCCATTCTTCTGTGGTATGATCGCACCATTGCTCCATCCAAGCAGACAAGTTTTCACGCGGGTTTCCTGGGCCTTGGAATCTCTTGACGTGCACATCGGTTGGAGGTTCAAACCGCAGTACCATCATATCCCGACATTCCTCCAATTCCTGGAACGCCCCCTTATGTGTGTCTCACCAATTCGCAGGTGTAGCTCGCATAACCCGGTTAAGAGCCCATAGCCTTTGTTCTTTGGGAACCTTAGCTTCGAAGGTTTGCAAAAATTCCTTTATATTACCGGAGCCATCAAAGTAGGGTAATTATCTTATCTCGTAAGATATATATCGAAAGTCCCTAGTAATTCATAGGCAGCGCAGCGTGGAGACTTCCTGCAGCCGATTTTTCCAATCTTCTAATTCTTCGTCAGAGATAGAGACACATTCGTTGTGCTTCTCCCAACAATGTTGAGATTCAACAAGATGATGAGCTTAGTGAAAAGAGTCGCCTTCACTAAGTGGGCCTGCAGGCTATTTTTGGCGCAAAGTCTATTTTTAGACATGTCGATCATATTATATGAGTTGCAGGATGCTATTTGTGGATGGTTGGTCAAGTTGGAAAAATAGATGGACTTCTATTTCTAGACATTTTGGGCGGAGTCTATTTTTAGACTGCCAGTCTAAAAATAGATATGTCGAATATTATTAGCTCTTAATAATATTTGGACTCTAAACATTATCTTATTCTCTTGAAGTACTTCAATTCAGTGTACAGATGTGGCACAACAGCTGACAGAAGGAATTATGCTATTCCTGAGGGTTTACTGGAGCTATTGCATGGAGGACTCAATTAGAACTCAAGTGGAAAATTTATGACACAGTTGGAAGAAGTAGTTATGGAGTTGTATTTAGTTTAACTCAGTTAGACTCAGTTGAGCTAGTTGTATCTAGTCTAATTGATTGATACACTAGTGTGAGTGCAGTGAATTAATTAGTTAATTAATTCACAAATAATAACTCATTAATCAACTGAAAAATACATCAGTTAACTACAGTGCATGGCAGTTTCAGTGGAGACCAGTGGAGAGATAGGTGAAAGGGCAAGTGTGACTATCAGTTGTGACTATAGTGACGCATTGATTGCATCCAAGACTCAGTGGAGATGCCAATGAGGAATGCGTGAGCAATTCTGGAGCAATTCAAACTCATTCAGATCCATTCTTTAGCAGGGATTGCGCAGTAGAGGCAAGCTAGCAAGTGTCAAAGATCGGTGCATGGATTTGCAAGATCAGGCCTGATTAGTGTGTAGCGATTGTATTGTACTGAGAGCTTGATATGATCATATTGTATCAGGATTGTTACATGATCTCTATGACATATATTATATACAGATAGTTGGGGTTTTCAGCTTTAGGCTTTCCTGTTAAACAACTGTGTTAATGTGTGCGAAATTTTATTGTTTCATGTGTGCATTGCAATCTTGATTTAATTTCCGCAAATGATCAATGGTGGAATAGATTCTGTATTTTGCATGAAGTTAAAATAGTGTGAGATCAGGAGAATCTTGGACATATAACACATAAGTTATATAATTTCTACATGGTATCAGAGAAATATTGATCATAGGAGATTGCAATTATTGAAGCGGTTGAGTTTTGTGCTGGTGGAATTTCGAATTTGCTGCAGTGTTTTCTTGGTGTCAAAGTTGAGCATTCATTGAAATGTCATTCAACAGATTGCGATTGGAGTATGCCATTGATGGGAGCTTGAATTATATAGCATGGAAGGACAGGATGGAGGCAGTGCTGGATGATAATGGGTTAAAGGAGTTCATAGATGTTGATATTTCGAAGCCTGCTTCTAGTGATGCAGCCGCACTTGACGCATGGAAAAAGAAGGTAGCAAAGTGTCGAAGGACTCTATTGGAAGGTGTGAAGGACCAAATTGTGTCCAAAATTCATGGGAAAGCCACTCCATTCTTAATGTGGAAGGCTTTGACAAAATTGTTCCAAAGCATAAGTGACCAGAGGAAGTTAGTGTTTAAAGACAAGCTCAGAAAAATAAAAATGGAGAAAGGCGACAGTATACCAAAATACCTCACGAAGTTTGTCCACTGCAAGGATGAGCTGGGAAGTGTGGGGGTTACAATTGATGAAGAAGACTTGGTGAGCTTGGCTCTCCTTGGGCTTCCTAAGAGTTGGCATAGCTATGAAGACTTTGTCAATGGACGGGAGAAACTTCCAGGATGGGAGCGACATTGGTCGGATCTTGTGCAGGAAGAGATAAGGCGGGGTACTAGGGATGGATCTTCATCGAAGAATGAAGATGAAGAAAATTTTTCTTTGACTGCCAAAGCTCGGAAAGGAAAAGGGAAGAAATCTTCCAAATCTGAAGCTAAAGGCAAGAAGCAGGATTTGTCCAAGGTGAAGTGTTTTCAATGTCACCAGCACGGGCATTTTGCCACTAATTGTCCATAGAAGAAGAAGAATAAGAATGCTGCTGGTTCTGCAGCAGGAGAGGCCTTAGCCTCGTATTTTGAGCTGGATTTTTATTTGAACACATGCTTGGTTTCAAGCGTGATGGGATCGGTGTGGTTTCTTGATAGTGGTGCGTCTTTCCATATGACCGGAGACAAATATTTGTTTAGTGATCTGGAGGAAAAGGATCTTGGAGTGCATATCGAGATGGGCGATGATGGTAGATACAGTGCAAGTGGTATTGGGACCATTTCCTTTGAGAGGGAGTCTGGTAAACCTTTCATCTTGAAGGATGTCATGCATGTTCTAGGATTGAAGAAGAATCTGATCTCCATGGCGATGCTGGAAGACAAGGGTTATGATGTTGTTTTTAGCGAGGGAAAAGCCTTCCTGCGCCATAAAACAACTGGTCAAACCAGGAGGATAGGGATTCAAGTTAAGAATATTTATCAATTGTAGGTAGATGGCTACGCTGCAATGGCAAGCAAAGCAGAAGGAGTGGTGAGCCAAGTTGAGGGCGAATTGTGGCACAGGAGATTGGGCCATCTTCACCATGGTGCTTTGAAAATTTTGCAGCAGATTTCTACCGGGCTTCCCAAAGGTACACTTGCGCATTTAGATCAGTGCAAGGGATGTACTTTGGGAAAATTTGTGAAGACCACTTTTCATGAGAAGGATAGTCGTGCTTCGACAATCCTTGAGAGAATTCACACAGACGTGTGTGGACCTTTCTCGATTGCTTCAACAGCAAAGCACAAGTATTATGTGATATTTGTAGATGACTTTTCTCATAATTTCTAGATCTTCTTCATGCAGAAGAAGAGCGAGACATACTCAAAGTTCTGTGAGTTCAAGGCGTTGGTTGAGAAAGAGTTGAGGAAGCAAGTGAAAGCTCTCCGGAGTGATAATGGTGGTGAATACATCTCTGGTGAATTCAAATACTTCTATAGCACAGAAGGAATTCGAAGAGAACTCATAGCGCCTCATAACCCACAAAAAAATGGGGTCACGGAGAGGAAGAACAAAACAATCATGGGTGCTACACAGGCAATGTTGCATGATCAGGGCCTTCCCATAAACTTGTGGTCTGAGGCATGTAGCACTAAGGTTTATATGCAAAACCGTTTTCCTCATAGAGTACTTGGCATGAGTACGCCCAAAGAGGCGTTTTCTGGTAAGAAGCCTGATATTTCTCATTAGAAGATTTTTGGCTCACCTGTTTACATTCATGTGATGAAGGATGCCAGGAAGAAGCTGGAGTCGACCGTAGAGGTTGGGATATTTGTGGGGTACACAGAAACACCCCACAATTATCGTGTGTATTTTCCAGACAGTCATGCGATGGGATATCAAATTTCATGAGGAGAAAGCCATGAAGTTGTTGCTTGAGAGGGAGCTACACTTGCATGCAGAGGAGGAGCTAATTGTTCCTAAAGATGAGCCTTAAGATGTGGATCAGCCACAAGAGGAGGCTCATGGAGTGGAAGAAACCACTCATGCAACGCCAAACATCAGAGGGCGGAAGCACACTACAGAAGCTGAGAGACTGAATCTTGATGCAGTGAAGAATGTAGGAGTTCCTACATCACAGTGCAGATAGAGATAGTCACCTGACTGATTTATTGGATACATGGCTCTGATGAGAAAGTGTATCGTGACTGAGCCGTCTTCTTTCGAGGAAGCTGTGGAGGATCCTGCATGGGTATATGCCATGGTGGAAGAGTATGATTCGATTGTTAGAAACGGTGCATGGGAGATTGTGTTTTGTGGACAATCCATCTTGCAGACAAGACCGATCTCCCTAGTGTCAAAAGAAAGTCTAGCAACAAACGAACAACTAAGCTTGTCTTTCTCTAGATATATTCATTTTATAAATAAATGTTATAAAGGTGTCGATCCTACCTTAGATCCAAATGCTTATTTGCGGTTGTAGTGCTTCCGTCGCAACAAGAGTTCTTTCATCAACCTGCAATCACAAACAAGAAAATATTCAATAGCACCTGAATAAAAAATAATCATAAAACATATCCATCATAGTGATCAAGGAATCTATGAAACAAGTAATCAAACGACAACTTATTGAGAAAAACAAAACTTGATTGTATTAATCTCGATATAAGAAAACCTTACAACCTGAGCCTTGATGTTGTACAGGCCTTCCCGGGGTCCGAAGCAGGAGTCTCCTCTACTTTGACAAGCTCTGCACTCCTCAACCAAGACGAAAAGAGGTATGTAATCTCTCCTCACAAAGGTCTTAGTTAACTAAGACTAAATCTTAACAACACTTCTTCAAAATATTCTAAAAGCTTGAACTCCCTTTGAGGCTACCCAATGCCTCTTTTTATAGTGGAAAAGAGGAGGTTTTCTGTTCCAAGTATGAAGGGATAGAATCCTCCTTCAAAGGGATAGTTCCTTATATCAAGGGGTTAGCTCCATAAGGTAAGGGATTCATTCACCTCACAAGAGCGGTTCTGCCACCGCAAGTTCCATTCTAGAAGCTTCCAGGATTTACTTTAATTGAGCTTTTTGGATTTTACTTGCGCCTTTTTGATCTTACAGGGGTCCGCACCTGTAACATAGATAAAGTGCGTTCAGGTACGCAGGAGAGCTGAAAATTAGGTGCGGGACCGCAGGCAAGATAGAGAGAAAGTGCGACACCAAAGTTTACGAGACTTTAAGGAACTTTTTCTGATTTTGAAGGCTTGACATGGGGAACTGATATGTTAGACTTGCAAAGGGAGAAGTATGAGTTATAATGAGCTCATACACATAGAAGAATGTCAGTGTGACAATTTTCAGTGTAATAGATTGTCCCAAGGCCGGAAGGGAAATCAGTGGTAGGTTCGAGATGGATCTACAAAGTGAAGCAAGATGCTGATGGGAGCCTGTAATATTCCCAATTTTTGCAGCTAATGGGAATATTGAATTTTTAATTTCAGTTTGATTAACTCATGAATAAAAGTGTAAAGGAGGAACTATAAAAATCATAATCAGCAAAATAAATCAATGCCCAATGTGAACATGGAAAAATATGGGCTATTTCAATAAAACACACTTAGGTGTGAAAAATAATGAAGAAGGTTGACTAGGTCAACAGGACCAAATCACAGCAGTGTCTAGATGCATTGAACCTCCTCATTGATCAGCACAGTTTTAGATGGAGGCCCTTCATGTGAAAAGGGTTAACTCATTAGAGGTGGTTTAGGGTTTTCAAAGCCCTAATGTTATAAAATGAAGAGGAAGGCCACAAGGAAGGGTAGTTGAAGATAATTCGATTTTGAGATTACATAGGCAATTCAAAATCTCTGGCTGTTTAGCTAGAGAGAGGAATTTCCTGTTTAGGAATTCATCCTCCTTCATTGAGGAG
Organism: Pinus albicaulis; assembly: GCA_034641835.2. Classification (NCBI taxonomy): domain Eukaryota; kingdom Viridiplantae; phylum Streptophyta; class Pinopsida; order Pinales; family Pinaceae; genus Pinus; species Pinus albicaulis. Next base: position 1,418,813,384 of record CM076579.1, on the reverse strand, counting down.
CTCTTGAAGGAGTATGTTCTGAAATTCCTCACATCTAGGCTTGAGGCCAAGCTTCCTCCATCAAGACAACTTTATTTCTGCAGCAGAATAATACTGTGTTGCTGGGTGTTGCAGTGAAGGGTTTTCAACACCACTTCCAGATCTAGTTTTGCAGAAAAGGGAGCATTCCTTTCTCTGGAAGATTAGTGAGGAAGCATTGAGCTTAAGTTTCAGATCTTGGCATCAAGCCAAAGGACCTTCCAACATCAATTGTGCAGTATACTTTAGAAACTGCGTTTTTTTCCATTGCATTGCTGCAGCAGGGTTTCTACCCTAGTTTGGTGCTCATTTCCTTGAGAAAGGGCCATCCCTTCTTCCGGAAAGTTTTTAATTCAGCCTCTTCTATAATTTTGTATATTTCAGCTCATATATTTAGAGTTTCAGTGATTCTACATTTTCCAGATCCATATTCTATAGATCTGATACTTGTATTTTGTTCTCTCATGAAATCCCCTTGTCGGGTGATCTATTGATGTATAAAAGGAGATGAATCTCCATTTTCCTTCATGCTCAGTTATAATAAACTTCAGATCTGATGTTTCAGACATATTTTGTCTAATTTATTCAGAAATTACGCTCTGCATGATTCAGCCATTTTCTGCATACTCAAAGTCATGGGAAATCAACATTTTTAAGCATATCCGGGGATGGAGGAACTGTTTAAAATAGCAAGAATGCTTTCTTTGAGCTGAAATTTGGAGCATAGGTCCCTCATGACCTAATATAAAATAAAATATTGGAATTTCCCTTAATTTTATGTAGATTTCTGAATACATCTATTTTAGGTTCAAAATCACTACTTTTCCCCACTTTTTGGATCCTAAATTCAGATCTAAGTTGCTGCTGTACTTGGAATCAGTTTATAAGTGTCTATCTGCACATTTAATGCATTGATAGCTCTCTACACTTTCAGTAGAGCATTTTTCCTTGCTGTAGCCCCTCATTGGGCCTTCTCGTGAAGATAACCAGGTGTGGGAGATATGTTTAACCTACCTAGTCTTATTTGTTTCAGCTGAAATCTTGGATTTAGTTTTTTTATTAACTGATCTAAAGGATCCAAGAGTCATTTTCCTGTTCCATTGCATATTTTCCTGAAAATTCATTTTTCAGTGCTTGATTCATGAGTTGTTCCTAAAGAGGAATATTACAGAGCGTTGAGAAGTATAAAGCAAGATTTGTTTCCCGGGGCTTCTCACAGATTGAGGGGATTGAATAGGAAGAAACCTTTGCACCTGTTGCAAGGTATTCTTCCATACGGACCATACTTTCTCTCTTAGCGCAGATGGGTTGGCACATTCATCAGATGGATGTGAAGACTACGTTCCTCAATGGAATCATTGAAGAGGAGGTGTACATTGAGTACCCTGAAGGATTCAAAATATTTAGCAGTGAGTTGCATGTGTGTAGGCTCAAAAGAGCGCTGTATGGGATGAAACAAGCACCTCATGCTTGGTACACACAGATAGACAGTTATTTCACCAGACTTGGTTTCGCCAAGAGTGAGGCAGATCCAAACCTATACCAGATTGTGGTGGAGGGTAAGATTTTGATCATTGTGCTTTATATATGTGATTTAATACTAACAGGTGATGAACTGTTGATACACTCATGCAAGGTAGATCTTGCAAAGGAGTTTGAGATGAAGGACTTGGGCCTCCTTCATTATTTCCTGGGATTGGAATTTTGGCAGTGGAAAGGTGAACTGTTTGTGTCTCAAGGCAAGTATGCCCAGAAGATACTGGAGAAGTTTCACATGCAAGGCTACAAGCATATCGACACTCCTCTTCCTGGCGGTTAGAGGAAGGAGGATGCTACATTGGCAAAGGTAGTGGATGCCACTGTTTATCGACAGTTGGTTGGTTCGCTCATCTATTTAGTCAATACACGACTGGACATATGCTATGCTGTGAACCAGCTTTCACAAGCGATGGTGAAGCCTACCAAGCTCCTTTGGAAGTCAGGAAAGCATGTCCTGAGGTATCTCAGGGGCACATCTGGGTATGGATTGTGGTACAGACAATTGGATGAGGTGAAGCTGCATGGCTTCACGGATGCAGATTGGGTAGGAAGCCCAATGGACAAAAAGAGCACATCTGGAGGGATTTTCAGTATCGGATCTACAACAATTTCTTGGCACATCAGGAAACAAAGATCTGTGGCACTTATTTCAACGGAGGCTGAGTACATGGCAGCAAGTTTGGCTACATGCGAGGCTATATGGATGAGGAAGATCATGGTTGGTTTGTTCGGTTCTCACTTAGATCCTACTATGATATATTGTGATAATCAGAGTTGCATTAAACTCTCGGTTAATCCATTATTTCATGATATATCTAAACATATTGACATCCATACCATCATATCAGATATTGTGTGCAACGGAGGATCATGTTGCTTTGTTACATTCCTACGGAAGATCAGGATGTAGATATTCTGACGAAGGCACTCACCAGGAGCAAATTGGAATACCATAGATACAGGATCGGGGTGGCAGATAATCCCTATCTTGTTGAGAGGGAGTGTTGAGATTCAACAAGATGATGAGCTTAGTGAAAAGAGTTGCCTTCACTAAGTGGGCCCGCAGGCTATTTTTGGCGCGAAGTCTATTTTTAGACATGTCGATCATATTCTATGAGTTGCACAATGCTATTTGTGGATGGTTGGTCAAGTTGGAAAAATAGATGGACTTCTATTTTTAAAAAATTTGGGCGGAGTCTATTTTTAGACTGTCAGTCTAAAAATAGATATGTCGAATATTATTAGCTCTTAATAATATTTGGACTCTAAACATTATCTTATTCTCTTGGAGCACTTCAATTCAGTGCACAAATGTAGCACAACAACTGACAGAAGGAATTACGCTATTCTTGAGGGTTTACTGGAGCTATTGCATGGAGGACTCAGTTAGAACTCAAGTGGTAGGTTATAAACAGAGTTGGAAGAGTAGTTCATGGAGTTGTATTCAGTTTAACTCAGTTAGAATCAGTTGAGCTAGTTGTATCTAGTCTAACTGATTGATACATAGTGAGAGTGGAGTGAATTAATTAGTTAATTAATTCACAAATAATAACTCATTAATCAACTGAACAATACATCAGTTAACTATAGTGCATGGTAGTTTTAGTGGAGACCAATGGAGAGATAGGTGAAAGGGCAAGTGTGACTATCAGTTGTGACTATAGTGATGCATTGATTGCATCCAACACTCAATGGAGATTCCAATGAGGATTGCGTGAGCAAGGCTGGAGAAATTCAAACTCATTTAGTGCCATTCTTTAGCAGGGATTACGCAGTAGAGGTAGGCTAGCAGGTGGCAAAGATCGGTGCATGGATTTGCAAGATCGAGCCTGATTAGTGTGTAGATATTGTATTGTACTAAGAGCTTGATATGATCAGTTTTGCATGAGGATTGTTACATGATCTCTATGACATATATTATATACATATAGTTGGGGTTTTCAGCTTCAGGCTTTCCCGTTAAACAACTGTGTTAATGTGTATGAATTTTTATTGTTTAATGTGTGCATTGCAATCTTGATTTAATTTCCGCAAATGATCAATGGTGGAATAGATTTTGTATTTTGCATGAAGTTAAAATAGTGTGAGATTAGGAGAATCTTGGACATATAACACATAAGTTATATAATTTCTACAAGAAAGGCATACCGTCGGCCGTGGGGTTGATCTAGTCTTCATCCTTCGTAATTAGCTTATAGATGTGATCCATCCCATCTTCCTTGCGTGTTGGCTCGGTGTACCTTTCTCCTTCTGCAGGGTCTAGTGGTACAATCACACGAGTTCCCTCTATTTCAAACACCATGCGTCGTTTCTTCAAGTTGATAATTCCACCCAATGGCCCAATCCAATCCAAGGAGTGCTGGGTAAGGGTCCGCATCTTATACAATCTGAATGACTTCAAAGTCAGCTCGTACCTTAGCCCCAGTGATATCTATGACCATTTTTTACAATCTCCCCAAGGTATGATCTTCTGTTGATTAGCCATGCACAGCTGGATAGTAGACCATTCCAATTTAGGCTCTCCGATTCATTGCCAAGTCTGCTTAGGTAGTACATTCACATTAGATCTTAGGTCTAGAATTACTTGGTCCATCTCATAATCACCAAGCTGCGCAGTTAATCACATTTCGCACTCAATGTGCCTCTTCTTCTCATAAAGTTTGTGCACATCCTTAATATTCATGGCTGGGGCTAGTTTTTCTACGCAACCGTTGAGTAGGGCTTGGATGTTGTCTACCGCTTGCTGGTTGCGTAACAACTTCATGCACGCCTACAATAATGGTTTGACCTCATCTTCAATTCCATTTTTTGGAGCCGATGTCTTGTTTTGAGCCCAGTCTTGCCAGGTTGCGACAGAAGTCTCCTTCTCCTTCAGGGGGGACCACACCTTCTGGTTCAGTAGCTTCTTTAGGGATCAGATACTCCATCTCCGCTCTTTCTAGAGACCCTTCAGTGGCCTTACTGCCGCGTGTTATTACATTAATGCTCAGATCCTCTTCACAAGGTTCCGCCTTCACTCGTTGTACATTCAGTGTAGGAGTCTGGTGCTTTTCCTGTACCTTGGCCATTAGAATCAGGCAATCCTTGATCACATGGTCCAACTTTCTACAATATCTGCAGGATTGCTAAGTTGGGTTCGTGCAGTCCCTTGTAAAGTGACCTATTTCCCCACAATTATAACAGATTAATTGGCCTCTGCTCCTGCCCGCGCTTCCTCCTCGTCCCCCTCCCCTGCCCCTAGCCGAGGAACCTTCTATTCCTATGGGGGATTCAGGTGATGAGGGGTTCGACTGTACCCTATATAGGTTTCCCCGGTCGATCATCAGATCATATGTTTGGCAGTTCTGTTCGTCATGTCCTACAGACCTACAAAACCTACACCACTACTGTTTTACTTCAGGGATATATGCAACAAGGAGGGGGTAGTGGTTGGTAACGTGTAGCCCAAAAACACAGTAGTCATCGCTACATAGCATTGGCCCACTTGGTCCTGCAGCTTCCCTAGAGCGCAACGGGTTGGGTCCCCCAACCTGGATGTAGTCTGCCAACAGTGGACAATTATCTTTGGTGTGGCCATTCACCCTGGATGGTATCCACCATCTTTCGGGGCTGGCCTTTGTCCCTCGCTCCTTGCATAGATTTTGAATCTCTATGTGCATTGCTTCTAGTTGGCCTTTTATCTGCTGTACTCCTAATTGGGTATCATCTCTTGCAGCAACTTCCAGTTTCATGGCAACCTCCAGGGCCTTCTCCTGTGTTTCAATGGCTTAGTGCCCCATTGGTACGTGCAGGTGGGCCAAAAACATAGCAATGAACCACTCCGTGTGTTGTCTATCATCATACTGGAATCCTCCTTCTCTAATCATTTTATTTAATCGCTTATATTCTTCCCATACAGACTTCAACGGTCCTTGCTTGAAGTCCTTCAAGTCATTTACTATTTGAGAGTAGGAATTAGGTTTCTTGAACTACTGTTTTAACGCATTCTTAATTTCCTCAATAGTCACATTCACATGTTGGTCAATGTATCCCATGCGCTAGTTCAGGGCTCTCCCTTCAAAAGCAAGGGATAACTATGTCCATTTCACCGCATCACTTACTACGTTATGCGCAGTCCATACCAATCCTACGACAAACCAAAATCGATCCATTTCTTCATCACCAACGCCTTTGAAAGTAGGTAGCTTCATGTGCACAGCCATATCGTCTTCTGGTGGGGGTGGAGGTGACAATGGCATCGATGGAGGGCTACGCGTAGCAAAATTTCTTACTAGACTGTAGATAGATTGATCCCCCTCTTGGTTAGTTCTGTAGTACTTACCATTTCACGTTGTGCCCTCGCTCTAGTCGGAGCTGATTCACTCCGTATGGCTACACAAAATACTTTTTTCGCAAAATAAGATCTTAATCAATAATGGAAAAGTATTCAAAAACTTACCCCGAAACCCCTTGAAGAACCTCTGATCCACTTTTGATTAGGACACAAATTGATTGACTGCAAATTCAGTCACAAATCATCCTATCACACTGTCCACCCAGTGATCTACCATGCAAATAATGGTGTTGTCGGTCTCTTCCAGCTGCTGGATCCATTCTGGGGTCCACTGGGTGACCCGCTCGTCTTTCCAACACTTCTGAAATTCGACTAGCCTTGCGAGCCACTTCTGGAGCTCGATCGCAATTGTTACAAAGAATATCTCGTAGATCTCCATGAAAATATACTTATTCTTCAACTCTTTGGTGGTCAACTTCTTACTGCGGTTTTATTTTATTGCAAATTCCTGAACTTGTTTTTCAAACCATTCATCAATTTCTTTTCTTTCAAGTTTCCAATACGGCCTTGGCATTACCCGATCTCTCTCAAAATGCTCTCAGTCCCGACAACGGAACCATTTGTTGGCTCGAGGGGTCCTGACCTAGGTTTGAAGGTTAAGGTTTTCCAAAAAACCCCTATACTACTGGCCCTTTCGGCAGTGACCTACTTGTGCAGGCCAAAGTCTCACTCGAAGCAATATGGGAGGGTGCTGGAACCAGGTTTTTGCACCCTGGGAGAGAACAGGTAAGTCAAGCTGGTCCGCAATTATTAGATCTATACGGATAGAGCTTGTTCACAGGACTTTCAATAAATAACTAGAATACAGTTATAAGATATAATTAACAAGCTCGCATCCACGTGCGTACTATCAACTATAATCACAGAATAGTATATTCACAGCAGATTAACAAATCATAGATGCATTTACCATAAACATAGACAATTCACAGCTTACAAAAAGATCATATAACTCAAGTCCACATCAACCATAACAGATCAGGTCCAGATAACATCAAATATCCGCAATACTTTCGCACATCTATATTATTACCCAAAAATTCTCTTACATTCCCAAATTACCACCTGCGCACACAGCCAGCAGGGTCCGCACACAGCAGGACAGAGGATCTCCGTGCACACAGCCAGTTGGAGTCCTAACCCAAACAAACCTACCACAAATCTAACAGTTCGCACTTCGCATCAATCTCTATTCATTCCTACCTATGACTAAAACAAGGTTAATCTATTTATGGCGATTTAGCCTACACATCCAATGGTCCGAAAACCATGGTTTGCGGACTCTTGGTCTACCCTTGACCCATTTACAATGCGTTAGGGGCTTTGAACCACCCCAAAACCCTTGCATTAGACTAAACAATACAAAATTATACAAAAATGGAAAAAATTCATAGCTTTTGAGAGACCCTGCTCCAACGACCCCAAATGTAAGAATTCTTCCACATTTTGATATAAAAAGAGATAAACGATAAGAGAAGGGAACCTGAATGAACCAGTTAGTGATAAAATCATGAGTTGAGTATTAACAACCTCCTGCCAATATGAAGGGATATCCAGTACTACTCCTAGCTTCGTCATCAACGCAAATAGTCCCAGAACTGATTTGTTAATTATGTTGTCGTCCTCCTTTCCCAGTATCTTTAATATACACCTCAACACTGGATGAAATTTTGCATCAAAGAATTCTATGGAAAACTCTTTACTATCTGGTGCAAACCACTTCGTGTCTGGCCTTAGGAAGAAGGAAAAATAGGTGAATTCTTGACCTGCAAGACTATCATAATACGCTGCCAATGATTCTTCAATGAATTGAACATAAGAATCCGATTCTTGGTAACATAAGGCTTGAAGAATTAACAGTGCCGAAACTTGCAGCACATTCTCTCCTAGATAATTCATTACAAAACATTTACTAGGATGCATAACAGATACCAGCCAGTGCACAAACTCAGGAAAAAGGTGTTTTCTGGGGATACATGCGGACAATAAACCTGACTTGACCATGGCAGAGAAAATAGGACATGCTTTGTCATTTAGACAGACCTTTTGATAAAAATGAAGGTTTTCTAGAGAGAAAACAGTATCTCGGATATCCCTCTTAGTGTCCATGAGAGGAATATGGCTGGATGAGCCGGAAAGGGATGAACATTTAGCCATGATACTGCCCAGGCTGGCGAACAATGGCAAGGTGGTGAGCAACAATAGAAGACATAGGTGCAATCAGGTTGAAAAATATAGAGGAATAATATTTAACTTGCGAAAAGTAGAACTGGTTTAAATAGATGGTGCGGGGTCTAGAAATTAAATGTTGATTTGACGCGCTAAAAGACCATTAAACGGTACCCTGACATGGCTGAAAGATGTCACCAACCAGCAAATTACGTCACTGTGGGAGGCCTCTAGGGTACAAAGTGCTCATCGGAGCCCTGCCCCCGCAGTGAATCCAGACCGTAGATCTTGATAGGCCGATTAGTCAACGGGGTCAACTATGGAGGCACCCTCCCCGTTAACCCGTGTGTCGAATGTGCCCGTGGGTTGCCGCCTTTATCTTATGACAGAATAATCTTCGGATCCCACTCGCTTACTTGCTTGAACCTTAACCAAAATATTAGGACACACCTTTGCGTATTATTCAAAGTGTTAAACTTTAAACTTACAACAACATTACAATTTTAGTTAAAGTATGAGAAAACTATACTTTAACATATATTTTATATTTTTCCATTTTTTTTTTCGTATTTTTGAAAAATTAAAATAAAGGATATTACAAATGAGCCAAAACACGCACAAAGGGTCATCCATACATAACATTTCTTCAATATACTATTATGACTTGATGACAAACCTTTTTTTCCTAGGAAAAAAGTCGTAATTTTTCATTCAGTAGAGAAAAATTACATGTTACATTTTACATATAAATACCATCATAGTGCATGGTTCTATATCCTCATCAAGGAGGCAAGTAGTCTGCAAGTATCAGTGCAAATATATAGCATATTTTTTCTAATCTCTAAACTAGTAAAACTGATTATGTATAGATAGAACTAGTAATATCAGCCGATATAAGTAGAGCTAATTATACATTAGCAAATATATACAACAAAAATAATAATGTCTGACAAAATTGCAGTCAAGGAGTGACTACTCTCATATCCTGTATGTCATCTATGAAAGGTATGTGATAATATCTGTAAACCTGTTTACCATCATGCTCAGAAATGAGCCAACTGCCCCAATCTAACTCCGCTACTTCTTTGGAAAGCTGGTTTGGCACTTGGTTCCTCTGCCTGTAAATGTGAATGATAGTAATAGTATCAAAATATGATTTTAGTAGATGCACCTCCCTCAATAATGCAATAAGAGTGTGTGTATGGAACTGTGAATGAGTGTTGAACCAATTAATAACAATTTGAGAATCTCCAAAAATCTGCAATCTGTTGCATCCATGTTCACGGGCAAAGACTAAAAGTAGTCGAAGGCTAAGGAGTTTGGAAAAATTGTTTGTGCCGGGGCCCAACCCCATTTTGAGATGGAAATAATGAGTGGCTGAGATGTGTAATACTGCACCACCCCCACACCCATTTTTATTTGATGCCCCGTTGAAATATGCCCATGGGTGAGAATGATCAATGATTTTAGGGGTGATATTCTTATTGCGGGAAGGTTTCTCCTTATTCAGAATGACACTGTATGTGGAGATGATGCTAGAGCAGATATGATCCAAAATAACATGCATGCCTTTGAAGGTGTATCTGTTTCTACCGGTCCAAATGCCCCAAGCAATCATCAAAGGGAGGTTTCGAATTTTTTCGCAAGAGGTGGCTTGCCACCACATTTCCCAGGCCACAGTAATAGAGGAGCCATGCCAAGTGAGCGAACATCCTATAGCTTGTGTAACCGATCGCCAAAGACCCTTGAACAATGGAAATTTAAGGAAGAGGTGCAGAGCATCTTCTTCCTGAGCAAAGCAGAAACAACATCTGGATGGGCCTTGCATATCCCGTCTTCTAAGATTGTCAATGGTAGCGATGCAGTTATGAAGTATGCACCACATAAGTAGTCTAGTTCTGTGAGGTGCCTGCAAATTCCAGATAGGGTACCACCACCATAGTTTAATAGGAATTTCTTTGGGGGAACAAAGAGTAATATATCCAGTCTTCGGGCAGTACTTTCGTTTTGGTAAGAGAGCCAATAATATCTCGTCATCCTGGTCTGTTAAGCGAATGTGTAATGTTCCTAAATTAGCTTCAGCTAATTGGACCATTAATTTTTCCTTGTTCATTTTTGTATTTCATGATTGATGAATAAAATGTGAATGAGGACAAGAAAAACTCCTTAAATCAAAGAATAAATACATGCCCAATGTGAAAAGGATAAATCTGGGCCTTTTGTAACAAAATCCACTTGTGTGTGAATAGAAATTGGACCACCTTGGAGAACCAGTGCAGTTTTAGAAGAGGGATCCAATGTGAAAGGGGTTAAGTCCATTGAAGTGGTTTAGGGTTTGTGCACCCCTTCAAGTTATAAAAAGGAGGAGAGGGCCCATGTAGAGGTTGTTGATGATATTTTGAAATAGAGGTTGCTTGAGAAACTCTACTTCTCTAGGCTATTTAGCCTAAGGGAAGAGGATTTCCTGTTTAGGAATCCTCTCTCCTTCCATGGAGTAGCTCTTTGGAGGAGGATGTTCAGCTTTGTCCACTATCCGGAATTTGGCCAAGATTATTCTAATTCCAATTGTAATGCAGATCCTATTGAGGGTTTGATTTCTCTTGTAAGCTGCAGCAAGTGGAGAATAAATCTTTCCAGATCTAGGGAGTTCTATCACCCCTTGTCACTGGGAAACTCATCTATCCCATTGATAAGCTGGTTTTAGACTCATTGGGCTTCAGATCCATATCTTGGAATCAGGCCAAAGTGTAATTTCAGTGGACTGCACAGTTTCTCTTCCCTGAGCTACGTAATTCTTGAGGAGCAGTGTTGCGGGTGTTTGGAGTTCTCCTGGAGGAGAGATCTCTAGTGGAAAGGATCCCTCCTTTCACTGTGGTGATCCACGGATTGGCCAACCAATCCATGTACCCTTCATATCTGATCAATTTTATGATGTATTTACTACATAATTTCTGAATACTTCTGTAGAACTGTGTCTTAGATCTCAGATCTACTCACTTGGTTCATCATTTGCTGAGATCCCCAAGGGGAGTGTAATAAAGAGCTTCTTTGGCTTCCAGATCTATAAGAGATCTATGTTTTCATGCAAGCATCTATTTTAGATCTAATTTATAATAAAATTAAGCTTCAGCCTCTTGAAATTTACGCTGAAGGGTTTTCTGGTTCATCTCCTATGTTGGAGCACCTTAATCTTGAGGGTTATTTCATGTAAATCTCCGTTTTTCTTACATATTTTTCTTAAGACATGAACCCAAGCTGATTTTCTTATGATTTTGTCATATTAAAACTAATAGTTTCAGAAAATCATGCTACCTGAGCTTCACTAAATTCTGCATACTCAAAGTCATGGGGATTGGGTGTTCTTCTTGACTAGTCGGGAAGGAGGAACTGTTTAACATAGAAAAAATTATTTTTTTTTCTTCTTAAATTCAACATGGGAGTCCCTCATAACCCTAGCTATCATATCCAACCACTTTCCCACCTTATTTTTATGCAAATCTCTGATTATACTCGTTTTGGCGCCTAAATCCTCACTTTTCCCCATCACTTGGTTCTTAAAATGATATATAAATCATTTATGTAGTTAAAGACATGTATTTATGTCTATTTAATCTGTTTTTAAGCTTATTCATCAGTGCATTACCGTTATACAGTGTCCAGATTGCTGCAATCCCTTATTTTGGCAGTTTTCAAGGCAACTAGGTGTGGGAGAACAATTTAACCCACCTAGTCTGATTTGATTCTGATCTCCTCTTGGAATTGGGTTTTATATTATCAGATCTAAGGGATCCAAGATTTGATATTAGATCCCCTCTTGGAAACATTAGCTCTTGACATAGTTCTATAGATAGAGTCTGTTAGTGGGCCAGATAGCCTCTGGGTCTCATCCTTTCTTATAAAGGTGACATACCCGGTAAATGCCCCTACAGTCAATATCTGGAATATTTTAGTTTTTTATTGTTAATTTTTTTGAAAAAATGGAATATGATTTTCCGGATTCATGAGCAGTGCCCAATTTGGAACATTACAGTGGTATCAGAGCATGATCTCTGGCACAGCCTGTGAGATCAAGCTATCAGTGAATTAAGAGCAGAAGCAGAGATCAGATTGATGGAGAGGATGAGATTATTCTCATAAATTTTCAGATCAGAAAAGGGCCTCTCTAAGGAGGTTCAACCCATGGAAGAAGAAGGATGCAGTGAAACTCCAAGAGGGTTTCAAAGCAGAAGAAGCTACAGTGAAATTCCTAGAGAATTTCAGGAAGATGAAGGAGTACCCAGTACTTCTTATGATGTGTGTGAGCATTCAGCAACACAATCTAATTTACAATGTTGTCACATCCCCACTTTCTTTCTGAGAGAAAGAGGAGAAGAAGAAGGAATGACAGAAAAAGAGACTCCCTCACTCTTTTTCCAGACCTTGAAGGATATTCAAGAAAATATCAAGGAGATTGAGGGGGTAGAGACTTGTACCAGCGTTGGCACAACCTTGGAGGAGAAACCTTCATGTTAAACAGAGGAAGACTACAAAATTGCAGAAGAAGTTCTTTCTTGTACATTTCACCAAGTTATGGTCAAAGATTCATCTGTTTTCATTTCAGCCCATTGCATAGAGAGATCTACATTTCTATGTGCTGCTAATCTAGAACAACAGAATTTCACTGCGTTGTGCAAGAGCAGCAAGGGGGGAATAAGATCTTCCCTTGGAGTATCAAAGGGGCTGCATTTCACAAGCCCTTGAGATGGAGAAGGTTCAAAAGCATGAGGATACTGAGAGAAGATGGGGAAGAGGGCCAATCTCATCCCTATCTATTGCAGAAGGTTGACGCACCTAAAGAGGTGACTAGATTGCGCAGTGGAAGCATGGAGGGTTTTCTCCATTCATGTATTCAGTCACCACTAGATGATGTCTCATTTCCTGGAGACATTGCACCAAGGAGGCCACTTGATAAGCAAGAAGAGGTGAACGCTTCACATGGTGAGGCATTGCCCATGGATTTCAGAGAAGTGGAGACCTTGGGAGGTCTTGATGCAGTGCTGAGAGTCTTGGCATTAGGGGAATTTTGAGGTCTAAAATGGGCCTTCTAAGGAAATTATAAAATAATAGTGGAAAAAATCAAATAAGATTTGATGACATCATCAAATTTTAGAGGGAAAAATGAAAACACTGCTTTTTCAATTCATATTTTCAACTTATCTCCCAAAGTTTTTACTCAAATTTCGAGCGGGAGTACTCGTTGGATGCGGAATTTAATTCCTCATCCAAGGTGTACCCATGTTGCATACTTTCGATGGGTCCTACTACACGAAAAATGAGAAATACATAAAAAAACATGATTACAATCACGTTTTTTTATGTATTTCTCATTTTTCGTGTAGTAGAGTTCATCGAAAGTATGCAACATGGGTACTCCTTGGATGAGGAATTAAATTATGCATCCAACGAGTACTCCCGCTTGAAATTTGAGTAAAAATTTTGGGAGATAAGTTTAAAATACGAGTTGAAAAAGTAGTTTTATTATTTTATTATTTTTTAATATTTTTACTTTTTTACTCCAAAAATGGTGAATCATCCATTATGGTTGACATCATCATCTTGAATCCAATTGGTTCTTATAAAGTTTATTTTGGTTGTACATTTTTCTTAGGAGGCCCATTTTAGACCTCAAAATTCCCCTAATGGTAGGCTCAAGGAGGAGAGAAGCAGTCTCTCAACATCATCCACACCCACTCTCATTTCAGTTTCTGCGCTGTGGCAGGAAAAGCAGGGGAAGGATAGCAGCCTTCCCACATCTACATTTGGCATAGGAGCTATGCATGCACATGACTCTTGGGAAGAGTTATTACAGTCTTCTCTCTTCTCTTTGAGAATGGAAGGAGGCTCATCTATGAGTTGCTCCCATTGCATGAGAAAAACTTGTGGTAAGGGTGTTGATTATTTTGATTTATCTCATGTATACATGCATCCCTTAACCACATATGTGCAGAATGTTGCTCCAAGGAGGAGCATTCTTACTTTGAGGTTGCATGGTCTACTTGAGGCCATGAGCAATGTTGATATTCACTCCCTAGGAGGACTTGGGGAGGAATTTTTCTTTGGAGGAAATGCTCACATTGCCTCATCCATCATTTATTTCCTCCAAGCTTATGAAGAGATTGGGGCAGCATGCAAGTGGTTGGAAGACCACATTTTTCAGCAGTTGAGGTCCAAACTATGTTGGTTGCATATGAGGGACCATTGCCCTTCACATTTGTTGCATATGGCAGCCAACATGAATTCTATTCTTGCTCCCTATGTTGCTGATGTTTCTATTTTTATGAGCATGTGTAGGAGGAATGATACATTGGATGAATGTATCCATTGGGAATGTACTCTCCCATATTCAATTGAATTTCAAGAAGAGGAGGGAAAATTTTGTGGTTATTGCATGGTACATTGTATCATCTTCTACAAAGGGTCATGTATTGAGTTTGTATCATGGAGAGGAGCCTCTCACATGGGGGGAATTGGAGCAAGACATGTTTTTCTTGATCTCCATTCAGCCAACACTTATTTTCCTCTATCATTTCCAAGCTTTGAAGAAGCTTATTTCAGCAAGAAAGTGGTGGGATGGCCACTTATGTTATCATGACTTGAGGCAGCAAGATGATGGATAGCACTGGTCTCAAGGGAGGGACTATTGTCACCATCCAGCACATCATATGGCACTTAGTCCACATGTCTTTTGGAGCACATGTGGTGAAGGTAAATTGTTCACTATATGCCTAAGAGGGTGGGCAAGGAGGCTCACTGAAATCAATGAAGGAGATCATGAAGTTTCAAATCCCTTTTTGCTTCATGGTGACCACATTTTTGCAGCCCAGGATCCACAGCTCCACATCCATCAACAGTGGGAAGAGGGACAATGTGAGTTGGGTATATTCATCCCTCATTTCCAGCCTTGTAGCCCCTACTCAATGCACATCATGGGAATTAATAACTGTTTATATGAGCTATCAAGAATGGCTCCTTTTATTTGGATGATAGCATGGGTGTGGGAGACACTCATTGGGAAAAGTTTTCCCCATGCTCTTCATCACTCCTACCTGATGAGGTCATGGAGCAACAAGAAGATCACCACTTGTACCTCCCATTTCTCATGATGTACACTTGCTATCTTGCACTTGGAGAAGGTCATTGGAGGGAAGATTCATTGCTTACCATTTTCAGCCATGGTGGGATCCATTGATGAGGCCACAAAAGGGGAAGGAGAAGTTTGGATCTTCCTTGCAGTTTCTTGAGGACAAGCAACATTTGGGAGGGGGAGACTGTAATGTTCCTAAATTAGCTTCAGCTAATTGGAACATTAATTTTGCCTTGTTCATTTTTGTATTTAATGATTGATGAATAAAATGTGAAGGAGGACAAGAAAAAATCCTTAAATCAAAGAATAAATACATGCCCAATGTGAAAAGGGATAAATCTGGACCTTTTGTAACAAAATCCACTTGTGTGCGAACAGAAATTGGACCACCTTGGAGAACCAGTGCAGTTTTAGAAGAGGGATCCAATGTGAAAGGGGTTAAGTCCATTGAAGTGGTTTAGGGTTTGTGCACCCCTTCAAGTTATAAAAAGGAGGAGAGGTCTCATGTAGAGGTTGTTGATGATATTCCAAAATAGAGGTTGCTTGAGAAACTCTACTTCTCTAGGCTATTTAGCCTAAGGGAAGAGGATTTCCTATTTAGGAATCCTCTCTCCTTCCATGGAGTAGCTCTTTGGAGGAGGATTTTCAGCTTTGTCCACTATCTGGCATTTGGCCAAGCTTCTTCTTCCAATTGCAATGCAGATCTTATTGAGGGTTTTATTGCTCTTGTAAGCTACAGAAAGTGGAGAATAAATCTTTCCATATCTAGGGAGTTCTAGCACCCCTTGTCACTGGGAAATGCATCTATCCCATTGATAAGCTGGTTTTAGACTCATTGGGCTTCAGATCCATATCTTGGCATCAGGCCAAAGTGTAATTTCATTGGAATACATAGTTTCTCTTCCCCGAGCTGCGTAATTCTTGAGGAGCAGTGTTGCAGGTGTTTGGAGTTCTCTTGGAGGAGAGATCTCTAGTGGAAAGGATCCCTCCTTTCACTATGGTGATCCATGGATTGGCCAACCAATCAATGTACCCTTCAGATCTGATATATTTTCTGATCTATTTACTGCATAATTTCTGAATACTGCTGCAGAACTGTGTCTTAGATCTCAGATCTACTCACTATGGTTCATCATTTGCTAAGATCCCCAAGGGGAGTGTAATAAAGAGCCTCTTTGGCTTCTAGATATGTAAGATATCTATGTTTTCATGCAAGAATATATTTTAGATATTATTTATAATAAAATTAAGCTTCATCCTCCTGAAATTTACGCTGAAGGGTTTTCTGGTTCATCTCCTATGTTGGAGCACCTCAATCTTGAGGGTTATTCCATGTAAATATTTGTTTTTCTTACATATTTTTCTTAAGCCATGAACCCAAGATGATTTTCTGATGATTGTGTCATAATATAAATAATAGCTTCAGAAAATCACGCTGCCTGAGCTTCACTAAATTCTGCATACTCAAAGTCATGGGGATTGGGTGTTTTTCTTGACTAGTCGGGAAGGAGGAACTGTTTAGAATAGAAAAAATTATTATTTTTTTCTGAAATTCGACATGGGAGTCCCTAATAACCCTAGCTATAATATCCAACCACTTTCCCACCTTATGTTTACGCATATCTCTGATTATACTCGTTTTAGGGCCTAAATCCTCACTTTTCCCCATCACTTGGTTCATAAAATGATGTATAAATCATTTCTGTTGTTCAAGACATGTATTTCTGTCTATTTCATCTTTTTTTAAGCTTATTAATTAGTGCAGGACCGTTATATAGTTTCTATATTGCTGCAGTCCCTTATTTCGACAGTTTTCAAGGCAACTAGGTGTGGGAGAACTGTTTAACCCACATAGTCTGATTCAATTCTGATATCCTCTTGGATTTGGGTTTTAAATTATCAGATCTAAGGGATCCAAGATTTGATATTAGATCCCCTCTTGGAAATATTAGCTCTTGACATAGTTCTATAGATAGAGTCTATTAGTGGGCCAGCTAGCCTCTGCGTCTCATCCTTTCTTGTAAAGGTGAAATACCCAGTAAATTCCCCTATATTAAATCTCTAGAATAGTTCAGTTGTTGATTGTTAATGTTTTTGAAAAAAGGGAATATGATTTTCCGGATTCATGAGCAGTTCCCAATTTGGAACATTACAGAATGTGAGATGCCTGAAGTGCCCTGATGTATCGGGCCCAGATGGGATGGCATTTTATGGGTAGTGTTATCACAAAAATAGGTCCTGATAGGATACTGGTCAAGCTACCTCAGTGTAACTATTTCAAACCAAACTTTTAGTTGAGGCTTAGCCTCTTCAACCTGAGAGGGCTCTCTCAATAGGTTTATGATTTTCAAATAAGGATTAGTTGGCTAAATATATGAGTAAAATGGATAAAAATGGATAATTGGTTGTACTACTAATCAAAAAAAATCTATTGGGCTTATGGAGTTAAATGTGTTTTCACAAGACATGAATATCAGCTTCATATGGAAGTCAGGGCATTTCATGGTTTAGATGCATCAACAGAACAATAGGACAGAAAATAAACACAGTTCATGAACATATGAAGGAAGTTAGAGCACCTTCAATGAATTCTAAGTAACATACATTCATGTCACTGAAATTAATTGAAAGAGGAAAACCATGAGAATATCAAACATAAATAACCCTTTTTGAATCCTGAGTGATGAAATCGATATCTCTGTATCAATAATAAAAACAAAGTCTTTTCTACAACAAAACAATATGCTTGTTAATGAAAATTTCCAACCCTATGAAATTCAACTTCTTGTCTTTTATAAAGTCATCATTACATTCTTGGATTCTCTCCAATCACTTGATAAAAATTCGAATTTGCTAGCTTGACACCTATCAACTGCTAAAACAAACTTTAAGTATATCTGACAGTTTAAACTGTTTGTTCTAGAGTCCTAATACAACTAGGATTAAAAATCTTTATTATAACTTAACAACCTTATCCAAGTATTAAATCTTCTATTTGACAGTTGCTCCTCCTAAACTTCAACCTTGATGATGTCCATCTCCTTGCTGTTTGACTGTATTGATTTGCCTCTTATCTGCCCTGAAAGATAGGAACATGCTCCTTGCAAAATAGCTATAATGGTTCATTTATGTTTCTTCAAACCAATTGCTGACCAACTTGTGCTAAAAACATGTGGCAAAGTCTTATTAAGCTCTTGTGAATTCTTCCTTCCAGTTGTGCCTAAACCGAACCTTTTAAAAAGTGCCAAAAACTGTTAACATTGCTGCGCTACGAAACTGTCTGCTGTTTTTGTAGCGCAAAACTTCACCTTTGAAAACTTCATTTGAAACCTTCAATTTTCTTTTTTTTTCCATTGGATCTTCACTTATGATCTTTACACATTCTTTAGTAGCATCAAGGTTTTAAAAACATGCCCTTTCGCCCCGTGAAACCTTGCAAAATGTTTAAGCTACATCCTACAGCAGTTTCGTAGCACACTACGAAATTGCTGTGCATGACACCTACAGCAGTTTCGTAGCGCGCTACGAAACTGCTGTGTCTATATTTTCACATCTTGTTTCCAAATTTTTGAGTTTCCAACCTTTACTTCTATCCTCTCATTTATATATAAGCTCTCATAATCAACAAACACCAACTCTGAACTGCTTTCAAAAATGAAATCTTTCCACATAACTTCAAAAATGTGTTAGGAGATGTCACTTACTGTTTACACTTATTTTGGTTGTGGTTGATCTGCTAGCTGTATCTCAAGATATTCAACCTGCCTTTTAAGCCTTCTATTGTTAGCTATTAATTTGGTATTAACCATCCTTATGAAATTTGCTTCCTTGATTGCAGGGATGGTCCATATGAAGAAATGATCTTGAGTGCTGATTGACTCAATGTTTGAAACCTTTTCTAACTCCCACAGACATTTCAACCTCTCAAAGTTTTACCTTTCCATAGTATGCATTCTCACGTTCTTCTTCAATTTATCAATTTCAATGTTTGCAAGTCTGAGTTTGTCTTTAACCTCCTCATAACTACTCTTTTCTCTCTAAGTATTAAAAAATCTGTTTCTGTCTTCTTCAAGTATTTGAGATGATATATTTATGGGTTCCTAAAAAAAAATTGCATCCTCACCTCCTGTTTGGTCTATCTCCATGTCTGGCTGCTGCAATTTCTTAGACTGCCTAGTCAAGGGTTTTCTAGGCTTAAAGACAAACTCTGACACTTCATCCTCAAAATTTAATTTTTTGGATGTTTTAAATTTCTTTGATTTTCCACCTGTATCCAGTTTGATGAAATCTGCTTGAACCAGGGGAGACTCTTCTATGTCAATAGTTTGTAATATATCATTCAAGTCACCTCTTAACTCCAAGTCTTCATTTGTGACCATAGCTTTACCCTTCTCCTTTGACCTCTGACTCCTAGTCAACTTCTTTTGAGCTGTTTTAATAGTTGACTGTTCCTGAATTGTCTCTTTGACATGAGTTCTCTTCTTCTGTGAAAATTAATGAGTTCTTTGGACATTCAATGATGTGTTTATCATTGGTTCCTTAACCTATTTCCTGGGCTTAAGCTTGGCAAACCTCCTTGATTTTGTTTTTGCAGGTTCAGTAGTATTTGATGAAGATGTTTCTTTGACTTGAGGGCTAGCACTTGTTCCTTCAACTCCTATTCCACTCAAAAAGAGAAATTCATACCATTCTCTATTCACTTTCTGAAGCTCATGCAAAAGTATTAACTTGACTAGACCATGATGAAATAATGAGGTTTCACATGCCTGAGTTTTCATCTGTACTTTGTCTGCCATCTTGGCCAGACTTCGAAATAGAAAGAAGGGTAAGTCTATAGAGATTATTCTTGTGAAATGCAACAAGAGTTTAAAGTGATAAGTGTACACCTTGTGGTATCTCCCTTCATAGTTGAAGTACCTTTGGATGTTGTAGAGAAAATTGGAAAATGCATCCTTGACATAAATTCTTGGCACAACTTTGTTCAAATCAGTATCCATAAACTCTGGTTTCAAAAATATTTTGAAGGGTTTCATTTCAAACCTAAAATTCTTGAACCATCTCTCCTCCCCTCTTGGTGACTGCTGATATAACTTCAGGAGAAATTGGTAAATTGAGAAAACCAACCTTTGTGTTTGGCCCTATGAAGTTCATGCAAACTCTTTGGTAACCTGGTTATGCCCTCCTTGAAGCTTTTCACAGAACCTCCAGCACCCT
Organism: Pinus albicaulis; assembly: GCA_034641835.2. Taxonomy (NCBI): domain Eukaryota; kingdom Viridiplantae; phylum Streptophyta; class Pinopsida; order Pinales; family Pinaceae; genus Pinus; species Pinus albicaulis. The sequence continues at coordinate 1,418,792,988 of CM076579.1, read as the reverse complement.
ACCTTTTTGAAGGCTTCTTCAATAGATTTATCTCTTGTGAGAGCTTCTAAACCTTCAGGTTCTATTTTCAAACAGTCATCAAACCGATGATTTCTTTTTTCTTCTGTCATCTTCCTCCTGAAAACCTTGTGTCTTTAGCAAATCTGTAATAAAACTCCTTGTTGGATGAACTGGCTCGCTTGAAAATTGGGTTCATCCTCGCTTGATTGAAGTTCTGCCTTGCTTGATTATAAACCTTGTTTCAGTCAGCAATTATTTTCAAACTCACTGGATTAGCAAGTAACGAAACTACTGACATAACATCAATTGGATTCTGCCTCACTTGATTGAAAACTCTGCCTCGCTTGAAAACTTAATGAGAGTTCTGGTTTCTTATCATGAGCTTCTCTTTTGACAATAGATACACATGCAGTGCTTTCTTTGCATGAGATAAAATCAATGATAACCAACCCCTTTTAAAATTTGGAAAGGACCAATGACAAATGACCTCTAACGAATCCCATAATGACTTCATAACTTCTTTGGATGGTTGTATGCGTGAGGGAGGATTCATGGATTGACACCATAATCAAGAAATTTTAACCCAAACTGATGGATGTGATAGCTAAACCGAAAAAAATTTGAATCCCCGATTTCGTAGCACTGGAAATGTGATTTCAAGAATTTGCGCTACGAAAAGGCCAACGTTTTCGTAGCGCAGAAGAAATTTTTTACACTGAGCGCACTACGAAAACGTGGTTTCGTGGCTTATTCAATTTTTTTTTGAAAAAAACTTAAAAATGGTTTTCAAAACGTGGCATGAGACTTCTAAAGAGTAAAGCAAGTTTTATGCACTTTATTTGGTGATAAAATGAGACTTGAAACCTATGGCTTAGACCCTATAAAACATAAAAATCACTAAAACCCTATCTAATACCATCACTTAGGAGCAAGTATAAACAGACCAAGTTTAGAAAATTTTGATAGTGATAACAATGGCTCCACTTGGGATAGTGTGCCCCTATGGTACACTAAGAACTCACATCTCCAGTGCTATCCATTTTTTGATAAAAACAGAAATTTTGTTGACAAGCATCCTCTTCAAACTGTTGGGCCTTCACCTCGGGCTTAAGATTTTTGTTTCAGCTTGTGATTTATTAGAAAAAACTGACAAAGATCAATATATACAATGTGATTAGTGATTTATAATACTTCAACAAACATAATGCTTTAGGAACCTGCCATTAACATGCCCTCCAGCATATGATCCTCCATTAATTTCCTGCAATATGTAAGTGTTGTTCCCATGAAAACTAGCAATCTGAAAAGGACCCTTCCATAAATTCTCAAACTTACCATGCTTGCCATTTTCCTCAATTTTGGCCTCCCATTTCAGCACTTTGTCATGAATCTGAAAAATGTCCTCTTTGATCTTCCTATCAAACATATTCTTAATTATGTTTTGAACATGTTGATGATTGTCATAGACTTCATTTCTCTTTTCTTGCAAGGCTATCAGCTGGTTTATCCTCCTTTGGATGGCATTTGGTTCTTCTTCAAGTCCTTGAATTAACTTGATAATCGGAACCTCAAGTGATGTTGGGAAAATAGCTTCAGCCCCATAGAATAATTCATATGGCGAAGTTCCAATTGATCTCTTTGTAAAAATCCTATCAGCCCCTATGGCGTACTTTAGATTTAAGTTCCAAGCTTTCTTGTTCTCCTGCAGTACTCTCTTGATGATTCTTACTATGCTCTTGTTTGATGATTCAGCAAGACCATTACCTTGCGGATAGTATGTTGTAGAGTGTCCAAGAGTGATGTGATATTGATGGTAGAAATTTATCATCTTCTTGGACTTAAATGCTTGAGCATTATCTATTATAATATTCATGGTACAACCAAATCTTGACAATATATTATTCTCTAAAAAAGAAATAATAACAAAATCATTAGCTTGCCTTGTTGGTATAGCCTCTATCCATTTGGTGAAATAGTCTGTTGCCGTAAGAATCCAACGATGCTGCCTTGATGAAGATGGATGTATCTCTCCAATAAAGTCTAACCCCCATTGCTGAAAAGGAGCTTCAACATAGATAGGAACCAAAGGTAGAGGTACAAGCTTTCTTCTTCCTTCAACAATTTGGCACTCATGACATGCAACGATCTTTTTGTAAATGTCTTTAAACATTGTTGGCAAAAAATATCCAGCTCTTAGAATCTTGTTTGCTGTAGCTTTCCAATAATGATGTCCTCCGCAATCACCTTTATGGAATTCTTCAATGATCTTTTCAGTGTCTTTTTCAAGTAGACAATTCAGCAAAATTCCTCCTACATCTTTCCAAAACAGATTTATGTCATAAACAAAATATCGCAATGATTTTAGCTTAACAAACCTTTATTTGGACTTTGATAGATCAGCGAGAGCTTTATTATGCTGTAGGACAAAAACCACATCCTTATACCACTCTGAAGTAAGAAATTTCTCATCAATTTGGACCAATTCCTCTTCATTTTAAAAAATTTCTGATATTTCTACATTCAGATTTATGTCAAGACAATCCAAATTTGACTAAGTCATTAGTTTCGCCAAGCCTTATTCCTTCACCAACTTTGTTGGTTTGATGTCTATATCATATTCCAGCAATTTGGCGATCCATTTTCCCCTCTTGCCATTCGGATCTGCCTAAGTTAGAATGTCTTTTATCGCAGCACTAGGAACATATGCTATGATGTGCGAATGCAAAATATAAATTCTGAAATATTTTATAGCTTTCACCAAAGCATAAGCCTGCTTCTCTAGAATATTATACTTCATTTCAGCATTTGATAATGTCCTACTAAAGAAAGAAGTAGGTTGTTCAATACCTTGCTTTTCTTTTTGTAGCAAAACTCTAGCAATTGTGTTTTCGGAAGCAAATGTAAAAACCATAATTTTTTTGGAAAAATCTAGACTGATGAGTACCGGTGCTTGTGTGAGTGCCTTCTTGATTTATTCAAAATATTTCTTTGCTTCAGCTATCCATTTAATGTCAACTCTTTTCTTTAACATCCTTGTTATATCTTTAACAATCTCAACAAAGTTAGGAATGAAACACCTAACAAAATTCACTTTCCCAAGAAAAGATTGAATCTCTTTCCTACTTCTTGGAAAATCTACCTTTTGAATTGCATGAAATCTATTAGGATCAATCCTAATTCCATCTTCATAAATGATATGACCAAGTAATTTTTCTGAAGTTAAAGAAAAGATGCTTTTAGTAGGATTAAGAGAAATACCAAACCTTCTACATTTCAGCAGAATTTTTTCTAGGTGTTTCAAATGATCTTCTTCTTTATTTGAATAGACTATGATATCATCAAGATGAACAACTACCGACTTATCCTTTTCTTCAGAAAAAGCAATGTCCATTTCTCGTTGGAAAGTGGCCCCTGCATTCATGAGACCAAAAGTCATTTTAGCGTACATGAATGTACCCCATGGTGTTGTGAAGGTTGTTTTTTCTTGATCATCCTGATGCACAAGAATTTGATTGAAACCTGAAAAACAATCAAGCATAGACATCCTTTATGAACCAAAAATATTTTGCAGAATTGAATCCATCTTAGGAAGAGGATAGTTATCCTTCAGTGAAGCCTTATTCAAATTTCTCAAGTCAATACAAATTATGATTTCTCCACTCTTCTTTCTTACCGGAACTAAGTTTGCAAGCCAATTTGAAAATCTGATTGGAACAATGATCTTTGCATCAAAGAGTTTCTTAACCTCCTTTTCAATCAATGGCATGAGAAGAGGATTGATTCTCCTCAATTTCTTCTTGAAAGGCTTCTCATTTTCCTTGATAGGAATAGTATGCTGAATAATGGAAGGATCATATTGCTTTAAATCAGCATAACTCCAAGAAAAGACATCCATAAACCTTCTCATCATCTCAATATATTTTAATTTCACATCAGCTGAAAGCAACTTCGAAATTTTTATCATTTTAGGCAAAGCTAATGTACCAAGATTACAACTCTCTACTTCCTCTTCATCAGCTTGTAATTTTGGTGCTTTAAAAACATCATTATGATCAAAAATATTCTTAAGAGGAATAAGACCCTTTGGTATTACATTATTCTTCAATTGAAAAACTTCAGAATTTCCTTTAGACTCAACAAACATATTTTTCTGATCTACATTTGTGTTTTCAAATTCTTCTTTCAGCTCAATAAAATTATTTACCTGCTGATCATCTTCAAAAAATTTCCAGTTTATGATATTTTCTAGTATAGCTGGCCTATGACTTACTTCAATCTCATATTTTTCATTCGAATGCATAGGAATGATGAAAAGACTTGCAGAGATAGCAAGGGAGTCAGCAATAGAATTCTAGTGTCTAGTTTTGACTATGAATGAATAAGACTGAAAGTTTTCCAACATGTCTAAAACTAAATTTCTGTAAGCCCTCATTCTTACATCCTTCGTTTGATAGAAACCTTCAACTTGTCTAATAACCAATTCAGAAACTCCAAAAACATAAATATTTCGAGCCTTCATCTTTTTCAAAACATCTAGACCCAAAATCAAATATTCATATTTAGACATGTTGTTTGTGCAATCAAAATTTAGTTTGTAAGAGTAAAACTTAATCTCATCATTTGGATTTGTAATCGAAATCCCTGATCCTGCCCCTTCTTTTCCTGCTGATCCATAAAAGTACAATGACCACCATTCCTCCATTTCTTTGTCATTTACTTGTCGATTTTCTGCATGCTGATTTTTTGAATGCTGATTTTCTGCTCTTATTTCTTCTTCAAAACTATCTGCTGATTCATTGAAAAGAATGGTAGATCCAAGTTCATTATCAAAGGCATAAATAGGAAAATTCTGAGGCTTATATTTTCTACTTACCATGTAATCCATTCTAGTCTCCCGATACAATTTCCTTTGTTCACCAAAAAATGGAATAGTAGCGTAGGTAATATCCATCTGCATTGTGCCTTTGATTTTCGCTGCCCATGATCTTGAAAATAGCATACCAAACTTTGGAGGAACATCAGCCACAACAATATCCATAACAACTGTCTTTGTTGGGATTTGCGTTAGACCAACAACAACATCCTTGATTAGACCAATACATTGAAATCTCTTTGAATCAAAAGAAAACAAATCATTATATGGTCATGTAATTTGTAATCCCATCCTTTCCATGATTAATTTGGGCATAAGGTTATGTGAAGCCCCGGAATCCAGCATAGCATTATGTACAATTCATATCATGAATACTAATTCTTACATAAAAAGGAGGAAACTCTTCATTTTTATCATCTTCTAACCTTGGACCCACATATATAGTAGGATTATATTCTTGGATATTTAAGATATCAATAGCCCCTGGTTGTGAATTCGACATCTTAACCATATTGCTTCTATATTCATTCACCTTGAGAATCTCACTGAAAGGGACTGATATTTTAATCTTTGAAATTTCATTCTCAAGGTTGAAAACATAAACAGCTTTTTCAGCATATTTGACAAGAGGAGGAAGTTGAGTGTCTTTCTTACCAAGTGGAGTATCCTTTTTACCTTCAGCCATCTTTGGGGTATCATTATTAGCTTCAGAAGCCTTTGGAAAATATTTTTTGGGCTGCGCTTTGTTTGCAATGATAGGCACATTTCTATTTCTGAGATTATATTGCTTTTTCATCTCGAAAATAACATGTTGACACCCTTTAAAATAATCTGATGGTTATTCTTCTTGATTAGCCAAATATGACTCATCCTGCTCTTCTTTAGTCAAGAATATTCCTGACATTTCTTCGTCAAGAAAATGGATGGATTCTTTAGGAATATCAGGCTCATCTTCTTCATCTACCAAATTTTGCTGAAAAGAAGGTCTCACTGGAGGGTCAGCTTGCTGATTTCTATTCTCTCTTGGCCTTTCCTGATTTTGAGGTCTCCTAAATTGTGGATTTCTGAATTTAGGTTCATGTTGCATAGGAGGAGCAGAAGTGTTACCGAGAGCTAACCTGTCCATCAACTTCTCCATGGTTTTCATCATTGAATCAAATTTGTCTTCAGAAGTGGAGGTGGATGGTTTCTCTTCTTCTTTCAGTTTAGTTTTTCCCATTTTTGACTTTTTAGCAGCTATCATGTTTACCTCAACCTTAACTACATCACTTTGCATTTCAACAAGTGAAGGTGATTCTCTTTCTCTCAACAAGATAGAAAATTCATAATCAAATTCTTCAGCATATCTCATTTGTGCTAAGGCTTCCAGAGGTTTTAAATGGGCTGGAATTGAGTCAAAAAATTTATTGAATCTTTTTTAAAAGTTTTGGACAGATTCATCAACTGCCCTTCTAAGGATGTTATATTTAGTGAGTGCTTGGAATGGATTGGATCTATTACCCCATTTTCTTAAGAATTTGTCTTCAAAATCATTCCAAGTTCTAATGCTGCCCGGTGCAACGGCCTTAAACCATTTTCTAACTTCACCAATAAAGTTCTATGCAAATAACCTAAGCTTCACATCTTCATCATCAACTTCCTCCCTATCTATGAAATCTTTAAATCTGTCTACAAATTACTCTGCTGAAATTTCCTCATCACTACCCCAAGTAGGAATCCTAGCAGCATATTTACTAGGAAGGTCATGCAAAACAGCAGGAAGTACAAGAGGTGCATACCTAGAAGGAGCAGCCATGACTGGAGGATGAACAATAGTTTTAGGAGGGGCAGAAAAAGAAGATGAAGAACTGATATGAGGAGGATTGCTTGGTTTTTGTAAGCCACTGAAAATAGAACTCCAATTTGGAAGGGGTAAACCAGCTTTGGATTTCAGCAAAACTTCGAAAGGATCAAGTTATTTGAGTTTATCTAAAGACTCTTTTTCTAGCAGTAGTTCAGAGGTAACAACTTCCCAAAACTCTTCCTTGTCTTCTTGTGTCACTAAGGCTGAAGTGTCAATTCCTCTTTTTTGCAAGTCTAAGTTAATATCAATGAGTTCTTTTTCACTTTTTGATCTAAACAACACTTCATGAATCTTGTCATCAACTTTCTTATCTTCAGGACTTCTTAATATTTCATAGGATAAAGATTTCGAATGAGATGGAGTACGTGATATTTCTGAAATTCTTTGACTTTTTGAAATAGTGTTTGGATTGTCCACAACAATAGGTGGATTGGGATCAATTTTACTTCGTGTGTATCTCCTTCTTTAAGCCACCTTTAAAATTTGAAAATGTATGGAGTCACCAAGGTAGATTGCAGCCTCGAAAAACCTTATGAGCTCCTGCTACCTTCAGAAGTTCAACTTTATTGATTTTTGGAATGATTAATCTTAGGCTCCCGGCAGATGCACCAAAATGTTATCAGCAAAATAGGTCCTGATAGGCTGTTGGTCAGGCTACCTCAGTGTAACTATTTCAAACCAAACTTTTAGTTGAGGCTTAGCCTCCTCAACCTGAGAGGGCTCTCTCAATAGGTTTATGATTTTCAAATAAGGATTAGATGGCTAACTCTATGAGTAAAAATGATAAAAATGGATAATTGGTTGTACTACTAATAAAAAAAAATCTATTGGGCTTATGGAGTCAAATGTGTTTTCACAAAACATGAATATTAGCTTCATATGGAAGTCAGGGTATTTCAGGGTTTAGATGCATCAACAGAATAGTAGAACAGAAAATAAACACAGTTCATGAACATATGAAGGAAGTTAGAGCACCTTCAGTGAATTATAAGTAACATAAATTCATGCCACTGGAAGTAACTGAAAGAGGGAAACCATGAGAATATCAAACACCAATAACCCTTTCTAAATCCTGAGTGATGAAACCAATATCTCTGTATTAATAATAAAAACACAGTCTTTTCTACAACAAAACAGTATGCTTGTTAATGAAAATTTCCAACCCTAAGCAATTCGACTTCTTGTATTTTATAAAGTCATCATTACATTCTTGGATTCTCTCCAATCACTTGAGAAAAATTTAAATTTTCTAGCTTGACACGTATCAACTGCTAAAACAAACTTTAATTACATATGATAGTTTAAACTGTCTGTTCTAGAGTCCTAATACAACTAGGATTAAAACTCTTTACTATAATTTAACAACCTTATCCAAATATTAAATCTTCTATTTGACAGCTGCTCCTGCTAAACTTCGACCTTGATGATGTTCATCTCCTTGCTGTTTGACTCTATTGATTTACCTCTTATCTGCCCTGAAATATAGGAACATGCTCCATGCAAAATAGCTATAATGCTTCATTTATGTTTCTTCAAACCAAATTCTGACCAACTTGTGCTCAAAACATGTGGCAAAGTCTTATTAAGCTCTTGTGACTTCGTCCTTCTAGCTGTGCCCAAACCAAACCTTTGAAAAAGTGCCAAAAACTGTTAACATTGCTGTGCTACGAAACTGTCTGCTATTTTTGTAGCGCAGAACTTCACCTTTGAAAACTTCATTTGAAACCTTCAATTTTCTTTGTTTTTCCATTGGATCTTCACTTATGATCTTTACACATTCTTTAGTAGCATCAAGGTTTTAAAAACATGCCCTTTCGCCCTTTGAAACCTTGCAAAATGTTTAAATTGCATCCTACAACAGTTTCATAGCGCCCTACGAAACTGCTGTGTCTACCTTTTCACAACTTGTTTCCAAATTTTTGAGTTTCCAACCTTTATTGCAATCCTCTCATTTATATATAAGCTCTCATAATCAACAAACACCAACTATGAACTGCTTTTAAAAATGAAATCTTTCCACATAACTTCAAAAATGTGTTAGGAGATGTCACTTACTGTTTACACTTATTTTGGCTACGGTTGATCTGCAGGCTTTGCTAGCTGTATCTCAAGATCTTCAACCTGCCTTTTAAGCCTTATATTGTTAGCTCTTAATTTGGTATTAACCATCCTTATAAACTTTTCTTCCTTGATTGCAGGGACGTTCCATATGAAGAATTGATCTTGACTGCTGATTGACTCAATGTTTGAAACCTTTTCTAACTCCCACAAACCTTTCAACCTCTCAAAGTTTGACCTTTCCACAATATGCATTCTCACTTTCTTCTTCAATTTATCAATTTCAATGTTTGCAAGTATGAGTTTGTCTTTAACCTCCTCATAACTACTCTTTTCTCTCTGAGTATTAAAAACTCTGTTTCTGTCTTCAAGTATTTGAGATGATATATTTATGGGTTCCTCAAAAAAATTTGCATCCTCACCTCCTGTTTGGTCTATCTCCATGTCTAGCTGCTGCAATTTCTTAGACTGCCTAGTCAAGGGTTTTCTAGGATTTAAGACAAACTCTGACACTTCATCCTCAAAATTTATTTTTTTTGGATGTTTTCAATTTCTTTGATTTTCCACCTGTATCCAGTTTGATGAAATCTGCTTGAACCAGGGGAGAATCTTCTATGTCAATAGCTTGTAATATATCATTCAAGTCACCTCTTAACTCCAAGTTTTCATTTGTGACCACAACTTTACCCTTCTCCTTTGACCTCTGACTCCTAGTCAACTTCTTCTGAGTTGTTTTACTAGTTGACTGTTCCTGAATTCTCTCTTTGACATGGGTTCTCTTCTTCTGTGCAGATTGATGAGTTCTTTGGATATTAAATGATGTGTTTATCATTGGTTCCTTATCCTGTTTCCTAAGCTTAAGCTTGACAAATATCCTTGATTTTATTTTTGCAGGTTCAGTAGTATTTGATGAAGATGTTTCTTTGACTTGAGGGCTAGCACCTGTTCCTTCAACTCCTATTCCACTCAAAAATAGAAATGTAGACCATTCTCTATTCACTTTCTGAAGCTCATGCAAAAGTATTAACTTGACTAGACCATGATGAAATAATGAGGTTTTACATGCCTGAGTTTTCATCTATACTTTGTCTGCCATCTTGGCCAGACTTCGAAATAGAAAGAAGGGTAAGTCTATAGAGATTATTCCTGTGAAATGCAACAAGAGTTTAAAGTGATAAGTGTACACCATGTGGTATCTCCCTTCGCAGGTGAAGTAACTTTGGATGTTGTAGAGCAGATTGGAAAATGCATCCTTGACATAACTTCTTGGCACAAATTTGTTCAAATTAGTATCCATAAACTCTGGTTTCAAAAATATTTTGAAGGGTTTCATTTCAAACCTAAAATTCTTGAACCATCTCTCCTCCCCTCTTGGAATTTCTGTGACTGCTGATATAACTTTAGGAGAAATTGGTAAATTGAGAAAACCAACCTTTGTGTTTGACCCTGTGAAGTTCATGGCAAACCCTTTGGTAGCCTGGTTATGCCCTCCTTGAAGCTTTTCGTAGAACCTCTAGCACCCTACCTTCTTGAAGGCTTCTTCAACAGATTTATCTCTTGTGAGAGCTTATAAACCTTCAGGTTCTATTCTCAGACAGTGACCAGACCAGTGATTTCTTTTTTCTTTTGTCATCTTCCTCCTGAAAACCTTGTGTCTTCAACAAATCTTTAATTAACCTCCTTGTTGGATGAACTGGCTCACTTGAAAATTGGGTTCAGCCTCGCTTGATTATAAACCTTGTTTTAGTCAGCAATTATTTTCAAACTCACTGGATTAGCAAGTATCGAAACTGCTAACATAACATCAATTGGATTCTGCCTCGCTTGATTGAAAACTCTACCTTGCTTGAAAACTTAATGAGAGCTCTGGTTTCTTATCATGAGCTTCTCTTTCGACAATAGATATGCATGCAGTGCTTTCTTTGCATGAGATAAAATCAATGATAACCAACCCATTTTCAAATTTGCAAAGGACCAATGAAAAATGACCTCTAACGAATCCCGTAATGACTTCATAACTGCTATGGATGGTTGTATGTGTGAGGGAGGATTCGTGGACTGACACCATAATCAATAAAATTTAACCCAAACTGATGGATGTGACAGCTAAACTGAAAAAAAATTTGAATCCCCAATTTCGTAGCACTGGTAATGTGATTTTGGGAATTTGCGCTACAAAAAGACCAGCGTTTTCGTAGCGCAGAAGCAGTTTTTTACACTGAGCGTGCTACGAAAATGTGGTTTCGTGGCTTATTCAAATGTTTTTTGAAAAGACTTAAAATATGGTTTTCAAAACGTGGCATGAGACTTCTAAAGAGTAAAGCAAGGTTTATGCACTTTATTTGGTGATAAAATGAGACTTGTAACCTATGGTTTAGACCCTATAAAACATACAAATCACTCAAACCCTATCTAATACCATGACTTAGGAGCAAGTATAAACTGACCAAGTTTAGAAAATTTTGATAATGATAATAGTGGCTCCACTTGGGATAGTGTGCCCCTATGGTACACTAAGAACTTGCAGCTCCAATGCTATCCATTTTTTTATAAAAACATAAATTTTGTTGACAAGCATCCTCTTCAAACTGTTGGGCCTTCACCTTGGGATTAAGATTTTTGTTTCATCTTGTCATTTATTAGAAAAAAAAACTAACAAATATGAATATATACAATGTCATGAGTGATTTATAATACTTCAACAAACATAATGCTTTAGGAACTTGCCACTAACAAGCCCTCCAACATATGATCCTCCATCAATTTCCTGCAATATGTAAGTGTTGTTCCTATGAAAACCAACAATATGAAAAGGACCCTTCCATAAATTCTCAAACTTACCATGCTTGCCCTTTTCCTCAATTTTGGCCTCCCATTTCAGCACTTTGTCATGAATCTGAAAACTTTCCTCTTTGATCTTCCTATCAAATGTATTCTTAATTTTGTTTTGAACATGCTGATGACTGTCAAAGACTTCATTTCTCTTTTCTTGCAAGGCTATTAGCTATTTTATCCTCCTTTGTATGGCATTTGGTTCTTCTTCAAGTCCTTGAATTAACTTCATAACCGACACCCCAAGTGATGTTGGGAAAACAACTTCAGCCCCATAGACTTACTCATATGGTGAAGTTCCAATTGATCTCTTTGTACAAATTCTATCAGCCCATAAGGCGTACTTCAGCTTTAAGTGCCAAGCTTTCTTGCTCTCTTGCAATACTCTTTTGATGATTCTTACTATTATCTTGTTTGATGATTCAACAAGACCATTACCTTGCAGATAGTATGCTGTAGAGTGTCCAAGAGTGATGTGATATTGATGGTATAAATTTATCATCTTCTTAGACTTAAATGCTTGAGAATTATCTGTTATAATATTCATGGGACATCCAAATCTTGACAATATATTATTCTCTAAAAAAGAAATAATAACAAAATCATTAGCTTGCCTTGTTGGTATTGCCTCTATCCATTTGGTGAAGTAGTCTGTTGCCGTAAGAATCTAGCGATGCTGCCCTGATGAATATGGATGTATCTCTCCAATAAAGTCTAACCCACATTGCTAAAAAAGAGCTTCAACATAGATAGGAACCAAAGGTAGAGGTACAAGCTTTCTTCTTCCTTAAAAAAAATAGCACTCATGACATGCAACGATATTTTTGTAAATGTCTTTAAACATTGTTGGCCAAAAATATTTAGCTCTTAGGATCTTGTTTGCTGTAGCTTTCCAATAATGATGTCCTCCGCAATCACCTTTATGGAATTCTTCAATGATATTTTTAGCCTCTTTTTCAAGTAGAAAATTCAGCAAAATTTCTCCTGCATCTTTCCAAAACAGATTTTTGTCATAAACAAAGTATCGCAATGATTTCAGCTTAACAAACCTTTCTTTGGACTTTGATAGATCAGCGGGAGCTTTATTATGCTATAGGACAAAAACCACATCCTTATACCACTTTGAAGTAAGAAATTTCTCATCAATTTGGACCAATTCCTCTTCATTTTCAGAAATTTCTGATATTTTTGCATTCAGATTTATGTCAAGACCGTCCAGATTTGACTGAGTCATTAGTTTCGCCAAGCCTTGTCCCTTCACCAACTTCATTGGTTTGATGTCTATATCATATTCCAGCAATTTGGCGATCCATTTTCCCCTCTTGCCATCCGAATCTGCCTGAGTTAGAATGTCTTTTATCACAACACTAGGAACATATGCTATGATGTGCGAATGCAAAATATAAATTCTAAAATATTTTATAGCTTTCACCAAAGCATAGGCCTGCTTGTCTAGAATATTATACTTCAGTTCAACATTTTCTAATGTCCTACTAAAGAAATAAATAGGCTGTTCAATACCTTGCTTTCCTTTTTGTAGCAAAACTCCAGCAATTGTGTTTTCGGAAGCAAATGTAAAAACCAAAAATTCTTTGGAAAGATCAAGACTGAAGAGTATTGGTGCTTGTGTGAGTGCCTTCTTTATTTCTTCAAAAGATTTCTTTGCTTCAGCTGTCCATTTAATGTCAAATCCTTTCTTTAACATCCTTGTTATATCTTTGACAATCTTAGCAAAGTTAGGAATGAAACACCTAACAAAATTCACTTTTCCAAGAAAATATTGAATCTCTTTCCTACTTCTTAGCAAATCTACCTTTTTAATTGCATTAACTCTATTAGGATCAATCCTAATTCCATCTTTAGAAATGATATGACCAAGTAATTTTCCTGAAGTTAAAGCAAAGATGCTTTTATTAGGATTAAGAGAAATGCCAAACCTTCTACATTTCAACAAAAAATTTTCTAGGTGTTTCAAATGATCTTCTTATTTATTTGAATAGACTGTGATATCATCAAGATAAAAAACTACCGACTTATCCTTTTCTTCAGAAAAAGCAATGTCCATTGCTCTTTGGAAAGTGCCCCTGCATTCATGAGACCAAAAGGCATTTTAGCGTACATGAATGTACCCCATGGTGTTGTGAAGGCTATTTTTTCTTGATCATTTGGATGCACAAGAATCTGATTGTAACCTGAAAAACCATCAAGCAGAGACATCCTTTGTGAACCACAATATTTTGCAGAATTGAATCCATCTTAGGAAGAGGATAGTTATCCTTCAGTGAAGCCTTATTCAAATTTCTCAAGTCAATACAAATTCTGATTTCTCCACTCTTCTTTCTTACTGGAACTAAGTTTGCAAGCCATTTTGAAAATATTATTGGAACAATGATCTTTGCTTCAAAGAGTTTCTTAACCTCATTTTCAATCAATGGCATGAGAAGAGGATTGATTCTCCTCAATTTCTTCTTGAAAGGCTTCTCATTTTCCTTGATAGGAATAGTATGCTGAATAATGGAAGGATCATATTGTTTTAAATCAGCATAACTCCAAGCAAAGACATCCATAAACCTTCTCATCATCTCAATATATTTGAATTTCACATCAGCTGAAAGAAACTTCGAAATTTTTATCATTTTAGGCAAAGCTAATATACCAATATTACAACTCTCTACTTCCTCTTCATCATCTTGTAATTTTGGTGCTTTAAAAACATCATTATGATAAAAAAGCTTCTCAAGAGGAATAAGACCCTTTGGTATTGCATTATTCTTCAATTGGAAAACTTCAGAATTTCCTTTAGACTCAACAAACATATTTTTATTATCTACATTTGTATTTTCAAATTCTTCTTTCAGCTCAATAAAATTCTTTACCTACTGATCATCTTCAAAAACTTTCCAGTTTATGATATTTTCCGGTATAGCTGGCCTATGACGAACTTCAATCTCATATTTTCATTTGAATGCATAGGAATGATGAAAAGACATGCAAAGACAGCAAGGGAGTCAACAATAGAATTCTGGTCTCTAGTTTTGACGATGAAGGAATAAGACTGAAAGTTTTCCAACATGTCTAAAACTAAATCTCTGTAAGCCCTCATTCTTACATCCTTCATTTGATAGACACCTTCAAATTATCTAATAACCAATTCAGAATCTCCAAAAACATAAATATTTCAAGCATTCATCTTTTTCAAAACATCTAGACCCAATATCAAAGATTCATATTCAGCCATGTTGTTTGTGCAATCAAAATTCAGTTTGTAAGAGTAAAATTTACTCTCATCATTTGGATTTGTAATCCAAATCCCTGCTCCTGCCCCTTCTTTTCTTGCTGATCCATCAAAGTACAATGATCACCATTCCTCCATCTCTTCGTCATTTACTTGTCAATTTTTTGCATTCTGATTTTCTTAATGCTGATATTTTGAATGCTGATTTTCTGCTCTTATTTCTTCTTCAAAACTATCAGCTGATTCATTGAAAAGAATGGCAGATCCAAGTTCAGTATCAAAGGCAAAAATAGGAAAATTCTGAGGCTTATCTTTTCTACTTACCATGTAAGCCATTCTAGTCTCCTGATACAATCTCCTTTGTTCACCAAAAACTGGAATAGTAGCGTAGGTAAGATCCATCTGCATTGTTCCTTTGACTAGTCATGGAAAGAATATAACACATACCCAACATTCTCCCACTTGTTGTTTTCTTTCCGCAGGGGGCCACAGGAGAGCTTAGTCATTGGCCCAATTCTTCAACACCCATTGTTTATCTACACGAAGAGAACTTCTGAGTGCTCATAGACTTCATCAATGCATTTGCAACATTCTTCAAAGTGTCCACCTTTACCAGCAACACCCTTTTAGCCTCAACCATATCTCTAACAAACTAATATTTAACATCAATGTGCTTTGTCTTTGAATGATAAGCAGGTTTCTTAGCCAAGAAAATTGCACTTTGGCTATCACAGTCTATCCTTATAGCTTGCTGTACCAACCCCATACTTGAACACAATCTCTGCAACCAAACTACTTCCTAGCTTGCATGAGTGGCTGCCATGTATTCTACCTCTGTAGTTGAAGGAGCCACTACAGACTGTCTTTTACTCATCCAACTAACTGCGCCTCCAAATAGGCTAAACACATACCCACTTGTAGATCTTCTTTGGTCCAGATCTCCAGCCCAGTCTGCATCAACAAAACCACGAATGTCCAACATTCTTTCTAATCCTGGTCTTCCCTGGTAGCACAATCCATAATCACTAGTGCCACGTAAATATATAAAAACCCGCTTCACTATTGTCCAATGCTCCTTCCCTGGGTTTGACATAAACCTGCTCAATAATCCCACTACATGTGCAATGTCTGGTCTAGTACAGACCATTGCATACATCAGGCTACCCACTGCACTTGCATATGGAACACAAGACATATCCTCCTCTTCTTCTTGTGTCTTGGGATACTATTCAGCAGACAACTTTACACCTATAGGAATAGGAACATTCACCAGTTTACTATCCTGCATATTGAACCTTTGAAATATAGTCTCGACATACTTCCTCTGGTTTAACCAGAGCTTCCTCTTTGCCTGATCGCTCTTAATTTCCATGCCCAAAATATAGTTTGCAGCACCGAGATCCTTCATGTCGAATTTGGAGAACAGTTGGGTCTTCAAATCTTGGATAATTTCTTTGTCATTTCCAATCAACAACATATCATCCACATACAAGACCAAATAAATAACACGGTCACCAATTAATTTAAAATAAACACAGTGATCCTCCTTTCTTCTGGTGAAGCCAAGTCCCCGTATATAGGTATCAAATTTCTGATACCACATCCTTGGTGACCGTTTTAACCCATACAGAGACTTCTTCAACCTGCATACTAGTTCTTTCTTACCCTTCACCATAAAGCCTTCAGGTTGCTTCATGTAGATCTCCTCTTCTATATCCCCGTGAAGAAATGTTGTCTTCACATCCATTTGTTCTATCTCAAAATAAAATGCAGCAGCAACAGATAAAATTAATCTAATAGAAGTAACCTTGGCAACAGGAGAAAAAATATCAGCAAAACCACCCTCGACACCGGGAATAACCTTTTTCTACAAACTGAGCTTTTTATTTCTCCACCTTTCCTTCTACATTCATCTTCTTCTTAAACACCCATTTGCTCCCGATGGGATTCCTTCCAGCCGACAACTCCACCAGATCCTCTGAATCTACTGCCTCCCTGACAGTTCTGAGATCATCATCAGTTATAGTTAAGGCAAAACCTGAACAAAAAGCAAATGGAATATACCTTTCTAGTTGCCTTCTTTCCCGAACTGATCTTTTCATAGTTGGAGTTTGTGGCTCTTCCTCTTCTAAATATTCTTCTACTGTAGAGTCTGATTCATACTCCTTGAGCTCAAACTCTATCTTCTCAGGTTCCTTTGGTATGAATTCATTTTTGAAAACATATTTCACCTCTCTAAACACCACATCTCGACTGTACACAACCTTTCTTGTTTCCGGGTTCCAAATCTTGTAACCTTTTAAACCATCCTTATACCCAATAAAGATGCACCTTTCATATTTATTATCCAACTTGGTCCTTTTCTTCTTTGGAACATGTACATATGCATCACATCCAAATACCTCATGATGTGAAAGAAAGGGTTTCTTACCACCATACCTCATGTGGAGTCTTATCCTCCAAAATCGATGAAGGTGATCTGCTAATCAGAGCAGTAGCACAAAACCCCGCCCGCCCATAATTCTTGTCCTAACTCGGTACCACTGAGCATGCTTCTTGCCTTTTCCATCAGCGTTCTGTTCATTCTTTCTGCAACTCCATTTTGCTGAGGTGTGTATGGAGTAGTCTTCTGCCATGCTATACCACACTTCTTACATAACTCTTCAAATTCCTTCTTGCAGAACTCCCCACCATTATCTATCCTCAACGCCTTTATCTTCTTCTCTGTCTGGTTTTCCACCAGAGCCTTAAATTCTTTAAATTTGTCAAAGACTTCAGATTTCTTCCTCAAGAAATATATCATGTATTCCTTGATAAGTCATCTATAAATGAAACATAGTACACATACTTACCTAGTGATGGAACCGACAAAGGTCCAAACAAATCATTGTGCACAAGCTCTAATATCTTTTTCGCCCTCTTAGCACCAGAAGATAAACTCACCCAATTCTGCTTCCCATATACACAATGTTCACATAAATTGAAATCCAAAGAGAAATTACACATACCTTCTACCATACCATTACCATGCAGTATCCAAAGGCCCTTCTCTCCAATATGTCCAAGCATTTGATACCATGGCATGGTATTTCTCTAGAATTTTCTCTAGAGATGCCTAGGCTTTCCGCTCCACTTTCAGAACCCATATAATCCATTACACCTTATCAATAACAATGCTACTCAGAAGCCAGGCTGCAGTTCCAGTCCAAAATCCCCGCATTAATACCAGTGCTCCCCGAACCATCTTGTAGCCATCTTTCTCGAACACTATTTTTACACCTGCATCATCCATCTTTCTTACAGAAATCAAATTTATGGCCAATGAAGGAATATGCAGAACACCGAGAAGTGTTCTAATCCTTCCACCTTGCAGCTTCAGCTTCACCTTTCCACGTCCGACGATTTTGGCCTTCCTATCATCCCCTAGGAAGACATCACTGCCATCATATTTCTCATACTCGCAGAACCACTCCCGATGGGGAGTGAAGTGAAAGGATGCACCTGAGTCAATCAACCATGACTCATGATCTACATGTTTATTTTAAGAAGAAGCCAAATACACATCCCCACCTTCATTCGAGGTGGTTTTTTCCTCTGCACAAGGAGCATCATCAGATCCCTTTCCTTTCTCAGGAGCTTTAGATCTGCAGTCCCTTTTGTAGTGCCCTTCCTTTTTGCATTTCCAACATACCTTTACAAACTTTCCAGGATATTTAGATCTCCCTATAGATTTAGATCTCCCACTCGAAAGATTATTATTTTTTCTATTTTTGGACCTTCCCCGTACAGATAAGGCATCTCCATTTTGGCCCTCCACATTTCCCCGTCTCATTTCCTCTGACAACAAGGCTGAGACAATGTCATAAAAATTCAAGGTATTTGTGTTGCTACTTATTGCAATAACCAGACTGTCCCACGAGTCCGGTAGAGAACACAAAAAACTGATGCACTTATCCTGATCTGTGATTTTAATATCCACAGATGACAGTTGAATTACCACAATATTGAAGGCGTTTAGATGCTCTGTCAGTGAGTCTCCATCGTTCATCCTCAGGTTATATAGTTTTTTCCACAGGAACAACTTATTCACTAGAGACTTATATTGGTACAAAGTCCCAATTTTTTCCGACAAATTCTTTGTCATAGCTTCCATAGATACATTCAACAAGACTGAATCTGAGACACATAACCGTGTTGTGCTCTTAGCCTTCTGATCCAGCTTCTCTTTCAAGTCTTCATCCCATACTGTCGTTGGTTTAGTACCTGGATCTACCGCGATCCACTGATCTTTATCCACCAGCAGATCCTCCATCTTGAGCTTCCACAACTCAAAAATCTGACCATTAAATTTCTCGATCTCTATCTTTCCACCACTCGCCATCTTCTTTCACCACAAGAATCGATCCTGCAGATCTCCCACTTAACAGGGTCTACCTCAGGCTCGAGCAAAAAACCCTCAGCAGCAAAGGCGTCCCCTTGAAGCCGAAATAGCTCTAATACCAAAATGTAGGTTTTAACCCTTAACTTAAATTATCTACACACGAATCTTATAACAGAAAAGAAACAATAGCAAGAGCATAAAACATAAAATAGATAAACACAGATATTTTCCCCTGGATCCCAAATCGAGATGACCAGCTTGATTTTTCATTATATTCCTTTTAGTGTTACAACACACATATATACATGCCGAAGCATACATAAACCCCAATTCATTAACCCTAGATTAGAACATAACTGTAGTTCCCTTGACCGGATCTACAAAATACCAGGGGACGAAAACCATCGTACCCCAAAACCATGTTCAAAACCATGCACAAAATCATGGGCGAGGACCGCCCACCAGAAATTAAGGACCAAAAAATTTTCGTCGGGCCGTTGCCTTGGACCCCGACAGGGGGGCCTACTACCCCCCCTGTGACCCTCCTGTTGTGCCCAACCTCCTCTTACCCTCCCGCGCATGATTAATCGTGGAAATAATATAACACATACCCAAAAATGATGAGGATTCAAATCCTAGTAAGGATTTTCAATCATATACATTTCCAACATATATACATAGAACATAATTGGACATCAGACCTCATATCTCAAAGAGGTATTTCGAAGGAAACAAGTAATTGTTTTTTATTAGTCTTCAAATAGGGTATCATGGTAAACATAGGCAACATCAACTACTCTTAGGAGACATTTTAACATAGACCTAATTTTGATGGAAGTTTTGTATATTTAGATAATCAAAGTGTTCATTTATGAGAATGTAAAGGTTATAAGTTACAGTTTGATGTTAAGAAATACACTTTTTGTAGAACAGGAAAATAGAAATGTATGGGCATAGGAATGATAGGAGAAGTATGAAAGGATAATATAATGAACGAAATATGAATTATGTACTATCCTTATATTGTAATACAAATATAGTGTTTTTTTCTTTCTAGAAAAAAAAATAGCATTCAAAATAAGTGAAACAGTAAAACAAAACATATTAAAACACATCGATGGAGACCCTGAAAGGTACTCCAACTATGTTACTGCCTATCCTCGTTCAGCAAAACTGCCTCCATTGCTCCTCACACAAAGCACACCTCTGTTGTCGGCCTCTATCACCCTATATCCCATCAGTTGTTTTCCACCTCCATTGCTCCGCTTCTTAAAAAACCCATCAACAATGTAAAGATGGACTCCTAATCCTTTACCGTTACCTTTTTTACTAACGCATCGTATTGAAAATTTTAAGACAAAAGATTTCTTTTGCCTTAAATTTTTTTCTTAAAAGCCCCCTCCATGTGGTAGTGTCGAATGCAACAAAAAAAAAAATTGTCTCTAATCATATCAACAGAGATGGAAGGGACATAAGATGAATTGATGTCCGGGAAATTTTTCCAGGAAAAGTTGTCACATTCTTTAGAGTCGGCTACCCCTACAAAATGAAGAGCCCAAAAAATCATTGTCTTTATATAAGATAACATGAATGGTAAGTAAAATAGAAACCTCGGTATAGCTACGGGACAATAGTAACATGCAAGTTAGCGGACTTAGGGTGCACTGCGAGAGTCAATTTTGTAGTTGTTAGATAATATTGTCTTAAATTGATATGTTTTTGTCTTAAATGTTAATTGTCTTAAATGTGTTTCATCTTAGGTGGTCATTGTCTTAAATATAAAGTATTGTCTTAAATTTTTTTTGTCTCTAACTATTTTTGTCTTAAATAATTTTTTCTTAAACTTTTTGTGTCTTAAATTTTTTTGTCTCAAATTGTTTTTGCATTAAATATAAAGATTTCTCTTAAAATAATTTTGCCTTAAACTGTTTTTGTCTTAAATATAAAGTTTGTCTTAATTTTTTTTTGTCTCAAACTGTTTTTGTCTTATATTTAAAGTTTTCTCTTAAAATATTTTTGTCTCAAACTGTTTTTTGTCTTAAATATAAAGTTTTGTCTTAAAATATTTTTGTTCGAGTATCTTTTTGTCTTAAATTTAAAGTTTTGTCTTAAATATAAAGTTATTTCTTAAAATATTTTTGTCTCAAATTGTTTTTGTCTTAAAATATTTGTCTCAAACTGTTTTTGTCTTAAATTTTATATTTAAAACAATTCAATTGATATTAAATTTTAATATAAAATAACTAAAATAAAAAGCGACTTTTTAAGACAAAAAATTTATTTTGTCTTTAAAAAATGTCTTAAAAGTGCCCTTGGTGTAGTAGTGTTGGTACCCTTTCAGATAAGGTTTTATATCATTTCTGAAAAAACTAATGTTGTTTTGTTAAATCTATAAAGAAGTTATGATTATGTAACTTATAATTAATCCCTTGTAGCCTTGCAATTTTTTGTTTGTTTGTTTATCCACCAAGACCCAATATCAAGGGTTCTATTTCATAATGTGTATAACTTATTCCAATAATGATCCAGGTGGATATTGGTGGCCACCCGCCTATTCCACTTGGGGCCCCACCATTATCTCTTTCAGGTTTTTTTCACAACTTACTATTTTTAGCTGTTTTTCGGGTCCTGAACTTCCGGAGCCATTTTTAGGCCCCAAACGGGGATAGTATGCCGAAGTTACGTCCCCGGGAATTTGAAACACCAATTTACCCAAACGGGGCCCATAGTTTTGGCACTTCATCTCCTAGGGTTAGGTTTTGGACGTTTAGAGTTCTCCATTGCTTCTCAATAATAAATAGGCCCTCGAGCCTCATTGTAAAGCAGTTCAGAGGTCTGTAGCCACCACATCTCTTCTCAGAGATTCGCTACCAGCACCCTAGCTATTTTATTTCTATTATGTCTGTAAGCATCTTTCTGTTATTTGATATTAATGAAATGAAGTGTTATTTCCGCTGCATCTCTGTATTTATGGTTATGTGTTTATTCTGTTGCGTTCCTGCATAAATCCGGATCAGTGGTATCAGAGCGGTCTGCCTTTTCTCGATCCTTCTTTGCATGTCCCCAACGAGGTCGGGGTATAAGGAGCTAGGGCTTGATCTGGTGGAACCTTTGCAAGATCAGCCTCGCAAACCTCGACGGACGCCCATGGGGGACGAAAAGAAAGATGAGGGAGCAGGAGATCCTATCAAAATATTGCTCGAGGAGGCCCTCGAAAAACAAAGGAACGCGATGATGGATAGCTTTGCTCAGATCCTTCAACGGTTGCCCACCGGCGGCGCATCTGCATCCAGTAGCCACTCTGGAGTTGCGAATCCCTTTAAGGTACAAGTAAATTTTGACATTCCCATATTTGAGGATCAAATAGACACAGATGCCGTAGATAGATGGTTGAATCTATTAGAAGGATATTTCTCTGTTCATGACTTTTCAGACCGGGAGAAGATTATTTTTGCACTCCTCAAAGATACCCCCCATGTTAAGGACTGGTGGGAAACCTACTGTGAGAACAAGGACCAGACAGAACCCTCTCTGTTCTCGGCCGTACCAACTTGGAATTCTTTCCGAGACGCCGTCAAGGAACATTACTATTCCGTGGGGAGCTATGAGGACAAGTACATACAATGGACCACGCTGCGACAACAAAGGGATCAAGATGTGCACGAGCTGACGAATCTGTTCCATACCCTGCGCACAAAGTTGGGTATCAAAGATTCATAGAAACATTTGGTGCTAAAGTATCGCAGTTGTCTGCACAGATACATTCAGGAGGAAATGGAGTTCCTCGACATCTCCTCGCTTGGTACGGCATACCGGTATACTGCCAAGATTGAGCAGAAATTCAAACAGAAGAAGCGAGACTTTGGATCTGCGAATCAAAAGCAAGGAAAAGGTGCTTCCAAACCGCAGAACAAAGGACAGAGCCAAGGCATGGCGGCTAAAGACAACCCGTCAAAGCCACAAGAAAAGAACAACACCGTAAAGCCAAAGAAGGACACGGGAAAGTGGTGTGAGTTCCATAAGAGCTCTACTCACAACACAAGTGAGTGTCGGGCCAAGCAGTCGCTAGTGGCCGAGATGAGGGCTTCTGAGTCAGATGCATGCTCCGACTCCGAATCAGAACCTGAAAAGGGGAATGAAAAAGGGAAACAGATTATTGATGTGGAGCCCAATGCCACTGTTGCCACTACAAAGATCTAGAAGGAGGAACCGGAAGATCCAGAGGAGGAGGAACGTCTCTTCCACTCCCAGATGTGGGTAAAGGGCTCCCCTGTATAGTTTATTGTCGACAATGGGAGCCAAAAGAACCTCATTTCAGCAGACGCCGTGAAGCGGTTGGGCTTGCCGACCACAGCTCACCCACATCCATACACCATCGGGTGGCTTCACCAAGGACAAGATCTCCGCGTCAGCCAACAGTGTCACCTTCCCTATAGCATCAAGCCCTTCACGGATGAAGTATTGTGTGACATTGCTCCTATTGATGTTTCTGATGTATTATTAGGCCAACCATACTTGTGGAAGCGACATGCTATGTATGAGTCCCGACCTCGCGCTGTTATTGTTACTTTGGGAAATAAATTGTACAGGATACCAGAGGTACCACCGCCTCCCACTATCTCTTTGGTTACCGCAAAACAACACAGAATAAACTTCATTTCCAAACCAGGAATTTTTGTTTTCCTGACGATCCGACGCCAGGGCAAGAAAAAGACTATGGCCATGACCTCCGTACATGGCTCCTTTGCATGACAAAGAACAAATGGACAAAGGGTTGTGGAGGAGTACGGGGACATCTTCACCTCACCCAGAGGGGTGCTTCTACACTGTCAGGTCAAGCACCCCATTTACCTGACCCCAGGTGTGCTACTACCCAATGGACCGATCTATAGGCACTATGTTCTAGAGAATGATGAAATGAAGAGGTAGATTTAGGAGCTACTGTAGAAAGGTCACATCCGGCCAAGTTCATTGCCTTGTGGGAGCCCGTTCGTGTTGGTACAGAAGAAGGATGGTACTTGGAGACTCTTTATTGACTATCGGGAGCTAAACAAGATCATTGTCTATAATAGGTACCTGATCCCATGAATTGATGACCTTCTGGACCAACTCAACGGGGAAAAATATTTCAACAAGATCGACTTGAAGTCTAGGTATCACTAGGTACCAATCGAACCCTCTGATGTGTGGAATACTTCCTTCAAAGCCAAGGAGGGCCTTTTCAAATGGCTCGTCATGCCTTTCGGGTTGACGAATGCTCCTACAACCTTCATGAGGTTGATGGATGGCATCTTGCGTCCATTCACCAACTCATTTGTAGTGGTATACTTTGGCTGAAATTCTCTGATCTTTAGCCAAACTTGGGAAGAGCACCTCCACCACATCCGAGAAGTCCTCCAAACACTACGGCAACACAAGTTGTGTGCCAATTTAGAGAAGTGAACTTTTGGAATGACCGAGTTTCAATATCTGGGATATATTATTGATGAAATGGGGGTGCATGTGGATCCAGCCAAGATCCAAGTCATTCAGGATTGGCCAGCCCCAACCACTATAACAGAGCTTCGCAGCTTTCTGGGTCTTGCTAATTTCTACAAGAGGTTCATGTTGGGATTCTCTCATATCACTTGGCCCTTGAGTCAAGTCACCAAGGGAGGAGCGAGAGCAAAATTCTTTTGGTCGGAACCTCAACAGAAGGCGTTCATAGAATTGAAAAATCGCCTTTGTTCTGCCCCAGTTCTCACATTACCAGATTTGCAACAACCATTTGAGATCGAGACAGATGCCTCTGACTATGCTATTGGGGCAGTTCTTACTCAACAGGGACATCCAGTGGCATATCACAGTGAGACATTGTCTGAGACAGTTCGCAAGTATCCCACCTATGACAAAGAAATGCATTCCATTGTGCAAGCCTGTCGACAATGGAAGCATTACATTTTGGGGAAGGAAACAATCATCCACACAGACCACCGGCCCCTGCAGTTCATACAGACACAAGGGAAGTTGCAGAATGATCGCCATCAGAAGTGGTCCACATATCCGCAACAGTTTCATTTGAACATCAAGTACAAGAAGGGTAGCACCAATAATGTTGCAGACTGCCTCAGCCGACCACCGATCGTGGCGCTCACCACCGTGCTCAACTCTTGTGGGCATGAGACTTCTAATTGGCCGCTTCTCTATGAGAGTGACCCAAAATGCGGCCACACTTACAAGGCAGTCTTGGGGGGTACGCAAGTTCCAAATTTTCACCTCCAAGATGCAATTTTATGTCACCTGGGACACCTTTGTGTTCCTTCAAGCGAGCGTGCCAAGATGATATGGGAAGCACACTGCAGTCGAGTCGCTGGGCATTTCGGGGTCGAGAAAACAGTAGCAATACTACAGAAGTATTTCTATTGGCCGAACCTTCGAAAGGATGTCGAGAAGCACATCAGATCCTGCACTGCTTGTGCCATTGCTAAACCGACCATCAAGAAGCAAGGCCTATATACTCCACTACCTACCCCTAGTCGACCGTGGGAATCCATCTCCATGGATTACATGTCGGGCCTGCCTTCTACTAAGAATGGAAATGACTGTGTTTTCGTGGTCGTTGACAGATTCTCAAAGATGGCCATTATGGTGGCCTGTAAGAAGAATATCACAACAGAAGCCACTGCTAAACTCTTCTTTGAACGAGTGTGGGTGCACTTTGGGATCCCACAGTCTATCATATCAGATCGGGATAGCAGGTTCCTCAGCACATTTTGGTCTAGCGTCTGGTCAATTTTGGACACCAAGCTCACCAAGTCCACAACTTTCCATCCCAAAACTGATGGCCAGACATAGGTCGTCAACAGGATGATTGTACACATTCTACGCATGTACAATTCAAAGTATCCATGCACATAGGATGAGAGCCTTACCTATGTACAACACAGTTATAACCGGGCTCTCCATAGCTCAACCGACCATAACCCCTTTCAGGTGGGCTTGGGATTCCAGCTGCTATGTCCCATTGACGTAGCCATGCCATTTGCAGCTACTCAAGCCGATTCAGCTCATGTATAGTCTGAAGCTAACACAGCAAACAACTTCATCGAGTGCATTCAGCACATCCACCAACAGGTTCACAACATATTGGACAGAGCCAATTATAATTACAAGCAACGACATGATCAACATTGAGTGCCACACAACTTCCAGGTGGGCGACAAAGTGTGTCTACATTTGCACAAGGAGCACCTCACTGGACCCCACCGCAAGATTTTATTGCTCTGATATGCACCGTACACCATCACCAAGGCTGTAGGGAATAATGCCTTCGAGCTCAGTATTCCACCATTCCTTGGTCTGCACCCAGTATTCAATGTAGACCGCCTTCGTCCCTACTTCCCACCTCTATTGGACACCTCTGACATTGCAGAAGAACTCACACCAAAAGAGTTAAACCCAGACTGCATGGAACAGGCCACCACAGACTGTATCATGGACATGCAAATCAAGAACACTCGCCGACAGAAGATCCAACTGTATCGGGTTGTCAAAGTTGTCCAACTCCTGCACCAAGGAAAGTGGTTCACCAAGGACCAAGTTCAACAGAAGTTTCCTCATCTCCTGGAGGAACTCAACGCAATGGGGACCATTACTTCCTAAGGGGGGAGGAATGATCAAGGTGGACATTGGTGGCCACCTGCCTATTCCACTCGAGGCCCCACCATTGTCTCTTTCATTTTATTATTTCATAACTCACTATTTTTAGCAGTTTTTCAAGTCCTGAAATTCCGGAGCCATTTTGAGGCCCCAAACGGAGATAGTATGCTAAAGTTACATCCCCGGGAAGTTGAAACACAAGTTTACCCAAACAAGGCCCATATTTTTGGCGCTTCATCTCCTAGGGTTAGGTTTTGGACGTTTAGATTTCTCCATTGTTTCTCCATCATAAATAGGCCCTCGAGCCTCATTGTAACACAATTCAGAGGTCTGTAGCTGCCACTTATCTTCTCAGAGATTCACTACCAGCACCCTAGCTATTTTATTTCTATCATGTTTGTAAGCATATTTGTGTGATTTGATATTCATGAAATGAAGCCTTATTTCCGATGTATTTATATTTTTATGGTTATTTTTGTATTTTGTTGCGTTCCTGCATAAATTCGGATAAAAAAATGTATTATCTGTAGCAAGACTTGGATATATATATTCATTACTTGGTGTACTTTTGGTTATTCATTGCTGCATTTCCGTGCTCATAATATTGTCTATATTTTCTTTTAAAGATAAAGGTCTTATCTTCTAAGGATTTTTTTTCCACGACATTCCACATTCAAACAATGACTGCACTTTAAATTAAATTTCTTAGAACAAAATTTCTATTTCTCTTTTATACTCTATATTTTTTTTGTCTGGGTGTTGTAGCATAAAAATTGAATTTCTGTTCTTTACAATAATGGGTATTACACTTCTTGTAAGAGTGCACTTAATGTAATTTATGAGAGACATAACACTTTTTATTTTTATTTTTATTTTTACGATAATGTTATTTAGCCTATAAACTACAAAAATAACTCAAAATATGCAGTTGCTAATGAATTCAGACAGAAATCAATAGACACAAATTTCTTCTACTAAATTTTGCGAAAGGAAAACTGACAATAGAAACACATGCAATCATTTAATCACAATGAACATAGTTTTTACTAGGTTTGACAATAGAAACACATGCAGTCATTTAATCACAATGAATTCAATTTTTATTGGGGAATCCAACAGTGGAAAAACCCTCCTCTATTTGTATTATATTATATGATAAAAAAGATATATTACAGTGACTGATTTAATTCTTGAAGCTTAGCTTGCATTGCAATATTGATCTCCTCCTGATTTTTCTCTACTCAATACTTAGCCAAAAAAAGCCTCCTGTTTCCTCTTATTTCCTTTAACAATTCATTCTCCTAAAGAATACGGAAGCTCCTATTACCTTCATGTGAAAATCCCAAGAAAAATGGCTCACCTGCTACATGCAAACTCTGTACACTCACTAGTATAGAGTAATGATTACAATTATGCCTTTTTCCTTTACTTCACTAGGAAATTTGAATTACATGCATGATTAGGAATATTTTAGTAAATTGGCTAGTTAACTAACATATTAGTGAGTTAACAACAGTTACAAATACTCAACTGAACTAATACTTACTCTAGTCTAGACTACATCTCAATTAACTAAGTTTCACTAAATACAACTCCACTAGATTGCTAGATCTTAGTAATCAACTCATGCAAAAATCTACTTCTTGCCCATAAAATTGAATTGATGGACTTAACTAGGTGATTTTGCCATGTCACTCTTGCTAATTACAACTCAAGTCATCCTTTTGAAGTGTAAATTCAAATTTCTCCATTTGACTAAGGTACTAAGGTATAAGGGTTCTAAAAAACCCCTATCCTTCTCCCATGGAACTCAAAATTGCATCTTGACAAAGACTTTGTCAAATTTTCCACATCTTGCTCCTTTGTACGAGTGTATTGTAACATAGCAATCCTCCTCTACACACAATATCTTAGGTGATGGTACTATATGTCTATATGCTTGGACCTATCGTGAAACACAAAATTTTCAGAGAGTTTTATACAACTCTAATTGTTATAGTGGATCAAAGTAGGCTCCATCCCACGACTGAAGAGACCAACCATGATTTTCCTCGTCCAAATATACTCACATGTTACTTGAATAATATCCATATACTCAGCCTCCACTGAGTTGAGTGCTACAGATCTCTATTTCCCGTTGTACCAAGAAACTGTTGCTAACTTAACATTGAAGACCATTCCTGATGTTCTCTTCCTATATGAGGGACTCCCTACCCAATCTAAATTTGTGAAACCTTGGAGCTTGACCCTATCAACTTTCTTGTACCATAAACCAAAGTATGATGTGCCTATGAGGTATCTAAGAACATGTTGTGTTTATTCCCAGTGAATCTTGGTAAGCTCCACCATAAACTGACTACGGTAGTTCATTGTAAAACAAATATTGGGCCTTGTGTTCACTAAGTACATCAAGGACCCCACCAATTGTCTGTATATAGTACCATATATTGCCTCATCTATAGAAACATCCTCTTTATTCCAGTTAGTACCTAGAGGAGTATTCATGGGTTTGTAATCCTGCATATGGAATCTATGAAGGATTTTAGAGGTGTACTTCCCTTGTCCAAAAAAATTCTCCCCATATCCCCGCCACATCTCCAAGCCAAGGAAGTAGTGCATCAAACCCATATCCTTCATCTAGAACTCTCTTTCAAGGTCCTCCTTGCAAGAATATATCAACTTTCCATCTCTTTTCAGTATCAAATCATCCACATAAAGGACTAATATGAGAAGAATTCCATGTACCATAATGTAGTAGAGTTTTGCATCTACTTCACTCTTAGTGAAGCCCAATCCACTGAGATATGAATCTATGCGAGTGTACAAAGCACGAGGTGCATTCTTGAGACCATAGAGGGCTCTTCTAAGTATACACATGAGTCTCCCTATCAAATGTCTCAAACCCCTCAGGATTCTCTATTAAGGAGGGTGGTTTAAACATCCATTTGGTGGATCCTCCACCCCAACTGTGCTGCCAATCTAAGAATGTTTCTGATTTGTTTATCTTGCCACAGGGGAAAATGTATCCTCATAATAAACTACCTCCACTCATGAGAAACCTTTGGCCATAAATTTGGCCTTGTACTTCTCAACACTACCATCAACTGCATGTTTCACCTTTCACACCAACTTGAAGCCAATAACATATTTTCTCTTAGGTCTAGGCACAAACTCCAAGCATCATTCTTCATGATGGATTCATACTCCTCCACCATGGAATCTACCCACACATGCTGGGAAATATCCTCTTCAAAAGAATATGTCTCAGAATCAATCAAATCTAACATGAGTTCCATATATCTGGTATATATGTCTGGTGATCTCCTCTGTCTACGCAATGAGCTAGGAGCTCCAACTTGTTCCTAAGATTCCTACACCAACCTGTCTACCATCATGTTCCTCTTCCTCCCTTATCTTGAAGTATCTGTGTCAGTGGGTGCCTCCACTCGAATTTCTCTCTACTCCTCCACATGTGGCTTCTCCACATCATACTCTTGGAATGTATCCTTTCCTTTGAGCAAGATTTGACTTTGTGGATCTAACTGAGGCTCCTCCTTTGGAGCTAGAAGCTCCTCCTCTAGTGCTATTCTCAAATCTCACTCTAGAGAACTTCTCGTGGATTTATCCTCATCAAAAATCACATCCCTCCTAATCACACTCAAATTGAGTGAGGGCATGTACACCTAGTAAATATGAGGTGTCTCTGTTTAACCTACAAAGATCCCCCTATTTGCAGCGGGTTCCAACTTTTTCCTACTATCTTTGGAGACATGAAAATAGACTATCGATCCAAAAATGTGAAAGTGTGAGACATCTGGCTTTCGCCTAGTGAAAGCCTCTTTAGGTGTAATCAGTCAAATATTTTTTTGAGGGATCTTGTTCTACAATTAAAAATTTGTATTGCAAGCTTCTACACACAAGGATAGTGGCATTCCTTAGTCATGCAAAAATTTCTCTAGCAACTCCTACAATACTTCTATTTTTCCTCTCAGCAACCCCATTTTACTATGGTTGTGGGGTGAAATCAAATCCATTCTAATACCCTCCTTGGCACATAATTATTTGAAGAAATTAGACACGTATTCTCCTCCATTATCACTTCTTCGGGATTTAATTTTCTTTCTTGCCTCATTTACAACTAAGGATTTACATTCAACAAAATTTGAATGAACCCCATCTTTCTTGTAAATGAAATAGATCCAATATTTGCTAGAATCATCAAATAAGATCGCATAATACTTGTGTTCTGCAGTTATAACTCTGGACAATGATCCAAACATATCTGAGTTAACTTGTTCCAAGATGGCTCCAACTCTATAATCATGACCTTGAAAGGAGTATTTAACATATTTTCCAAGAGTGTATCCCTTGCAATCATCATGTTGATCAAGGGTGCATTTTGTAAGTCCAGTGGCGATATGTTGCATTATTTTGAAAGCTCCACTGTGTAGGTGTCCCATGCACCCATGCAAAATCTCTCCAACATATCACCCTTGCACATGTTCTGCCTTGATACTCAATGCAACATGTTATCACTCTGTGATTTTTGAGGTTCCAGAAAAAATCACAAAGGTAACCACAAAACCACTTTGGAAGCTGGGATCTAGCCCTGCTAGCTTCAGAGAGGTATCTATTTTTATGATTTAGCTTTGTTTGTTTAAGATATTAGGCTAGCTATATGGTTCATTGTTTGTTTTTTTTGAGATGGTTTGGTTGATTAATTCCAGAAGTTATCATTGGGGTATGGAGTCTATTAATAGAATGTGGATATGTTTCAACTCTTACAGATAGGTTTTACAAGGAAAGGTAGCCAAAATGATTGGATTCTGTAGTTAAATGAAGTGAAAAGGAATATATTTAAGGGTTTCCATTAAGTAAAGATAAATTAAGAATTCATTTACTTAACTTCTGTTGAAAACATCGAAATTATTCAAAGCAAGAATCAGAGTGTGCATTAAAACAAATTATGTTCTTAATTTTCTGTTGAATAATTTAGATTATGAAAAACACATATAATTAGTGTACAAAGAAGAGTAAACACGTTTGCAAACATAGATGCACTTCACCAAGAATTTGACACAAGAATCCAGTGAAAGAGCTTTTTGTGTTATTGAAAAGTCGACTGGAACTTGATGAACAAATTTACAATAACTTTCCTTTATACAAAAAAAAAAACCGTTAATACTTAAAATGGTCGAATTATTTATACAAAAATATTACAAATATCTTGATTCAGAATATCAAGACAAAATTATTAAGTAACTAAACCAAAATTACAAAAATAGCACAAAATTATAGGAATTTTTGAAAAACTTGGCTCGTTGGCACTATTCTCGAGGTTGTTGTTGCTAACTTTTGATTACTGTGCCTAGAATCTAGCTGTGTTGTTTGTTGTGTTATCCAAGATGGAAAAATGATTTTAGTCCAATAACTCACATATTTTTTGCCATATATCTTTGGTTGGGATAGAAAATTTGATTAATTTTCTATAGGCTTCATCAACCTCTATGTATTTCTGAAAAGTGGGCTTGGTGATGAATAAATTCGTGAGATCATGAATGATAAACAAATAATACTCCAAAGGATCCATGAATTACTTCCCTGTGAGGTGGCCTTTGATACCTGCAAATCTAGATGTGTCTTAGGAAATCTTGTCAAATTTTTCTTCGCCCATCATTCAAACTTATTAGATTTTATTCTTCTTTAACTAGTCTTGCTAGACCTTTCTTGTTCAGTACCTACATCTTATTGTTGAATATCTGAATATTGATATCCAAATTTTGGCATTTATTCTCTAACTGAAGCATGAGGTTTCTTTTGGTGTGCATTTTCTTTACTTCTAGAATAGTATTTTTTTCTTTCTTGGATACCCAAATGCTCCAATTACACTATGTTTTTGGAATTTAAGAGCTTGATAATAGTTGTAGCTTCCCTAGGCTTATGTTCCAAATATGTCTTGATGTGTTTTCTTACCTATGTTGACCTTTGTATCAACTCATATGTTCAAACACAATATGAATGGAAGGCCATATCTATGTGATGGCTTCATTAATTTCTGTCCATATATTTTCTCTGGCTTGGGCCAGAGTATTGGCCATTACTGATCCCCTTTGCAACTTCTCAACTTTTAATGTCAGCTGATGAGTTTCCTGCAAATCCGAGACATAAGAGCTATAAATATTCAGCTTCTACTCTGACAGTACCTTTAGCTGAGCTCTTAATTTGGAAATATATCACTGGTGAAGGTTCTAATTATCCATGAATTTTATTAATTCATTTGCAGGATCAATTGTCTATTTTGATTCTGAAGTTGAAGTAGATCCACCTAGAGTGGTGGTCACTGCAATTGGAATAGTTGTAAGAGGGAATATTGCCAGTTGCGCTTCTTTATATTTTTCTTTGAGTAGTTTCTCTAATTCCTCCTCCATATCTCTAATATGACTGTTCTGCTTAATGATTATTCTGAGCATGTCCTCTTTCTATTTTTCCATCTCTCTAACCTCCTTAGCCCTTGGATCTTCTGTAGCAGGAAATTTCAGTGACTTTCTTAAAGCTGCTATATCAACATTTTTTCTCTTTACTATCACTTTGGTTGCGTTCACATAATTTGGATTGTATCCCAATTTAATTACTAAGTCCTCCAGTGACCTAATTTTGGTATCTTTGTCTAAGGATGAAATAATTTTCAATTTAAGTTGTTTCTGTGTATTATTTACTTATGCCTGCAATGTGGAATCTGAAATAAAGGCATTAGTTAGTGAAGAATACATCATTTCACTAGACTATTTATGCATTTCCATTTGTTCAATGGGATGGATTTTCTTTGCATCAAATGAAAAAACATTCTCTTCATAACCTGATAATGTCCTTGGAGTTGTTACCTTGGCTTCCAAGAATTTTATTTTCATTTTTCCCTTTTCAGTATCAAATGATGAAAGCAACATGTGCTGTGATGTTGCTATTTGCTTCCATAATTGTGTATAGGTGGAGGCTTTGAGCATCTCATTCCTTTGCTTGATGGCATTGTATTTTGCAAAGATGTTGGGCTCACTAGTGTCCTGAGAAAAATCAGTTGAATGTGAATTTTTTGGAGGATATTTTGTGGTTGAAGAATAAGGGGAGCCCTATAGATACATGAGGTCCTGTTATCACAATTTCCTCTTGTTCTTTGTTTTCTGGATGAAACATTGGTGTATAATTTATCTTTTGTTTCTTCCTATAGATTAAGAATTCCTTAGCTTCAATTTCTATGATTGAGGATTCTTCTCTTATCCTTTTCTGCTGCTTCTCGTGAGGTGTAGGAGTTTGAGAATTCGTTGTGGAGATGACCTGTCCTTCGGCCTCTTGCGGGGTGTTTTCCCCCCATTGCGTTTGGTTCATATACCACTCTATTTTGGGTCGACGAGTATGTGTATAGGAAGTTGCATTTTTCTCCATTCTCAGCTTTGAAATTAAACCAAAAGGATCATAGGACCAAGTGAAGCTCAGTTTGAGGTTCATTTGTTTCAACAACAAATCAACTTATCTATCAAATTTTCTGGTATTGCAGACAAAGGGCCCAACCTATGCTTTTATTTTAAACTGTGATTTCTTCTTCGCAACCAAAAAGTGGATGCCATCCATATGGATAATATTTCTTATGTACTCTAATGAGAAAATTCTCATAGGTACAAAATTTGGAAGCTTATAGGGTGGAAATTCACACCCATAAACCCATATTTCTGTATAATTATGGTATAAATACCAATCACCTATTTTTACCTGATCACTTAGGTGCAAAAGTTTCTGAAAATCAGCCCCTATCTTATGCTGCAATTCACTGTTTAGGAGGAAAACTACTATGTATAGGAACTTATCAACATATTCTGTGAAGGAGAATTTTGTGGAGTTCTTTCTTACCAAGGATGTCCAATGTATCATTGATTGAACCTTACCCTGCTCATCTATCCTTTGTAGAATGAAAGGAAACCTGTCTGCTTGATAGTAGATGAATAAATAAACTAACACTGCAACATACTTGAAAAATCCCTCTGTATAAAACTTACTAAACTTATCAGGAATGGCATTTGAAATAAATTGATTATAATTAAAAATGACAGGTTTTTCTTCTGTGGCAAAGATTGAGAGGAAACCAATAATGGCTTCATCAACCCATTGGTCTGAGTAACCAAGGATATATGAAACAATAGTGATAGTTTTCTTGGCTACCTCGAGAAACATTGAAGAGGAAAATGGAGGGTTTGTTTTATGGATTTTGGCATATTCAAGGAGAAAGATCTCAAAGATCTTAGCTCTCTGTGGGAAAGTAAAAATTTTATATAACACCGTGAGATAGTCTATAGACAAAGGCTTGGACTTTGGGATATTTACTTGCAACATCTATGAAATGGTTTCAGTTGTAATGATGAGGAGAACTTCACCATTACAACTTAATATGGCTCTATGGGATGGCACATAGCTAGTT
Source organism: Pinus albicaulis (assembly GCA_034641835.2). Taxonomy (NCBI): domain Eukaryota; kingdom Viridiplantae; phylum Streptophyta; class Pinopsida; order Pinales; family Pinaceae; genus Pinus; species Pinus albicaulis. Next base: position 1,418,757,664 of record CM076579.1, on the reverse strand, counting down.
TGAAAGCAAGTGATGAGTTTAGGGAAAGGACCAGTTTGTGAAAAAATGAAGTGTGGGAGAGAAGAATCCCATATGCTTAGTTCATCTCGCTGATCTAAGAATTTTTGTTTTAACCAACTATGAAGTTTGAGGAAGTTGAATTCACAATTGGTATCTACAATTAATATTGAATTTCAACAAGGGGTAAGTGGTCCAGGTCGATGGGAGGGGGAAACATCAGGTTTTCTTCGGGCTTCTTACCTTTATTCTTGGGGGATTTTCCTTTTGGGGCCATTATCAAACTGTAGATTAAAAGGAGGGATGAAAATAAAACTAAATTACCTAGATCTGGGGGTTTTCCGGTAGGTACATAGGTGGGGGCGTTGATTGAAATATGGAGGCAATGTAGGGCCAGTGTTTGAATTACAACGACATGGAGGATTAATAGTTCTCATAATAACTTGAAAACCTACGAAAATTTACTGGTAATGGAAAAAAAACAAGGAAAAGGAAAAATACAGGTTGCCCATGTTAAACAAGTGAAGATTTTGATTTACCGTTATAGGATTACCATTGGGAGGGGAGTGAGTCTGTTGCATAGGAGTGGGAAACATTTATGATGATAATAGTTTGATAATGTGGGAGGGGAGTGCCAGGTGGCAGTATTTAATTGGGAGTGAATTGGACATGGGGGATGAATCAAACAGACAAGGTATGAGAGGGAGTGGGGTCCATGAGGGTGAGTTGGCGGATGGTAAGTGGAGGAGCCAGGCTAAGGTGGATGGAGTGGTAGTGGGGTCGAGTAGATTTGTGGTGCGAGAGTATTAGTAGGTGGGCATGTGGTCAACCAAGAAGAGTTTTTAAGGGGGGGGGGGGGGGGGTGCGAAGCAGTGAGAGGGTGACACGTTAGGCTATGGGTCCACTCCTTTTAGACCCCCCATGAACGAAGCATAATGGAGCTCAGGGGGGCCCGAAAATGCTCTGTCGTCGTTGATCCGGGCGGGGGTAATATCGACCGTTGCTTTTTATCCAAAATTTTAAACTTTAAAAAATTCCATAATCCTTGGCCTTTATTACATAAGCTTTTAAAAGCATGATTAACCATAACTTAATGCTAATTAACACTAAAATGAATTTAATACTAAATTTATCTAATTGAATTAAAGGCGCATTTAAGCTTACAACCCTATTTTCACTAATCTAACTAACCATTTCAACCAATATTAAACTAGATGGTTGATTTATTTCCCTAACCTAACCTATTTGATAAAGTAAAAATATATTCTAAGTGGCATTTGATCAAGTTGCACACTTATTTTCAACATTTCTAAGTGAAATCCTTTATGAAATTTTTTGATTTTTCTGGTGGCATTTGGAGTAGCTCACCTAGGAGGACATTTCTCATATAATTTATTTTTTTAATTTTCTTTTTCATTTATTTTTTTGTATTTTATTTGATTTCATTTTTTTTATATCTTTCTGTCCCCTACAATTTCATTCATTTCTATTTTTTATTTCATTCTTTTTCTTTGGAAATAAATTTGAAATACGAAACATTATTTACATTTGGAAACATAAAATCATGAGGTATACATATAAAAATCATATTATGAAATATAGGATCTTAACTGTGTCTCCAACTAGGGATGTTAACCCCCTTGTGGGGCAACAAATAATCACAGATCTCTAAATTTGCATACTAGTGCGTTATCCATTGTCAGTTTCCCAGATATTTTAGGTGAATTGTTATACCATGCTTTATCCATACCTATGGTATCATATCGGTAGAAGCTTAGGGCCTTCTCTTCAGGTTTCAACTTTTGATATGAATCACCCACTCATGACAATAAAAAAAATGGTATTTACAATGATTTGAGTGACAAGTGCTTTTATTCTTGGGAAAAATAATGTTTGAGCATTCTTCCATTGACGGGTCCACCAGGAAGTTCTTCTCCAGTTAGGTCCTTTATAAAAAATGCAGTGTTACCTCTGTAGGCATCAATTATGTAAGGTCCCTTCCATAAATTATCAAATTGTCCATGTTTACCTTTTTCTTCATTTCAAGAGTCTCATTTTAACACATGGTATCCTATCTGAAAATCATCAGCTTTAGTTCTTATATCATATATCTTCTTAATTTTTTCCTCGATAACTTGAGTTTTGTTGTTGTAATATTCCTTTTTAGGAACAACTCATAAATCATGCACTAAAAATCACATTTTCAGAAAAATATACTTTGGAACAGGGAAATAAATCTTGGATCCTTTAGATCAGACAATATACAATCTAAATCCAATGTTTGAGCTGAAAAAAATAATACTAGGTGGGTTAAACAGATCTCCCACACCTAGTTACCTTCAAAAAAATGCCCAATGAGGGGCTGCAACAAAGTAAAACGAACTTATGAAAGTGAAGAGAGCTAATAATACATAAAATATGCTGATAGACACTCATACACCAATTAGAAACACAACAGCAAGAAAGAGGTTCAATCCCTTCATCCGTAGTGGGGAAAAGTAAGGATTTATGACCTAAAATGAATGTATTCAATTATCTGCGTAACAATAAGGGAAGAGGATGGATGGATATGATAGCTTAGGTTAAGAGGGACCTACCTACCGAATTTAAGTTAAAAAAAATGCGTTTTACTATGTTAAATAGATCCTCCATTCCCGACTAGGCTAGAAAACCCTGATTCCCCATGGCTTAAAGTATGCAGATTGGAATGAAGCTTTAGCAGCATGATTTTCTGAAGGGTTAGATGTATTTATACAGTAATAATAGTAAGGAAAGTTTATAATATGACCCAATAGTTTTACATGAGAAAATATATCTCTATACATGAAGAAATGCCTCAAAACCCAACATTATAACACAAGGAATTGCAGGATGAACCAGAAAACAAAATTTACAGGAATCTAAAGTAGTGTTATATTATGTTTCAGATATATAACATATCAGAGTACAAACATATATATCTAAGTGGGATATATATGCAAAAATGACTTTTAAGTACATTCCCCTTAGGGATCTCAGCAGAACATGAATAACATTGAATAGATCTAAGATCTACACCATGGATCTGCAGTAAACTTCAAAAATTTCTGAAGAATATGTCACACAGCAGATCAGATCTGAAATAGAACATGGATTGGTTGTCCAATCCACGGATCACCTCAGTGAAGGAAAGGAGTCCTTTCACCAAAGATCTCTCCTCCAAACTGCTGACAAATGGACACTGCAACTCCACCTGCAAAATAATGCAGTTTCTGAAGCTAACTGCGCAGATGAAGTATATCAAAATTTTTCCTCATCCCAAGATGGGATTCTGAAGCTCTAAGCAGCTATTTCACTCCTGCCAATGGTTTAGATGACTTCCCCATTGAAAAGATGCAATAGAACTCTTCAGATTTGAATAGATCTGATTCTACTTGCTGCAGATCTCTAAACAGTGAAGCCCTAAACAGGATTTACGCTATCAAGGGAGGTGAAGCTTGGCCAAAATGCCAGATAGTGGATCAATGCAGCACAATATCCTCCAAGAGACCCTCAAGGAAGGAAGAAGGATTCCTAAACAGGAAATTCCTCTCTCTTAGATAAACAACCAAGAGAGTTTGAGTTGCTCAAGCAATCTCAAAAAAAAATTAACATCAAAAACCTTTCCTTGAGTCTTTCCCTTCCTTATATAATATTTGGGTTTGCAAAATCCTACACCATCTTCGTTCATTTGTCCCCTTTCACATGGAGGACCTCCTTATAGGAATGCGCTAATCATCTAGGAGATTCATTGTATCTGGACTGCTTTATGATTTGGTCCTGTTGACCCGGTCAAATAGCTTGAACCTGTTTCACATACAAGTGGATTTTATTGAGAAAGCCCTGATTTGACTCTGTTCACATTGGGAATTGATTTATTCTCATGTTTAGGAGTTTTCATTTGTTCTCCTTCACATTTTATTCATAAAACATAAAAATAAAATGACATTGAATATTCCTACTAGCTTGGGCTAGTTAGGAATATTACAGTTGTAAACTTCCTCTCTTGATTGTTGAAGTTGTATTGTCTGATTTATTCTCCTATGAAGGTCATTAGGCTCTACTTGCAACTCTTGCAACATTTTCAAAATAGGGACACCTAAGGAAGTAAGAAAAAAAAATCCATTCAATAAACCAGTTGGTATGGAGGCATTTCAATTTATTTTTTGGTTGTGAGTCTATCGGCCCATAATGCATTGACTAATTTGTTATGCCATGATTTCTTGTTATCCTGCAATAATTTATTGATGATATTAACTAGAATTTTATTGGGAGAATCTGCTAATCCATTAACATATGCATAATAGGCAATAGAGTGTCTCAATGTGATTTTATATTTGCTGCAAAATTCCACCATCTTCTTTGATTTGAATGTTGCTGCACTATCAGTAATGATTTTTCTTGGGCATCCAAATCTTGAAAGAATGTTAGTTTCTAAAAATTTAATAATCAGTGCATCAAAGGCTTGCCTCGTAGGTATAACTTCAATCCATTTGGTAAAATAATCAGTGGCTATAAGGATCCACTTGTGTTGAGCTGAGGAAGAAGGATGCATTTCTCCAATGAAATCCAGACCTCACTGTTGAAAATGAGTTTCAACTGATATGGGCGTCGAAGGTAGGGGTAGCAACTTTCTTTTTCCTTCAAAGGTTTGAAATTAGTGACATGAGGTGAATCTCTTATGGGCATCTGGAAATAATGTTGGCTAGTAAAAAGCAACTCTTAAAATATTGTTGGAAGTAGACTTTCAGTACAGTTTTCCTCCACAATCTCCTTCATGAAATTCTTTCATTACTCTATCTACTCCATCCTTCAGTAAACAGTTTAGTAAAATTCCTCCAACATCCTTCCAATAAAAATCACTGTCTATAATACAAAATTTCATAGCTTTGAGTTTAAAAAATCTAGCTTTAATCTTGGTCAAACCAGGAAGATACTGTAAATGATGCAAGACAAAAATAAGGTTTGCGTACCAAGGAGAGGTTGTAAAAGCCTCTATTACTTGTGGAGTCACCTTCTCTCCTTGTTCATCAAGTTCAAATACAAAATTTATATCCAAAGCATGAAAATTTGATTTAGACATTAATTTAGCTAATACTTGACCCTTAATAAGTTTGGTAGGCTTGATTTCAATGTCATATTCTAAGATAATAACATTCCATTTTCCTCTTTTTCCATCAGGACCATTTTGGGTTAGTATGCCTTTTACCACAATGTTTGGAACAAAAGAAATTATATGTGAATGAAGAATATAATCTCTAAAGTATTTAATTTATTTTACTAAAGTGAAGGATTTCTTTTCCATGATGTTGTATTTCAGTGCAACATTGGCTTTGCTAAAGAAGGCAATAGGTTGTTCATGCCCCTCATTATTCTTCTGCAATAAAACCGATGCACTAATATGTTCGGATGCAAATGAAAAGGTCAGAGAATCTTTGGTGAAGTCAGGACTAATCAGCACAGGGGCTTGAGTTAAGGCTTGTTTCACCTGGTCGAATGATTGTTTTTCTTCTATATTCCATCTTACCCCAATGTCCTGTCTCAATATATTTGTTATTTTCCTCAGTTCTACCAAATTGGGGATAAATCTTCTAAGAAAATTGATTTTTCCAATGAAAGATTAGATTTCTTTTACATTTCTCGGAGGACCTATTTTCAAAATATCTTTAATTCTACTAGGATCAATTCTGATTCCATCTTTTGAAATGATGTGACCTAGTAGTTTTCCTTCTTCCAAACCAAACAATGTTTTCTTTGGGTTTAAAGAAATGCCAAATTTTCTACATTTTTCAAAGAATCTTCTTAGGTGAAGAAAATGTTCCTCATATTTCTTTGAAAAAATAGTTATATCATCAAGATAAATGACTATAAACCTGACTATCTCATCTGCAAAGACAATGCCCATTTCTCTTTGGAATGTAGCACTAGAATTCATTAAGGAAAAATTCATTTTAACATACATGAAAATGCCCGAGGACGTAGTAAATGTTGTTTTTTCTTGGTCTTCAGGATGAACTAGAACTTGATTGTAACGAGAAAAACCCATTTAATAAATAAATTCTACTAGATCCGACCAACTTTTGCAAAATGTGATCCATTTTGGGCAGAGGGTAGTTGTCTTTCAGAGAAAATTTATTGAGATTTCTAAAATCAACACAAAGTCTAATCTCTCCAGTCTTTTTCCTAGTTGGAAATAAATTTGATACCCTTTTAGAATACCTCAATGGTACAATAATCTTGGCATCATATATATTTTTGAATTCCTTTTCAACTACGGGCATCAACATTGGGTTGATTCTCCTAAGATTCTATTTGAAAGGTTTTTGGTCTTCTTTTATAGGAATCTTATGTTATATAATGCTAGTGCCATAAGATTTTAAATCCTCATAACTCCAGGAAAATACATCTATGAATTCTTTGAAAAAGTCTATGTATTCATGCTTTTCAACAGGTGGTAAATATTTGGATAGTTTAACCATTTTTGGTTCTTATCCAGTTCCTATATTGCAATCTTCAACTTCAGCTCCAGTAGTTACAATTTTGGGTTTTTTAGTCACATCATTAAAATCAAATAACTCTTCCAATGGAACTAACCCTCTCGGTAAAACATTATATTTCAATTGTAAAATTTCTAATTCTTCTTGATCTTGATCTACTTCATTCTACTCTATGCTATTCACACTCTTATCTACATTATTTTCTATATCACAATCCATATCTATATTGGAAAACTCAAATTCATATTTTGATTGTAAAATTTGTTCAATTTTTTCTTCATTCCCAAATACTTTCCAGTACCTGATGTTATCTGGGATGATTGGTATGTTTTTCACTTCAACTATGTACATGTGACTCAGACGGTATGAAATTTTACAAGTACTAGCTGAAATAACAAAACCATCAACTAGGATATTTTGACTTCTTGGAATTACATATAACTCATACTCAAGAAAATATTCAAGGAAATCTAGAACAACATTCCTATAAGCCCTTAACCTTGGATGTTTAGCTGGATATTCCCCTTTTATTTGCTTGATTATGAGTTCAGAATCTCCATGAACTAAAACCCTTTTGGCACCTAATTTCTTCAAAATATGAAATCCTAAGATTAAGGCTTTATACTTAGCTATATTTTTCGTACATTGAAAATTCAGTTTATATGAATGCCCTTATTATTTATTGGTTTGTGAATTTGAAATCCACACACTTGCTCCTAATCCTTCCTTACTCACAACCCCATCAAAATCCATATTCCATAAAGGCTCATTTTATTATCATGTTTCAATATGTCTAGTTTAATACCTTCAATATCACACAAATCAATTTCAAAATTTGGAATTTGTTCTTCCATACCTCCATCATTGTACAAAATGAAAGAATCTAGGTTTGAATGGACTGAATACAATGGATAATTGTGTTGTTTTTCTTGACTGCTAACAATGTATTTCATCAATGTTTCCCTATATAGTCTCCTTTTTTGACCAAACAATGGAATGGTAGCACATGTCATATCCATTTGAAGGGTTCCTTGTTTATCTCCCCATGAGCAAGACAGAAACATGTCATACTTAGGAGGTATATACCCAACCACAATATCCATTACTACACTCTTAGCTGGTATCTGGACTAAAGTGACACACAAATATTTAATAATACCTAGACATTTTACTTTACTTGAATGAAAAGAATACAAATATTTGTGTGGTCTAGTGATATAAAGTCCTAATTTTTCCATAACAACCTTAGGCATAAGGTTGTTTGAAGCCCCCGAGTCAAGCATTTCATTGTGTATAATTTTATCATGGATGTTTAAACTGACATAAAATGGAGGTACACTTACCTCCTGAGGTTTTCCACCCACTTCAGGCCCAAAAAGAAATTTTGGTTGATCATTAGTCAAGTTTATTGTGTTTGATCCTTCCCCTATCTTCAAATCTTTCATCACTTGAGACCTGTAAGCACTCTTATTCATGAGTTTTGTTAGGGAAATGGGTATTTTGAGTTTGGCCAATTCATTTTCAATACTGAATGATGTTTGAGTTTTATCTATATTGATAACATCTTGTTTCTTAACAAAATATTTTTGGGAATTATCCTTCTGTTGGCTAGTAGAGGGAATATTAGTTTGGGTTGTTTTAGAAACAATATCAAATACTTTCCTGACAGGAACATCTGCACTCCTTTTGGGAGAAATATCAAGATTTTTCTTAGTAGGTGTTATCACTCATTAGTCTTAACATTTTCATTGATAGGATCTTACATGTCATTAACCTAGGTTCCATGTTGTTTCATAGTCAAATTCATGAGATTTAAAAAAAAACACATGTGGTAAGGTTTACCCTAAGTCTAAACCCATCTTGAGCCTTGTCATATCAGTCAAATCCATCTCATATCATTTTTTTTTCACTCCCATGCTTTCAAATTAAAAAATAATCCACTTGTTAGTTTTTCATCGTTTCGTAGTGAATTGTATGGTGAAATAATAGATTTCGCTATGAAACTGCTTGACACTTCAGTAGCGGATCTATCGGAAATTTAACTATTTTCGCTACGAAACTAGGTTTTTTCTGTAGAAAATGACAAAGCAGTGTGGGATGTCAAGTTTTTGATGGCTAAAGGTAAAGGTGAGGTTAGAAAATTAGTTATCATAATCACTAAGCATGCAAGGTCGTATTTTCTATAATCATTGCATCTTGTGGTCACATGTGTCATCATTATACCTCAAGTTGTCGAATTAATTTTTAAACCTTGCCCCCAAGCTTCTCTTTGTCATTCATCATCCAAAATATTGCATGTAAAGCATCTTAGTGTCACTTTTGCAGAGATGGTTCACCATGCAAAACAAGTTGTTGTCTAGTTTTGATTCTACAAGTGTCACAAGCAAGGAGGCAATGAGAGTATAAATAAGTAATGACATCAAAGAAGAAAGTAAACAAAGGAGGTTACTGCATGAGGTACGAGCCTATGGATTTTAAATTATTGAATGAATATCCAAGTGCTATTGAGGCCTTCAGGAAGGTTGGTTTCCTACATTTTTGTCAGAAGCTGCAAGGTTTTCATGCCCAGATATCTAAGACTTTGCAACACATTTCACAGGGACAACCTCAAAGGTTGGTGTATTGAACCTCACAATGTCACCTGATGCTATCTATCAAGCTACATAAATACCCAGAGGTGGTGAGGAATGGTTCAAAGGTACTAAATTCAGAATGCAAAGCTATGAAGAATTTCTCAAACAAGAGCACAAAGGAGCTTACATGACAAATGACATCCCTAGGGGTTATATGAAAGAAAATAAGGAAAAATTGCTATTGGTGGTCCAGAAATATTTTACCTGCGAAGGGCGGTTCCACATGGTCTAATCTTATCATTTCGGACTCCTTCTACATTTCTTTGGTAAGGAACCACTTGTCATACCTTTATTTTTATTTAGAAGTTTGGGGAAGATGTCAAATAAGGTCCAGGCCAAGGCTGAGGGTAGTGAAACATTATGTTTTCATCATGGCCTGATCAAATTATTAGTATTGGAGGAATTAAAAATATGAAGTAGACTCAGTGACACCAAAGAATATTTCAAATCCAAAGAGTACTCCATCTCCAACTATAATAGAGGAAAGTAATGAAGAAGGAGGGCAACCACCTGTGGAACCAATGGACATTGAAGTTGAGCCTATGCAAGAGACTAATATCCCTTAGCCATCACCTTCAAGACAAAAAAAAAGAATTACTAAACACAACAACAGGAGGGTAAAAAGGATCCAAACCTTTGCCAAGGGAAACCTTGAAGACATCCTCTAGAAAATAGACATTGAATAATCCCTAATTGTACAGGCAGAAGATATTGAAGGAGATAGAAGAAAAATGCAGAAAGGTAAGTCTGTCAAAAAGTTGGATTTTGCAGGAGAGGATGCTGATTTCATTTTCCAGCTAAGGAAGCCAATGAACAAGTCACAACTTGTAAAGGATGCCATGGAAAGAAAAAGAGAAAAAAATATTATTGAAGGTAAGTAGCTAGAGAACTTCATAGACCTATCTCCAGCAGCATAAGAGGTCTTTGTACAATGGAAAGGAAAAGAACATGTTGAGGAAAAAACTGAAGTGAAAATTTTACAAGAGCAATTAAGAGAGGCCATGGAATAAATAGTTGAGGTCAAGTTTGAATTAAAAGAGGCCAAGGTGGATAAATAACCAATGGTAGATTTGAGAAAGAGATGAAGGAGCAATTGGACAAGTATGATAAAACTTTGTCAAATGCCAAGAAGATGCTTAAGAGAAGTCTTCCTCTGAGGAAGGTGGTGAAAAACACAAGGAAAAGGAATATGTGGTTACATTTTGAGAGAAAAAATCTCAAAGGGTAGATCAAAGAGTTGGAAGACCAAATGGACATGATCTAAGAAGAACTGAAGAAAAGAGGGCCGAATATTAGATTGGTGGATGGACCTAAGGTACAACTTGTTGTTGCTGAAGATGAAATACCCAAGGACTAAGGGGTTGATCTAAAATAATTTTGATTGAGTTTAAAACTTTTAGGTAACACCAATTTTGTTTTATAATATGAGTTTTTGAAGAAAATTTCCAAATATGAACTTTCATCCAGATCAGGCAATCTCATAGCGAGGTCCAGGCTTGAGAGCTGAAATTCGCTACGAAATTTCTGAAGAATGTTTTTTATTTAAAAAATTCTGTTTGATGGAGATACAAGGAGGGAAATTGATGGTATTTAGCTATTATGACATGAAAAAAAAATTTGATTATCAAAGGAGGCAGAAAAGGAGGTTGAATGGAAAAATTAGACATGCTACAAAATTTCATTATGAAACTACCTAAAGTCACTCTTTTTTGGCAACGAAATATTTTTGAGAGATTTGAAGGTTTGAATCTCATGTGGAAGGACAACCAGCCACCTGGAGACATCCAAGAAGACAGTGGGCCATCCCAACAGAGATCCATTACTTGGAAAATGTGTCACTCATCCAAATCAACATAAAGACAAAGTTCTAAATATTGTTGATCTTTTCCTAAAAAATAGGACCGTTGTTTCTTAAATATTAAGGTACATTCATGCCTTAGTGGTGGAGACTGCCACTTGAGCATCTCACTCTTATTCATGTAATTTTGCCACTACTATAGAAGTGGATGAAATAAGTGTAAAGTAGAATCCTATTAGAAGAGTAAGTCTTTAGAGATTAGGTGTCTTTTTCTGTTCCAAAAATGTAGTTTTTAGTAATGATTAGGTGTCAAAGTCATGGCTCGATGATCTAGCTAGCTGGGAAAATCCTATGTAAGAAAAATATGTCTATTTATAGACAGGAAATTGAATGAGAAGGGGTTGGATAATGCTTTTGACACTACTAATCTTATAAATATTTTATATCAGTAATAGACAGTGACTGTGGTTCTGCTTCACCTGAGATTCTTGAGATGTTTCAATGAGTTTCTGTGTTTCCTTTTATCTTACTTATAGTGTCTTGATTTTAAATTACTCATAATTCATGTTGTGCATGCTCTCACTTCCTTTTAGCATTGATATATTGATTATCTCTATGTGTTAGTGTCACCCTTTCATCAAAACAGAAATAGTCTCAGTTCCCATAAGTAGATGTACTTGTCATTGAACTCCTTTTTACTAAGTCCATGAGCCCAATGATAGTGAAATATTTCCCGTTTTTCACCTACAATAAAATACACTAAGACACTTACAAAATTAGCCATATGTTTTAAGACCTAATTGGGAAAATCATTAGCTAAATTGAGAGAGCCCTCCCAGGCCGAAGAGGCTAATCCTCAGTCAAAAGTTGGTTTGAAAGAGTTACTCTAAATTGTCTGGTGGAGCAGCCCATCAAGACCAATTTAGAGATAACAATAGGGGTGTCGAATGTATTTTTATTGGGAGTATAAATAGTCTTTTTAGTAGGATTATCAGTTGTTTTCTGACTCCTCAAATTGTATTGTTTATGGACTTCCATTATTTCATTTTCAAAACCTTGTTTGTACTCTTCCGATTCTTCATAATTTAATTCAAGTTGTGAAAGAAAGAAGAGGTATTGCTCTTATTGAGTTAAGAAAAATTATTCACTATCATTTATTCCCATTAAATTTATCTTATTTTCATTAAGGTCCTCAATTAGTTCTAACTCTTCATCTGCATAGTTTTCTTGAAATGGGGGTCTGACCTGTTTATATGGACCCTTTTGTTCTCTTTGTTTGATCTAGGGTGGGTTTCTCCTAAATTTAGGATTTCTGATCTGAGGACCAGGTTGATTTTATCTAGGGGGAGCCCTATCAGTTATGCTTATTCTTTCCATCATCCTTTCCATGGTTTTGACCAGGGTATCTATTTTAGCATCAACAGAAGAAGTAGAGGGTTCTTCTTTTATGGTTATTCTCCTTTCATTGTAGAAATTTAAACAATACTGTGATGTATTACCGAAATCTCATGATCTAAAAATTAAATCCACTATTAAATACATAATCCTTCTACTTAATTCTTCGCGGAAATTAAATCGCCAATTGCAAACACATGAGGAAAAATCAATCGCACATAAAAAGATGTTTTTACTGGGAAATCTTAAAGCTAAAATTCCCATCTATAATATATTATGTATATCATGGATCATGAAACAATCTCATACAAAGCTCTACTCATAGATCTCTCAGTACAATATACAATCGTCTCACACTTTCATACAAAAATTGGTTCACACATGCACCAATTTACTGCGTCCTGACAACCTGCCTCCACTGTGCAATCCCTGCTGATGAAGATTCCTGAATGAATTCAATCTTGCCTTGCCTTGAATTGATAGCGCAATCCTCATTGGCATCTTCAATGTGTGTGTAAATGCATTGAATGCATCACTATAGTCACAACTGATAGTCAACTAGACCCTTTCACCTATCTCTCCACTGGGTCTCCACTGGATCTGACATGCAAGTAGTTAACAATTTTATTCTTCAGTTGCATGTGAGACACTGCTTGTGAATTAATTAAATAATTAATTCACCGATCTCTGACTAGTGTATCATGAGTTACAACTAGCACAACTGAGTTTAACTCACTTAATTGAGTTAAACTAAATAACAACTCACATAACTACTCTTCCAACTCTGTTACAACTTTTCACACTCAGTTACAATGAAGTCCACTGTGCATATCCCACCAACCAACCTTAGAATGTGTAATTCCTTTAATCAAATGGTTTGCCACATCAGTTAACTGAAATCAAGTGCTTCAAGAGAACAAGTTATTATTTATTGTCTAATTATTATTAAGGGCTAATAATAATCGACATGCATTCTATTTTTAGACATGTGATCTATAAATATATTTCACCCATGCATCTAAAAATAGAAACTCATCTAAAAATAGAATTTTCTCAACCATCTAGAATTATTCTCCTGCTAATTTTAGAATATGCTCACCAATCTAAAAATAGACATACACCTAAAAATAACCTTTGGGCCCCACCTAGTGAAGGTGCTTAATTTTCACTAGGATCATCATCTTGTTAAATGTTAACACACCCTCTCAACAAGAAAGGGATTATCCTTCACCCCGATCCTGCCTCTATGGTATTCGAATTTTCTCCTAGTGAACGCCTTCATCAAAATATTTGCATCCTGATCTTCCGTAGGAATGTAATGAAGCAACATGATCTTCCACTACACACAATATATGATATGATGATACTGGATATCTATATGCTTAGATCTATCATGAAACACATGATTAATCGAGAGTTTAATGAAACTATGATTATCACAATGAATCACTGTAGGATCTAAATGGGAACCAAACAAACCGTCCAGGATCTTCCTCATCCAGGTAGCCTCACATGCAGCTTGACTTGCTACAATGTATTCCACTTCCGCTAAAATGAGTGCCACAGATCTCTGTTTCATGATGTACCAAGAAACGACTGTAGATCCGATACTAAAAACCCCTCCTGATGTGCTCTTTCTGTCAGTTAGGCTGCCTACCCAATCTACATCCGTGAAGCCATGCAACTTCACCTCATCCATCTATCTATACCACAAGCCATACTCAGATGTGCCCCTAAGATATCTTAGGACATGCTTGCCCACCTTCCAAAAGAGCTTGGTAGTATTAACCATCGCTTGACTAAGCTGGTTCACGACATAGCATATGTTCGGTCTTGTATTAACTATATACATGAGCGAACCCACCAATTGTCGATAGATAGTAGCATCCACTACCTCTTCTGATGTAGCATCCTCTTTCCTCCAGTTTCTTGGAAGAGGAGTATCAATGGGTTTGCAGCCCTCCATGTGAAACTTACCGAGTATCTCCCTTTCATACTTGCCTTGAGATAGAAATATTTCACCATCTCGCTGCCATATTTCCAATCCAAAGAAATAGTGAAGGAGGCCCATATCCTTCATCTCAAACTCCTTTGCAAGGTCCTACCTTGCATGATTGTATCGGCTGCTCATCACCAGTTAGTATTAAATCATCAACATAAAGAACAATGATTAAAAGCTTACTCTCCACCACAATCTGGTATAGGTTTTCATCCACCTCACTCTTGGTGAAGCCAAGTCTAGTGAAATAGCTGTTGATCTGAGTGTACCAAGCACGGGGTGCTTGCTTCAGCCCATACAACATTTTTTTGAGTTTGCACGCATGCTACTCACTACTAAAGATCTCAAATCCTTCAGGCTGCTCAATTTACACTTCTTCCTCAATGATCCAATTAAGGAACACATTATTCACATCCATCTGATGAATGTGCCAACCCATCTACACTGAGAGAGCAAGGATGGTCCTTACGGAAGAATACCGTGTGACAGGTGCAAAGGTTTCTTCATAATCAATCCCCTCGATCTGTGAGAAGCCCCAGGCCACAAATCTTGCCTTATACTTTTCAAAACTCCCATCAATAGCTTACTTTACCTTGTAGATCCATCTTGAACCTACCACTGATTTATCAACGGGCCTTGGAACAATTTCCCAAGAACTATTTCTGACAATGGAGTCATAATCCTCCAACATTGCATCTACCCATGTGGGATTCTGCACTGCTTCCTGAAAGGAAGATGGCTCTGTCACAATAAATTTTCTCATGAGAGCCATGTATCTAGTGAATTGGTCAGGAGAATGTCTCTGTTTGCGCTATGAAGTAGGGACTCCTACATTTTGTGCCGCATCTAGCTTTAGCCTCTCAACTTCTGTGGTACACCTTCTGCCAATTTTTATGTTTGGCTCTGCATAGTGGACTCCTCCACTCCATAATCATCCTCCTGTGGCTGATCCACATCTAGAGGCTCATCTTTGGGAACAAGCAGTGCCTCCTCTGCATGCAAGTATAGCTCCCTCTCAAGCGACAACTTCATGGCTTTCTCCTCATTTAATTTTATATCCCGTCGCACCACAGTCATTCTACTATTTGGAAAATACACAGGATAATTATGGGGTGTTTCTGTGTACCTCACAAATATCCCAACTTCAGCAGTCGGCTCCAGCTTCTTCCTGGCATTCTTGGTCACATGAACATAAACAGATGAGCCAAAAATCTTAAAGTGAGAAACATCCAGTTTCTTACCATTAAAAGCTTCTTCAGGTGTACTCATGCCAAGTACTCTATGAGGACAACAGTTTTTCACATAAACCATAGTGTTGCATGCTTCCACCCACAAGTGCATTAGTAGGCCCTGATCATGCAGCATAGCTTGTGCAACACCCATAATCATTATGTTCTTCCACTCCGCGACCCCATTTTTCTGTGGGTTATGAGGCGCTATGAGTTCTCTTCGAATTCCTTCTTTTATATAGAAGTCTTTGAATTCGTTCGAGATATATTCACCACCATTATTGCTCTGCAGAGCATTCACTTGCTTCCCCAAATATTTCTCCACCAATAATTTAAACTCACAGAACTTTAAGAATGTTTGATCCTTCTTCTACATGAAGAAGATCCAACATCTACGAGAATAGTCAGAAAAAAAATAACATAATAACTATGTTTTGACGTTGAAGCAACCGATAATGGCCCACACACGTGTGTGTGAAATCTCTCCAGGATCACCTAATCCGTAACTGATCGAATAAAGTGCTTAAGTAGTTTTATTAGTTTGACCTTTAGATTGAAGTATGATTTAATGAAAAATGACATAAACCAACAACCTAAATGAATTAAACAACAACAATAATCAGATAGAAGAAGAGGCAAACAACTTGATGACGGAGTTCGTCCTTCCTGGACTACATCTTCAGGTCTGCTTTAGAGTGGGTGTCTGTTTTTATTAGGATTTATCTTGAAAAATATTTACACTGAAATGGAATAGAATGACTATGCTCGCAAGCAATTATGAACCTTGTGAATAGAAATTACTCTTCCTCGCCTTTTCGACGCTTGTCTCTATGCTCAATTCCGACCACTGACGGCTGAGAAATGCTGCAAACAAAATCGCCTATGTCCTTATGAAACTGCACTCCAAATGCACTCTATGTCTTCACAATAATCCAAGATGAATTTTGTGAAAATTTCCATGGCTTAAATAGGCTACATCGAACCTCCATTTTCCTCATGTAGGAGTTGGTTGAAGATTTTAAGTGATAAGGTCTCGAGTTGTTCTCCATTCATGAACCTTAGGGATTAAGTTCCCAAACCTTAGCGCTGATATAAATGTTAAAACCCAAATTTAAACCATATATTAAACTGGTGGCTAATTAACCAGGCAGAGGTTTTAACTTCCCGCATGTGAGTAGGTGGAATCTCGGTGGTTGCGGTCATGGTCTTCATCCCGACGGTCTTTGCACAGTTTTACAACTGTTAGTTTTGATTTAAATAACTCCGCCGTGGTCTCATTAAGACCAGTCACATGTTACAAATTCCGACGCGGTCTAGATCACATAATTAGGATAACGCTATGGTGGTTTTAATAAATTTTATTTGTTTTGTTTTAAAACATACCATCCGAACCTTATAAAAGGTTTATGACTTAGTTTTTATAATATGGTTTTAATATGTGTTTTGGGCTGGGAATTTAATGTTTTAGTTTTAGGTCTAGCATATGCTTTAGGACTTAGGGATAGGTCTTTATATAGTGCTTAGGTCCTAACACTTAGATTTAAGACTTAGGACTTAACATTTTTAGGAATTTAGGTTTGATGTTTAGGGTTTTAGGTCTAGGTTGTCTCTTAATTGCTAGGATTAGACCTTAGGTTTTATGATTAGATCTTATCATTTTTAACCATAGAGATTTACATTGTAAGGTATTTCACCATGTTTTTAACCCATTATTCACCTTTTCATCACACACATGACAATCATGCCATGAACCTTAAACCTTTACAAACCATGAACCTGACACTGAACCATGATACTGAAGTAATTTTTCACTGGTGAATTGACAAAACTGTGGATTTGGAAAATAAACTGGACATCACATTGCTAGAGTTGACTTGGACCTTTCTGCTATCAATCCTCTCCACTTAAAAAGCTTTTAGACCACAAAAGCTTGATTTTAAACTAAAAATAAGTGAGAATACAACTCTCTTGCTTTCATCTTGACTTTGATGACATACAAACATACCTACTTGTTGACCTGAAACTGATGCTTATCATGGCGAAATTTGAACCTGACTTGACTCAATGCTTGTCGTGGAATAGAAGAATGTAAGGCTTGATTGTAAGCTTGATGCACAATAGTTACAAATTTATCCCACATCTTAGGATGTATACTATAGTTACCTCAAAGAATATGTATCCCGGTCTTGTTCTCCATTTCCGTCTATCCTTGAACCAAATCCATGCTGCCCCATGGTTGCAAAGGAATTAGAAGTGGCATGTGCAAACCAATATTTCGATTTCATGGCTTGCTTGTTGAACACATTACTCATCCCTTTATGTACTTCACAATTGTTTCATACATAAGAGGCCAGTAAAAATATTTTTGACTTTGTGTCGTAGTATTTCTTATGCCTGCAATCTGAGAAAGATAAATTTCCCGAATAACCTGCACCCTTTTTATCTGAGCATTATGAGTTAGTGATTCAAAATTTTCTTCGAAATCATCATCAATATTATACTGTTCTACATAACTTTCATAAACCAATGAACTTTTATGCAGTAATACTGAAGCATTCAAAGACAACATATCAACTAACACCTTCCCTATCCTTAAATACTAAGTGATTTTGTTGAAGAATTCCCATCCAAGTGTAGTGAGATTGTTGCAACTTAGTATATGACTGAAAGTATTGAAGCAGCTAATAATCTATGTGAATCACTATTTCCATTGCATATCCTTTAACATATATTTTATCTTCATATGGCTGTTGACGATTTATCAATACTGCGAAAATTTTCTACTTAATTGAATCAACTTTAACATCGACACTTATTCCCCATGACCTGTTTTTCTTATGAGCCAAAATTATGGGTGAACTATATGGAGTTAAACTATGTCGCATTAATTCTTTTCCAACCTTCCCTGGAATTTGTTTCTTTATTTCTTTATGCTCTATAATTGACTTGTGATACATTTCATTATTAGAGGCATCAAACATAAATTGCATCTCATGTGATATTTCCATTTTATGAAGTAGATGTTTTAGTTCTTTAACTAGATCTTGAAAAGAATCTACCTTTTTAACCAAATTACCTTCATACTAAATTTCATAACTTGAGCAAGTATCAATAAGATTCTTATGTTGCTCTTTTATCGACATGAGTATGTATCTCCTACTTGAACTTATTAAGCACTTCATCTGATTAACATTAATTAAATTCAAGTGATTTTTTTTTATGTGCCTGAACGATGTACTTAATCCCATCTTTCTTGAGATGATACACATGCTCTTTTCTATAAAATACTGCATCACGGTCATAGAGATAAGGGCTACCTAAAAAAATTCCACAAATGTCTAACGGTATCACATCTAGCTCCACTTCATCGATATAGTTAGCTGTGATTGAAAATTTTAACCGACATTGTTTGGTAACATGAATTTGACTTTGTTCCTTTAACCACCCTAAAGGATATGGCTTTGGATAATTATGTGTTTCAAACCCAATTGTTTAACCAATGACTCAGAAATCAAATTTTCCTCTGATCCCGTATCGAACAATGTATCTATCTTAGTATGCTTTGAAGTTACCCTTATATGAAATAACTCGATTCTTTTATATTCATTCTCTCGTTTGATGTTTGAAGAAGCAGAAGTACTAGCATCATAAATTTTACCTGTTGTAACCATCGCAATGATTTTACCTTCATCACTTGAATTGGATCCCAAGTCTAAGCCTTTCTGGATTGCTTTTTTCGCCTTCTTTTCACCCTTCTTCGATTGAAACTTCTTTGGCTTCAGTTCCGGATGAAGTTTTCAACACCTAGCTTCATCTTGGCCAATCCTTTGGCAGTGTGTACACGTAGGTCTTTCATCTTCATTCTGAGCTGTGGTAGTCTTCTTTCCCTTTGACTTGCCCTTATTTTTGCTGTCTTTAGTTTCCATCTGCTTGGATGTCTTTGGTGTAAACTTGAATGGTCTACCACCTGCTTTGAAATGAATTTATTGAACACAAACTTCATCAAAATCATTAGGATTTAACATTAATAATGTATGCTGAAAATATGAATGCAAAACTGCCAATACATTTCAACAAAGTTTCTTTTGTGTCCAAATAAATACCAACTGCTAATGCCTTATTTCTGAATTCCTATGTGACCTCTTGAACACTTTGTCCCTTACCTTGTCGCAAGCACTACCAATCAATTACATCTTGCTATGTGTGACCCAACGGATAGAATTGTTTCCTTAGAGCTTTAATAAACTTAGTCCATGAGGTGATAACTTTTCCCTTACACTTTAAATCTATCTGTGTCCTACTCTCCCACCATATAATGTCTCAACTTGTTCTCTATTCATGAACCTTAGGGATTAAGTTCCCAAACCTTAGCGCTGATATAAATTTTAAAACCCAAATTTAAACCATATATTAAACTGGCGGCTTATTAACCAGGTGGAGGTTTTAACTTCCTGCATGTGAACAGGTAGAATCCCGGCGGTTGCGGTCATGGTCTTCATCCCGACGGTCTTTGCGTGGTTTTACAACTGTTAGTTTTGATTTAAATAACTCCGCTGCGGTCTCATTAAGACCAATCACATGTTACAACTTCCAACGCTGTCTAGATCACATGGTTAGGATAACGCTATGGTGGTTTTAATAAAGTTTATTTGTTTTGTTTTAAAACATACCATCCGAACCTTATAAAAGGTTTATGACTTAGTTTCTATAATATTGTTTTAATATGTGTTTTGCGCTAGGACTTTAATGTTTTAGTTTTAGGTCTAGCATATGGTTTAGGACTTAGGGATAGGTCTTTATATAGTGCTTAGGTCCTAACACTTAGATTTAATACTTAGGACTTAGCATTTTTAGGAATTTAGGTTTAATGGTTTTTATTTTAGATCTAGGTTGTCTCTTAATTGCTAGGATTAGACCTTAGGTTTTATGATTAGGTCTTAGCATTTTTAACCATAGAGATTTACACTGTAAGGTATTTCACCATGGTTTTAACCCATTATTCACCTTTTCATCACACACATGATGATCATGCCATGAACCTTAAACCTTTACAAACCATGAACCTGACACTGAACCATGATACTGAAGGAATTTTTCACTGGCGAATTGACGAAACTGCGGATTTAGAAACTGAACTGGACATCGAATTGCTGCAGTTAACTTGGACCTTTCTGCTAAATTGTAATGGTAAATATCCTCCTGTATCATCACCGAAGCGCGATTCTCCTTTTCGTGAAAGGTGGTTTTCACAAACTTACCCATAGTAAATCCCTTGCACTAATCTATCTGCGCAAGTGTACCCTTGGGATGTCCAGTAGAAATCTGCGGCATCATATTCAAGGCACCATGGTGAAGATGGCCCAATCACCTGTGCCATAATTCACCCTCATCCCAGCTCACCACTTCTTCTTATTTTCCCACCATTGAAGTGTAGCCATCTACCTTCAGCTTGTAGATATTCTTGACTCTAATCCCTATCCTCTTGTTTTGACCCGTTGTTTTATGTCGTAGGAAAGCTTTTCCATTGCTAAAAACAACGTCATAACCTCTTTCCTCCAACATCGTGACTGAGACCAAGTTCTTCTTTAGTCCTGGAACATGCATAACATCTTTCAACATAAATGGTTTACCTGACTCCCTCTCAAAGGTAATGATACCAATTCCGATCGCACTGTATCGTCCATCGTCACCCATCTCTATATGCATATGGAGATATTTCTCCTCCAAGTCTCTGAAAAGCTCCTTATCTCCTGTCACGTGGAAGGAAGCACCACTATAAAGATACCACACCGATCCCATTGCGCTTGAAACCAAGCATGTGATCAAAGAGAAATCGAGTTCAAATTACGAGGCAAGGGGCCTCACCAGCTGCATCTCCAGCAACCTTCTTGTTTTTCATTTTCTGTGGGCAGTTAGTAGTGAGATGCCCATGTTATTGACAGTGAAAACACTTCACCTTGGACAAATCCAGCTTCTTGCCTTTAGCCTCGGATTTTGAGTGGAATTTATTCCCCTTCTCTTTCCTTGATTAGGAAAACAAAGCACAATCCTCTTCATCATCATGCTTTGATGAAGAGCCATCCTTGGTGTTCTTCCTGAACTCCTCCTGCACTAGATCTGACCACAGTCATTCCCAATCTGGCAATTTTTCTCATCCGTTGACAGAGTCTTGATAACTGTGCCAACTCTTAGGAAGTCCCAAGAGAACCAAGCTCACCAAATCATCATCAGAAACAATGATTCCCACACTTCCTAGTTCATCCCAACATTGGACAAACTTTGTGAGATACTTTGGAATACTATCGCCCTTCTCCATTTTGATTTTTCTGAGTTTATCCTTCAACGCCAACTTCCTATGTTCACTGCTACTTGGAAAATATCTATCAAACCCTTCCACATTGCGAATGGAGTGGATTTACCATGAAGGCTTGAGACAATATGGTCTCTGACACCTTCCAACAAAATCCTTCTCGTCTTAGCTACTTTCTTTTTCCAGGCGTCAAGTAATGCAACATCCATCGAAGTGGGCTTAGGAACATCACTGTCGATGAATTCCTTCAAGCCATTTTCTTCAAGCACTACCTCCGTCCTATCCTTCCATGCAATTTAGTTCGAGTTTCCCTCGAGTGCATACTCCAACCGTAAACCATTGAAAGCGATTTTGATGTTTACTCAACTGTCACACCAAGAAATTATTGCAGCAAATTCGAATTTTTCCACCAAGAAAACTCAGCACTGCTTCAATAGTGCAATCTTCTCTACTTCGATACCATGTAGAAATTTAAACAATACTATGATGTATTACCAGAATCTCCTGATCTAACAATTAAATCCAATTTTAAATATAAAATCCTTCTACTTTATGCTTTGCAGAAATTAAATCGCCAATTGCAAACACATGAAGAAAAATCAATCGCACATAACAAGATGTTTTTACTGGGAAATATTAAAGCTAAAAACCCCAACTATCATTAATATGTATATCATGGATCATGAAACAATCTCATACAAAGCTCTACTCATAGAGCTCTGAGTACAATATATAATCGTCTCACACTATCATACAAAAATTGGTTCACACATGCACCAATTTATTGCCTCCTGATAGCCTGCCTCCACTGTGCAATCCCAGCTGATGAAGATCCCTGAATGAATTCGATCGTGCCTTACCATGATTGTGCAATCCTCATTGGAAACTCCAATGTGTGTGTAGATGCATTGAATGCATCACTATAGTCACAACTGATAGTCAACCAGACCCTTTCACCTATCTCTCCATTGGGTCTCCACTGGATCTGACATGCAAGTAGTTAATAGTTGTATTTCTTCAGTTGCATGTGAGACACTGCTTGTGAATTAATTAAATAATTAATTCACTGGTCTCTCACTAGTGTATCATGAGTTACAACTAACACAAGTGAGTTTAAATCACTTAACTGAGTTAAACTAAATAACAACTCACATAACTACTCTTCCAACTTTGTTACAACTTTGTCACACTCAGTTACAATGAAGTCTACTGTGCATGTCCCATCAACCAACCTTGGAATGCATAATTCCTTCAATCAACTGGTTTGCCACATCATTTGAATGAAATCAAGTGCTTTAAGAGAATAAGTTATTATTTATTGTTTGATTATTGTTAGGGGCTAATAATAATCGACATGCATCCTATTTTTAGACATGCGATCTATAAATAGATTTCGCCCATGCATCTAAAAATAGAATTTTCTCAACCATCTAGAATTAGTCTCCTGCTAATTTTAGAATATGCTCACCATTCTAAAAATAGACATGCACCTAAAAATAGCTTGCGGGCCCCACCTAGTGAAGGTGCTTAATTTTCACTAGGATCATCATCTTGTTGGATCTCAACACTCCCTCTCAACAAGAAAGGGATTATCCTTCACCTCGGTCCTGCCTCTATGGTATTTGAATTTTCTCTTGGTGAGCGCCTTCGCTAGAATATCTGCATCTTGATCTTATGTAGGAATGTACTGAAGCAACATGATATTCCGCTGCACACAATCTCTGATATGATGATACCGGATATCTATATGCTTATATCTATCATGAAACACAGGATTAATCGAGAGTTTAATTCAAATTTGATTATAACAATGAATCACTGTAGGATCTAAATGAGAACCAAACAAACCGACCAGGATCTTCCTCATCCAAATAGCCTCACATGCAGCTTGACTTGATTCCATGTATTCTGCTTCCGCTGAGCTGAGTGCCACAGATCTCGGTTTCCTACTATACCAAGAAACAAATGTAGATCCGATACTGAAAGAACCTCCTCATGTTCTCTTTCTTTCTGTTGGGCTTCCTACCCAATCTGCATCTATGAAGCCATGCAACTTCACCTCATCCGTCTATCTGTACCATAAGCCATACTCAGATGTGCCCTGAGATATCTCAGGACATGCTTTCCTGCCTTCCAAAAGAGCTTGGTATGCTTAACCATCGCTTGACTAAGCTGGTTCACCGCATAGCATATGTCTGGTCTTGTATTAACTAAATACATGAGCGAACCCACCAATTGTCAATAGACAGTAGCATCCACTACCTCTGTCGATGTAGCATCCTATTTCCTCCAGTTTCCTTGAAGAGGAGTATCCATGGGTTTGCATCCCTCCATGTGAAACTTACTAAGTATCTCCCTTTCTTACCTGCCTTGAGACACAAACAGTTCACCATCTCACTGCCATATTTCCAATCCAAGGAAATAGTGAAGGAGGCCCATATCCTTCATCTCAAACTCCTTTGCAAGGTCCTGCTTGCATCAGTGTATCAGCTGCTTATCACCAGTCAGTATTGAATCATCAACATAAAGAAAAATGATTAAACGCTTACTCTCCACCACAATCTGGTATAGGTTTTCATCTGCCTCACTCTTGGTGAAGCCAAGTCTAGTGAAATAGTTGTCGATCCGAGTGTACCAAGCACATGGTGCTTGCTTTAGCCCATACAATTCTCTTTTGAGTCTGAACACACGCAACTCGTTGTTGAAGATCTCAAATCCTTTAGGCTGCTCAATGTACACTTCTTCCTCAATGATCCCATTAAGGAACACAGTATTCACATCCATCTGATGAATGTGCCAACCCATATACGCTGAGAGAACAAGGATGGTCCTTATGGAAGGATACCATGTGACAACTGCAAAGGTTTCTTCATAATAAATCCCCTCGATCTGTGAGAAGCCCCGGGCCACAAATCTTGCCTTATACTTATCAACACTCCCAACAACAGCTTGATTTACCTTGTAGACCCATCTTGAACCTACCACTAATTTATCAACCGGCCTTGGAACAATTTCCCAAGCACTTTTTCTGAAAATGGAGTCATACTTGTTCACCATTGCATCTACCCATGTGGGCTGCTGCACTGCTTCCTGAAAGGAAGATGGCTCTGTCGCAATACATTTTCTCATGAGAGCCATGTATCTAGTGAATTGGTTAGGAGATTGTCTCTATCTGCGCTGTGAAGTAGGGAATCTTACATTATGTGCCACATCAAGCTTTAGCCTCTCAACTTCTGTGGTACGCCTTCTGCTAGTTATGATTTTTGGCTCTACATAGTGGACTTCTCCACTCCATGATCCTCCTCTTGTGGATGATCCACATCTAGAGGCTCATCTTTGGGAATAAGTAGTTCCTCCTCTACATGCAAGTCTAGCTCCCTCTCAAGTGATAACTTCATGGCTTTCTCCTCATTAAATTTTATATCCCATCGCACCACCACCATTTCACTGTTTGGAAAATACACATGATAATTATGGGGTGTTTCTGTGTACCCCACAAATATCCCAACTTCAGCAGTTGGCTCCAGCTTCTTCCTGGCGTTCTTAGTCACATGAACATAAACAGATGAGCCAAAAATATTAAGTGAGAAACATCCAGTTTCTTACCAATAAAATCTTTTTCAGGTGTACTCATGCCAAGTACTCTATGAGGACAACGGTTTTGCACATAAACCGCAATGTTGCATGTTTCTGCCCACAAGTGCATTGGTAGGCCCTGATCATGTAACATAGCTTGTGCAACACCCAAGATCGTTCTGTTATTCCTCTCCACGACCCCCTCTTGATGTGGGTTAAGAGGCACTATGAGTTCTCTTCGAATTCCTTCTTTTCTACAGAAGTATTTGAATTCGTCCGAGATATATTCACCACCATTATTGCTCCACAGAGCCTTCACTTGCTTCCCTGACTCTTTCTCCACCGATGCTTTAAACTCATAGAACTTTGAGAATGTTTGATCCTTCTTCTAAATGAAGAAGATCCAACATCTACGAGAATAGTCATCTACAAAAATAACATAATACCTATGTTTTTCTATTGAAGCAACTGAAAATGGCCCACAAATGTCTGTGTGAACTCTCTCCAGGATCACTGAAGCACGATTCTCATTTTCATGAAAGGTGGTCTTCACAAACTTACCCATAGTACATCCCTTGCACTAATCTATCTATGAAAGTGTACCCTTGGGAAGTCCAGTAGGAATATACTGCAAAATCTTCAGGGCGCCATGGTGAATATGGCCCAATTTCCTGTGCCACAATTCACCCTCAACCTGGCTCACCACTTCTTCTTCTTTGCCAACCATTGTAGTGCAGCCATCTACCTCTAGCTTGTAGAGATTCTAGACTCAAATAGATTTTATAGGGAAAGGTAGCCAAACTAATTGGATTTTGTAGTTAAATGAAGTGAAAAAAATATATTTAAGGGTTTTCATTAAGTAAAGAGAAATTAAGAATTCATTTACTTAACTTCAGTTGAAAACATAGAAATTATTCAAAGCCAGAATCAGAGTGTGCATTAAAAGAAATTATGTTCTTAATTTTCTATTGAATAATTTAGATTATGAAAAACACATATAAATGGTGTACAAAGAAGATTAAACAAGTTTATAAAGATACATGCACTTCACCAATAATTTGACACAAGAATCCTGTGAAAGAGCTTTCCGTATTACTGAAAAGTTCACTGGAACTTGATGAAAAAATTTACAATAGCTTTCCTTGATACAAAAACCAACCCTTAATACTTCGAATGGTAGAAGTATTTATACAAAAATAATACAAATATTTTGATTAAGAGGATCAAGACAAAATTCTTATATCTAAAACAAAATTACAAAAATAGCACAAAATTATCGTAATTTCATAATAGCTTGGCTTGTTGGCACTATTATCAAGGTTGTTGTTGTTGAATTTTGATGATTGTGCTTGGAATCCTGCTACGCTGTTTTTTGTGATTTCCAAGACAAAAAACTTCCTTTACTCCAGTAACTCACATAATTTTTCCCATCTATCTTCGGTTGGGATAGAAAATTTGATTAATTTTCTATAGGCTTCATGAACCTTTGTGTATTTTTGAAAAGTGGGCTTGATGATGAATAAATGCATGAGCTCATGAATGATAAACAAATCAAACTCCAAATACTCCATGAATGCCTTCCCTACGAGGTTGCCTTTGATACCTGCAAATTTGGATGTGTCTTGGAAAATCTTGTCTAATTTCTCTTGGTAATAATTCAAACTTATTAGATTTTCTTCTTCATTAACTAGTCTTGGTAGACCTTTCCTGTTCAGTACCTTCATCTTCTTGTGAAATATTTGAATATTGATATCCAAATTTTTTCATTTATTCTCCAACTGAAGCATGAGGTTTCTTTTGGTGTGCATTTTCTTTACTTCTAGAATAGTCTCTGTTCTATCTTGGATCCCCAACTGCTCAAAGATGACATGTTCTTCGGCCTCTTGTAGGGTGTTTTCCTCCCATTTTGTTTGGTTCATATACCACTCTATTTCGGGCCGAGGAGTATGTACTGTATAAGGAGCTTTCTTTTTCTCCACCCTCAGCTTTGAAATTAAACCAAAAGGTCATAGGACCAAGTGAAGCTTAGTTTGAGGTTCATTTGTTTTAGCATCAAATCAAATTCTCTACCAGCTGTTCTGGTATTGCAGACAAGGGGCCCAACCTATGCTTTTATTTTAAACCGTGCTTTCTTCTTGGAAGCCACAAAGTGCACGTCATACATATGGATCATATGTCTTATGTACTCTAATGAGAAAAGTCTCATAGGTAAAAAATTTGGAAGCTTATATGATGGAAATTCACACCCATAAACCCAGATTTATGTATAATTCTGGTATAAATACCTGTCACCTGTTTTTACCTGATCACTTAGGTGGAAAATTTTCTGAACATTTTCCCCTATCCTAGGCTCCAATTCATTTTTTAGGAGGAAAAATACTGTGTATAGGAACTTATCATCATATTCTATGAAGGAGAATTCCGTGGAGTTCCTTCTTACCAAGGATGTCCAATGTATCACTGATTGAGCATTACCCTACGCATCCATCTTTGGTAGAATGAAAGGAAACTTGTTTGCTTGATAGTAGATGAATAAATAAACTAACACTGTAGCATACTTGAAAATTCCCTCTGTAGAAAACTTACTAAATTGATCATGAATGGAATTTGCAATAAATTGACTATAATTAAAAATGACAGGTTTTTATTCAGTGGGAAAGATTGAGAGGAGACCAATAATGGCTTCTTCAACCCATTGGTTTGAGTGGTAACCAAGGATATATGAAACACTGGTGATAATTTTCTTGGCTACCTCTAGAAACATTGAAGAGGAATATGGAGGGTTTGTTTTAGGGATTTGGGCATCTTCAGGGAGAAAGATCTCAAAGATCTTAGCTTTCTATGGGAAATTCAAATTTTTATATAGCTTTGTGAGAGAGTCAATAGACAAAGGCTTGGAAGACTCTAGGATATTTACTTGCAGCATATTTGAAATGGTTTCAACTATAATGGTGAGGATAATTTCACCATTATGGATTACTATGGCTCTATGGGATGGCACATATCTAGTTTGACAGCAAGTAATGAGTTCAGGGAAAAGACTAGTTTGTGAAAACATGAAGTGAGGGAGAGAAGAATCCCATATACCTAGTTCATCTTGCTGATCTAAGAATTATTGTTTTAACGAATTGTGAAGTTTGAGAAAGTAGAATTCATAGTTGGTATCTGCAATTCTATACCAAATTTCAGCAAGGGGAAGTGGTCTAGATCGATGGGAGGGGGAAACATCAGGTTTTCTTCGGGCTTCTTACCGTTATTATTAGGGGATTTTCCTTTTGGGGTCATTATCAAACTATAGATTAAAAGGAGGGATGAAAATAAAACTAATTTACCTGGATATGGGGGTTATCTGGTAGGTATAGAGGTTGGGGTGATGATTGAAATATGGAGCCAATGCAGAGTCAGTGCTTGAATTACAATTACAGGATTACCGATTCTCGTAATAGCTTGAAAACTTGAAAAATTAATTGGTAATGGAAAAAAAACAAGGAAAAGGAAAAGGATGGGTTTCCTGTGTTAAATAAGTGAAGATTTTGATTTACCATTATAGGTTTAATTTTGGGAGGGGAACGGGTCCGTTGTGTAGGAGCGAGAAACATTTATGATGGTAACGATTTGCTAATGTGGCAAGGGAGTACTAGGTGGTGGTATTTAATTGGGAGGGATCAGACACGGGGGATGAATCAAATGGAAAAGGCATGAGAGGGAGTGGGGTCTATGAGGGTGAGTGATCTAGGTGGATATTGGTGTCCACCCACCTATTCCACTTGGACACCCAGCATTTTTTCTTTCAGTTTTTCAGTTTCCTTAATTGTAGCTCAATTTACTATTTTTGGCAGTTTTTCGGGTCCTGAACTTTTGGAGCCATTTTGAGGCCCTAAACAATGTTTTTTTGTTCCAAAATTTTATTTCTATGTCAAAATTTGTATTCCTCGGATAGATATTTCTAATGATGTATCATGTGCGTCAAACGAAGTTAGTATGCCAAAGTTACGACCCCGGGAAATTGATGTATCAATTTACCCTGACGGGGCCCATAGTTTGGTATTTCATCTCCTAGGGTTAAGTTTTTGGATGTTTATGGTTTTTCGTTGTTTCTATGTAATATATAGGCCTCAGAGCCTCATTTTAACACAAATTTTAGAGGCCTGTAGCTTCCACATCTCTTCTCAGACATAAGCTACCAACGCCCTCGCTAGTTTATTTCCATTCTGTCTGTAAACAAATTTTAGTTCTTTGATATTAATGAAATGAAGTGTTATTTCCACTGCATCTTTGTATTTATGGTTATATGTGTATTATGTTGTGTTCCTACATAAATTCATATTAGTGGTATCAGAGTGTTCTGCTCTTTCTCCATCCTTCTTTGCATGTCCCCAACAAGGTCGGGGTATAAGGAGTTAGGGCTTGATCTGGTTGAACCTTTGCAAGATTAGGCTCACAAAACCCGATGGCTGCCCATGGGGGACAAAAATAAATACGAGGGAGCATGAGATACTATCAAAATATTTCTCGAGGAGGCCCTTGAATAATAAAGGAACGCGATGATGGATAACTTTGCCTAGATCCTTCAACGATTGCCCACTACGGTGCATTTGCATCCAACAACGACTCTAGAGGCACAACCCCTTTTAAGGTACAAGTAAACTTTGACATTCCCATATTTGATGGTCAAATATATGTAGATGCTGTAGATAGATGGTTGAATCTATTAGAAGGATATTTCTCGGTTCATGACTTTTTCGACTGGGAGAAGACTATTTTTGCACTCCTCAAAGCTGCCCCCCATGTCAAGGACTAGTGGGAAACCTACTGTGAGAAAAAGGAGGAGGGGGAAGCCAATCTATTCTCGGTCGTACCCACTTGGAATTATTTCTGAGATGCCATCAAGGAACAATATTATGCCATGGGGAGATATGAGGACAAGTACATATAATGGACTACACTGCAACAGTAATTAAGGGATCAAGATGTGCATGAGATGACGAATCTATTCCATACCCTGCGCACAAAGTTAGGTAACAAAGGTTTGGAGAAACATTTGGTGATAAAGTACAACAGTTGTCTGCAAATATAAATTTAGGAGGAAATGGATTTCTTCGACATCTCCTTGCTTAGTATGACATACTTGTATGCTGCTAAGATTGAGCAGAAATTCAAACATAAGAAGCAAGACTTTGGATCTGCGAATCAAAAGCAAGTGAAAGGTGTCCACAAACTGCATAAAAAAGGAAAAATCCAAGGCATGGTGGCCCAAGACAACCTGCCAAAGCTGAAAGCAAAGAAAAATTCCGCGAAGCTGAAGAAGGACACGGGAAAGTGGTGTGAGTTCCATAAGAGCTCCACTCACAACACAAGTGAGTCACTCGGGCCATGAAATCACTAGTGGCTGAGATGAAGGCTTATGAATCAGATGCATTCTTCGACTCTAAATAAGAAATTAAGAAGGGGAATAAAAAAGGGAAGAAAATTATCGATGTGGATCCCAATGCCACCATTGGCACCATGAAGATCCAAAAGGAAGAATCGAAAGATCTGGAGGAGGAGGAGCATCTCTTCCACTCCCAAATGTAGGTAAAGGGTTCCCTGTTATAGTTCATTGTCGATAGTGGGAGCCAAAAGAACTTGATTTCAATAGAGGTCGTGAAGCGGTTGGGCTTGGCGACCAAAAAACACCCACGACTGTACAACATCAGGTGCCTTCACCAAGGACGTGATCTCTACATCAGCCAGCAGTGCTGCCTTCCCTACAACATCAAGCCCTTCACCGATGAGGTATTATGTGAAGTTTCTCCTCTTAATGTTTGTGATGTATTATTAGGCCAACTATACTTGTGGAAGCAACACACCATGTATGAGTCCTAGCCTTGCACTGTTATTGTTACTTTGGGCAATAAGTTTTATAGGATACCAGAGGTACCACCGCCTGCTGCTATCTCTTTGGTTACTACAAAAAAATGCAGTAAGCTCATTTCGAAAACCGATAAATTTGTTTTCCTAATGATTCGCCCTCAGGGAAAGAAGAATAATATGGCCACAAACTCTAGATAGGGCTCCTCCACATGAAAAAAAAAATGGACAAGGTCATGGGGGAGTATGGGGACATCTTCACCTCACCCATAGGGGTGCTTCTGCACTGTCAGGTCAAGCACCCCATTGATTTGACCCCAAGTACACCGCTACCCAATGGACCGATCTATCGACGCTTTGTTTTGGAGAAAGATGAAATCAAGAGGTAGATTCAGGAGATGCTACAAAAAGTTCACATCCGGCCAAGTTCATTGCCCTGTGGGAGCCCGATCGTGTTGGTGTAGAAGAAGGATGGGACTTGGAGATTCTGTATTGAATATCGAGTCCTGAATAGGATCACTGTCCGGAATAGGTACCCAATCCCACGGATTGATGACCTTTTGGACCAACTCAAGGGGGTGAAATATTTCATCAAGATTGACTTGAAGTTTGGCTATCACCAGGTACCAATTGAACCATCCGATGTGTGGAAGACTGCCTTCAAAGCCGATGAGGGCCTTTTCGAATGGCTGGTCATGCCTTTCAGGTTGACGAATGATACCGCAACCTTCATGAGGTTGATGGATGACATCTTGCATCCATTTACCAAATCCTTTATAGTAGTGTCCGGACTTGGGAAGAGCACCTCCACCACATCCGATAGGTCCTCCAAACACTGTGGCAACACAAGTTGTGTACCAATTTGGATAAGTGCACTTTTTGCATGACCTAGGTTCAGTATCTAGGATACATTGTTGATGAGTGGGGGGTGCATGTGGATCCAACCAAGATCCAAGTCATTCGAGATTGGCAAGTCCCAACCACTCCAACAGAGTTTCATAGTTTTATGGGTCTTGCTAATTTCTAACGCAGGTTCGTGTTAGGATTCTCTCATATCACTTGGTCCTTGAGTCAAGTCTCTAATGGAGGAGTGAAAGAAAAATGATTTTGGTAGAAATCTCAATAGAAGGCATTCGTAGAATTGAAACATCGCCTCTGCTATGCCCTATTTCTCACATTACTATACTTGCAACAACCATTTGAGATCAAGGCAAATGCATCTGACCATGCTATTGGGGCAGTTCTTACTCAACAGGGGCATCCAGTGGCATATCAAAGTGAGACACTATCCAAAATAGTCCGAAAGTATCCCACTTATGACAAAGATATGTATTCTATTGTGCAGCCTTTTCGAAAATAGAAGCATCACATTTTTGGGAAGGAAACAATCATCTACATAGACCACTGACCCCTGTAATTCATACAGACACAAGGGAAGTTGTAGAATGATTGCCATCATAAGTGGTCCACATATCTACAATAGTTTATTTTTAACATCAAGTACAAGAAGGGAATCACTAATAATGTTACAGACTACCTCAACTGACCACCGATCATGGCGATAACCATCTTGCTCAACCCTTGTGGGAATGAGAATTATGATTGGCCACTTCTCTACAAGAACAATCCAGAATTTGGCCACACATACAAGACGCTCTTGGAGGGTAACCAAGTTCCAAATTTTCATGTCAAGGATGCATTGCTATGTCACCTGGGACAACTTTGTGTTCCTTCAAGCGAGTGTGCCAAGATGATTTAGGAAGCGCACTACAATCGGGTCACTGGGAATTTCAAGGTCGAGAAAATAGTGGTAGTGCTGCAGAAGTATTTCTATTGGCCAAACCTTCGAGAGGATGTTGGGAGGTACATCAGATCCTGCACTTCCCCCACCGTTTCCAAACCGACCATCAAGAAGCAAGGCTTCTATAATCTACTACCTACCCCTAGTCGACCTTGGGAATCCATCTCCATGGATTACAAGTCGGGCCTTCCTTCTACTAAGCATGGTAATCACTTTATTTTCATGGTCATCGATATATTCTCGAAGATGGCCATTATAGCGGCCTGCAAGAAGAATATCATAGCAGAAGCCACTACTAAACTTTTCTTTGAACGAGTGTGGGTACACTTTGGCATACCACAATATATCAATTCAGATCAGGAAAACAGGTTCCTCATTACATTTTTGTCTAGCCTCTGGTCAATTCTAGACACTAAGCTCACCAAGTCCACAAATTTCCATCCCCAAATTGATGGTCAGATAGTGGTCGTCAACATGATGATCGTACACATTCTGTGCATGTAGAAATCAAAGCATCCACACACATGGGATGAGAGTCTCCCCTATGTACAGCATAGCTATAACCATGCCCTCCATAGCTCAACCGACCACAACCCCTTTTAGGTGGGCTTGGGATTCCATCCACTATGTTCCATTGACGTAGCCATACCATTTGCAGTTACTCACGTTGATTTAGGTCGTGTCCAGTCTGAAGCATCCAAGGTGAAAAACTTCATTGAGCATATTCAGCACAACTGCCAATAGGTTCATGACATATTGGACAGAGCCAATGCTCACTACAAGTAGTGGCATGATCAACATCAGGTACAACACAACTTCCAGGTGGGCGACAAAGTGTGGCTACATTTGCAAGAGTTCCATGCTGGACCCCACCCCAAGCTTTGCCCGCTCCGATATGGGCCATACACCATCTCCAAGGCTATAGGGGATAATTCCTTCGAGCTCAGTATTCCACCATTCCTTGGTTTGCACCTAGTTTTCAATGTGGATTGCCTTCGACCCTACTTTACACCTTTACTGGACACATCCGACATGGCAGAAAAACTCACACCAACAGAGTTAAAACTAGACTACATGGAACAAGCCACAATGAATCAGATTATGGAAACACAGATCAAGAACACCTACCAGAAGGGGATCCATCTATATCGAGTTTTCAAAACATGCCAACTCCTTCACTAGGGCAAGTGGCTCACCAGGGACTAAGTTTAGCAGAAGTTTCCTCATCTCATGAAGGAACTCAATGAAATGGCGACCGTTGTTTCCTAAGGGGGGAGGAATGATCTAGGTGGATATTGGTGGAAAACCACCTATTCCACTTGGACCTCCACCATTTTTTCTTTCATTTTTTTCAGTTTCCTTAATTGTAGCACAATTTACGTTTTGGTAGTTTTTCGGGTCCTGAACTTCCCGAACCGTTTTGAGGCCCTAAATGACATTTTTTTGGCATGAAACCTCCGAAGAAAAGGAGCCTGTTCTAGATTTAGTATTTTTGGTCAGCAGTTGTAATTATTGGATAAATATTTCTAACGATGTATCATGTGTGTCAAACGAAGATAGTATGCCAAAGTTACGACCCCGGGAAATTGATGTACCAATTTACCCCGACAGGGCCAATAGTCTGGTGTTTCATCTCCTAGGGTTAGGTTTTTGGATGTTTAGGGTTTTCCATTGTTTCTCAATAATATATAAGCCTTCGAGCCTCATTGTATGATAGAGTTCAGAGGCGTGTAGCCACCACATCTCTTCTTAGAGATAAGCTACCAACGTCCTCGCTAGTTTATTTCCATTATGTTTGTAAACAAATTTTAGTTCTTTGATATTAATGAAATGAAGTGTTATTTCCACCGCATATTTTTATTTATGGTTATATGTGTATTATTTTGTGTTCCTGCATAAATTCGGATCAATGAGTTGGCGGATGGTAAGTGGAGGAGGTAGGCTAAGGTGGATGGAGTGGTAGTGGGGTCAGGTAGATACGTGGTGTAAGAGTATTGGCAGGTGGACGAGCGATCAATCGAGAAGACCTTTTCGGGGGGGGGTGCGAAACGATGTGAGGGCACCACGTTAGGCTGTGGTTCTTCCCCTTTAGCCCCCCCCCCCCCCCCCTCACCGCAAGCGAAGCACGATGGAGCTCGGTGGGGCTCGAAAATGCTCCCCCATCGTTGTTCCAGGCGGGGGTAATATCGACTGTTTCTTTTTATCCAAAATTTTAAACTTTATAAAATTCCATGGTCCTTGGAATTTATTACATATTCTTTTAAAAGTGTGATTAAGCATAACTTAATGCTAATTAACACTAAAATGACTTTAATAGTAGATTTATCTAATTGATTTAAATGCGCATTTAATCTTGCAACCCTGTTTTCACTATTCTAACTAACCATTTCAACCAAGATTAAACTATATGGTTGATTTATTTCCCTAACCTAACCTATTTGACAAAGTAAAAATCTATTCTAAGTGGAATTTGAACAAGCTACACACTTATTTTCAACATTTCTAAATGAAATCCTTAATGAAATTTTTTGATTTTTCTGATGGAATCTGGACTATATGATTTGAATTTATGCAGGAAAAAAATAAAATAGATAAATATACATAAAAAAAAATATGCAACGGAAATAATACTTCATTTCATTAATATCAAATAGCAGAAATATGCTTATAGACATAATGTAAATAAACTAGCTAGGGCGCTTATAGCTTATCTCTGAAAATATATGTGGTGTCTACAGGCCTTTGAACTGTGTTACAATGAGGGTAAAGGGCCTATTTATTATTTAGAAATAATAGGAAAATCCTAAACATCCAAAAACCTAACCCTAGGAGATGAAGCGCCAAAACTATGGGCCCAGTTTGGATAAATTGGTACATCAACTTCCCGGGTACGTAAATTTGGCATGCCATCTCCGTTTGACGCACACCATACCTCATTAGAAATATATATTCAAGGATTAAATATTTTTGTGTGGGAGCCATAGGCCCATGGACCCATGTTTCTCCCAATTTTCCCAAAAAACGTCGTTTAGGGCCTCAAAACGGCTCCGGAAGTTCAGGACCCAAAAAATTGCTAAAAATAGTAAGTTGTGCTGAAACTGAAAAAATGAAAGAACTGATGGTGGGGGGTTCAAATGGAATAGGTGGGTGGCCACCAATATCCACCTATATCATTAGGGCCTCAAAACTACTTTGAAATTTCATGACCCGGTAAACTGCTGAAAATAGTAAGTTGTGCTAAAACTGAAAAATGAAAGAACTGATGGTGCGGGTCCAAGTGGAATAGGTGGGTGGCCACCAATATCCACCTAGATAATTCCTCTATCCTTAGGAAGAAATGGTTCCCATTGCGTTAAGTTCCTCCATGAGAGGCAAATTCTGCTAAACTTGGTATTGGATTTTTCCATGATGTCATGGACAAGCTGGCGGATGTGTTGGATGCGTTCAATAAATTTGGTTGCCTTAGAAAATACACATGTGGATTCTATCTATGTAGTCACATGAGGTATGTCAACCTCAGGTGGCGGTGCGTGGGGGGTCAGATGAATGGAGTTCTTGTCCTAACAGTGTAGAGGAACCTCTGTGGGTGAGGAGAAAATGTCCTTGTATTCCTCCACGAATTTGTCCATCTGCTGCAGTCGTGCAGGGGAGCCCTGTTTTGAGGATGTGGCCACAATCTTCTTATTTCCATGTGAGTGAGTTGTAAGGAAAATAAATTTCCTGGTTTGGGAAACAATCTTACTACATTTTTTTGCAATAGTCAAGGAGATGGTAGGAGTCAGTACTACCTCCAGTATCCTGCAAAATTTATTTCCCAAAGTAATAACAAGATAATGAGGCCTAAAATTATACACAACATGTCGCCTCCACAAGTATGGTTTTCCCAATAATACATCAGCTACATCAAGAGGAGCAACATCACATATTACCTCATCTATGAATGGCTTGATATTGTATGGAAGGCTACACTGCTAGCGGACATAGATATCTCTCCCTGGGTGAAGCCGACCGATGGTATATGGCTGCAGGTGTGCTATGGTAGGTAGGCCGAGCTGCTTCATGACCTCTACTGAAATGAGGTTCTTTTGGCTTCTGCTATCGATAAGAAATTTCAGTGGAGAAACCTTCACCCACATCTGCAAATGGAAGAGGCGTTCCCCCTCATCTGGATCCTCCCTCTGGAGCTTGGTGGTGGCAACAATGGTACTGGGGTCCGAATCAATGATCTTCTTCTCTTTGTCATCTCCCTTGTCTGGTTCTGGCTCAAGATCAGAACATGCATATTATTCAGGTGCGTTCAGTTCAGGCACCATCGACTATTTGGTCTGACATTCGTTTCTGCTATTATGAAATTCACACCACTTCCCTGTGTCCTTATTTGGATTTGTGGTGTTATTCTAAGTCACCCCTTATTGGCTTTGTCCCCTATTTTGTGGTTCAGGGGTGCCTTTCCCTGGCTTCACATTTTCGGATCCAAAGTCTCACTTCTTCTGCTTAAATTTCTGCTCGATCTTGGCAGCATAGCAATATGCCATTCCAAGTGAGGTAATGTAGAGGAACTCAATTTCCTCATGAATGTGTTTGTGCAGACAACTGCGATACTTGAGCACCAAATGTATCTCCGAATCTTTAATACCCAAATTTGTGCGCGGGGTATGGAACAGATTCGTCAGTTTGTCCACATCTTGATCCCTTTGCTTCCGCAGTGTGGTCATTTGGATGTACTTGTCCTCATATCTCCCCACAGGGTAATATTGTTCCTTGATTCCATCTCAGAACGAATTCCAAGTGGGTGTGGTCGAGAACATAGAGGGTTCCCTCACGTCCTTTTGCTCACAATAGGTTTCCCACTAGTATTTGACATGGGGAGTGGCTTTGAGGAGTGAAAAAATAATCTTTTGTCGGTCAGAGAAATCATGGACCGAGAAATACCCTTCCAACAAATTCAACCATATATCTACGTCGTCTTCATCTATATGGTCTTCAAATACAGGATTTTCAAATTTTACCTGTACCTTGAAGGGAGTGGCACTTATAGAGTGGTTGTTGGATACAGATGCACCGTAGGTGGGCAATCGTTGAAGGATCTTAGAAAAGTTATCCATCATCGCATTCCTATGTTTCCCGAGGGCCTCCTTGAGCAATATTTTGATAGGATCTCCTTCTCTATCATATTTATTTTCTTCCACCATGAGATTTCGTTGAGGTTTGAGAGGCTGATCTTGCAAGGGTTCAACCAGATTGAGCCCTAACTCCTTATACCCTGACCGCATTGGGGACATTTAAAGAAAAATAGAGAAAGAGCAGACTGCTCTGATACCACTAATCCAAATTTATGTAGGAACACAATACAATACAGAAATAGACATAAAAACAGAGATGCACAAAAATAATACTTCATTTCATTAATATCAAATAACAAAATTATGCTTACAGACATAATGGAAATAAACTTTCTAGGGTGCTGATAGCTTATCTCTAAGAAGATATGTGGCGACTACAAGCCTCTGAACTGTGTTTTTTTTTTGTAAGTTGAGCTATTCTATTAATTTTGGAAACATAAAGTTACATATGTTATAGGTTGGGTTGGAAAGCTGTGCTTAACCAATCCCAGCCTTTGTTACATTGTTTTTGGGCTACCTCGGAAAAGGAAACCAGCCTAGAAAAAACTTAGAGCCGAGCAATACATTATGCTCAATAGCGCTGACATATCTAAAAAACACACAGTAAATGATAGCAGAAAAGCCCTGAGGGAAAACTTGACAAAAAACAGAGGAAAAATATACAGCAGTGCAGATGTTACTAGTCATTGTCATCATTACTGTTTGGGTTCTCTTCCTTGATAGGACAAGCTAGAGCCTGTGCAGTAGCTGCTTCCACATCGGTTGCAGTACGCTCTGGAATACTCACAGGAGTGCAGAGGATGGGGGAGTCCAGGTCTACGACATCGAGAACCTACGTCCAGATGCCATCGGAGTCCATGACCCAGATGTCTGTGTCCTCATCATCCTATTCCAGTGTTGTAAGGGGAATATGATTGTGATGCAGAGAGTGCGACTGGGGAGAGGAGGTGGACCTCCTTGAACCACAACCACCTCTCTGTGCAGCTTACCTTGAGGATTCTATGTGCTTCTTGAGATCGCGACGATGGCTCGCAAAATTGCTGGAAGAGGAGCCATCAACTAACTCAAGACAATTATCCTTGCCGCGATGATATCGTCCCAGGAGAGCCCCTCTATGACCACCGCAAATAGTGCGTTGGTGTAGTATGGGAGCCATTGCGCACTTGAGATGGGGAGAGCAGGTCAGGAGAAATAGAAGCACACAAGACCAAGGAAAGGAGATGAGAGTCACCCTGGGGCTGCAGGGGAAGAAATATCTGGGGGGTTGTTTCGTAGGATGGAAAGCCGCACTCCAAGGGAAGCTGTGCATCTCCACTCTAGGATAGGGACTTCGTAGTAGAGAGAGGGGAGAAAAAGGTAGAGAAAATAGGCTGAGTGAGTAAAGAGGCACTTAGCTTAGTGTTATAAAGGGGTGGGGATGAGATCCATGAGGAAGGCATTGAGTGGCCTTCGCACGAGTCTGCGAGATATAATTGAGAACCTGAACAGGCTTGGGTGAGCAGGTATGGCTGCGATACTGGTTAAGCATGATGGACATTAATGGTGTTAGATGCGAGGTGATGTTTAGGGCATGGTGACGCAGTACCCGTCCTCTCATCATAATTTATGGCTCTGCGAGGTTCATGCGAGAGGCTAATGGTATTTGGCTCCACAACAGGTGAAGCTCTGCATTGGAGATCTCCGTTATCCGGGATGTGATTGTCACTCGTGTCTGTTCTGTCACCCGCATCCAGGGGGTGCTGATTCTTCTGAATGAGAGTGAGACAATTCTATCTGAGAGCAGCCTCCTCAAACTTTATAAGAGTGGAATGATATAGATCATAGTTTCTTTCCACCCCTTTTTTTGCAAGAAGATCCGCAACAGAGTTGGCTTTCGTATGCACGTGACCAAAAGTGATGCCTCTATGGTTGTGAAGCAACAATTCCAACATCTTAAGCTTGTGGGAAAGTCTCCATTTGTTGGAAACTTTTGAGGAAGCTGTGCCTTGAAGGCTTCAGGTGCCAACCATTGTTATGATTTGTGAATATCCCTGCATTTACAGAGGGAAGTAGTGGAATTATATGGCAATTTGAATACCTTGTATCAGTCCTTCTAGCTCTGCTGAATTATTACTATCCCATCCTATATTTCCATAGTAGATTTTGAGAGGATCCCCCTAAGAGTTCCTGATGATGCCTCTGAAACGTGGATTACTTGGGTTTCCTTTGGATGCCCCATCAAAATTGCATTCGAAGAAGCCTTTGGAGGGAGGAGACCATGTTTCTGGAGTAGGAGTTCTACCAACGCTTCTGGGATTGATGTTCATGGGAGTGTTTAGACTCATGTGCTAGTTGTTCCAGATGTGAAATTCTATTGCCACGGTGGGAAGGTCCTCCTGGCTCCATGCGTCTAAGGCTAGAGTTTTAGTGAGGTTGCTGTGAATCCTGTCCCAGAGCTGATTTGGAGTGGAGGCCTTTTCCTTGAAGATGCGGCTGTTTCGTTCCTTCCAGATGTTCTAGACAAGGATACTTGAGACAATCTGCCATAGTCTATTAAGAAGGGAACTAGTGAAAGGATTTTCCTACCAGATGTTGATGGTGTTAATGATGTTACCTCTACACAGTTGGAATGACGACATAAGACCACAATTCTATCCCATAGGAAGTTGGCAGTAGGACATTGGTCCAAAAAATGGTTGAGGGTTTTTGATTTTTCCTGACATAAAGGACATCTAGAGGGCCCTACGAACCCCCTCTTCAAAAGATTCTCCCATGTGAGGATGCATCATTTACTGAGCAACCACAGGAATGTAGCTATTTTGGGCCACAAATTGGCATTCCATATCTTTTTCCAGATGATGTCGGCTGGTCCAAGGTCCTACTAATGGAGGATGTTGTAATCTTCCTTGGTTGAGTAAGTTCCATTGGGCATATGCCCCCATCAAAGGATATCAAGTCCTATCTTAACTTTGATTTTAATTTTTGTGCTTGGCTCCTCCCAGATTTCTGTGTGGATTTCATTGTTCTATTTTTCTTGCCATCTGCTTGTAGGAATCCATTGCTTATACCCTTGGGAGATGTCACTCATCTATAAGTCTTGAGCCTTCTACCTCTGCCTTCCTTGGAGCATGAAACTCCATAGAGGTCTACGAAAGATGGAGGAGAGGCTTTGCATCTATTGCTAGGAGTCCTTCCAGAATCTGGCTTGGTTACCATGCACAGCTCCCATAAACTATGATCTTGGATTATCCTTTTTTTATTGCTGGCTGTTTTCCTGATTTGGGATCCAGCTAGATCTAGGTTGTACCTTATGATATCCTCCTTTGGCCAATACGATGCATACTTGGCAGCCCACAGGTTGGCCTACGGGGTGTTGGGGTTGGAGACCCATTTCCACCATATGTTGGCTCCCATTATGGTATTGTTGTGCTCAGGATCCCAAAGTCCTAATCCTCCTTGACTTTTAGGGGTGCATACATCCTTCCAATTGACTAAGGTCCATTTTTTCTTTCCTTTTGTGCCTGTTGCAAATTGTGCATGGCTTTTAGGACCCATTTGGGAGCTGTAAGGACGTAGAAGAGATAGATGGGGAGTGATTGCAGGACGAACTTGATGGGGACAAGACGACTGACAATGTTGAGGGTACGGTGAGTCTAGTTGGAGAGGTGAGTTTACATTTTATCTAGAAGAGCTCTCCAGGAGGAGTGATTGATGGCTGAGTCAATTAACATAGCTCCCAGGTATTTTGAGGGAAGAGAAGCAATAGAGAATCCAAGGACGTAGAAA
Organism: Pinus albicaulis; assembly: GCA_034641835.2. Taxonomy (NCBI): domain Eukaryota; kingdom Viridiplantae; phylum Streptophyta; class Pinopsida; order Pinales; family Pinaceae; genus Pinus; species Pinus albicaulis. Next base: position 1,418,715,673 of record CM076579.1, on the reverse strand, counting down.
ATAGTACGTTGGGTTTGAGGGGGGGTATGGAAGAAGAAGATCTTCGATTTGTCAGGGTTGAATTCTATGCCGGAGACTTTAGAGAAGGAGTCAAGAACATATTTAAGGGTTCAGGCTTCCTGTAATGAGGGGTAACCCATGATCAATTTATCATCCAAAAATTGCTGGTGAGAAGAGGGAGGCAGGTTGTGGAGAGGTAAACAAAGCAAGGCACCAGTCTGGATAGAGCTCTTGAGAAGGCGACCCAAGCCTTCTGCCATGATGATGAAGATGAATGGAGATAGAGGGTCCCCTTGTCTTATGCCTCTCAAGGGGTTGGAGGTGGCAAAGGGGATTCCATTGACCAGGATGGAGTGAAAGGGAGAGGTGATGAGACTCATGATCCATCTAACCTAGGTGTGACTGAAGCCAAGGGCTAAGAGGACCTTTTTGATGAAGTCGCAACTGAGTTTGTAAAATTTTTTGGAGAGGTCAATTTTGAGAAGCATACCATGTTTTTTGTTGGTTTTGAGGGAGTGAATGACTTTATGGATTAAGATGATGCCATCCAGAATCTGTCTCCCTTCCACATATCTTGTTTGATCCAGGAGATGATGAGGGGAAGGAGCTTCTTCAGCCGGTTAGCTATGACTTTAGAGATAATTTTATAAATGACATTGCAAAGAGCTATAGGTCTGTACTTACTTGGTGAGGCTGCTCTACCTTCTTTTAGAACCAGAGTGATGAAGGTGGAATTTAACGCAGGTAGCAGCTAGTGAGTGGACCGTGATTCCTCCACAACTCCCCAGAATTTGTTTTGGATGATCTCCCAGAAGAAGTGGAATAAGTTGGTGGTAAATATATCAGGACCTGGAACTTTCCCTGATTTCAGTTGGAAGACTGTCTGTTCCACCTCAGCTAAAGTGGTAGCAGCGAGCAACATCATGTTATGATCTTCTATTATCAACTTGGGGATGTGTTGGGTGATTTCCCCAATGGCTTCCTGCCTTTGGTGGTTGGGTTCCCAAAGGATGTACCTAAAATGATTGTGCAACTCCTTAGTGATAGCCACTTGTCTTTTCAGCCTTTCCCCCATTTGGTTCTTGAGGACTGTGATTCTGTTATGCATCCTAAGCTGGATAGTGGAGCGGTGGAAGAATTTGGTATTTATTTCTCCCTCTTTGAGCCAATTGATTCTTGATTTTTGTCTCCAGAGGGCTTCTTCTTGGTTCCTTATTTCTTCCAGCTGAGTGGTTAAGAGTTGCTCCTGGTGATTTGTCTCAGTTGTGAGCCCCTCTTGGATGATGTTTTGTTGCAGCTTCTTCATTTTCTCCTCCAAGTCCTTCCGTTCTCTAAATATATTGCTAAAGGTTGTTTTTTTCCAGACTTTCAATTGACCTTTGATAAGTTTCATTTTTGTCTGGAACTGGAGCATTTTGGTGCCTTGGGAGGGAGCTAAGGAAGACCACAAGTTGGAAACCATTTCCTTGAACCCCGGGTGCTTGGACCAACAATGTTCAAAGCGGAAAGGTTTAGGGGCATGCTTACTTGGTTGGAGCCATTGGAGTTGTATTGGCCAATGATCAGAGCCAACCGAAGGTATAATGGTGGTATATAAGCTACCTCCGAGGCGGATAAGATCATCGATGATGAGGAATTTGTCCAGTCATGAGGCTATCTGATGGGCACCCCCTCTTTTGTTGTTCCATGTGAATATTCCATTGGAGGTGTGTAGATAAATGAGGTTATTTCTTTGGATGATTTTTTTGAATCCATTACTATCTGATTCCAGATGCAACCTTCCTCCTTTTTTTCTTGGAGATTGGTTATCATGTTGAAATCTCCCTCGAGAAACCAAAGAGGGAAGGATTGAAATCTCCCTCGAGAAACCAAAGAGGGAAGGATCGATGTTTGTTGATTTCCTCTAGATTATTCAGGAGTGCCAATTTTTGTTGAGCATTTTGTGGAGAGTAGACATTAGTGAGAAAACGATGGATTTCCATTCCGATCAGGTGAAACTTGGCCTGAATGAAGTGTCTGTTGGCATGAAAGTTCTCTAAGGAGATTATTTGAGGGTTCCAGATGATTTCCAGTCCTCCAGATGCCCTGTTTGCATCAAACGCTATTATATTACTGCCTTTCTATAGATTTTTGAAGATGGTTTCTAGAGTAGAGCTGGAACATTTGGTTTCTTGCATGAAGAATATTGCTGGATGTTCCTCATTAATCATTTTCTTTATGATTCTGTGCTTCGTGGGGCTGTTGATCCCTCTGATGTTCCATGAGATTAGCTTCATGGGATATAATTGGAGGTGAGGGCATATAATCTAGTCAGCTTGGGGAATCGTCTAGAATCCACCATTTCTTTCCCAATTTCTATGTTTCTCTACAGGGATGTTTTCCTACCTCTTTTGCGAGACTCTTTCACGAAGTAATTTCTGTTGATAAGCATACCTCCCTGGATACCCAAGGAGGGGAGATGTTGTGCTCTGGCTAGGATTTCCTCCATTTTCTAGATTTGTTGCTCCAGGATTGATGTGTAATCCTTATTGTTACAGGCTTCCTCTAGCGCAGTGAGATCCAAGCCTTCTAGATCTATGCTTTCAGGTTCTTCCTCCATTGCTTCTAGGATCGTTTCCATGATCGGTTCTTTTCCCTTTATCAGAATGTTATCCTCTGCCTCACCTGCGTTGGGTGGTTTCAAGAAGGTCTCCGGTGGAATATTATTCTGCTGAGCCTTAGAGGACTGGGCCTACACTGTGGAGGTACCCCCAAATTCATTGACCGGTACGATTTCGTTGTCATTTAGTTGATTTAGGGCTACGAAGCTGTTGCTGGTTGTAGGTCCTTTTTTATTTTACTGAGGGGTAGCTCTTCTGTTATGTCTTTTTTTACTTCCCACCTTCATGAATATTTCTTCCTCTTATTCGTTGTATTCCTTTTCAGCTATAGCTTTCCTGTTTAGGGGACAGTCTTTGAAGAGATGCCCATGTTGGTGAAATTTTCTACATCTAAAAGGGATATTTTCATAATCTATAGTTTGCGTCCATTCAAAATATTCATGTGGTTCGGCTAGGTTCATGTAGACGCAAATGCGAGCATAGGCTGCGTAGCGATTGATTATGGTTTCTTGCACAATCTTGATGAACACTCCTAAGGCGTTGCCAATGTATCTGAGTGTGAGCTCGTCCCACTAGCATTGGGGGAGAGAGTAGAGCCTAATCTAGACCGGTGCCTAAGTTAGATCCTGTTTATCTGGGTTGAAGCGCTCAGTCCAGGTTTAAGGTATAGACCTACAGTGTTGAAGAAATAGGGACTTCCATCCATTATCCTATCTTTGTCTTCAGAGCAGTTGAAGAGAATATTGAAGAAGCCTTTAGTGCATAGCTGTAGGTCAATGTGGCCTTTGGGTTTCCATTTCTATACTATCCATCCTCTTAATTCTTTTTCCATGGGCCAAAAGCCCATGAACTTGCCTATCAGTGCGTCATCTTTCATGAATTGAATTCTGCCATTGATGCAATACGCTGGGAGTTCGATCACTATTTTCATGGATTCCTTTGGTATGTATGTTGCTGATTTCGTGTTGATAGCTACTTCTTCTTGTGTATTATTCATCTGCGCTATGGGTTTCACCCCTATGTTTTCTTGAGACGGGCCAGAGTTGTGCTGATTGAAGGTATCAACCCATGCCATCGTCCCCATTGGAGGTCGGACTGTGAGGGGGGGAGCAACCATCCCCCCAATGGAGTCAGTCATCAGTGAGCCTGTAGCTGTCCAGGAGAGAGGTAGTAGTGGATTAGGCTGGGGGATAAGGTATGCCGAGGGTAGCCAACACCAGATTCAGCAAATTCTAGGTCATGGACGTCTGTCTAGTGTAGAGCTCCGCTAGGGTTTTTTTGTTCATCCAAGCCTCTGAACTATGTTACAATGAGGCTCGAGGGACTATTTATTATTGGGAAATAATGGAAAACCCTAAACATCCAAAAAAATAACCCTAGGATATGAAGTGCTAAAACTATGGGCCCTGTTTGGGTAAATTGGTACATCAACTTCGCAAGGATGTTACTTTGGCATACGATCTTTGCTTGATGCACATCATACCTCGTTAGAATGATCTATTCAAGGACTGAAAATATTGATGTGAGAAACATTGGTCCATGGACCCATGTTGCTCTCAGTTTTCCCAAAGATGTCATTTAGGGCCTCAAAACAGCTCCAGAAGTTAAGGACCCAAAAAACTGCTAAAAATAGTAAGTTGTGCTGAAATTGAAAAAATGAAAGAACTGATGGTGCGGGTCTAAGTGGAAGAGGTGGGTGGCCACCAATATCCACCCGAATCACTAGCTTACCTAGGGGGACATTTCTCATATAATTTTCTTTTTGTATTTTCTTTTTCCTTTATTTTTTATTTTTTTTATTTTCTTTGATTTAATTTTTTTTTACCCCTACAATTTAATTTTTTTATTTTTATTTTTCGATTTTTTCTTTCTTTCTTTTTCTTTGGAAATTAAGTTGAAATATGAAAAATTATTTACATTTGGAAACGTCAAATCATTAGGTATAAATATACAACTCATCCCAGGAAATATAGGATCCTAGTAAAACACATGCATCCACCTCTAGCTTGTATATATTTTTAATGTGAAAACCATTTTTTTTTACTTTTCCAGCAAAAACATGCTTCAGATATGCCTTCCCTCTACCGAACACCACATCGTATCCTCTATCTTTAAATACAACTACATATACTAGATTTTTCTTCAGATTAGACACATACATTACAATGTTTAGGTGAATATTGGAGCTTTAATCCCTCTTAAAGGTGAAAGGGCCAATCCCTTTGCTACTACACCTTCCATCATATCCAAGCTCTGTGTAATTGTAGATCCTTCTCCTCTAAGCCGCTGAAAAACTCCCTATTTCCTATAATATCAAATGAAGCACAAGTTTCTAAGTACCATACACTACCTTGTATAGTACTTTCCATGCAAACAATGAGGGTGAAATCCAACTTGAATTGTGATGTGAGGGAATCTCCTCCTACTAATGTTGTAGGCTTCTTACTTGATTTCTTGTGTGGAAACTTAGTTGCAGTGTCCATAATCATGGCAGAGAAAGAATTTAATTTTATTGAGGTCTTTCTTCTTGTCATGGTTCTGGATAGATTTTTCCTTGCCTTTGGCCTTATTTCCTTTGGCTTTACTTCCTGTGAAAGCTAAGGAAAAGTTTTCTTCCTCATCAGTTCTGGATGTGACATCATCTATAGTGTTTCTTATAATCTCCTCCTACACCAAGTTATAACAAAGCATCTCCCAATCCTAGAGCTTGTCTCTTCCATTAACTGAATCCTGATAGTTGTGCTAGGACTTTGGAAGACAAAGGAGTGTTAAGATCACAAGTTCAAATGGTGGAAAAATCTCTCCAACTCCTCCAAGTCCATCTCTCACTAAAGTGAATCTAAATAGGTATTGAACAATAGTTTCTTTTTTATTCATTCGAATGTTCCTGAGCTTATCTATCAATGCCAACTTCTTTGCATCACTACTACTTTCGAATAGGTCTGTGAGAGTTTTCCACATTGCAAAACCAATCTCATTTCCATGCAAATTCGAAACCACATTCTCTCTGACTCCTTCTAGGACAATTCTCTTGGATTTTGCAATATCTTTCTTCCATTGAGCCAGCGATTGTGCATCTAATGATTTTTGTTTTGGAATATATATCTTTGTGTATTCTAATAGTCCATTTTCATCCAACACAACTTCCATTATGTCTTTCCAAGCACAAAAATTTGAATTTTACTTCAATGATTACTCAAGCCTCAATCCATTGAAAAAAATTGTTTCTACAGTAAATTAATACTTGCTCCACAAATCTACTATTTGAAATTTCTTTGAGATATGATTAGGAACCTGGTTTCTATGTAGTTTTCAATATATCTTATACCATTTATACTGCTAATGAATTTATACTAAAATAAATATACATAAATTAATTCTACTAAATATAACTCCCGTAGATTGCTAGATCTTAGCTATCAACTCATGCATGACTCTACTTCTTTCCCACAAACTCAAATTAAATGACTTAACTGAGTGATTTGGACATGTCACTCCTGCTAACTACAACTTAAGTCATCCTGCTAAAGTGGAAATTTGAATTTTTCCATTTGACTAAGGCACAAGTCTATTGGAATCATGATTTATGTTAGACTAAAACCCGTAGGCTTTAGTCTCCGCTACAATCGCCAGAGTTAGGATCCACGAGAGGCGGTTAGTTCATGTCGTGAAACACACGGGGGGCGTTGAATCCAATGTCCAAAAATCTCCCCCCCAACGTGAGCTAGGTGAGTTTCGAACTCGAGACCTATCGCTCTGATACCACTTGTTGGAATCACGATTGCTGTTAGACCAAAACCCGTAGGCTTTAGTCTCCTCTACAATCACCAGAGTTAGGATCCACGAGAGGCGGTTAATCCATGTTGCAAAAACATTGAATCCAATGTCCAACAAAGTCAAATGAAGCCTTTTCTTGCTACAATTTAACATAAACTATTGCATGACACTCTTCAAGAAATGTATTAATTTCATTCTTTCCTCCCTACAACAATGTGGTATGTTTTATGAGAATAAAACAATGGAATTATGGAAAAGTTTGTATAGATTAATAACAAACATTTTACATACCTTTAAATTTATTTCAAATACATATATTTATATAAATATAGATGTCTAGAATTCCAGGTGGGGCATGTTTTGGGGCCCGCCCTTTTTTTTCCAAATGTATTTTCCAGAGTTCAGGAGGGTTACCTTATCAAGTCCAAGTATTATAAATTATCCACTAAAACCTAGTAACTAACCTAACTCAATCCTAATAATTATTTTTATAACACTACAGCCTCAGATCATAAACAAAAACAAACTACATAACACGAATAGAAACAAACATATAGAAAAAATCACTCTAACACTACTTCATGTTAAAAAAACTTGGCTTGGTACAAAAATAAAAATGGGAAAAATAATGATCTTCCCAACCAATGAGAAATAGTTTCTACTAACTAGACCTCCGGGCCCAAGCCAAATTCCCATCCAGGAAAATTTCCTGATAGTGACAAAACTTGATCCAACGTTAGATTTTCCCTTGGCAACATCCTACCTTACTCTAACAACATATTTTGGGCCTCCTCCAACTCGACTCCACAAACTAACAAGGTTGCTTCAATAATTCCCCCCTCTCACTCTCTAGCCAACCTTTTCACCTTATAAAATGATTTATCTATAGGGAGGGAAAATTTGAGCAGGAAACTTCCTCTACCCATAGCCCTTCTTGGGCCTTACTAACTTTCTTGTAACTGTTTGGGATGTGAAAATATGTTTTAGCACATTTTCCCATTGTAATTTTACATGGCTGGCCATTTGCAATTTTTTTTATTTAATATTAAATATGTAAAAAAAGAATTTATGTATATCTTGTATTCAAACTTGGCCCTTAACACAGGAACCATAGCCTGTACAATTAAATTCGATAGTAAAAGTAAATAAAACATTTGCAAGTTATTGGGGGCTATTATATCTCCCCTCGCTCAATAAAAAACTTCCTAAATGTTTTACAACCATTAGAATAGGCTGGGATATGCCTCATGTATAAAAGTTTCATCTTCCCACGTAGACTCTCCCAAACTAAAGTGCTTCCACTGCATTTTAACCAAGCTAATTACTGGATTCCATGACATAGTTTATCTCTGATCTAGTATGTGTCATTGCTTGAACAAGAATTCTCCATCTGTCTTGACCTACATCCACATTTATTATGAAAGCTATTGGTTTCCATCAATTATCACTTAAAAAAACATATATAATTCTTTTAAATTTCATTATTTAATATCTGAACATTATTCAAATCAATAATATTCTTAGGATTATGTATCTATTTATTTAAAAAAAACATGAAATGATTTATGTATGGATATATGACTAGGTAAAGCTAGTTGATAGGCCACATGTACAATCATGGTGAGTATTTTAAATATCCCACAAAATTGGGGAGCCAGTTTCACACAAGTTCCCCATATTAATGTTCTATTTTTTGGTTTAACCTTTTGTTGACAGTGTTAGAAATCCATCAACCAAGGGGGTATCCCAAATGTGAAGTCCCAATTATATCTCACACTGTTTGGAGTAGGATCCCCAACCGAAAATATGGCCAGTTTCCATTGTCCTTAGGGACTTACCTTAGATGCAATTATTAACATAAGAGGTCACTACAACATTCTTTGAAACAAGCAAGTAAGATGACACTGTGAGACATATAATTGTAGTGTATATAAGGTAATTTCATGGCAAGGAAAGAGATAGGGAGCCTCTAGAACAAAAGTAATATTACTATCCTAAAAGAGACATAAAAGAGCATAAGAGGACAATTAGTCAACCAAAAGATCAATTCACAAGACAACCATGATCATAAAACCAAAAACAACACACCTTCAAAAAGATAAGTAACAAAGTCATTGAAATAGTTCAATTTCCTTAATACATATGAATGAAACATATATCACAAACATCTAAATAATAGTCCTACAATATTCATGATACATGAATGAAAATTTGATGGCTCATCAAGCTTCATATATTAATTGGAAGTGAAAAAATATGCAAGTACAATGCTGCCACACTAGCCCCAATAGTGGAACATTAAGCAACCACTTGCTCCTCCAAAGAAATACCTTCTCTCCTTTGCCAATGCTAGAGAATCCAAGGTGGGAAGTTCAAGTCCTAAAATTCCTTTTTCTTGAGTTATGAGGGTGTATTTATAACAAATCAAATGAATTTCCACCTCGCATGTGACTCTTGACCTCCCTCATGACTCTAGAGCTTCTACAATGAATTTTTAAATTCTTACATGACCTTTGAGTTTATATATGACTTTAGAGCTCAATAGTGACTCTTCATATTCCATGTGGGATCCTTAGTATTCCACTTATTTTAAATTTTCTAATTTTGGGAAATTATATAATTACATTCCACAAATGATGTGGCAAGGCATTATTACACATGTGACTCTTGATATGACCCTTGAAAATGATGGCATGTAACTTCATGATGATGTGGCATTACGAAGCTACTCCTTTTGTTGCTTTCTTTGAATTTTCATGATGGATCTTTCATGTGTTTCATATTCATCCTCCAAGGGGATTATTTATATGGACCCTTTATGCGATCTAGATCTTTGATCTTCTATGGTAAGATAGTGTCCCTTCATCTTCTTTGTCGATGAATTCTCCATGGTTCCCGCTTCACAAGTGTCTTGTCGTATGGTCTCCTTCTCTTCCTCTCTAAGCATCATCTTGTCATGTTAAGATCACGGGGGCTTCACTCAATGAACCTATGAAATATCACGTGCATTCGCGACATATTAAACAATACCTTTAATTTTACCATTTATTGGAAAATATCTCTAAAAATCACATTATTTAACCCCCTACCAATACAAACCCAACACACCTTCCCAATTTAAAAAACCCCTACTTTCACTAGATATTCCAGGTAACCATTTTTTAATTAACATTTTTTATACCCCTTTATATTTTTTCTTTAAATTTGAGCTCCATTTTTTATACCTACCAATATAAAAACCCTTTATCCCCTACATATACCCTAATATATTATGTCATTTTTCCTCAATATAAATCCCCCAATATGAATACACGTGGTATGATATTTATTTCCTAGTGAAACCCCCGTGGTTAAGATGTAGTGCTTGTAAGTGGAATCCACTCATGACAAGAGGCCATTATTCTTGAAATATCATGGTCTAGCTTTCTTCATTAATATTACCAATTGAGTTGGGACTGGGCACTAGACAGGGAGGAAGACTTAGGAATTGTGCAATGTGCAGTTCCAGGGACCAGGTGTGATGGACTGAAGCTTGAGACTGCATAATGCACATTTTTGGAGGCCCGAGAAAGATTATTGTGTAGTTGAGGAGTTTAGTGAGGCAATATTGAGCCCTGAGATTTCCCTATGCGTAGTACCAAAGAGAGAGAGGCCAAGGTATTATATAATTTCAAAATTCAAGGAGGAAGGCAGATATCTTGATGATTGTCATTGCACAATGCGTAGTAAGAGGCTGGCTAAGAGGCAAGGTTATGCAATTTTGGGAAGCAAGAGGCTAGTCTTGAGATTGTGATTGCACAATGTGAAGTAATTGGAGGAAATGACTGCACATTGCACAATTACAGGAGGAAAGGGTACATGCTTGAGGCTTGTAACTGTGAAATGCATAGTTCATGGAGGGAAAAATGAGCTCAAGTTGGTAAGGCTAGAAATCTTCTAGAATTTGGCTAAGTGTGGGATCAATGAAGAATATATGAAACCAAGGTAGGACTTGAACATGATCGCACATTCATAACAATTGATGACACATCATTAAACACTCAAAACTCAAAATTTACATAGTCCCCTTAATGTGACGACGAAACTATACTCTCCTCCAAGTGTAACACTTCAGTTACACTTTGCAACGATAGTGACAACGCTAGTGCGAAAGTGCATGAAAGTTTGGAGATGAGTCTAATACATGTCTATATGATAAATATGACCCATCAACACCAAATTAGCCTCTTCAAATGAACCCAAAACCCCACTATAACAATGTGCGACACTTCTCATGCCAAAAGAAGACACTTCCAAAATCTAAATAAAGTGGAAGTGACACATGATATATTGCATATGGTACAAAAGTGCCACTTGTATAAGGGAAAGCAATAAAAAACGATAATCATAAAAGTGAAAGCGACGCTAATGAAAATTAAAGCACACAAAAGCGACAATTGAGAAAATTCACTCGAGAGATGATATGATCACAACCGATAGTAAGTGTACTCTCAATATTGACATTTTTCACTGAATATAAACAAGGGATACGTGATCCCTATCCCCAGGAACTACAAAATCAATTTTCTTGGAGATTTCACAAGCACTATCAATAAGGATTGCACAGTGATTGACTTTCTAAGTCGTATATTGACTACTAAGATTTCTTGAAAGAGATGCGCTTTGGAATGCATAAGAAGCTAGGCATGTGTAAGAAAGAGATTCTAATAGTTAAGAAATATCATAAAACATCAACCAACCATGAAGCATCTATGAAAAATTAAGTAATTATAGATCATAAGATCACAAGTAGGCTCCAAAATTCAGATCTAAGCATAATTTTGGAGGGTTTTTGTCGCAACAAAAACACATGGTGACACACTGGTATAACTCCATATTCTCTATTTGGGTCTTATATTTAAGTGCAAGGTCTCAATATTTTAGGAAGTATTGATTCACCATGTAGATTAACCAAAAGTTTACACTTATATTGGTTAAATATATAGTCCCTTATATTCCTTTCTCAGCTCCAAACACATCAACATAAGACTACAAATACCTCAATTGATTCGACAAGGGAGATTGATAGTAAGTATACCAATATTTTTAAGCACATTCCTCAGTTTTTTTTCAATTCTAATGAGCCAAAAAATTACCCAAACAGAGTCACCTCAAGGAAACACAATAATTCCTTCGCTTCCCGTAGGCTTGGATAGTACCCCAAAGAAGTTGCTTGCTTCACGTCTCTGCGCAGGAAACCTTTATCTTATTCACCCTTTATTTTATTTTCTTAAATATATTCTTGAAGAATTTATTGAATATTTATAGCATTGGTGGAAGAGGGATCCAAACTTATTGAGAGAAAAAAATATTGTTCCTTGTATAATGGATTAAAAAGATAATTGAAGTTATATGCTGGTTTTAAAGTTTTTCACCTTTCCCTTCCGTAATATTCCTAATTAGCCCAAGCTAATAGGAATATTTCATTTTGTTTCCTTTTTATTATTTGATGAATAAAATTTAAAGGAGGACATGAAAAACTCCTTAAATCAAAGAATAAATACATGCTCAATGTAAACAAAGCTATATCTGAGCCATTTACATAAAATCCACTTGCAGGTGTGAAAGGGGTTAAGCTATGAGACCGGGTCAACCTTGACCAAATCTACATCGTTGTCTAGATTCAGTGTATCTCATAAAGGGACAATGCAGTTCTAGAAGGAGGACCTCATGTGAAATGGGTTATGTTATTCAAGGTGGTTTAGGGTTTTTCACATCCTCATCTTATAAAAGGAAGGAGAAGGCTCAAGAGAAAGGTTGTTGAAGATATTCAGAATTTAGTCTACTTAGACTAATTCCAATTCTCTGGGCTATTTAGCCAGAGAATAGCGAGGGTTTCCTGTTTAGGAATCCTCCCTCCTTCCTTGAGGATTTCTTGGAGGAGATTGTGCTGCTTTGGCCCACTATCTGGCATTGGCCAAGCTCCATCTCTCTTAGGCAATGTAAATCTAGTTATGATTTACTTGCTTCACTGAGCTGCAACAAGTGGGAATCTAGATTTGCAGAGATCTAGCTTGTTTTAGAAGCCTCTTCTCATGGAGTGTGTCTTTTAACCTCCTGGAAGAGTGCCTCTCCTGATTGTGCTTCAGATCCATATCTTGGCATCAGGCCAAAGTGTTCTCCACTTCATCAGCACAATCACTTGAGGAAACTGCGTCCTCTTTGCAGGCAAAGTTGCAGTATGGGTTTTGCATCAATTTGGAGGACAGATCTCTGGTGAAAGGGGTCCTTCCCTTCACTGTGGTAATCCATAGATTGGCCAACCAATCTATGTTCCATTTTAGATCTGATCTGCTGTGTATCATGTTCTTCAGAAATTTTTGAAGTTTACTGCAGATCCATGGTGTATATCTCAGATCTACTCATTGTTATTCATATTTGGCTGAGATCCCCAAGGAGAATGTACTAAAAAGATTTTTTTGCATATAGATCCCATTATGATCTATGATTTTGTATTAAGATATGTTTTAGATCTAAAATATAATGAAACACTACTTCAGTCCCCTGTAAATTACGTTGTTCAACTTTTCTGTCTCATTCCATGATTGCAGCCCCTCATTTTGAGGCCTTTCTTCATGTAAAACTTTGTTTTTCCTAATGTAAATAATTTGAGTCATATTATAAGTTGCCATACTGGTGTTCCAGAATTATTTCAGTTAAAACCCTCAGAAATTACGCTATCCGTGCTATTAGCACCTAATTTGAACCTTAGGCTGAAGGAAGGCAAATCAGGGTAACCTCAAACCACGCTTAGCCTTGTAGCTAGCCCTACAAGGTTAGGAGAGGGCTCTCTCTGTGAAAAATGTTCAACAAAATGTAGCTGTAGATTGATTTTAGGCGAGGTATGGTAGCTTGAAATGTTTTATCAATTTTATGGGTTGTATGGGTCAGATGGGGCTGGGCAGTTTGAATATGGGGAATTAAATTAGAGATACAGGGTATTCTATGGGGCAAGGTAGGCAGGGATTTAAAAAAAAAATTATTTCATAATGATGGAATGTTTAAGACTGGTGAGAAAGCTGAAAAGGGCATAGGAGATGGATTCTCTTCAAATAGCAGAAAACATAAAGTATTGAATGATTTTCCCAAGGCAGAGCATTATATAATGGATTCTACCTATCTATCTTGAAAACATTCAACCAGAGATATGAATGAATGAATGGAAAATATAAAAATTAAAAAATGATCATAAAGGAAAGAACAGTGCTAAAATCCATACCACATGGATCCCATAAATCAGTGTTGCATTTCTTTATTAATTCCCTGCCAAACTGTTACAAATGGAGCGCAGAGCGCCCTCAATGTTTCCAACGTTATCCCACTGTGACCCCTGTTAGAAATTATATATTATGGAACACATAAAATATGCGAAAAATACAAGCACACAAAACACATAAAACTAGAGAGACACAGATATACGTGGTTTACCCAATTTGGGCTACATCCACCCCGAATAGCCAGTCCTTCCTTTCTATTATCCAGCAAAATGAAGAGACAAAACCTACAACAGATCCGCTGTAATATCCTCTATTCTCTCTCACAGTCTCCCTTTGTTTCTTGCTCCGAGAATACACATACAATACACAGCCACAATAAAATACCCTCATAAAAGCGAGGGGTTGCCTTCTAGGGAAAAAAAAAACCCCTAAACTAAACATAACTTCTACCATCAGATCATTTGCCTAATGAACAACCTAGATTGACTAGAAATTACTGTACTTTTACAAGGCAATTTTACATCTGTTTTTAGCTTCGAGGGCACTGCCCCTGAAACCCCCCACCAGGGGGGGGCTCCTAAAAGCGCTTCCGCCCCCCCTGGACCCCCCATGGCAGCGATTAATTACGGGCGGCGTTGCTGCCCCTTTTAAGGTACAGGGGTCCAACGCTGTGATACAATGTAAACAAGATAATCAGGCTCCACACCCAACAATCTCCCACTTGGAGACTGATTGTAGCAACTCCATCACTGCTTCATTTGCTGGACAATGACTCCTCTTTGGACTTGGCTGTTCCTCATCTTCATCGTCATCCTTGAAGACCAATTGAAACTGAGCACATTCTCAGTTTCTCCCTGGTTACAACTTGTGTTAGCATATCTACAGGATTTTGGCTAGTGTGTATCTTTTCCAGCTTCAACTCTCCATCTTCCAATACTGACCGTATGAAATGGTACTTTAGATGTATGTGTTTAGTCTTGGAATGAAATGCTAATCAGTTCTTTGCAAGATGAATGGCACTTTGGTTATCACTATATAATGTGCCCATATCATGCTTCTTACCCAATTCATCCATAAACCTTTGTAACCAAATTATTTCTTTACTAGCCTCTGTAGCAGCAACATACTCTGCTTCTGTTGTTGAAAGTGTAACAACACTTTGGATTTTTGAAATCCCAACTGACAGCTATTCCACCTACAGTAAATATATATCCTGTAGTGCTCCTCCTGTTATCTCTGTCACCTGCCATATCTGCATCAACATATACATGTAGAGAAATGTTTGAACCACCAAAGCATAATGCTTGATTTGTGGTACCTCTCAAATATCTAAGAATCCATTTTACTGCCATCCAATGTTCTTTTCTTGGATTGTTCATGTACCTTCTTACAACTCCCACTGCATGTGCAATATCAGGCCTTGTGTAGACCATTGCATACATTAAGCTTCCAACTGCTGATGCATATGGAACTTTAGACATATAATCCATGTCTTCTTGGGTCTTTGGGCACATCTCCTTACTAAGTTTGAAATGGCTAGCAAAAGGTGTACTAACTGGTTTTGCATTCTTCATATTAAATCTTTTCAACACCTTTTCTATGTACTCATTCTGAGACAGTGTTAATTTACGATTTTTCCCGTCTCTAGTTATCCTCATACCAAGGATTTGTTTTGCAGCTCCCAAATCCATCATTGCAAATGAATTTTCCAATTTTATTTTGAGCACATTTATTTCCTGCATGTTAGACCCTGCAACAAGCATGTCATCTACATACAATAACAATATAACATAGCTACCATCATTTTGCCTTTTCAGATAAACACAATGATCATAGTGACATCTAGTATAACCTTGTTCAGACATAAACTTGTCAAATTTTAGATACCACTGCCTTGGAGCCTGTTTTAAGCCATACAAGCTCTTCTTTAACATGCACACCAATTTTTCTTTCCCTTTTACCTCATATCCTTCTGGTTGCTGCATGTATATCTCTTCCTCCAAATCTCCATGGAGAAATGCTGTCTTTACATCTAACTGTTCAAGATGTAAATCTTCCATTGCTACAAGACTTAAAATAGTTCTGATTGAATTCATTTTAACAACAGGAGAAAATATTTCATCAAAATCAATACCTTTCTTCTGTGCAAACCCCTTCACCACAAGTCTAGCTTTGTACCTCTGTTTTCCTCCATCTTCTTCCTTCACCCTGTAAACCCATTTATTCTGCAATGTTGTTTTACCTGTAGGCAACTTGACTAAGTCCCAAGTTTGGTTATGCATTAAGGAGTCCATCTCTTCATCCATGGCTAGCTCCCACTTCTTCCTACTTTCAACCTGCATTGCTTCTTCATAACATTCAGGTTCACCAGAATCAGTCAACAATAAATAATATAATGAAGGAGAGTATCGTTCAGGGGGTCTACTTATCCCGGTAGACCTTCTAACACCACTTTCAGGTGTTTGAGGTGCCTGTTGCTGTTGTGGTGGTTGCTGCTGCTGTGGTTGTTGATTATTATTATTTTCAGGCACCTTTACTTTTTCAGTTATCTCATCAAGAACCGTATATTCCTTGCTTTCTTTTTCCTTTTTACTTTCCTGCAACCGATTCTTATACAAGACCTTTTCATTGAATATTACATCTCTGCTCCTAATGATTTTGTGATTTTCATAATCATATAAGCGATAACCAAAATCATTAGCACCATATCCAATAAAGGTACATTTCTTTGATTTTGCCTCAAGCTTTGTTATATTTTCTTTATTAATATGGACAAAGGCCTCACAACCAAAAGGCTTTAAAAAAGAGTAGTTTACCTTTTTACCTGTCCATGCTTCCTCTGGAATACCACCATCCAAGGAACTTGAAGGCCCTCTATTTATTAGATAAACAATAGTATCTACAGCATCTGCCCAAAATTGTAAAGGCAATCTTGCATGCAATCTCATGCACCTTGCACGCTCCATGATTGTTCTGTTCATCCTTTCTGACACACCATTTTCTTGTGGTGTTCTTGGAACTGTCTTCTCTCTACGAATTCCATGCTCTAAACAGTACCTATCAAACTCTTTGCTGCAATACTCACCTCCATTGTCTGATCTGAGACACTTCAACTTCTTTCCTGTCTCAATCTCAACCAAAGCTTTCCATTTCTTGAAAGTATCAAATACATCAGATTTATTCTGAATATAATAAATCCATGTTTTTCTAGTAGCATCATCAATAAAAGTAACATAACAATGAGAGCCACCGAGAGATGATACCTGAGCAGGTCCCCATACATCTGTATGCACAAGCTCCAATTTTTCGCTCTTCTTTTCTTTCCCAACTCTGAGAAATCTGACTCTCTTTTATTTTCCATAAATGCAATTTTCACAGAAATCCAAATCAACATTCTTCAAACCTGGCAACAAATTTCTTGAGTGAAGAATCTTCATCCCCTTCTCACTCATGTGTCCGAGCCTATGATGCCATAATGATGCATCTGCTCCTTTGGAAGTTAAAGCATTAACAGAGTTAGAAATACCATTGCATAAATACAATGTACCAACCTTTTCGCCTTTTGCTATTACCAGGGCTCTTTTGGTGACCTTCCAAGCTTTATCTATGAAAGTTGTCACACAACCTTCACCGCCTAACTGCCCTGTTGAAATCAGATTTTTCTTTAGATCTAGAACATGCCTTACCTCCTTTAATAGCCATTGGTTTCCATTCTGCTGTTTTACAAGAACCTTACCCATTCCAACAATTTTACAGGGTTTATCATCACCCAAACGAATTTGTCCAAAATCTCCTTGAACATAGTCATGAAAATATTTCTTATCAGGTGTGGCATGGAATGAAGCCCCTAAATCTACAACCCAAGAATCAGTAACATTTTCGAAAGAAAGAATCAAAGCATCTTGTAACACATCACCTGTCACATTTGCTTCATGATTGTTTTCTTGCTGTGCATCTCCTTCTTTTCCCTTCCAAGATCTACAATCTTTATTTAGGTGTCCTCTCTTTCCGCATTTCTAGCACACTATCCCCAATCTGGACTTGGATCTACCTTTCCTTGATTTACTGTGATAACCCAAGCTCTTTCCTCTTTCTATTATTCTCCCCCTAGAATCTGCACTCAAAGCATTACCCGATGTCTCACCGGAGCTTTTCCATCGGATTTCCTCGCTAAGGATAGCACCAACAACATCATCAAACTTTAAAGTACTAGATCCAGAGACAGAGTTACTAATGGCCATAACTAAACCATTACAGCTTTCTGGTAATGAGCATAGAAATAAAAGAGCCCTAACTTCATCATCAAAGTTTACCCCTACAGAACTTAACTGACTGGTAATTGTATTAAAATCATTTAAATGGTCTGCAACAGATCCACCTTCTGACATCTTCATATTAAATAATCGTTTCATAAGAAATAGCTTGTTTGAGGCTGAGGGTTTTTCATATAGTTTTTCCAACGTTTGCATCAAACCCTCTGTTGTTGTTTCCTTCGAAATATTGAAGGTGACTGACGCCTCAAGGCACAACTGTACTATTTCGAGTGCCTTTCTATTGAGAATGTTCCATTCCGCATCTGTCATGGCCACTGGCTTCTTTGTTTTTCCACTCAATGGTAGGTACAGATATTTCTGATACAGATAATCTTCCATTTGCATCTTCCATAATGGGAAGTTTTGGCCGTTAAATTTCTCGACCCTAAATTTACCATCTTCCGCCATTGCTCCCACTTGAACTAGGAACCCTTCTTTCCTGCGAGTTTATCAGCCAAATGGACCTTCGGCTCTGATACCAGTTGTTAGAAATTATATATTATGGAGCAATGCAACACATAAAATATGTGAAAAATACAAGCACACAAAACACATAAAACCAGAGAGACATAGATATACGTGGTTCACCCAATTTGGGCTACGTCCACCCTGAACAACCAGTCCTTCCTTTCTATTATCCAGCAAAATGAAGAGACAAAACCTACAGCAGATCCACTGCAATATCCTCTATTATCTCTCACAGTCTCCCTCTGTTTCTTGCTTTGAGAATACACATACAATACACAACCGCAATACAATACCCTCATAAAAGCGAGGGGTTTCCTTCTAGGGAAAAAAAAAACCCTAAACTAAACATAACTTCTACCATCAGATCATTTGCCTAATGAATGGCCTAGATTGACTAGAAATTAATATACTTTTACAAGGAAATTTTACATATGTTTTTAGCTTCGGGGGTGCTACCCCCGAAACCCCCCGCCAGGGGGGGGGGGCAACGAAAAGCATTGCCACCCCCCTGGACACCCCATGGTAGCGATTAATTACGGGCGGTGTTGTCACCCCTTTTAAGGTACAGGGGTCCAATCGCATTGGAGAAAGTCATGGGAGCGGGGACAAAAGTTGGGAATGCTGTGAAGTTGCGATGCGATCGGGCGATTGCGATTGAATGTGGGCCATCAGATCATTGAGAAGATCAATGGTCTAGATGCGATCGGGGGTGGGTCAATCACATCGGTAGTTTTCAATCGAAGGTGGGTCAATCGGGACTATGCGATGTGATGGTGCGATCAGATCGAGGAAAAGGGAATTGCGGCAATGAAACAAACTTTGTGATAAAGGGAAAAATACATAAGTAAGGATTATAAAGTTTAAAATGCCAAATGAGAAGAGGGGTAAGGTTAGGCTTTTGGGGGCTTTCATTCACTTAGGCATATCTTCCAATCCAGAAGTCAGTTTGGGGAGCATGATATATCGTTGGAAATCTCTTTCTAGGCTCTTTCTGATGGAAATACTTGGAACATGATTTTACACTAAAAATACTGTGGAAAACACCTTTGAAAAGCAGGGTGGTGGCTGTGTAGAGATAGCAGCTTCTGAAGCTCAACTTATTACATATAAAGACATAAAATTACATAAGGAATGATAATAAAAGCAAAATATCATGGTTTCACCTCAAAACATGTTTTGAGGTGAAAATTACATCAATCTTAATAGAACAACTCTTTGATTTTTCCAAATACTATGCCTTTGAGTTTATTTGACCTTCTCATGACCTTGCTGATATTTATTGACACTTAGCTCATTAATTTGACCATGATGGGACCCTAGGACCTAATGAGATCAACCCTATGACCTAATAACATGAATTGCTGAGTGAAAGTGAGTCATGAGTGAATACCATAGAGAGGAGAATCAACGAATTTTCACATGAGGGAAAAATGATGAAAGACCACTACCATCAATGAATCCATGACCTAATGGAATGATGAAAATTTATGGTATGGGACTCCTACTATGAAAATGCAAAAGAGTAAATTTGATCACTAATGGTAGTATGCCAAAACTGACACTAACATTGGCTCCAATGGGGATGGTAGCTCCTTGGAGGTGCCAAGAACACCGTAGACCAAGTAGCCTTATCCATTGGGAAAATATGGTCAAAACACTGAAAAATAACACAATGCAGAATGAATCTGACTCAAACTATGACTAAAAACTAAATTAAAACTAGCGAACCTTACACATATCATTCAAGTTTTATAGCCTTCACCTCGGGCCCCAAACTTCAATGACTGTGTACTTGAAATCTGACCAGCAATGGCAATGGTATATACAATGACTGTGGGATAATGTTTGATCCATTCTCTCAAAATTTTTAGTGCTTCAAAAGCCTACCATTCACTGGCCCTCCCGGGCAATCTTGGCCGTCCATCTCTGTGAGCAAGAAAGCATTCTGACCCCTGTATGCTGAAATCTTATACGGTCCTTTCCACAGTTTATCGAACTTACCATGCTTCGCTTCGTCCTCATTTCGTGCATCCCATCTCAACACCACATCTTCCAACTGAAACTTTTCTGCTTTGGTTTTCCGGTCATAGATTTTCTTTATCTTTTCCTACAACTGAATAGCATTCTGGGAAACTTCCTCCCTTGTTTGCTGAAGGTGGATCATTTGATTGATCCTTCGCTTATTATCGTCCTCTTCGCTACCAGCCTCTTGCAATAGTCTCATGACCAGAACTGTAAGCGACGTGGGAAAAACATAATTAGTTCCATAAACTAATTCAAACGGTGACATACCTATGGATTTCTTGCTGCTGACTCTATTTTCCCATAATGCATTGATGAGCTTTCGATGCCAATTCCTCTTATTTGTTTCCATCATTTTCCTAATTATGTTGATCAAGGATTTATTTGACGATTTTTCTAGGTCGTTGCCTTATGGGTAGTATGTTGTTGAATGGCCCAACACAATATTGCATTTATCGTAGAATTCCACCATCTTCTTGGATCTAAATGTTGTCGTGTTATCTGTTATGATTTTGTGAGGGAAACCAAAACGAGACAAGATGTTTGATTCTAAAAATTAAATGATTACCATATCCGTGTCCTGCCTTGTTGGAATGGCCTCAATCCATTTAGTGAAGTAACTGGTACCTGTCAAGATCCATTGATGCTGTGCTGATGATACGAGATGGATTTCCCCTATGAAATCAAGTCCCCGCTGTTGAAAAGGAATATTTAATTGAACTGGTTTCAAAGGAAGAGGAAGGAGTTTCCTTTTTCCTTGGAAAACTTGACACTCATGGCAGCTCATCACTGTTTTATACAAATATGAAAATAAAGTGGGCCAATAATATCCTGCTCTCAACACTTTGTTAGCTGTAGTTTTCCAAAACAAATGACCACCACAATCACCTTTGTGAAAGTCATGCATCACCTGTTGAGCTTCATCTTCAACCAAAAAGTTAAGTAGAATACCTCCTGGATCTTTCCAATACAGAGCACTGTTTAAAATATAGAATTTAGAAGACTTGAGTTTTAGTGATATACCTTTGCTTATGGACATCCCTGGAGGTGGTCAAAGATGCTGAAGAACATAAAATATGTCTAAATACCATGGGGATTGGAGAAAAATGCCTGAAACTGGAACAAGTGAACCATCATCCTCATCCTCCGACATTACTGCTATGAGGTTTATGTCCAGAGTGCGCAGGTTTGATTGTGCCATTAGTTTTGCCAAACCTTGTCCTTTGATTAACTTTGTGGGTTTAATCTACAAATCATATTCCAACATTGCTGCTATCCACTTACCTCTTCTTCCCTCCGGATCAGTTTGCATCAGGACATCCTTCACTACTACATTAGGAACATATGCTATGGTATGTGAATGCAGAATGTATACTCTAAAATCCTTCAATGCTTTGATAAGAGCCAATGCTTGTTTCTCAATGATATTATACTGCAATGCAACATCTTGAATGGTCCTACTGAAAAAGGCAATGGGCTGTTCAATCTGATCTCCTTTTTGCATTAATACCGCAGCCATGGTATGCTCCGATGCAAATGAAAATATAATGAAATCTTGAGTGTAATTAGGACTGATCAAGACTGGGGCATTGGACAGAGAAAATTTTACTAGATTAAATGACTTGAAAACATCCTCACTCCATTTGATAGTGCTGTCCTTTTTCAACATATTAGTCATTTCTCATAAATGTTTAGCCAAATTGGGTATAAATATGCGCAAGAAGTTCATCTTACCATTGAATGCCTGAATCTCCCTTTTGTTACGTGGGAGGTTTATGTGCTGAATTGCCTCCACTCGTGAAGGATCAATGCGGATACCATCATTAGAGATGATATGCCCCAACAAATTGCCTTCGTCCATACCAAACAAACTTTTCTTCGGATTGAGAGAAATCCCAAACTTTCTGCATCGCTGGAATGCAACCTTCAAGTGGTGTAAATGTTCATCATCAGAACCAGAAAGCACTGTCAGATCATCCAAATAAACAACCTGAAAAACATCCTTTTCATTAGCGAAAGCGATATCCATTGCTTGCTGGAAGGTGGCTCCAACGTTCTTCAGTCCAAATGGCATTTTGGCATACTGGAAAGTTCTCCAAGGTGTTGTGAAAGCAGTTTTGTCTTGGCCTTTTTCATGCACCAAGATCTGATTATAGCCTGAGTAACCATTGAGTAGTGACATCCTTGATGCTCCAACTACTCTTTGCAAAATATGATCCATCTTCGAAAGTGGATAGTTATCTTTTAAGGATGTTTTATTTAGATTTCGGAAATCTATGCACAACCTTATTTCTCCTGTCTTTTTTTGTACCAGGACCAAATTTGAAATCCAATCAGAAAATCTAACTGGGACAATGATACCAGCTTTATACAATCCGTTTACCTCTTTTTCAATGGATGGAAGTAGCTTTGGGTTGATCCTTCTCAGCTTCTGTCTAAATGGCTTCTAATCCAGCTTGATGGGAATAATATGCTGAATTATATTTTTGTCATACACCTTCAAATCTGAATAATCCCATGCAAACACATTCGAAAATTTAGAAATTAATCTGACATACTGTTCCTTTACCTCAGGGGACAATTCTTTTGATAACTTCACCAGCTTAGGCTTGTCAGCTGTTCCAAGATTAACATCTTCAACTCCTTTATCAGTAGGCACTAGGCTCAGTTTCTTTGCAACAACATATTGATCAAAAAGCTCCTCTAAAGGTATGAGACCTCTAGGAATTACATTTTCTTTCAGCTGCAATACATCCATCTGATTTGCTTCGATTTCTTGATCATCGACTTCATAATCACCCTCTATGGAAGTATCCTTGAATTTTCCTTCACTCTTCAAAAAAGCATTGATTTCATTTTCATCCCAAAACACTTTCCAATACCTTAAATTATCCGAAATAGCGGGCCGATGTTTGACAAAAATTTCAAATTTGTTGCTGGAATTCATTGGAATCTTCAAATTGCTTGCAGTAGTGGCAAGAGAATCTGCAATAAGATTCTGCATTCGGGGTACTGCTGTCAGAGCGCATTCAGAAAATGTCCTCAAGATGTCTAGGACTGCATTCCTGTAGGCTCTCAATCACGGATGCTTTGCTTGATACTCTCCCTTTACCTGTTTGATTATCAATTCTGAATCTCCATAGAAAGAAATTATCTTTACATTAAATTCTTCAAAATTTTCAAACCTGCAATCAAAGCTTCATATTTTGCTTCATTGTTAGAGCATTCAAAAGCCAATTTGTAAGCACATACTCTAACATTACTAGGAACTTTTTTAGGCTGGAAAACAGGGCTTCGAATCCATATTCCTATACCAGCACCGTCCTTACCAACAGCTCCGTCAAATTCCATGCTCCAAAGGCCTTCTTCTTCTTCTTCTAGATGTTGAAATTTTTCTTCTTTCTCTACTTTATCTGCGTTTTTCTATTGTTCATTGTCCTTCTGCTGCTGGTAGGCAGGAAGCTCAGAAATGCTTGTTGCTTTATCTTTTTCTTGTCTAAGGGCTTCCCTAAATTTTTTTGAAATTTTTGGTACCTCATCTACTTCTACTAAATGAACATTTTCATCATTCAAACCACCATCTGAATATAATACAAATGACTCTAAATCTATGTGGACTGCATTAATTGGATGATTAATTGGCTTCTCTTTGCTAGTGATCATGTATTTCATTTTCTTCTCCCTGTATAGTTTTATCAACTGACCGAACACGAGAATAGTGGCATAAGAGAAATCAAGCTGTATGGTTCCTTTCAGTTTTGCACCCCATGACCTGGACAGAAGCATTCCAAACCGTGGTGGAACATCGGAAACAACCACACCATCAAAACATTTTTGGCTAGGATTTGGTCTAAATATACTACCAAGTCTCTGATAAGACCAACACAATTGACCCTATCGGAGTCAAAGGAATACAAATCATGGTATTTGCGGGTAATATCAAGACCCAACTTCTCCATAATGGCTTTGGGCATCAAGTTGTGTGAGGCTCCGGAGTCCAACATAGCATTATGTAAAATGAACTCATGCAATCTAAGACTCAGGTAGAAGGGAGGGACTTCACTTTCTTCTGACTGACCTTCTATGGCTAGACCAAAAATGAGTTCAGGATAATCATCTTCAACATTTACCATATCTGATATAGAGTCTATTTGAAAAATTATAGATACCTGATGTTTATAAGTGTTGTTTTTTACCAACTTAGTCAAGGGCATGGACACCTTCAGCTTAGCAATTTCATTTTCCAAATTAAAAGATGGAACTTTTTCTACCTCTTTGATGGGAGGATCTTCTTCTCCACTTTCTCCTTTGTTGCGCTAAGCTGATTCTTTTCATTTGCAATGTTAATCATTGAGGATGCCTTGGTGGGAGAGGGATCATCAGGCTCTTTCCCTTTCCTTTGAGTATTTGAGGAATCATTTTTTGATTTCATCTCTTTTATTTTTTGAACGAGATTGATGGGTACATCTCTGTTCCTCAAAGAATACTGCTTCTATTGCACTAAAAAAGTGTTCATATATCCTTGTTGGTAATCATCGGATTATTCCTCTATGAAATCTTCATCTCTCTAAGTGTCTGGAGTCACTGCATATTCTTCATCTTCTGTCAGAAAAATGGGCGAACCATCGACAGTGAAGAAATGATTAGCTTCAACTACCGGATCATCATCATCATCTGTTTCCATTCCCTGAACATAATTTTGGTGAAAAGGGGTCTTGATCTACTACTGTTGTGCTGTTTGGTCTTGCATTTTATGTTCCCTTTGCTTAATTTGAAATTGGGGCTGCTGCCGTCCCCTGAAATTTGGATTCTTGATTTGTGTTTCAGGTCTATCTGAGATAGTCAACCGATCAACCATCTTCTCCACTGTTCGAATCAAAGTATCCATCTTACTGTCTGAAGGAGATGCTTCTTCTTTCATAGTTACCCTCTTTTTGGCTCTTGTCAGCACTCTTCTGGCCAGCAAATTTTCTTCTACGCTCACAACTATTTTCTGCATGTCTTCAAGTGTGGTAGGATCTCGTTTTCGTAGCTGATATGCCATATCAACATCGAAACCATCTAGAAATTTGAGAAAAGCTAACCCCATGGGGGGTTTTAGGTTGGCTAGAATCACATTATACACAACATTAAATCTCACACAATAATCTTGTACACTTTCACCCACATTCCTTTTAATATTTTCACATTCAGACAGGATTTGGAGTGGGTTTTTCTTTACCTCCCACCAGTCTAAGAATTTTATATGTAGGTCCGGCAAAGTGTGGATAGAGGCTGTTGGTAAGGCTCTGGACCATTTTTGAACTTCACCTCCAAAGCTTTGGACAAACAATCTCGTGGTCACATTTTCTGCCTCTACCTCATGAAGGTCAAAGAAGTCATTCATCTTATCAATGTGTTGTTGGGCTGTGATGCTTTGAGTGGCATCAAAGAGAGAAATTTTACTTTGGTAATCAGTAGGCATATCATTCAGATTCTGAGGTAAAAGTAGGGGTGCATACCGGGCAACCATGACTCAAGGTGGATTTACAACAGCGTTTGTGCTACTAGAATTCAAAGGAGCTGTTGATGGAGGAGTCGAAAGCTGAGAATTGAATTCTGAAATTGATGGGAATGCTGATGAATTAAGGGAAGGAAATGTTGTTTCTGATAACTCTGAAGGCTCAGGGATATTGGTTACAGTGATAGATGTCTGAGGGGAATTTAAAATATAATCATCAATTGATCTATTTTTTCTTTGAACTTCAAGATCCACAAGAAACTCAGGGTCTAAAACTGTGTCATCAAGTGCAATTTCAGATTTTTTTCTGAACAAAGAAAGCTCAAAAAACCCATCAAAAGAGAGATCTTCTACAAACAACCACTCACTGGGCCAGGTATGGGATCTGAGAATAGGTCTAGGGCTTACTGAACCTTCTTGTCTTCTGATTATTCATGGGATGAGATTAGGATTTTCAAATATAGGAGGAGGATTTGGATCAGGGTTGGCCCTGGTATATTTTCTTGAAGCCAGTGTGGTCAAATTTCTACTTAGCAATGTTTTATTTTAGCCTAACAAGCTTTGAATCTCATCATATAGATTCCAAAAATTTATATGAAAATATTACTGGGGTGATCAGTCTGTTGGCAATATGATGCAGAATGTTGTCCTTGATGGAAACCCACTTGATAGAGTGTTGTCCTTGAATGGCAACCCACTTGATGAAGATGATGGAAACCTACTTGATGAACTTGTTAAATGATGTAAATCTGATGTATCTACGTAGAGTACAAGGTAATGAAGAAAGGAATTCAATATGTTCTAGATCTATGATGAAAAGAGTATGTCTCAAGGAATACGCGGTTTTATCTAAAGAAGTCGCGTATGCATCGCGGTAATAACGTTCCAAGTCGCGTATGGGAAAGCGCTCATAAAGTGAAAACCAGGGGTAACTACCATGGTATTAACCCATTGTATCGGGTAATGATTCGTCTAAATGACCCCGTCCAGAATACCACTTCCGGCAATGTGGTTTTGGCTCATGGTATTGAAAAAGGGTAAACCTATATAAAGAGAAGAAATTCATTGTGCAAATCATGAGTGCGGGAGCAAGATGTCTGAGCTTGAATGAATACTTCTCTCTGAAGTATATCTGAATGGAAAGGGTTACAGTTGAATGATAGATCTGAAAGCATGAAGCACCAATGAAGAAAATGATGAAGAAGGGAATCTAGATCTGAAATTATTTTGTATTTGCTACATCTGTTTATGGAATGATTAGATCTGAGATGAGGCGAACATCTGTCTGAAGTAAAGAGTAAAATTTGTGTGATGTGTCTGTTCTGAAGAATTGCAATGACCTAAATATCTGAAGAACCATACGCTAGTTTTCCGCAGAGGAAGCGCGTATATACGCGGCTTCGCTGAAGAGAAATCACGTATGCGCAGCGAAATTAACTATGTAATATGTACAGAAGTATACGCGGGTTTGTATGGTAGAAGGCGTGTATATACGCGGTATCAGTGAAAGTAAAGCGCGTATGCAAACTAGGGTTTGCTAAAGCATGGGTTATGAAATGTCTGATCTATTCTGCTGTGTTACTGCTATCTGTATTCTACAGTTCTGAGTTGTCTGTATCAGTTTGGTTGTATGATTGAGCTTAAATGTGTGGAGTGGGTCCAGTCTGAAAATATGATGAAACATGGCCTGCAAGTTGTGTTCTAAAGGAAGCTTTGGATCCAGTGTGAAAATTGATGAAATGTGGTCCATAGAGGTGCTGAGGGTTGTAGCCTTCAGTCAGGGGGTTGTAGCTCCCTTCCAGGTGAGGCTGGTAAACGAGATCGGGGGGTCGTAGCTCCCTTCCAGGAGAGGCTGGTAAACGAGACAGGGGGTTGGAGCTCCCTTCCAGGAGAGGCTGGTAAACGAGCGCAGGTGGGTGCCTGCGTGCTGGTCAAGTCTGCGCCAGCACATATGTTGTAAGATGTTTTCTCTATAATAAAATATTGAAGGCTGAGCAACTGCAGCGGTGGTTTTCTCCCGACTTGGGTTTCCACCTAAAAATCCTGGTGTTCGTGTGTGATGCTTTGTGTGATGGTTTATTCTGTTCTTACTGCACATGTTTACTGTTTATAGAACATCTAATGAATGAATGATGGAATGATATAAGTGAATAATTAATGGCATAATTAGATCTCTGTGTATACGCGAGTTTTATGAAGGATATCCGCGTGTATACGCTAGTTGGCTTCAGCAAAGTAGCGTATGGGTTTTAGAGAGTGAAAAAGTAAAAAGTTTGATAAAGTCCTAAATACTGATTCACCCCCCCTCTCAGTATTTTTCCCAACAATTGGTATCAGAGCAGGTCCTTCTGCAGAAGCTTGATCGCTTGAAGGAGATCCGTCGCAATGGGAAGTCAAGAAGGAGTGATGTCTATAAAGCCACCTCTATTCAATGGAAGAAATCTGATATTCTGGAAGGTATGAACAAAAGCATATCTGCAAAGTCTTGGTGCAGATGTATGGGCAATCGTGGAAGAAGGTTATCAATACCCGGCAAGTATTCCTACTGATGTTGCTGAAAGAAAGAAGTATGAAATCAATGCCAAAGCAATGAATGTCTTATTAGGAAGCATGTCTGAATCAGAATTTGCTAAAGTGATGCAGCTACATTCAGCAAAAGAAATATGGGACAAAATCATTCTAAGCTATGAAGGAGACACAAAGGTAAAAAGTGCAAAACTCCAAACTCTTATAATTGAATATGAAAATTTGAAGATGCATAGTGATGAAAGTGTTGCCAGTTTCTTTCTTCGTCTAGATGATATTGTAAATCGGATGAGAAATTTGGGTGAAACCATAACCGATACTACTCTGGTGGAAAAAGTCTTAAGATCCTTGAATTCAAAATTTGACTCTAAAGTTTCAGCTATTGAAGAAAGGAAAGATCTGCAAACTCTTACTATTGTTCAATTACATGGTATTCTGACTGCTTTTGAAATGAGACAAGGAGGTCCTTCTCAAATCAAAGAAGCTGCTTTTAAGGCGTCTGCAAAAGGAAAAGAAAAAGAAGTTGTCAAGGAATCCAACTATATATCTGAAGAAGAAGAAGAAGCAAATTTTGTAAGAAGACTCCAACTAGGAACCGGAAGGTTCAAAGGTAAGATTCCTTTCAAATGTTTTGATTGTGGAAGAGTTGGTCATTATGCTGCAAAGTGTCCTTATAAGGAAAAGGTCTTAAGATCTTTGACTTCAAAATTTGACTCTAAAGTTTCAGCTATTGAAGAAAGGCAAGATCTGCAATCGCTTACTATTGTTCAATTACATGGTACTCTGACTGCTTTTGAAATGAGACAAGGAGGTCCTTCTCAAATAAGAGAAGCTGCTTTTAAGGCATCTACAAAAGGAAAGGAAAAGGAATTTGTCAAAGAATCCAACTATATATCCGATGAAGAAGAAGCGAATTTCGTGAGAAAGCTCCAACTAGGTACTGGAAGATTCAAAGGTAAGCTTCCCTTCAAATGTTTTGAGTGTGGAAAAGTTGGTCATTATGTTGCTAAATGTCCTTATAGAGAAAAGCATGGTAAAGGGAAACAATTTGAGAAGAGAAAGAGTTATTATGCAAAAGAAGATGATGATGAAGTGTCCAGTGAAGATGAAGAAGATTCTGACCAAGATCTGAAAGTGCTCATGGCTAAGAAGCAAAAGAAGAAGGTTACTCGAGGAAAGGAGATACCTCAGAAATCATGTATAGCAAAAAATTGAAGAAGATGAAACAGATTCTGACGAAGATCTACAAGCACTCATGGCAAAGAAGAAAAAGGAGAAGGCCACTTGTAATACTCTTCTTTGTGCAAACAATAGTAAAGATAGTGAAAGTAAAGTTGTGGATCTAGAAGAAGCTCTCAATATTAAAGAAGAAGAACTACAAAGTTCATACAATAAGCAAGAAACTATCTATAAAGAGATGATCTCACAAATGAAAGATCAAATAGAAATGCTGAATGAACAGGTGGACAAGTATCAAAGGTTTCATACTTATGCATCCAATCTAATTAAAGATCTAGAAGCAGATCTTGAAAAATCAAGCAAGAAGAATGAAGGACTTGAAGCTGCTATCATCTTTCTGCAAGCAGAGCTAGAAGCATCAAGTAAGGAGAATGAGGAACCTCTACAATCCTTTGAAAAGGAAGGCCTTGAAGCAGAAATTATCTCTCTCAAAGAAGATCTGGAAAAATCAAATAAGAAGAATGAAGAGCTGGAACAAACATGTGAAGAAAACGGAAATTGGCTGAAAGAAGAGATCTTAAATCTGAAGGATCAAGTTGAAGATGGAAGAAGAAAAGAAGAAAGCATGACAAAGCAATGTCAAGCCTTGGAGGTTGAGGTAAACATTCTCAAAGGTAAATTGGAAGAAAAGGTAAAACTGTTGAGGTTTCATGATAGTACTAATATTCTAGACAATATTCTGAGTAATCAAAGGTCTCATGCTATCAAACATGGTCTTGGTTTCCATGAAACTGTTAAAGGAGAATCTAGCTCACAAGGAAGTGCCAAAAATTCAGAAGATCTCAATGCAAAACCTGATGTGTTGAAAGAAACAAAAGATCAACCAAAAATCATGAATTCTCAAAAGAATTCATTCAAGAACGTTGAATGTTTTAAATGTCATAATTATGGGCATGTTGCAGCAAATTGCAGGAGCAGATCATTTCAGCCACAAACAAACAAGTTCTACTCAGAAAGGTACTCTAGCTTCTTCAGGGGATATTGTTTTTCATGTAACAAGTATGGACATAAAGCAACTGATTGTAAAAGGAGGAAGAATAGAAATACTCATTATGATTCTTATGTTTATTTCTCTGGCCACATGAGATGTTATGTTTGTAATAAGTATGGACATGTAGAAAAAGAATGCAGGATGAACAGATCTGGGAAAGTGGACAATCTTCAGCACACTGATGGAAAGCTCAAGCAAATTTGGAAAAAGAAGGAGGACCGATCAGAAACGTAGGGAATTCAGACCCTACTGCAGTCATCTGCTTCTGGAAGCTTACTTCTCTGATTGACTGCAGGAATGATGTGGGATACATTAGGAGATTTAGTAATGTATCGTCACAGGGGGAGCAATGCATGATGACTCTCATGGTTGATTTGATTATTCTGGTTAGATGTATTTCTGACAGTGTATCTGGTGTGAAGAAAAGACAGGAACAGAAGGTAAATTTGCAGAAGAAGATGAAGGGGTAAAATTTTCTATATTACACTTTCCATACGCGAGTTATATTCACAAAAGTCGCGTATACACGCGAGTTTCAGCAGACACAGTCGCGTATGCATTGATGATAAAAGAATTTATCTGATAACTGAAGATCTGGAGCAGAGGTCCAGGGGGAGCATCAGTCTGACTGCTGGTGATTGAACTGTTAGCATTATTCTGGTTATACTCATAATAATGAAATGATACATGGATTCTTGTGTTGAACATTATGAATGAAGCCTGGTTGCTTTATGATGAAGAGCACTCGTTGTTGAGAGGAAAGTCTTATAATTCAGAGATGAGGACAGATCATGCAGAAATTATTGCTGATGACGTGCTGTTGAAAGGTGCTTCGGATTGCAAGCTAAGGAAGAGCATTGGTTTAGGGGGAGCAACATGTTTAATACTAATGATTGTATTGTTGGCAATATGACTGCTTGTTCTTTGGTTTTTGTGATACTCATGCTCAAATGATGATGTCTTGGTACATGATTTATTATGATGATTTTTTGAGCCCTGGTTGCTGATAAGTATCCTTTGTACTCACACATGGATGAGTTGGATGTCATTTGATTCAGAAATAAATCATGCAGAGTGTGTTCTATGGTTGAGAGATCTTTTGCCTACATATGTTACTTCATGTTAAATCTTGAAGATCATGGTGATGTTGGACCACATGGATGATTGCTTGACACCTATGTGAAGATGTTGTTATGATATGAGAATCTCTCTTGGAAAGATTGTATTGATGCTGCAAAGAATCTGAAGGCTTGGTTACTATTGTACTGATGCCACAACCGTTGGATGATGCTTGAAGACACAACTACATCGTTCTATCTATCTGTAGTCCAGGGAAGCATTCAAATGTCTCAGAAAGAAGCTGAACACTGTCTTTGCCTTACAAAGAATCAGATCTGGTTGAAATTTAGAAGATGTCTTGGGATACGCGGGTTTCCTGAAACACAGTCGCGTATATACGCGAGTTCCTGCACAGAAAACCGCGTATGGTTGGTTGCTGACAATTTTTGGTTGGTCCAGCTCTCTTCAGCATAGCCGCTGTGCTGTTTGGTATCTCTGGTGGTATTTCAGTTCTCATAATTCTGTTTCTAATGTTTTGATGAAGATGCCTTGATGATTTGTTGGTGGAAGTTTTCAGGATG
Organism: Pinus albicaulis; assembly: GCA_034641835.2. NCBI lineage: Eukaryota > Viridiplantae > Streptophyta > Pinopsida > Pinales > Pinaceae > Pinus > Pinus albicaulis. Next base: position 1,418,683,341 of record CM076579.1, on the reverse strand, counting down.
CACACACTAAGGGGGAGCCTTAGTCATTTGGAAAGATTGCTTGGTTACATAGATTTAGGGAGCATTAGCTTTGCTGAGTATAATGAAATGTTGGCATTATTATGGTTCTGAAATATGTTTTCTTTCTTGAGGACTTTCTGGTGTTGGTCATAAATGGTCATATTTATATTTTGGTGAAAAGGTCTTGTTGAGACCCATGATGTAAAAATTGTAATATTCAGTCATGTAAGGACTTGTCATTTTTGTAAACCCACTTGGTTGGGTAGCTGAGTCAAATTTTGTAAACCCACTTGGTTGGGTACTTAAGTCTTATATGTAAATCTGATGTAAGTATGAGTCTTTGGTGATAGGAAGTTCATAGAGTCATGTACTTCATTGACAAATATGTTTGAAGATTCAGCATGAACTCAGGGGGAGCTTGGCCACTTCAGCACATATCAGATCTGCAGAATGTTTCTTCCACATAAGGAGGAGAGTGTTGGTTTTTGATCCGCCCTTTGCCCTTAATGTCAAAGGGGGAGAGTGACATGGTGTTTGAATGAAGAGAAGATAATGATGTCAGATTTTTGGGAGAGTGACATTTTTGGGACAGTGACATGGTATCTATCTGCTGTGGTAACCAAACACCATCGTGGTTGCCATCAAGTCCAAAGGGGGAGATTGTTGGAAATATGATGCAGAGTGTTGTCCTTGATGGCAACCCACTGAATGAAGATGAAGACATTTGACTGTTGACATGTGTTGTCCTTGATGGCAATCCACCTGATGAAGTTATGCTTGACTTGATGGACTTAGTAAATGATGCAAATCTGATGTGATATGATGTTTGCTGACAATATGATGCTAAGTGTTGTCCTTGAAAGGCAACCCACTTGATGAAGATGATGACAACTTACTTGATGAAGTTGTGCTTGATAGAATATGTCCTTGATGAAGGAAGTCTGATGTATCTACAGTATGAACAGAAGGCAATGAAGAAAGGAATTTAGCATGTGCTAATTCTATGATGAAAAAGAGTATGTTTCTTGGTATACGCGGATTGGTCTAAGGGAAGTCGCGTATGCACGCGGAAAGAAACGTTCCAAGTCGCGTATGGGCAAAAGCGCTCAAAAAGTGCAAAACCAGGGGTAACCACCATGGTATTGACCCATTGTATTGGGTAATGATCCGCCTAATTGACCCCGTCCAGGTTGTTTTGGGCTCATGGTATTGTTTTGGCCCATGGTATTGAAAAAGGGGCTCATGGTATGGAAAAAGGAAAACCTATATAAGGAGAAGAAATTCATTGTGCATATTATATGTGTGGGTGCAAGATGTCTGAGCTTGAATGAATACTTCTCTCTGAAGTATATCTGAATGGAAAGGGTTACACTTGAATGATAAATCTGATTGTATGATGCACCAATGATGAAGAAGGGGATCTAGATCTGAATTGCTCTTGTATTTGTTAGATCTGATTATGGAAGGCTTAGATCTGTGATGAGGCGAGCATCTAGGCGAACATCTGTCTGAAGCAAAAGGGTAGATCTGAACTGAATATCTGATCCGATGAAGTATGCTGCTCTGTAATGATTGAAGATCTATACGCTACTTCGCCGCGGAGGAAGCGCGTATATACGCGGCTTCAGCGAAGAGAAAGCGCGTATGCGTAATAAAATATACACTGAGGTATACGCTGGTTTGTGTGGATGGAAGCGCGGAAGCCCAAAAGCATAGAATGGAGCAATTGAATGAGCTAGATGAGATCAAACAAGAGGCAATTCTAAGAAATGATCTAGTTCAATATCAAAGAGCTAAATGGCATGACAAGTACATCAAAGAGAAGAAGTTTCAAGAAGGAGATTGGGCATTGTTATTTGATTCCAAGTTTAAATATTTTCAAGGAAAATTTCAAACTCATTGGCTTGGGCCATATGAGATTGACAAGATCTTTAGCAATGGAGCGGTAAGAATCAAGACCATTGATGAGTTTCAAACTCCTCTTATTGTGAATGGCCACAGATTGAAAGTTTATCATAAGCCACTCTCAAAAGAGGATTTTGTCAAAGTGTTTCAAGAGAATTCTGCAATCAGGCTGGTACAGAAGAATTCTTCTTCTCTACCAACCTAGCTTTTGTTCTTTTCAGTTTCAAAAAAAAAAAAAAAAAAAAAAAATTGTATAAGCCTGAAAACCAATCACTGATTGGTAGTCTTATACATAAAATATAGGGTGAAAATCAGGAACACCTGACACTCTATATTTTCCAAAAAAATCTCTCTTTTATTTCACAAGTTTTGTGACCATTCACTCCATTCCATTCCACTTCATCCCACTTCATTTTCACTCCACTTCATTCCATTTTACTTCATTTCATTCCATTTCATCAATAAAATTGTTTTCATGACCATTTCCATCTAGTCATTTTTCATCCGTTCATTTCCATTCACCAAAATAATAGCTGTGTCAGTTTCTGCAGCTGACATCTGTTTCCGCAGCTGACACCAGTTTCCGCAACTAGAAGCAGATTCCGCAGCTACAACTTTGTTTTCAAAAGAATGTACAGCCAGATGTTATTTTCATAATCATGAAATAAAATGTAGGTGTGAGGATCAATTTTGAAGACATGGAGCATTCAAGATACCAATGAAAAGCAACTAATTGAAGACCAAGGAAAAAGGCAAAGATTCCAAGGTATGAGTAAAATTCATTTCAAATAGCATTGAAAACACATTTTTATATAGTTATGAACCATAAGCTCTATCCATTATGTGCAATGATTATATTGACAAATTCTGTAACCCTTTCACGATCTCCATATGATCCTCCCGCATTCATTCTCAAACGATTCCATAATTAAACCCCCGATCTTCACTCATACTCCGATATTCCACCGGTGACAATGAGACGTAGTTGATTTGACCACGGACTCTTACAGCCGCATAAATCCATAGCCGTTGTTTAAACGTGCTCACATTTATTTCGCAGCCACCAAATTTCAAAACACTGCCGGATGTGTTATACTCTGTTAATCTCATAGCCGGATCTCTGTCGTGCTCACGAAACCCCTCTCTGTTCTGTCTCACTCCATTTCGTTCTCTATTACGCTACAGTTTGCATACCCACTCTCTGATATCTATCTACAGTCATTGTGCTCATCTCCGTGCATTTAGCCGTTCTATTTCTATTGAACCCTCCTCCACGCAGACAAGTCTTTGAAGAGCAGAAAGAAGAATGGGTAAATTTCTAAGAGCAGAACCAGAAGGACCTAAGTTCATGGAAGGGTATCTGCAAGTAAGGGATATATTGAAGAAAGCAAAGTGGCTGCGGTTTATCCAAAAATTCAGAGGTTATCATAAAGAAGTGACAAAAGCATTTGCAAGGTCGTTCAATGGCCTAGAAGTAGAAATTGGAGACCTTAAGTTTGCAGTGAACGAGGCATCTGTAGCAACTACCACGGAACTTCCTCAGGAGGGTGAGCGTTGGTTTAAAAATAAAAGCATTAGTGATGAAGCCTAGAGAACAATCTTACGAAACCAAGGTATGGACATAACTATTTTTAAAAGAGGAATTCTTGTTCATGCATTGAAAGAGGAATGGGCTACTTTGCTGCTACTTGTTCAAAAATTCATTACCTGTGAAGGCCGTTTTGGGTCCATGTATATGTACCATACCAGATTGCTGATGAATTTTCTAGATAATCAAGCTCTCAATCTCCCATATTTTCTATTAAATAGTTTGAAGAAAATGTCGGTGACTGTTCAGAAGCATTTAGGAGATGTAGAGCCACATCTATATCACCACGGTCTTGTAAAAATTTTGATTGAAAAAGAGTTAAAGGAGAAGAAAGACACATAGGAACAATTTTTGATTAGAAATTTCTTTGAGGAACCTCAGGAAATTCCTGAAGGTAGCACAACAAAAAGGAGTAGGAGAAAAAGAATAAATGATGAAACTCAAATTACTCCTACTCAAGAAATTTCTGAAGGTAGCACATCAAAGAGGAGTAGGAGAAAGAAAACAAATGATGAAATTCAAAATACTCCTACTGCTACAATTGAAAGAACTGATAGGGAAGAGAGACTGTCAAAGAGGAAGAAGAAAGAAACTAAGGGTAAAAAGCCAATAACACCAAAAGAGAGAAAAGGTACTGAGGCTATACATCAAACCCCTTCTTCCGAAGAAGAAGATCATCAAGTGTTACCTGAAAGATTAGTTTATCTTCAAGCACAGTCATCTATGGCTAAGAAGAAAGAGAAAGGAAAACAAAAGCAAAAATATAGTAGACCACAGCGTGTGAGAAGAAGTTCCAGACTTAAGGGGAAATTGAGGAAAACACAAATGAAGGGACCCCATTTCATCGATTTGGGAGAAGAAACATCTGAACAATCCCTAGCTGACCATAGTCCATCTCACTCTCAATCATACAGTGAACCTGGTTCATTTCATTCTTAGTCAGACATTGAACATAGTCCATCCCATTCTCAGCAAGATGTTGATATGAGCCCTTCTCAGCCAGAGTTTGAAGATAACTCTCCTTCACGGCATTTTGGGGACAGCCCAATAAAAATGACACCTAAAATAGACCCCAAGCAGCAAGAAGTATATGATTATATAGAATCTTTGGAAAAAGTAGCTACAGGTCCCAGTACTTCGTCCATCCAGCCTCACATAGTACAAGATGATTTAGTCCAATCACTGAAACAGGAAGTCTTTGAGCTAGAGCTTTTAAATAGACACATCAAAAATAAAAATGAGACATTGAAGGAACAAAGTAAATTGGACAAAATCATTCATGATAATACCATGCTACATTTGGGAATATGGCAGAAGAAGAACAAGAAATTGAAAAGGAAATGCTAGAAGTTAAGCAGAGCACTAGTTAACATCAAATTTAGATGCTTAATGAAGAAGCCCAGAATGTTGGCAGCACCAAGGAAGAAGAGGAGAGGATTGGATGTACTGGCTGAAGTGTCAAGGCACATGAACTGAAGAAGGATTATCAAAATTTTGGTTGCATGAGGACATGCAACACCTTCACAGTGGGGGTATGTTGAGTCTCAAATCTACATCTTTTCCATACACTTTTCTATACCTTTTTCATCCACCTGAACCTTCCAAGTTGTCAATATCATTGTATATTAATTGCAAAAGAGCATCTAACATGGTTTTTAATTATATTTTTGTGTCTGCTGTTTGATTTAGATTTTTCTCATTTAGCTGCGGAATCTTGCCACTTTCCGCAGCTGCTGCAACTTTCCGCAGCCATTTTGTGAAACTCTATGTTACAAGTGTCTACAGGAAAAACGAGCCACATGGGCAAGTCTGAAATGATGTGGACATGGATTGTGTCCTACTGGCTTGAGCAAATCCATCTAAATAGGCTGCGGTCAAAGGTGTCCAAACGGAAGTCAACCGTAGAGTCCCACGGTGACAGGACTCTGTTTTGTGTCACGTGAAGGTTCATATGGCCGTTTCTGAATTGCGGGAGACAAATCAACATCTGTACATGGCTCCATAGCCAAATTCAAACATCCACTCCTCATAGATTTACTCTTCAATACGGCCATGATCCTAGATCTGTGGACGTAATGGTCTACATGTTCTCCATCAGCATAAAATTTAGGGAATCGGTTGTATTTCCTTTGTTATAAATAACGCGTTTGTATACGCATATTAGATTAGTCTCTGTTATTTTTTATTAGTCTGCTCTGTAATGTAATTACGTTGCCACTGTGCCGTAATATCACCTTTCTATTATGACTGCATTTTAATATAAGAAGACTCTGTTTCCAAACGTAATTCGTACTTGAATATTGTTGCCAAGGCTGGTGTAGAGGGCCCCTGCACTTGCCAAGGTTCTGTGCATTATTGTATAGTTCTTGTTTTATTTCTTTAAAGCTCATTGTGCCATAATCCATTCGCATGTTTATACATTGCATCTTTCATGGTATATATGCTTCATTTCTGTTTATAATCTTTCATGCTTTCCATTTTACTTTTGTCTTTCATGTTTTATGTTATTGATCACTGATCAGTGTTCTTGTTTCAGGTTATAAATAGGCAGCCCGGGCATTTGCATAACTTTTTGACTAATGACATGGAATTAATATTGTTCTGCTGCTAATTTGCTTTTCTTAGTTTCTGTTTAATTTCAGTACTGCTTTGTTTATTTCAGTTTTGCTCATTTTCTTCAGTACTTAGATTTAGATATATTAAGTTTCTCATAACATCTTCAGTTGCCTCCAAAAGCCACAGCTGGACTGATGGTGAGGGATTGAAGTATGGATGTGTAGTTTGATATTAGTTTCCTTTCTGCAAGTTAGATATATTAAATTGCTCATAACATCTTCAGTTGCCTCCGAAAGCCACAGCTGGACTGATGGTGAGGGATTGAATTATGGATGTGTAGTTTGATATTAGTTTCCTTTCTGCAAGTTAGATATATTAAATTGCTCATAGCATCTTCAATTTCCTCCGAAAGCCACAGCTGGACTGATGGTGAGGGATTGAATTATGAATGTGTAGTTTGATATTAGTTTACTTTCTGCAAGTTAGATATCAGGTTACTCAAGTTGTTTATGGTTACCTCCGAAAATCATAGCTGGACTAATGATGAGGGATCAGAAGATAAGTTGATGTAATTTGATGTAGATTTACTTTGTTGCAAATTTTGAATTTCTTTTAGCATAATTTATTTTATGTTTGAATAACAGCAAGAATAATGAGTTTCATGATCAGTAGTTTATTGTTTGTTTGATTAGAGTAGTGATGCAATTTTATTTTCTTTGAAAAATTAATTTTGTCATTGTGTGTTTTTAAAATTCTCTTGAAGTTTGGAAAATCATTAGAAAGACATTGTTGTCTTGAATATTTGTCTCCATACTTTTCTTTTAGAATTTCACAAAAAATCCAAAAAAGACAAAAAAAAGTAAGAGATAGGTTATCTTGCACATATAGTGCGCCACACTTCGTCAGCTTACGAATCTTGGATTGACAAATTAAATGCAGCAATTTAGGACACACTAAATTGACCAAACAGGGAGTATGAGTGAATTAAAGTGTGCCAAGGATGAAGTGTGTTAGAAAAAGTTCATAATAGTATTTGTAAGATGCTAGCCTGCGATTGCGATAAGGGACTCGACAAAGCAATTTTAAATAAAGGGAGACTTTGTGTTGGGAACAACAATATTTTTCCTTTATCTATTATTTTTATATGACATGTGGCACACTTTAGCCAAATGTTCATGTTTTTAACTATTTTAGACAATTCTATATTGTACATTTTTATGTATAAGTGTTGGGGAAATCGACTTGTGCCGACCTATATCTTGTGTGTCTTGTGTATCATGTGGTTCTTGCAAACTCTCAGTTAATTCTCTACTGTTTATATGAACTAGACATACATGTGAAATATTACCTATGTAAGCTATGTTTCTTAGTTGTTTTATGGCTATGGCTAGATGTGATCCTTGTCTTGCTAAGTTCTTAAGTGGGAAAAGTTCAACTTGGACATGACTGGCCTAAGATGAGGTACAGGAAGTTCTTAGGTGAACAAGGCACAATCTACTTGTAATAGGTGCAATTGATCAAGCTATTACGGCTGAAGCATATCAATGTCACATGAACTGGAGTAGCTAAGGACTTGATTGGGTTCCCAAGTCATGAAAAAATGTAAGGATATTTGTGAGGGCATGAGTGCTAAGGCATGCTAGGGAATGCTAACATGTGCCAGATAGTTCGAAGGCATGTAAAATATGCTAAGATGTGTCAAGTGCTAAGGCATGCCAATATCTGCAATGGTGTGACAATACATTCCAGGGACGATCAAGGAAACAAAAAGGAGAAACAAGTTAAAATACAAGGAAATGAACACATCATAGGGTTAATAAGTCATCAATTTACATTTTCCAAGAGGGGCATGATATGCACACCAACACTAGGTGGAAATGAGTGTCAAGTGCCAAGTGTTAGTGCATTCTAAGTGCCAAATCATCCTCTGTTACTTCTCTTCTACTTTCCAATAACTGATCTCAAATAACTTTAATATTAAACCATGCCAAAGCATATTGAGTCATCTTAATGAATGTTATACATGATAATGATCATGGCCACTTTAGGACTACATGTATCTTTTCCCCCTTGATCAAATGAGCTCCTTCTCACTTGATGTTATTTCCTTCATCCTAAGGACTCCTTAAATAGTTTTTCCTAGACCTCTTAGGAACCCTCTAGAACTTACAAGCTTTATCCACTTAGACCTTAGTGTTAGCCATCAGTATTTTTTACATGTTAGTGATGACTATATCTTCAGCTGAGTTTTCTAGAAACTGATTTCCTTATGTCAATATGTCATCCAGAAAACCCTCCCAAAACTTTTTTTCGCCTTCCTACTCATTCATTCCACCCCCGGCAACATCAAAACTCATATCACAATCCTATCTAGCCTGCCTTTATTACCTCGCCCATCACCTTAAAGGGCAACTATTAATTGCTTTGGTTCACCCTATGTTAGCATATGCCAGGGATATTCTACCTTTGCAATCACTTCAAAAAGCCAAAAAGTCTCATCAGTAGCAGGGATTTACCATAATCGATCCTTAATTTGCAAATGAAGCCGACAAATGTACTTTAAGTCGTGCCACTCACAATTTCTAGATTCAAGATCAGATAAAGCCCAGCTTCAAGTCAACACTAGTAGGTTTTTCACTCGGTGGTTCTATGGTTCTTCAAAAACAAGAAAAAAACATGTTTCATCTCATGGAGTAAATGCCTGAGTTTACGCTAGAGAACAATGCTTCTAAGTGTATTATGAGCCCGAGATGAAGCCGCAAAACAAAGGGCTCTCAATCGTGACCTTGCTGTACTCTTTTCGCATGAAAAATCACAGAAAAGGATTGCCACTCTGCCTCAAAGAAATGGTAAATTTGTCAAGGCTCGTGACCTCCTTCAGCTGCGCGTAGGTTAGGGCACCTCCTTCATCCATGTTGCAGGGCGAGTCGCAGTTGACTGTATGTTGCAAAGTCCAAAGCTGTCTCCGTTCAAACAATGAAACAATATCTTCAAAGTCATGAATGTAATCACGACTCATAATGTGGATTGGGGAAAGAAAGTATGGAGGCCTGGGGCGAGGCAGCAGTTTAGCCATAAAAGAGATCAATCAAACTTTCAAGTCGTGTAAAGGTTGGAAGTTCTGAAGGCCATTTCCACTGCTGAATATCCAAACTTACAAGAGGCTCTGCTTTGCAAGATCAAACAGAACAGACAGCACCAATGCTACAATGTGCAAAGAGAATTGTTCTTGGTTCTTCAAGAAACACCGACCTTATGATCACAAAGAGTTCTCGTCAATATACTGTGTCATGAGATGAATGTCATGATGTATTATCTCAAAGAATCTAGAATGTTGCTCTACTATGGCTAGGTTTCCTTCAAAACACAGTTGAGGTTTGCAAATGAAGATGCTAAGATTGGTGTTGTCTGGGATGGTTTACTTACCAACCAACATTTGGCACCCGATGAAAGAGCTTCCTCCATGCTACAAGCGTGAGAGCCAAAATCATTGCATCAAGAAAATGGTAAGTCCAAAAGTGCAGAAAAGACTAAAGAAGTTGAAATAAAGAAGGTGTTACCGTTCATGATACTAATGTATTGATCTCCTCTTCAAAGAAGCTACCCGTCAACAACCAATCCAAAGGAGAAAAAGCTGAACATACTTTATGCCTTGAGCAAAGGAGCAAAGTGGACTTAAAAAGGGTTAAAGATACTTCATGAGCACCTATCCAAGAATCAAGGAAAATCCCTTTGAGCAAACAAACAAGGCTAAGGTGAAAAGATGCAACTAGAGAAGTAAAATGATCATAAGTTGAGCTGGCAAAGGCAAAATGACAATGCATGCAATGCTAGAATAGATAAAAGAGACAATTTTGAGCATATGTGTGCCATTAATATCAAAAGAAGATTTTCCTAAGGAAAGGGCTGTGCAGCAAGACATACCATATGTCAAAGTTCAAAAGGGGCGCCTTTTCGAGAAGAGGTGTTTGCAACTTTTCCAACATTTTAGTGCAGGCATTGTAGAAACAGCTATTCTTCACTAGCAAATCACCAAGAGAAGGAGGGCAACAACAGGTCCACCATGAATGTCATAATCGACAAAAGCGTTTGAAATGCCGAGTGTAATAGAATAAAGATCGTGGTGCCAAAAAGCCCGTTTTCATATTTTACAAGTTTATCTTTTCAAAATAAGAAGCAACCATATGATCCATGATTATGCTTAAAGGAATTTGTTTTTAATTAATTATCATTGTTTATATTCTCAAGGTATTGGATAATGTCATCATCCTAAAGGGATGTATTGCTTAATATACAAGACAAAGAAAAAGTTAAAGGATGGGAAGTGTGCTTTGGATGTGCTTTTAAATGTGACTTAACTTTCGTTTACATTGTCACCTAAAAGCGCCCAAAGAGAGAAAAAAGTCGAAATTTTTTGAGATATCTTCAGAGAAGGTATGTCATTCCTTTGAGAGAAAGTGATTCCGGAAGTATTCATTGTTTAAAAGGCAACTTGATACAACATCGTTTTGCATCATTTGAAAAGGCAGATATATGTATTCAAAGTGACCACATATTTTGAACATGTCATAAGAATGAAATGTATGAATAATAAACCACTTGTGAAACTAAAGCAAATCGCCGTGTACCCTCAAGCATCACTTGCTGTACTCTTTTCAAACAGCTTTGAGGTCTTCGCACAAGCTTTTAGGGTATACGAGCCCGGCAGTATGCTGACGAGTCTGGCCCAAAAATACACAAAGTCAAGGGGCGAGTTCAGAGGGCGGTAAGTGCGCGACGAGTCTGTGAGGGTGCCCGCCCGACAAGACGACAACTCACTCCGCCGCGTTTTCTCCGGCTACGGGTTCTCCGCTCCAAGGGTCGTCGCGCTCGTTTCTTTGAAAGGTTCCGGTGCACTTCAAATTCCATCCAAAGGATTTCGCCTTAAAATTCACGAGGTACTTTGCCCCTTTGCTCGAAAAATCTAAAATTTCAATTTAAAAAACCCTGTGTTCCGTGGTGTGAAGCTGTAGAAGTTGGAGGCATAGGTATAAAGGTGTAGTTAATATCAAAGTTGTAAAAAACAGAGGTGCAGATATTTTGTTGGTTATCTCTCAAACTCACAAACCAAGGGTACATTTTATTAAACCCTGTCTGCGTTGATTTCTACCATAAACTAAGTCTGTTTTCTCCCTGCACTATACTATATCAATCTGAAGCTTTGTTGACAGAGGAATTCTGAAGGAGGAAACAGGTCCTTTTTTCTGAAAAACAGAATGGTTAGTGTTTGAGGTTAATGCTGAAAACAAAGGTACAGGTATTTGGTGAACCTTTTAAACTCATAAAACAGAGAGTTTGTTTCCTGAAACCACTGTTGCATTTACTTTTTCACCTAAACTAAGTCTGCCTGGTCACTACACTACCTTGTCATTCTGAGAGTTGTTGGGCAGAGTTTTCCAAAGGTGAAACAGGGTTTTTGGTTGATGATTGACCATTTGTAGATTATTGGGCATTTACTGATGATCAAGTAAACAGCAAGGGCAGAGTTATAAAGGCAGTGATTGACTTCTCAAAGGGTCACAAGCGAAAAGTTCTCCTCTTGACACAGTGGGCTATTTTCACCTAACCACAGAGTCTCTTCTTTTCCCACTGTGTGGTCTCCATAGAAGTTTGTTAACAGGGGCAAAATTCAAGGTAAGAACTTTGAAAAGTAGGGTTATAATTTCGAAGTTTGGTTTCAAAAACCAAAAATATAAGTGCAAGCAGGCCTCTAATCAAAGGTCACAAAGGGGATTTGTTCAAGACTGTGCCCAAAGAAGTCTACAAAGCAGTTCTTACACATAGTGCCATTGTTAAGGAGGATTCAGAGTCAAAGTGTAACCAAGTTTGAAAGATTGTGGTTAATAAGTGCAGGAGAGATTATTCAAGGAAAGCCTTGTTGAATCACAAGGTCCATAACTGTCAAAGCAGTTTAGTGGCCTGTCTCAATCCAGGAAAACATTCTTCATATATTGAAGGCAGTGTGACTCTTTCAAGCCTGTTTTTTAATCAGAATGCCTCCAAGGCGGACAACATAAGAGATATGAGCCTATCTCCATAGAAGACATCAATGCTCATCCCTCAGTACTTTTCAATTTCCATGAGGTAGGCTGTCTTGATGTCTGTCAAAGGATAGAGGAAGTCAAGAGTTTCTCACCACTTACACATATGTGTGCTTTAAGGTTCAAGGACAAACACTTCCAGCTTGCAGATCTTGATTTCAAAATTTCTCAAAGGTATATATCCAAAGCTACCAAGATCCCGTATCATGGTGAAAAATGGTTTAAACAAGCACATCTTGATTTGGAGGACTATAAGCCTTTCATCAAGCCGGAACATAGGGAGACCATCACTGCTACTTTCCCTTTCTCCTATCTTCTTGATAGTTATGCGCCACTGATGAAGGCCATAATGAGATACTTCACTTGTGAAGGGAGGTTTAGCCAAATCTTTGCTTATCATGTTCGCTTGTTGATGCATTTTACCAGGAGCAAGCAATTAAACCTTCCATACTTTTTGTCCAAGAGCATAGAGAAGATGGCAGCTGCTGTCCAAAAGAAAGGTCCACCTCGGCAAATCTCTTCTCTCTTTCATCATTCCTTGATCAAAATCATCTTCTTGCACCAGCTGGAGAAGAAAGGGGTTTCATGGGAGTCCTTCATTAGCCATGCCGATTTCGCCACTGTTCCTCCTGCTCATGTGTCCCCGACTCAGCCTATCCGTCGCCCAGTGCCTTTATCTAGTAGGCCTACCCCTAAAAAACTTAAGATGATCACTGGGCAGCCAAGTACACAAGGAGGAGGAGAGGGCAGTGAGCCACAGGGAGAAAAGGAGGTTGATGAGCAGCAGCCAGATTTTGAGGGACAGCAGCGGTTGGATATCATTGGACAGCAGCAGCTGGAGGTTGATGAACAACATCAATTTCAGGAAGAAGAGCAGCAGCTGGAGGTTGATGAACAGCATCAATTTCAGGAAGAAAGGCAGCAGACAGAGGTTGAGGTACAACAGCAAGTACAGGAAAAGGAACAGCAGTGGACAGAGTTTGAAGAGCAGCAGGTTGAGCAAGCAATTGAGACATCTTTTGAGCCACAAGCTGGACAGGATGTTGAGGAAGGACAGCAAGCTGAAGCTGCCGCCTCAATGGTGACCAAAACTATCCCTAAGAAGGGGAAATTGCCCAAAAGAACAACTCCTAGCTTACCAAGGAGAAAGAGCGCTAGATTGGCCTTCAAAGGCAAAAGTACAGTTGGAGAAAGCGCCAAGCATGGAGGTAAATCAGCTGTCATCCCTATCCCAAGCGATGACAGCAACAATGAGGCACGTATCCTTGAAAACCTCCTCATTCACAAAGAAGGGCAAATTGAGGTTTTACAAGAAGATCTCCAAAGGGCAAGGAATTTCAATCAATTCTTGGAGGTTGAGAACAAACAAATGAAATTTCATGCAGCCATTCATGAGGCAAGGGCCATCAAGTAAAAAAAGGAGGCGGAAAGGGCGCAAGTGAGAATTGAAGAGCTTATTGGCGAATTTGATGATGAGGAAGAGGAGGACCAGCCTAGGCGAAAGAGGCCTAGAACCATCGGGCTTAGGAGAGCTTTGGAGAAGCAGAAGGCTGAAGAACAAGCTCAATTGGAAGCTTTTCCTCTCACTACCCTCTTTGAGCGGGAAATTGAGGAAAACAAGGAAGCTTGGCTTGAGAGGGCTAACCAGCATTTGGAGACCAAGCTTGAGAAGGCAAACAGGGATCTAGAGCTACAGAGAAAGAGAACACTTCACTTTCGGAAGCTAAACCAATTCGCCGGGCGCAAATTGAAGGTAGCACAAGAAAAATTGAAGAAATTGAAGGAGAGGCGCCTAGCACGGAAGGAAGCAAAACGCACATCAGCCCTCGATATTTTAGCTTCAGCTTCGGAACATGTCTCCATGGACCCTTGAGGGTCATCCATGCCAATTTTGGGGCTGTTTCGAAAACTTTTTGTTTTTTGGCATTTTTGGGGTTTTTGCCAAAAACTCATAAATGCGCCATTTCAGTTTGAAGAGTCGTCAAGGGAGGAGGGTGATACCAATGGATTCCATAATTTCATGAGCAGCTCTCCAGCAATTTTCAGGGCATTTGAAAATCATTCGCCCCCTCAAATTGGCAAAAAACAGCCTCATTTTGCACATTCTGCCCGCCCTATCAGCAGCCTGCTATTTTCTGGGTTTTTGCACACAGGTACAGTTTTGAGGGACTTTCAGAGATCAGATTGAGATGATTCCACTTGCATTGGAAAGCAGACACAGAGAGCTTTCCAACGAACCATCATGAGCCTCATTTCGACATCGGGAAGGCTTCCATTTGCATCCAGAAAGTCAGGGGACCTTTTTCAGGCATAAATATGAAGTATTTTTGCAATTTTTGAACTCCAAAAATCTGCTTTTCCCAAATGTGCGTTAGGCTATTTTTATCATGGGAAAATCATGTAAAGTCAATATAATTTCCGTTTTTAGCAATTTTTTAGATATTTTATTAGATATTTTGTGCCTTGGGCTTTGCAAAGCCACAAGGGAAAATTTAGATATTTTGACTTGGCCAATGGGATAGCTAGTTGCTCCATGAGGTTTTCCTCCTTCTAGCCTATTTATCCCATACTTCTCATTGTAAATCAGAGGCTGAACTTGAGAGAAGAATTAATGCATTGGTCATATGAGCTTTGAAGAATACACTTGAGTTATGATGTTTGGATTGCCTCTTGGATACTTTTGAGGAATGTTGAAGGCTTGTTGATGGATTCCTTGACATGGTAGAATGGTATAGTGCTTCTTAATGTTGTTTTGTCTTCTAGTTTTCACTCATATTTCATTTTTCTTGCTGCTATAGATCAGTAAAGATTGATTTTGAGACATGCCCATGGAGGAACCTCAAAATCCCTGAATCTTCATAGCTTGATGTTTTCTTCTCCCTTAGTTATGCTAAAGAATTCTTAGCTGCTCTTTAGTAACCTAAGGTGTTGTTGCTAAGTTTTATTCATCAGTTCCATGTATGTTGAGTAGGATGTACGGTTTGCCCTACCTACCTATCAGCTGCCCATAGTTCTGTCCATAAAACTTTCTCTTTGACTGATTTGTTGATCATTTTGTTGAACCAAGGAGGCCTAGTTTCGATCTAGCCCTTTGCCTAAAACTATGAAAACTTATTTGTCCAAGTGCCCAATGACTTAGAGACTATGTTTAGGTGTTCCGGCATAGTTCATGAGTTGTTAGTTTGTCTCATGTGTTTTTCCCCAAAGTCTGATAGCCTTTTCCCGAAGTTAGAGGGTCATATACCTCTATGTATGGCTTGAATGTTTGATTTCTATGTATTGATTAGCTTATAGTTATTCCTAGCATGATTAATGGCTTGCTATTACATGTTTATGTCTGCTATTAACTAGTTTGCACTTGAAATCCCTTGTCTTTCACCAACTTATTGTTCATTTAATCCATTTTGCCCGGAGATCCCTTCTATTGTGAATCAAATCGGCCCTACGACAGCTTTACATCATCGCCTCATTAGCTTCCTTGACCTGTTTGACCCCATAGCCCAATTTATCTACATCTTGTTATCCAGTTTATGTATTTGATCAGTTTCATCCCTCACAAACTTAAAAAACCAAAAAACCAAAAACATACATCATAACTAGCCTAATATCAGAACATCGCAAGTAAACACACCGACATCTTTTACACTTATAGAGAGAGCCCTCTCTGAGTCCAGGAAGGCTAGGTCCTTGGGCTCCAAAGCTTGGTTTGATGTTACATCGTCATTTGGCTAGCCAATCGGCCAAATCACGGGACACTAACATAATGGCGATCACGGTGGGACTTATTGAGTACATGACAGTCTAGCAAACTTTTATAGGCTCCTTAGTCCTTCGACTTTTAACTTAAACCATCAGCCTCTAGAATCATTTAGTGTAAACTCTCTGTTTCACCATCTTAGCAAAGTGATGAATCAGGTTGATAACACTCTTACATCCTAGGCTGCACATAAAACTCAGAAAAAACCACAAAAAACTCCCTTAGATTGGTTTTTGTCAAGTACTGGTGGTGGACCATACAAATATACCTCAAAACAACTAAAAATCCACCTGGCGACTCCACTAGCCTCTAGTAGGCCTTACTACCTTGCCAAATTTTAGAATTCCATCTGATTTAGCTATCCCACCGCTCACTAACATAATGGCGATCACGGTGGGACTCTGAGTGATAAACAACTTAGTTTCCCTAATTTGTCTAGCAGCCTTAAGAATACTATTTGATTGACTTATCCCACCGCTCACTGACATAGTAACGATCACGGTGGGACCTTCCGAGTTAGTGACAATCTAAGTGCACCTTAGATTTCTCGAAGTCTCAATCAAACTTAGAAAACTTAAGTGTTGCTTGAAGAGTAGAAGCTAACTCTTTCACCATCTTAGCAAAATGATGATTTAGTTATAAGAAGCTCTACCCAAACCTCATAAGCACAAAAACTCAGAAAAACCCCAAAACATTCCCAGATTGGCTTTTTGTCAGTATTGGTGGTGGACCATACAAATATATCTCAAAACAACTGATTTTCCACCTGGCGACTCCACTAAACTCTAGTAAGCCTTACTATTTCACCAAACTCTAGGCTACTTTCCGATAGACCTTTCCCATCACTCACTAACATAGCGGGAGATGGTAAGACATTGAGTACATAAGAGTCCAGCAAACTCTTATAGACTCTTTGGGCCTTTAGGTACCATAAACAAGCAAGCAGTCCATAAACTCATTTTTTAGAGTAAACTCTTTTTGTTCTCATCACCCTAGCAAAGTGTTGAAACAAGTCTAAGATACTTTAACAAACCATAGGCTGCTCATAAACTCAGAAAATTCAAAAACATTCTCGGATTAGTTACTGGTGGTGGACCACAGCTATCTTCACAAGAAAAATCCATTTCCACCTGGCGACTCCACTAATCCATCTCTTCTATTTTTGACCATCCTTCGCCTTAGTATAACTTTAGAAAAATCACTCATCCAAAAAACATTCACCAATATCACTCTCTCCAAGCTCTGGATCTAAAATCTGGCTTCACGAAGAATCAATACCAGATCCCACCCAGACCCAAATCCCCCTATCATAGTAGATGACCCAGAAAAGATCCTGTGGCAAGCTTCTGAAACTGATCATCTAGCTTCTGGTAGATTCATCCGTAGAACAAGATCTGTACCTAAACATCGCACTACCCTACTAGATTCACCTTTGGAACCAGAGCCATCACAAACTCTTCCCAGAAGCAAATCATATAGTAGGATAGACTTTGATGATCTTGAACCCCTAAGCCCACCACAGAGTCTTATTAGAGAAGCTTCACCCACCACTCCTCCTAATTTCCAGCTTCTTTATCAGTTTGGCTCTTATCATCCCAGATCTGCTCAAAACCAGATCACTAGTCCAAGTTCATCCGCCACACCTGGTCAAACTACCACTGTTCAAACCACTTCATTTCATCCTACCAGTCCTCCTCTTGTGCATCATCCATTAGCTCCAGTCATGGCAGCCTGGTACGCGCCTTTGGTGTTACCACCACCTTTAGCTCCTCTCCCAAACAAATATCAAGACAAGATCCCACACTTTACTGGAGAATATACCACCACACCTCAACAGCATATAAGTAGAATGACTGATGCTTATGAATACTTAGAGGTACAAGACGAGACTGTCCGAATGAGAATATTTGCCCAAAGTCTTGGTGGTGAACCCAAAGCATGGTTCAAAAGCTTAGCTCCAAACAGTATCCATGATATCCCCGAACTGCATCAAATCTTCAGAAATAGGTGGGAAATCCGAAGAAACCCCATTCAAATCCTGTCAGAATATAACAATCTAAAACGGGAAAATGGGGAAAGTGTCCAAGCTTACTGTACTAGGTTCAACGGTGTATATAACTCCCTTCCACCTCATTTCAAACCTCCACTTGGTTTAGCTTTGGCAAAATTTCCTGAGGGTTTTGATCCGGACATGACATATCATTTGAGGGATAAAGATCCCCCTACCTTGGAAGAAATGCAACAAATAGCTATAAAATCAGACGCCAACTTAGCTGAAAAGAGAGCCAGGACTAGGTCAGAAAGAAAGGTCACATATAGAGATGAGGTTTCTACTTCATCACCTTCCCTAGATCCCAGAATAGATGATTTAGTCAAATCCATGGCTAAAATGTGGGAAAAGATCAATGAAAAAGCTCCTGTTAGAGATAACCAGCCAAACCCTCAAATCAGAAGCCGAAACCAAAACTTTAGGAGGGAACAGCCCCAAAGCAGACCAAAGGATAATGACCAACAGATCAGGCCACCATTCAATGAAAACTATGTAGAAGAAGATGATAGGGACTCCGAACCTCTTGATGAAAGTCATCTAAATCTCGTAGGGTCTGATAGTGAAAGCGAGGTATACCTCACTGCAGAAGAACAAGAGCTATGTTCTCCTAACCAGGATGAGGCCAACTGTGAAGATCTCAACGATCCTGCCTTAGACTTTCAAAATGCCATTATAGAAGCGCATCGGTAGTATAATCTTAGAAGCAAAAAGAACCAAAACTATTCCAAAAAGAATAGCCCTGACTATGCCAAAACCTCTAACAAAGTCCTAAATGAAACCATGGATAAAAGCAAAATTACAGCCCAAAAAGCTGACCAAAACAAAGGTAAGGTCATTCAGACAAGTATCAGCTCAGATATTCCTAGTACTTCTACAGAAACCCCTAAGTTGACTATATCAAAAGAAGTCCCAAGCCAAAGTCAGCAAATTAAGAACATAGAAAGGGTTATGTCTGAGAAAGCTGAAACAAATCTGCCCAAACTACCTATTCCTTTTAGCTTCGAAGGGGAAATTTCCAAAATAAAAATTACCATACCCCTTACAGAGCTAGTAACTATTGATAGGTATAGATCTCAAATTTTCAAAGTATTTGACCTAGAGAACAAGGCTGACACCTTGAATATAACTGACGACAAACCTGAGCTTTTATTTGGCCCTAAAGTAGAAGGTAAATATCAAGAAGGATCTATTTCTCCTTTCTACATAAGCTTAAACATCCGGGACAAAATATTACACAATGCCATGTTAGATTCTGGTGCCTCCCACAACCTCATGCCTAAAGCAGTCATGGAAAACCTAGGACTGGAAGTAACTCAACCTTACAAAAACCTGTATTCTTTCGACTCGAGCCAGGTCAAATGTGTAGGTCTGATAAAAAATCTAGACTTTGCCCTAACACAATTACCAGCCAAAAACTTAGTCATGGATGTAGTAGTGGCTGACATCACACCCAAGTATGGAATGCTACTATCAAGAGCCTGGGCTGCCAAAATACAAGGTAGCCTTCAAATGGATATGTCATTCGCTACTATTCCGGTTTTCAACCAAACTAGGAGATTATACCGAGAGGCTCGCATGAAATACATGGTTAGCAACAGAGATAAGCCAAACAATACCCCCATCTATTCCATTCATTCCAATTTAGATTCTTTTATCTTATACAATGAAGATGATATACACAAGCAGATAAAAGAGAATGAAGACATGTCCAAATCATTACGGAATGAAGAACTTGATGACCAAAGTCCCAAGAAACCTGAGAAACAGCTCAGCATCATGTATGAAAAGGAAACTCTTTGGAGTATAAGCTTTGATGGTTCTTGTGGCAAGACAGGTTCAGGAGCAGGCATCTGGATACACAATACTAAGGAAGGTCATTCTTTTAGATTAGAATTCCAATGTACAAATAACATTGCGGAATATGAAGCCCTTCTCATTGGTCTACACATGCTTAAAGACTTAGGCGCCAATAGAATAACAACTCAAGGGGACTCGGAACTTGTAATCAGGCAAATCAAAGGTGAATATTCAGCCAAGAACCCAAGACTGAGAGAATATAGGAATGCAGCTTTGGATATCCTTAAAACTTTCGAAAAATATGAACTCACCTATATCCCTAGGATTCAAAACAGTCTGGCAAATGAGCTTGCCTTCGCTGCAAGCACTAGCCAAATACCATGTATAAGTGAGAAATATGATATCCAAGTGAAACACCGCCCTACTATACCAGATAATCTTGACCATTGGCAAGTATTCCAAGATGATGATCAAATTGATGATTTCCTCCAATCTAGAAATGAGTTTGATATAATCAAAACAGATTTAGAAGATGAAGAGAGGGAACCCGATTTAGGTCAACACCAAGAGCTAAATCCACTTTTATGGACCAATCTAAACCTGGTAGACCATCCATATGACAGAGAGATAGAAGAAGACATTGACCAAAGAGAGCTTGAAGTCTTACACTGCGAAAATGACACCATACCTAGAGGGCTCGCACCTTTAGAAGAATTGTTTGACTTTAATGATGTGGCCAAAAAGCCTAAAATGGAATCTATAGAGGATGACATAGAGGAATACAACATAGGAAATCCAGAAGAGCCTAAGAACATTAAACTATCCAAAACCCTCCCGCCTGACATAAAACATAGGTATATAAATCTATTCAAAGAGTTTAAAGATGTGTTTGCATGGGGGTACCAAGATTTGAAATCCTACGATACCAGCATCATCCAGCATAAAATTCCCCTTAAAGAAAACCAGAAGCCTTTTAAACAGAAGTTAAGGAGGATAAACCCGATATTACTCCCATTGGTTGAAAAGGAAATTAAAAAGATGTATGATGCCGGGATAATAGTATCTCTCCGATATTCTGAGTGGGTCTCAAATTTAGTATCAGTTAGGAAAAAGACAGGTGAAATCAGACTCTGCATCGATTTCCGAAACTTAAATAGGGCATGTCTGAAAGATAATTACCCTCTGCCCAAAATGGACCACATACTTCAGAAGGTAGTAGGCGCTAAAAGGATCTCATTGCTTGATGGTTTTTCTGGCTATAACCAAGTATTGGTTTATCCTACCGATCAGCATAAAACAGCTTTCACCACCCCCTGGGGCACTTTTATGTACGTTAAAATGCCTTTCGGACTAATGAATGCTGGCGCCACATTTCAAAGAGCCATGGACATAGCCTTCTCAGAAGACATAGGTGTTTTCATAGTCATATACCTTGACGATATAACAATATATTCTAAATCTGACGAAGAACACCTAACACACTTAAGAAAGGTTTTCAACAAATGCAGAAAGTATGGTCTATCCCTAAACCCCAAGAAAACACTCTTCGGTCTGGAAGAAGGGAAACTCCTAGGTCACATTATTTCGGAAGAAGGAATCAAAATAGACCCCCAAAGAATCGAAGGAATCCTACAGATAAGTCACCCCCGAAACATTAAGAAGTTACAATCCTTTATCGGCAAGATAAATTTCTTGAGAAGATTCATCCCCAACCTTGCTGAGCTCCTAAAAGAGATCACAAATATGTTAAGAAAGGAGGTCGGGGTTAAATGGACTATCGAAGCCAGAAAATCTTTTGAACTAATTAAAAGGGCTCTAAATGAAACACCAGTACTGATAAGCCCTGACTTCACCAAAGATTTTTACATCTTCTCATTCGCCTCAGAACATACAATAGCTGCGGTGTTGTTGCAGAAAAATGCAGCTGGGCAAGAGCAACCCATTGCCTTTTTTAGTAAATCCCTAAGAGATGCTCCTTTGAAATATAACATCATGGAGAAATAGGCATTCGCGTTGGTAAAGGCACTAAAAGATTTCCGAGTCTACATCTTACATTCTCATGTCATAGCCTTCGTCCCTAATACTGTCGTCAAGGACATTCTCAACCAAAATCCCGATGGTAAAAGGGGAAAGTGGATTGCTATCATCCTAGAATATGACCTAGAAATCAGGCCTACTAAACTAGTTAAAGGACAAGGGCTCGCGAGATTAATGGCTGAAACCAACCTCCAAGCTTTGGATATAAATTTTGTCGATGCTTTAGAAGAACAAGAAGAGTGTGCACGTCCCCCTATAAATCAAACATTTTTGGATTCACCTTGGTATGCAGACATTCTCTATGTATTAACTTATATGAATGCTCCTCCGTCCTTGTCAAAAACAAAAGCAAGGTTCCTCAAACAAAAATCTTTAAAGTTTTGTATGATAGATGGTTCTCTGTATTGGAAGAATCCTACTGGTATGCTACTTAAATGTTTGCTCGAGTCTAATGCAGAAAGAATCATGCGGGAAATGCATGAAGGAGAATGTGGAGGTCATCTCTACTGGAAAACTACTGCAAACAAAATCCTTAGAGCCGGTTATTATTGGCCCACCTTGTTCCCTGATACTCACAAACTGGTCATGACTTGCCATAAATGTCAAATTTTTGATGGCAAGAAAAAACTTCTACCTTTGCCTTTACACCCCATCATAGTTGAAGGACCTTTCTAGCAATGGGGTCTAGACTTCATTGGGGAAATTCACCCCTCTTCCTCCGCTCAACATAAATGGATCCTCACAGCCACTGATTACTTTACCAAATGGATAGAAGCCATACCATCTCGGAACGCCACCGACTCAGTCATCATCACGTTCCTAGAAACCAATATCCTATCCAGATTTGGCTGTCCTGGGAAAATCATTACAGATAACGCCGCTGCTTTCTCTTCCAAGAAAATGATAGATTTCTGTCACAAGTATCATATTTCATTAGGGCATTCCACAGCCTACTACCCTCAAGGTAATGGCTTAGCCGAATCTTCTAACAAAAGCCTAGTCAACATTATCAAAAAACTTCTGGAACAAAATCAAAAAGCATGGCATGGGAAACTAGTGCACGCCTTATGGGCTGATAGATTAACTACCAAGAAATCCATAGGTATGTCCCCTTACCAGCTAGTCTATGGTGTTGACGCCATTTTCCCAACCTCTCTAGGAGTTCCAGTAATGAAATTACTACAAGAAGTCCAAATAGAAGAAAATGATACACAAAGAAGAGTAAATCAGACTATCCATTTAGAACAAACCAGAGAAGAAGTTTACCAAAGGGCTCAGTTAGCACAAGACAAAATAAAATAGATTTTTGACAGAAGAACTAAGGAAAATGATTTTCAAATTGGAGATAAAGTTTTAAAATGGGATTCTAGAAGAGAAGATAAGGGTAAACATGGCAAGTTTGAAAATTTATGGAAAGGGCCTTATATCATCAGCTCAGTTAGTGGAAACAATGCTTTCTTCTTACAAGAACCGGATGGGACTGAAATTTTTGGGGGTCCTGTGAATGGCAGGACATTAAAACACTATTTTTGTCAAGAACTCCATTTTTGAGTTTGAAACACTTTCAGTCATTGTGCATACCATTGTTTGAAATATTAAAAAAAAATAGAAAAATCAAAAACAGTAAAAGATAGGAAAGTCAAAAACAGTAAAAAGCAGAAAAGAGGGCAAGTGAAGATAGAACAAAGGCCCCATGTTCCAAAAAATAGTCTTTCGGAAAGCGAGCAAGTCTAAATGCCGCTGCTGGTACTTCAATGTCTTGTTCGGCTATCTAGCCTAATCATAGCTGAGCATGTTTAAATTTATTTGCTGATAAGTTAGTGAGTGTCAAGATAGTCAACATTGTGTAAGATTGACTTATCACAGAGCTTAGATTAGGGAGAGATTCTGGTTCCACATGCTTAAAACAGAACCAAAGAGAGAAGCGAGGGATGAAAAACACATTGTACATCTTAGCCCCGCTTCTCTAGTTTCCTTTTATTGCAGAATAACATTTGTGTGCGGCTTGTCTTTTATACCGCAAATGCATGACAAATCAGACTGCCTAATCCTGATTTGGTCATTTTTAAATTTCATGTTGTAGATTAGAGAATGAAATCCTGTCAAACTGCTTAATCTTGACAGTCGATCTAGTTTTAGGTAGAGAAATGAAGGGGTTCATCAGCTTAATCTGAACTCCCAGCAGATATAAGAGTAGAAGTAGATAGTTTCATTTTGCAAAAAGAAAAATATGCATTGTCTAAAGGCTGCTAGTTCAAATGCGCCAAACAGAAGAAAAAATGTTAGGAAAGATAGTAGGGTAGGTAGAGGTATCATTGATGTTAACCATGCTGACACTTTTCAGAAATAACATCAAGAGAAGGGTAAATTTTGCGCCAATGGATAAGGCACTGGTCTTCATAATCCAAAAATCTGAATTCTGGACACCTCCTGACGAGGAGCTGCCCTCCCCAAATGGAGCCACTGTTAGCCATCGGTATTTTTTACATGTTAGTGATGACTATATCTTCAGCTGAGTTTTCTAGAAACTGATTTCCTTATGTCAATATGTCATCCAGAAAACCCTCCCAAAACTTTTTTCGCCTTTCTACCTATTCAGTCCACCCCTGGCAACGTCAAAAAACCTCATATCACAATCCTATCTAGCTTCAGCCTTATTGACCTGCCCATCAGCCTTAAAGGGCAAATCCACATCTGTTTCAGAAGTCTACCCTATGTTAGGAAGTGGCGTTTAGGACATTTCACCTTTGGAAATCATCAAAAAGCCAAAAAAGTCCCCATCTGCAGCAGACCTACCATGACTAATCCCTTAATTTGCAAATGAAGTTGACAAACAGCCTTAAGTCGCGCCACTCACACCCCCTAGATCTCAGCACTGCATAAAGCCCATTCTCAAGCTGACTAGTAGGTTTTTCACTGTGTTCTATGGTTCTTCAAAAACAAGAAATATGTTTCATCTCATGGAGTAAATGTTTGAGTTTACAGTTAGAGGAACAGCTGCTTCTAAGTGTATTATGAGCCTGAGATGAAGCTGCAGAACAAAGGTCACTCATCAGGACCTTACAGCTCTTTCCAGCATAAAAATAACAGTAAGAAAGAGTCACCACTGTCTCAGCAAAATGGTAAATTGTCAAGGCCCAGAACCTCCTTCATTTACAAGCAGAGGGTTAGGGCGCCTCCTTCATCCATAAGCAGAGGGCGCAGGCCAGAGTTGACTCAGGAAGTTGCAAAAGTCCAGGTTTACCCTGACTGAAACAATGAAACAATATCTTCAGGTTTCATGAATGTAATTGCTGACCATAACAGGATTGTAGTGGAAGTATGATAAGCTCAAAGGAAAGGGGAGTTTAGCCTGATAAAAGAGATCATCTGAAACTTTCAAGTCAGGTGAATGGTTGAAACTCTAGAAGGCCTGTCATCAGTGAACTTTCCAAAGCACAAGGACCCTGTCTATCCAAAAGATCAAACAGAACAGATGCCACTCACACCCCCTAGATCTCAGCACTGCATAAAATCCAATCCCAAGCTGACTATTAGGTTTTTCACAGTGTTCTATGGTTCTACAAAGACAGGAAATATATTTCATCTCATGGAGTAAATGTTTGAGTTTACAGTTAGAGGAACAGCTGCTTCTAAATGTATTGTGAGCCTGAGATGAAACTGCAAAACAAAAGTCACTCATCGGGACCTTACAGCTCTTTCCAGCATGAAAATCACAGTAAGAAAGGGTCGCCACTGTCTCAGCAAAATGGTAAATTGTCAAGGCCCAGAACCTCCTTCATTACAAGCAGAGGGTTAGGGCGCCTCCTTCATCCATAAGCAGAGGGCACAGGCCAGTGTTGACTCATAAGGTGGCAAAGATCCAGGTTTGTCTTGAGCTGAAACAAATGAAACAATATCTTCGGAGTTTCATGAATGTAATTCTTGGTCATAGGAATGTCTTGAAATATGATCAATTCAAAGAAAAAAGGGAGTTTGGCCGATAAAGAAACTCATCTCAAACTTGCAAACCATATGGATTGTTAGACTCTAGAATGAGCTGAAAATCGCACGTTAAACATTCAACATAAAGACCATTGTCTCATGTCTATCCACAAGATCAGATGGAACAAATGATAATCGGTGCCATTACACAGGCAGTACACGGGCAGGAGAAGGTTCTTGGTTCTTCAAGAAAACACTGACCTTCATGGTCACAAAGAGTTTTGTCAATATAACAGGTCATGAGATGAACAAGCCAAGTGACAAATATCTCAGCAACCTTATAACAGTGTCACTATGGCTAGGTTTCCTTCAAAAAAACACAGTGAGGTTTGCAAATGAAGATGCTAAGATTGGTGTTGTTCAAAATGGTTTACTTTCCACCACTTTCGCCCGATGGGGAGCCTCCTCCATATATGAGCAGAGGGCCAAAATCATTGCAGGCTGTTGAAAACTAGTAAGTCCAAAAATGCAGGGAAAGGACTCAAAGAAATTGAATAAATAAAGTGTTACTGTCTATGATATTAATGTATTGATCTCCCTCTTCAAAGAAGCTACCTGTCAACAGCTCATCCAGCAGAAAGGAGAAAATGTTGAACATACTGTATGCCTTGAGTGCCAAAGGAGCAGTTGACTTAAAAAGGGTTAAAGACATTTCATGATCACCTATCCAGAAATCAAGGGAAATCCCTCTGAGCAAACAAAGAAGTCTAAGGTGAAAGGATGCAACCTGGAAAGTATATTTACAGTCCAGAGAAAAGCTTGTGAAACACTCAGAAGTAGCAATTTATCACTAGGGAAGTAAATAGTGACCCAGGATGAGTCATAAAATGCATGATGACAGGTATGCAATGCTATGAATAAACAAAGAAACCATTTTGATCATATGTGTGCCACTGATATCAAAAGAAGATTTTCTCCTTGAGGAAAGGGCCAAGCAGCAAGACAATACCATATGTCAAAAGTTCAAAAGAGGCGCCTTTCAATAAGAGGTGTTTACAACTTTTCCAACATTTTTAGTGCATTATGAAATAGCCATTCTTTACTAGCAAATCACCAAGTGAAGGAGGCAGTGAACATAAGTCCAGTCATGAAATGTTGCTACTGACAAAAAGGGGTTTAATATGCTGAGCATAATAGAATAAAGACTGTGTGCCAAAAAACCTGTTTTCATATTTTACAAGTTTGGCTTTTCAAATAAGGAGGCAAACTGGTATATGATCCTATGATTAGGCAGAAAGGAATTTGTTTTTGATGAACTATCATTGTTTATATTCCCTAAAACAGACACAATGGTCACCATCCTAAAGGACAGTTTAAGCACAAATATACAGTACAGCAAAAGCAGTGACAGGGAAGTGACACAGTAAATTATCAAGCAGAGAATCCTGTTATGAAAAGAAACAGCTAATAGACTAGCACTTCAGTCCAGAAGGAAACCTATAAATCACCTAGGGATTGAGATTGTCAAGCTAATTACAAAGGCACCAATGGTTTCCTGTAAGCGGTAAAACAGCTTTCAAATGCCTTTGACAGTTTTTGAATGACCTTGCTTTTGTTTACATTGTCACCTAAAAGTGCCCAAAGAGGGAAAAAGTCGAAATTTTTGAGATATCTCTCTTGTGAGAACAGGTATGTAATTTCGTGAGTAGGCAAAGCAGATTTGGAGGATTGTCATTGTTTAAAAAGCAACTTGATACAAACACGGTTTTGTATCATTTGAAAAGGGGCAGATATATATATTCAAAGTGACCGTTTGATATTTTGAGGTTGAAAATGTCATAAGAAGGAAATGGAGGAATAGTAAACCACTTGTGAAATCCAAAAAAAAACAAATTGCCGCAGCTCCCAAGCATCACGACGTGTTTTCAAGCAAGTTTGAGGTTTTCTGCACAGTTTTAGGGCGGCGCGACGGGCCTGGCAAGTGGCGCGACGGGCCTGGGCTTCAAAATACACAGGGCTTCAACGTCGGCGCGACGAGCCTGTAGGCGGGCGCGACGTGCCTGTAGGTGCCTGCCCGACAGCACGACAACTCCACCCGACACTTTTCTCCGGCGCGACGGGTTTTTCTCCAAGGGTTGCCGCGCCAGTTTTGAAGAGTCCCGTTGCATTTTTAGCTCCCTCCAAGGGATTTCTTCTCAAAAACGCACAAGGTACTCTATCTCCTACCTTAAAGAACTCGAAAAATCAAGTTTTTAAGCCTGTAGACCTCGGTTTGAAGCTGTGCATAGTTAAAGGGCAAAATTTGTTGATAAGAAGCTGGAGGCAGGGGTATAACGTTGTTAGTTGATGGCAAAGTTGTCCGAAGCGGAAATGCATTGATAGATATTGTGAAAACACAAGCAAAGGTGTCCCTCACAAAGTACTGTGCTATATTTTTACAATCTAACTTAAGACTGCCTTTTGTCATTACAAAACATGATATCATTCTGAAAATTGTTGGACAAAGTTTTCTGAGAAGTGAAATAAGGCCATGTTCTAGAAGGCATTTGTTGATGATCAGGTTTACATCAAAGGCAGGGTTGTTGGTGATTAGGCACGGTGGTTGATGGTGGTTTTTTAACATCAAAGCCAGGAATATAGATGTATTATTGGACTCAAGCTCACAAGCGAGAAGAAGATGTTTCAAAAAACCACAGTGCATTGATATATCACCGTAGCTCAGTTTTGTTTTTCTTCCACTGAATGGTGTCATTTTGAAAAACTGTGGTTGTGATATATTTAGAGGGAAGGTCATTTCTACAAAACAAGGCACCAAAACACCTATTACAGCAAGCCTTTCTTAAAATCTGCCCCTTTTTCACTGTTTTTCACTATTTGAAAACTTATCAACAGAGAAACTTCCAAGGGTAACAAAGCATTAAAAAGCAGAGTTATTGGTATATACAGTTAAGATTGAGACAGAGGTGGTTGATAGTAGTTTTTGACATCAAAAGCAGGGTATGGATGTATGAATGAATTTTTAAACTCACAGAGCAGAAAGTGTGTTTCCTAAAACAATTGTTGCACTGACTTTTTCACCTAAACTAGGTCTGCTTGCTCAGTTACACTATATTGTCATTCTGAAGACTGTTAGACAGAGTTTCCTGAAGGTAAAACAGGGTGTTTTGTTGATGATTGGGCATTTGTAGATGATTGGGCATTTACTGGTGATCAAGTAAACAGCAAGGGCAGAGTTATAAAGGCAGTGATTGACTTCTCAAAGGGTCACAAGTGAAAGGTTCTTCTCTTGACACAGTGGGCTATTTTCACCTAACCACAGGGTCTTTTCTTGTCCCACTGTGTGGTCTCCACAGAAGTCTGCTGACAGGGGCATGTTTCAAGGTAAATAACCTAAAAGAGCAGGGTTATAATTTTTGAAGGTTGGTTTCAAAGACAAAAATACAAGTGCAAGCAGGCCTCTAAGCAAAGTCACAAGAGGGGATTTGTTCAAGACTGTGCACAAAGAATCTACAAAGCAGTTCTTACACATAGTGCCATTGTTAAGAAGGATACATAGCTGAAGTGCATCCAAATTGGAAGAACTGTTGTTAATAAGTGTTGAGGGGGGCTTATTCAAGGAAGCATTGTTACATTTCATCCAAACCACAGTGTCCATATCTGTCCAAGCAGTTTGGTGGCCTGTCTTAATCCAGCAAAGCATTCCTCATATAGTGAAGGCAGTTTACCTCTTCCAAGGTTTACTTCAAAGACATAATGCCTCCCAAACGAGATCACAAAGGCGGACAACATAAGAGATATGAGCCTATCTCCATAGAAGACATCAATGCTCATCCCTCAGTACTTTTCAATTTCCATGAGGTAGGCTGTCTTGATTTCTGTCAAAGGATAGAGGAAGTCAAGAGTTTCTCACCACTTACGCATTTGTGTGCTTTGAGATTCAAGGACAAACACTTCCAGCTTACAGATCTTGACTTCAAAATCTCTCCAAGGTATGTATCCAAAGCTACCAAGATCCCGTATCATGGTGAAAAGTGGTTTAAACAAGCACATCTTGATTTGGAGGACTATAAGCCTTTCATCAAGCCGGAACATAGGGAGAACATCACTGCTATTTTTCCTTTCTCCTATCTTCTTGACAGTTATGCTCCACTGATGAAGGCCATAATGAGATATTTCACTTGTGAAGGGAGGTTTAGCCAAATATTTGCCTATCATGTTCGCTTGTTGATGCATTTTACCAGGAGCAAGCAATTAAACCTTCCATACTTTTTGTCCAAGAGCATAGAGAAGATGGCAGCTGCTGTCCAAAAGAAAGCTCCACCTCGGCAAATCTCTTCTCTCTTTCATCATTCCTTGATCAAAATCATCTTCTTGCACCAGCTGGAGAAAAAAGGGGTTTCATGGGAGTCCTTCATTAGCCATGCCGATTTCGCCACTGTTCCTCCTGCTCATGTGTCTCCGACTCAGCCTATCCATCGCCCAGTGCCTTTATCTAGTAGGCCTACCCCTAAAAAACTCAAGATGATCACTGGGCAGCCAAGTACACAAGGAGAGGGAGAGGGCAGTGAGCCACAGGGAGAAAAGGAGGGTGATGACGACGACGGTTACGAGGCCGGCGAGCGGTTGGATATCATTGGACGACGGCGAGTGGAGGTTGATGAAACGACATGGTCGATTAGAGGGCGACGACGACAGAGGTTGATGAACGACGTCAATTTCGGGGAAGAAAGGCAACGGAGACGGTTGAGGTACGGCGGCAAGTGCCAGGAAAAAGGGCTTGACGGTGGACGAGAGTTTGAAGAGCGACGGATTTAAACGAAACCAATTGAAATCTTTTGAGCCTGGTGGACGGGATGTTGGGGAAGGACAGCAAGCTGAAGCTGCCGCCTCAATGGTGACCAAAACTGTCCCTAAGAAGGGGAAATTGCCCAAAAGGACAACTCCTAGCTTACCAAGGAGAAAGAGCGCTAGGTTGGCCTTCAAAGGCAAAAGTACAGTTAGAGAAAGCGCCAAGCATGGAGGTAAATCAGCTGTCATCCCTATCCCAAGCGATGACAGCGACAATGAGGCACGCATCCTTGAAAATCTCCTCATTCACAAAGAAGGGCAAATTGAGGTGTTACAAGAAGATCTCCAAAGGGCAAGGAATTTCAATCATTTCTTGGAGGTTGAGAACAAACAAATGAAATTTCATGCGGCCATTCATGAGGCAAGGGCCATCAAGTACAAAAAGGAGGCAGAAAAGGCGCAAGTAAGAATTGAAGAGCTTATTGGCGAATTTGATGATGAAGAAGAGGAGGACCAGCCTAGGTGAAAGAGGCCTAGAACCATCGGGCTTAGGAGAGCCTTGGAGAAACAGAAGGCTGAAGAACAAGCTCAATTCGAAGCTTTTCCTATCACTACCCTCTTTGAGCGAGAAATTGAGGAAAACAAGGAAGCTTGGCTTGAGAGGGCTAACCAGCATTTGGAGACCAAGATTGAGAAGGCAAACAGGGATCTTGAGCTACAGAGAAAGAGAACTCTTCACTTTCAGAAGCTAAACCAATTCGCCAGGCGCAAATTGAAGGTGGCACAAGAAAAATTGAAGAAATTGAAGGAGAGGCGCCTAGCACGGAAAGAGGCAAAAAGCATATCAGCCCTCGATATTCTAGCTTCAGCTTCGGAACATGTCTCTATGGACCCTTGAGGGTCATCCATGCCAATTTTGGGCTTGTTTCGAAAACTTTTTGTTTTTTGGCATTTTTGGGGTTTTCGCCAAAAACTCATAAATGCGCCATTTCAGTTTGAAGAGTCGTCAAGGGAGGAGGGTGATACCAATGGATTCCATAATTTCATGAGCAGCTCTCCAGCGATTTTCAGGGCATTTAAAAATCATTCGCCCCCTCAAATTGGCAAAAAACAGCCTCATTTTGCACATTCTGCCCGCCCTATCAGCAGCCTGCTATTTTCTGGGTTTTTGCACACAGGTACAGTTTTGAGGGACTTTCAGAGATCAGATTGAGATGATTCCACTTGAATTGGAAATCAGACACAGAGAGCTTTCCAACGAGCCATCATGAGCCTCATTTCGACATCAGGAAGCCTTCCATTTGCATCCAGCAAGTCAGAGGACCTTTTTCAGGCATAAATATGAAGTATTTTTGCAATTTTTGAACTCCAAAAATCTGCTTTTCCCAAATGTGCGGTAGGCTATTTTTATCATGGGAAAATCATGTAAAGTCAATATAATTTCCGTTTTTAGCAATTTTTTAGATATTTTATTAGATATTTTGTGCCTTGGGCTTTGCAAAGCCACAAGGGCAAATTTAGATATTTTGACTTGGCCAATGGGATAGCTAGTTGCTCCATGAGGTTTTCCTCCTTCTAGCCTATTTATCCCATGCTTCTCATTGTAAATGAGAGGCTGAACTTGAGAGAAGAATTAATTCATTGGTCATATGAGCTTTGAAGAATACACTTGAGTTATGATGTTTGGATTGCCTCTTGGATGCTTTTGAGGAATGTTGAAGGCTTGTTGATGGATTCCTTGACATGGTAGAATGGTATAGTGCTTCTTAATGTGTTTTGTCTTCTAGTTTTCACTCATATTTCATCTTTCTTGCTGCTATAGATCAGTAAAGATTGATTTTGAGACATGCCCATGGAGGCACCTCAAAATCCCTGAATCTTCATAGCTTGCTGTTTTCCTCTCCCTTAGTTATGCTAAAGAATTCTTAGCTGCTCTTTAGTAACCTAAGGTTTTGTTGCTTAGTTTTATTCATCAGTTCCATGTATGTTGAGTAGGATGTATGGTTTGCCCTACCTACCTATCAGCTGCCCATAGTTCTGTCCATAAAGCTTTCTCTTTGACTGATTTGTTGATCATTTTGTTGAACCAAGGAGGCCTAGTCCCGATCTAGCCCTTTGCCTAAAACTATGAAAACTTATTTGTCCAAGTGCCCAATGACTTAGAGACTATGTTTAGGCGTTCCGGCATAGTTTATGAGTTGTTAGTTTGTCTTGTGTGTTTTCCCCAAAGTCTGATAGCCTTTTCCCGAAGTTAGAGGGTCATATACCTCTATGTATGGCTTGAATGTTTGATTTCTATGTATTGATTAGCTTATAGTTATTCCTAGCATGATTAATGGCTTGCTATTACATGTTTATGTCTGCTATTAAATAGTTTGCACTTGAAATCCCTTGTCTTTCATCAACTTATTGTTCATTTAATCCATTTTTCCCAGAGATCCCTTCTACTGTGAATCAAATCGGCCCTACAGCAGCTTTATATCATCATTTCATAGCTTCCTTGATCTGTTTGACCCCATAGCCCAATTTATCTACATCTTGTCATCCAGTTTATGTATTTGATCAGTTTCATCCCTCACAAACTTAAAAACTAAAAAACCAAAAACATACTTCATAACTAGCCTAATATCAGAACATCGCAAGTAAACACACCAACATCTTCTACACATATAGAGAGAGCCCTCTCTGAGTCCAGGAAGGCTAGGTCCTTGGGCTCCAAAGCTTGGTTTGATGTTACATCGTCATTTGGCTAGCCAATCGGCCAAATCACGGGACCCTAACACACACTATTCAAAGTATTCATTTCCATTAAATTAAGTGTGAAAAGTGTTTGTAAGGTCTTGCAAGTAAAACAAAGTGTTCTTGGTAAATATTTATGAGTTTAAGTGTGAGGGAATATTATTTAAATTTATTTTTTAAGAACCTGAATCTGAAATACACAGCAAAATAACTTCACCATAAACACACAACAACATGATGAGGTAGGTCACCCCTCCTGGGCTACATCTGCCAGGTCCAAGGCTCCCAATGGGAATGTCCTTGATATATTATGATGATAAAATTGGTTTTAAATTGAAAAAGAAGCCTAAACAGGCCGAAAACGCTGTGTAAATGAATTCAGAAGACAGAAATAAGGTAATTATGGCTTTTATTTCACCTAAAATAGTGAAGTGTAGCCCAATGCAGCTCCATTTCACTCATGGCCCTAATGGCTCTCCAAGCTTCCCTGAAGCAAAAATGGCTGAAAGACACCTCTCTTGTCTCTGCAACCTATTCCAATGGCTCCAAAATGCTCAGATTACCCAAAATTGACTAATATTTCGTCCAAATTGGTCCAATATTGAAGAAGTTATCATCAAAACAAAATTTCTGCCCAATGTCATGTGAAAAAACACCAAAAATGGGCTAACTATTGTTAACTGGAGTTATTTTTGGGAAAAGACACCAAATCTGGGCGTGCCCTCCATATTTAGTGAAACCGTTTTAGGTTAGCAATAAATGTTTGGGGGTGGTTGGTCACATAAACTGCCACCCTAGCCACCGGTTTAAACCCTGACGTCACGACTATGGGTCATATGGTGTCAGGGGCTGGCCACCTTTTCTGCACAATTAAAATTCATTTAAACTTTAAATAATACATGTGCCTCATGTACGTTAAGAAACACCTGTTAGGCAGGTTGGTAAAGCCGCTCGCGATATATGACAGAGGTATTGGGTTCCAATCCCTCCAGCGCGAATAGTTTTACAAAAATTCTCCTAGGCCATGTGGCAGAATCCTATTGGTCAATCCACATAAAAATCAAACCACTATCAAACTGAAATCTGACACTTGTCGACTGTAATATCCCCTTTTTAGAAATATCACAAGTCTGTGCCAAAGATGGATTGTTGAGGCATTTACTGGTTATGTCTCCTTCCTAAGAAGGGAGAGAACCAGAGGCTACCTGGCCTTTTGCAGTCTCTGTCTACAGATATGTGACTTTCCTATTCAGGAATTGTTGCAACAAGCTCCTTAGGGACGCTGTATAAGGAAGCAGATGTGAAAATAAGGCTACCCACTACTGCAATGCCTTAGAAAATATATATTTTGACCTGCTTGTAGAATGTAAGCTCAAAGAAATAACCTTAAGTAGGTTATTCATATCTCCCATAGTAAACTAGCTGAAAATGGCAGCAACATGTAAGCACAAAATAGCTGTCTCCAGGAAATAACGCTATACAAGTGAGAAATGGGTCTTATAACCCTTATTAGACATGATATGAAGCTCACATGCAGAATTTGAGGTGAAACAAATGACTCTAGCTCATATAAACAGATCTCCCTATTTCTATATGCCTCAAACGAGCTTAAACCCCATAGCTTAGGACATGCAGAAACTGCTGAATCAAGATTAGTGTTATTTTCATAAGGTTTTATACAGATAATAACAAGAAATATCATATCAGAAATGAAGAAGCATCCAATGGCTAATAAAATGTGATCCCTTTCCTCTTTATACACAATAAAGGTCACCCTCAAGGGGTTTCATGAACACACAAAGTGTACAAGTGCAGATTTGCAAATATATGTAGCTGGAAAACGTAGTCACTACAACACTAAATATAAATATGGCTGAGAATATGAAAATATAGAAGAGTAATGGAATATAGAGCTTTCCGGGAGAAGGGTTGGCCCTTTCTCCAAAGAACAAACCCTCAAGAAAGGGATAAAACCCTGCAGCTGTTGCTCTCACAAAAATAATGCAGTTTAGCTAGTGAACTACGCTGTAATGGATGGAACATGAGTTGGCCACATGCCGAGATCTAAAATAAGCTCTGAAATTTCCTACACAACTCCCTCAATGCAAGAGAAACTCCCTCCACTGAATGGAAATGCACAAGAGTAGATAAGACAACCCTCCCATTGCACTGCCCAGCAACACAACGTCCTCTGCTACAGAAATAACACCGAAAATGTGAGAAATTCTTGGCCTAAAATCTAGATGCGATAGAAATGAAGCACAATCCCCTTCAAGAGATCACTCGATGAAGGAGAAGTAATTCCTAAACAGGAATCCCTCCAAACTATGCAGCAGGAGTTTGCAGAAAATGTCTAAGTAGACAAGATATCGAAAATACAAGCTAACTCCAAAAATTTTCCCTTCTCTTCCCTATGAATTTTTGAGCTCCTTCACCTTTGGGTCCGACCTCTTAGGGTTTCCATTTTCATTTGAATCTATTCCCTCCAAACTGCGTTGTCTTCTTAGGCAAGCTACTCCTTCTTAGGCTGCGCTGGTTGACTTGGTCAACATGACCTTGTCCTCATGCAATTGGTCCTTTTCACACTAGGAGGTGCAAAATAAGCTACTCAAAGGTCCCCTTTTCTCATCAGGAAGGTTTTTATTCATGTTAAGAGGCCTCCTCTTCCTTTGTATTTACCTACTACACAATATGAGCAAAAATTAATGTTCCAATTTATTCATGAAAATTTTGGAACATTACAGTCCTCCCCTCCCAAATGTTGCTTGTCCTCAAGAAACTGCAAGGATAGAACTGAGTGAATCTCCTTACCTCCTCTAGTAGCATCAACATATGATGGAATCCTCCAAAGAATATGATGCCATCTCATCTATGAAACTCCATAGTGCCTGTCCCAAGCATATAGATTAGCACTTGGTGAAACTTTCCAATGACTATGATCATGAGAAAGAAGGTGCTCAAGGAGACAAACATGTGTGTTCGAGAGGTATTATTGAGGCATGGAGTGCCAGATGTATGGGAAATCCTCTTCCCCGGTGTGAAACCTCCACCCCGAAGCTATCAACCATATGGAATGAGTCACCCTTCCGCATGGTAACTCATGAAAAGTTCCTCCACCATTGGCTCTAGAAGTGTAGGTGGGCTGAATAACCGAACATGATAGGTAACAAGGCCTATCCCACATTGTTCTCCTCCCCAATTATGAATAGTGCAGAGTATGTGTTGTTCATGGCCTGCAATTTTATTTTCCTCAAGTGGAAAAATGTAGAGCAATCCACCAAAGATTTCTCCTCCAACATTGAAGAACAAGCTGCCCCAAAACATTTCTTCCATGATGAATAGGACATGATCATCATAAAATGTCCAAATGAGATGTTTTATATAGGCTTTGAATGCTGTTGTATGATACAAACAAATTCTCAAAAGGACACAGTGTACTCTCATCCATTGCTTCTTCAGAAAATGGCATGGCAAGTAGTATGTTGCTAAATGACTAGTGGTGAAAATTCTCACATTCACTAGTAGAAAGTAAATGGATGAGTCGATCAGCTGAGCATAAAAGTCACATTTCATCACTTTCCCATGATTATAAAATGAATTATCATCAAAATTATGGTCCACCTCAAAAGGAAACAATTACTTAGTTGTGGTGGCCATAGTTTTTCTCATTTTCCCATTAGAACATGCAATGCAGAAAATGTGGGAATCCTTCCCCTTTAAGGACACTCCCCACTCATATTTCCTTCTTCCAATCATGCTCCCAATGTACATCAGATCCACATCAGCAAAGAAAGTCATGATCATCAATAAAATGAGGAAAATGTTGAAGGTCTCATGTGATGCAAGGAAGTACCAACAGTTTCCCCAATAGTGGCAGTGCATTTTTCCAAGTTGCTGCTTCAGAAACTTACATGGAAAAATGCTTTGTGATTCATGGCTGATAATGTAAATTAGCTGAATATGTATGCAATAGAAAAAAATATTCCAAAGGCCATGTGAAAGATGGCTGCCTCCATCATATAGTTTGGCCCAATTTTTCCCATGGAGCAATCTGATAAGCTTGCCCTCTTGTAGAGCCATGCACTACAAGATAATGGTAAGAGTATACAAGTCAGCCAATGTAAAAACAGATTTCTTACCATATGCCGAGTGTAAAATGATGTATGGATCCATGAATGAACCCTCCATAGTTGTTTGGCATGCTCCCATGAAGAGGAATGAACTAGGTGCTACAAGAAAATCCTTCTTCTTATGCTTGGGAATCCAAGTCAAGAAGAATGTAGCATAGTAATAGATGACTCCATCTACTACCTCATCCATCTCACCTCATATATTTTCATCAAGTGCAACCAATATGAAATGATCCTAGGACGTGTGGGTTATGAATCCACCACACTTCCGCTCGACACACTTCATCCATCGGTTACTGCTCCAAAGAGATAACGTTGTTGGCCTATACACATAGGCTCTCATCCATATCAAGCTCCATTATTTGACATGTATTTTGTCAAAGATATTCTCCATAATGCTGCCATATATGAGGGGTCTCCTCCATGATGAAAACACCTCTTGCACCATGATAGTGCCATACTTCATCCTTGCAACACTATGCCAAGTGGGAGAGCAATTTTTCCCTTGCTCTCTCCCAATCCTCCGAAGCAACAAATATCCTTGCTTCCTCTTCATACCTCCATCACTCATCATATGTGGTGGAAAAAAAATGACCCTACCACCATATTGCATCCACATTCCTTGTTGTCCCATGATGAAAGTATCCTGCCAAGCTCCTTTCATCCACATACCCTTGAGAAAAGGACATGTCTCATGATGGCCAAACTCTCTCTTTAGTAGCCAACGCATCTTTACCTCTTACTGCCCCGTTTCATAGATATGCAAGTGGCTCACAAGCCTCTTTCTCTCCACCCACTCTCCGCTATCAAGGTATGGCTATCCCCAATCCTTCTCTCCTTTGGCATCTTCCCAATGAATACTGACATTATCCCAAAGCAAGTATTCCTCCTTACACCTCATGGGATGTTGAGATGTAACCCTTGAAGAATTTCCAGGAAAGGCCTCTCGCCAATCAAAACCTTGAATCCACAAGAATCCAAGAGTGCTAAGGACAAGTCACTCTTAGGAGATGGCACCTCATGCATCATACTCCCCAAATCCTTACACCATCACCCCTCATGCTGCATGCAACTCAATAAAAGTGAAAAGAAATGAGTGTTGATCCCTTCTTGGACCAAACCCCTATTGTACAGTGTTGTATAAAATTTTTTCTCTTTATCAGCATGAAGTTTTGATCTTGGTCCATGTGAATGCAAATTTCCCAATCCTCCTATGAAATTTTCTGAATTGTCACTGCATGGAAATTTTTGCATATCTTTGTGGGTCTTTGAGACATCTTGTATGGCTGCAAGAGTCCCTGTTTCTAATTTGTTGGCTGATCCAACTGCTGATATGGTGGGCTGCTCCTCTATGAACTGGATAGTGCTGGTAGAAGCCTCCTCAAGTGGAGAAGAATTCTCCCCCTCTTCTGGCCATCTATCCACTTCCTCTTGTGGCCCTCCATATTCTTCACTCCCTTCATGAGCATAGGAAGTGATTTCATCTCCTCCTACCTCTTGAAACCCTCTAGAGGTTTCACTGTAGATTTTATCCTCCTGAAACCCTCTTGTAGTTTCACTGCACCTTTCTTTCCCATTGGTTGAACCCCTTTAGAGAGGCTCCTTTCTGATCTGAAAAATGGATGAGAGTAACCTCATCCTCTCCATATTTGTTCTCATATTCTTTGTATTCTTTAGGTGGATCTGAAATCCACAGGCTGAGCCAAGATAGCTGCTCCTTGCTTTTCTCTTTATTTTTTTGAAAGCTTGATCTCACAGGTAGTGCCAGAGATCATGCTCTGATACCACTATAATATCCCTTTTTCAGAAATATCACAAGTCTATGCCAAAGATGGACTACTGAGGAATTTAATGGTTATATTTCCTTCCTAAGAAGGGAGAGAACTAGAGGCTACCTGGCCTTTTGCAGTATCTGTCTACAGATATGTGACTTTCCTATTCAGGAATTGTTGCAGCAAGCTCCTTAGGGACGCTGTATAAGGAAGCAGATGTGAAAATAAGGCTACCCACTACTGCAATGCCTTAGAAAATATATATTTCGACCTCCTTGCAGAATGTAAGCTCAAATAAATAACCTTAATCAGGTTATTCAGATCTCCCATAGTGAACTAGCTGAAAACGACAGCAACATGTAAGCACAAAACAGCTGTCTCCAGGAAATAACGTTATAAAAGTGATAAATGGGTATTATAACCCTTAGTAGGCATGATATGCAGCTCACATGTAGAATTTTAGGTGAAACAAATGACTCTAACTCATATAAACAGATATCCCTATTTCTATATGCCTCAAATGAGCTTAAACCCCACAGCTTAGGACATGCAGAAAATGCTGAATCAAGATCATTGTCATTTTCATAAGGGTTTATATAGAGAATAACTTGAAATATAATATCATAAATGAACAAGCATCCAATGGCCAAGAAAATGTGATCCCTTTCCTCTTTATACACAATAAAGATCACCCTCAAGGGGTTTCATGAAAATACAAAGTGTACAAGTGCATATTTGCAAATATATGTAGCTGGAAAAAGCAATCAATACAACACTAAATATAAATATGGCTGAGAATATGAAAATACAGAAGAGGAATGGAATATAGAGCTTTTCGGGAGAAGGGTTGGCCCTTTCTCCAAAGAACAAGCCCTCAAGCAAGGGAGCAAACGCTACAGCTGTTGCTCTCACAAAAATAACGTAGTATACCCAGTGAACTACATTGTAATGGATGGAACATGAGTTGGCCACATTCCAAGATCTGAAATAAGCTCTGAAATCTTCTACACGAATCCCTCAATGCAAGAGAAACTCCCTCCACTGAATGGAAATGCACAAGAGTAGATAGGACAACCCTCCCACTGCATTTCCCAAAAACAAAACGTCCTCTGCTACAGAAATAACGATGTAAATGTGAGAAATTCTTGGCCTAAAATCCATATGTGGGAGAAATGAAGCAAAATCCCCTTCAATAGATCACTCCGTGAAGGAGAAGGAATTCCTAGACAGGAATCCCTCCAAACTCCGCTAAGCAGTAGGATTTTGCAGAAAATGTCTAAGTAGACAAGAAATCGAAAATACCAGCTAACTCCACAAAGCTACCCTTCTCTTACTTATGAAGTTGTGAGATCCTTCACCTTTGGGTCCCACCTCTCAGGGTTTCCATTTTCATTTGAATCTATTCCCTCCAAAATTGTGTTGTCTTCTTAGGCAAGCTACTCCTCCTTAGGCTGTGCTGGTTGACTTGGTCAACATGACCTTGTCCTCATGCAATTGGCCCTTTTCACACTAGGAGGTGAAAAATAAGCTGCTCAAAGGTCCCCTTTTCTCATTAGGAAGGGTTTTATTCATGTTAAGAGGCCTCCTCTTCCTTTTTATTCACCTACTACACAATATGAGCAAAAATTAATGTTCCAATTTATTCATGAAAATTTTGTAACATTACATTGACCATTGATTCGACCAAAATAGA
Organism: Pinus albicaulis; assembly: GCA_034641835.2. Taxonomy (NCBI): domain Eukaryota; kingdom Viridiplantae; phylum Streptophyta; class Pinopsida; order Pinales; family Pinaceae; genus Pinus; species Pinus albicaulis. Next base: position 1,418,642,525 of record CM076579.1, on the reverse strand, counting down.
ATATTCCATGGAATATTATGGAGAATATTCCAAGGAATATTCCCATAATATTTCGACGAATATTATTTTTTAATATTTCCAAATTCAAAAAGTCAAATCTGGTCAACTGATTTTTTGAAGGCTACTAAAAACGTCAAACCTACTTAACTTTCGCATACGACGTCGGATTTGAGTGTCGTTTGTGGTGCCAGGATTGCAGTGACGAGCCCATCCGGTCGTTCAAGTTTCAACCAATTCTGAGAAATTCCAATTTTGAGCATTTTTTCAACTTAGGACATGATCACATGATCACTAATGCTTCCTACAAGCATCCAACATCATGCTCAGGTTTGAGACGTGGTTCTTTACCAATCCAAATATGGTATAGTCATCAAAATCTACCTCCAAGAACCTGTGGAAGAATTCCTTCAATACTGCTACCACCACCCGCGACAAGATGGCAGGGGCATGCTTGAGCCCAAATGGCATGACAGTATACTGGAAAGATCCCCATTCAGTGGAAAACTTATTTTTTCTGCAATATTCAGCTGTGATTTTGATCTAATGGTAGCCTGAGAACCCATTCGTCAAGGATTATGCTTCCTGTCCCCATACGCTATCAAGGATTTCATTTGAGAATTGCGTAGGAAAGTGATCATGTATGCAATCATCATTCAATTTGTGTAGGTCAACATGGATCTGGATTTCTCCCTTAGTCTTTTTCTCCTGAACCACCATAGGACTGACCCAATCCGATTGTTCGACTGGTTCAATGATCCCTGTGGCAAGCATTTTGTCAATTTCTTCCTTGACATTTTGTTTGTACTTGGGGATCAACTGATAAGGGAACTGCTTCACAGGGCACACATGCAATTTTAAGGGATGCGCATGACTCCTAGGTCCCCTGTAATCCCTTTGAGTTCCGAAAATTTCTTCGGGAATAAGTCTCGGTATTCCGTGAGGAGTTCTGCAACTTTTCCCACAGTATCATCATCCTATTAGTCCCTAATCTTATATAACTTTGGTTGCGCCTCCATTCCAATGTTGACTTCTCGCAGCTTCAGAGGCTTAATGATATTAACGGTTTGCAGTGGGGGCCCAGAAACTACACGTTCTCCCTCCAACTCCGAGATAGATACATTTTGCGGGTCTTCATCGCACTCCTCTATTGATAAATTGCGGAAGTTGACAATATCCTGCATCTGTGTTTCCCATGTTGGTGCCCCATGTGTTGCTTAAAAGTGTGAATCATCAAATACTAAGGCATCAATATCCTACAGAGCTTTTTCAAGTGCCTTCCTTCCTCTTATAAACTCGAAAATCCCTACAAACTCAACCTTCATGGCTTCCGCAGGATCTAGTGGTACTCTCACCCGTGTACCCTCATTTTCAAAAAACATGCTTCTTTTCTTTATGGTGATGATGCCTCCCATATCTATAGTTCAATCCAGTCCTAGGAGCGAAGTATAGGGGTCTGCATCTTCCACAATTTGAATCACCTCAAATTCGGCTCAAACCTTAAATCCTGCAATATCTACCATAATTTTTGACAGCCTCCCCAGTGGTGTGACCTTCTGTTGGTTATCAATGTGCAGCTAGATAGTAGACCATTCCAACATAGGCCCTCCCTTCCGCTACCAAGTTTTCTTCAGCAGGACATTCACATCTCACCCCAAGTCCAAGATAACCTGATCCATTTCATAGTCACCAATATGCGCTGTTAGCGCATCTCCCGGCCAGTGCGTTTTTTATTCTTGTAAATTTTGTGCACATCCCTGACTTCCGGGGGAGGGTTAGTTCTCTCTTCGTATTTTTATATTAGTGCTTTCATATTTTCTACTTCCCTCTCATTGCGTAGAAGCTTCATAAAGGCTTGTAGAAATGGTTTAACTTCATCGTCTATTCTCAGGTTTGTTGGAGCTTATAAAATAGGCACCTCATCCTTAGTAAAGTCTCTATGAGTTGTGACAAAGGTTTCCTTTTCCTTCTGTAGATCGAGGATTTTCTGTTTGACAGCTGCTTTCCAAATAAGATGTTAAAATTTGGCTTTCTCCTCAACTCCTCCCATAGCCATGCCACTATGCGTTATGACATTAATACTTGTTCCTTCATCACACAGTTCCGCTTTAACCGTTTTCACATTCTACGTAGGTTTCTGCTGTTTTTCCTACATTTTCACTATCAGAATTGGAGAGTCTTCAATCACATGATCTAGTTGTCGAAAATATCAACAAGATTGTCTCGCGGGGCTTGTACAATCTCTTTCAAAGTGCCCTATTTCTCCGCAGTTGTAATAGATCAATTGTCCTGTTCCTTGACCTGTGCCTCCACCCCTTCCCCCTCCACTGCCTCTTGCTGGAGAGCCACCTCCACTCGAGGGGGACAATGGGGAATAAGGGTCAGCCTATACCCTGTATAGGTTTCCTTGATCTATCATCAAGTCATAGGTCCAGCAATCATGCTCCTCATTTCCCACAGAGGAGAAAATTTGACACCATTGTTGCTTCAATTCTAGGACATAAGCACCGAGATGGGGACAATGGTTAGTATCATGTAGCCCAGCAACACGATAATCAATGCACCATAACATCGGGCTACTTGCCCCCACAGCCTCCTTAGGGCATAGTGGGCTAGGTCCCCCAACCTGCATGTAATCTGCTAGTAGAGGACACTGATCCTTGGTATGACCGGATACCCTGCATCTTATGCACCATATGTCTGGACTAGCCTCCTTCCCCCATTCCTTTTGTAGATTCTATATTTCTATGTGCATTGCCTCCAGTTGTCCCTGTATCTACTTCACCCCAAATCGAGCATCATCCAACAATGCAGCCTCTAGTTTCATAGCAATCCCCAAAGCCTTCTCTTGCATTGCAATCGACTACTGACCCATAGGTCCATGCAGGTGAGGTAGCAGCATAGCGATAAACCATTCCTTGTGATGCCTATCATCATACTGAAATTCCCCATCTTTGATAACCTTCTTCAACCACTGATCAACTTCCCATACCGATTCAGTAGGTCCCTATCTAAAGTCTTTCAAGTCGACCACTGTTTGAGAGTAGGACTTAGGCTTTTGAAACTTTTTTTTAACATGGTCTTAATCTCTTGAATAGATGGATCCGCGTGCTATCCTATGTACCCAATATAGCAATCCAAGGCCCTTCTTTCAAAGGCAAGAGATAGTTGTGCTCTCTTTACAACGTCGAAAGCCATGTTCTACACATTCCATACTGACTCTGCAACAAACCAAAATCTATCCATATCCCCATCTATTACACCCTTGAAAGTGGGCAGCTTCATGTGGGTGGCCATATCTTATTCTGGTGGCGAATGAGGTGTGGGAAATTTATTACCCTTATGCTAACTTGATGGCGGTGTAGATGTGGGGCTATGCGCAGCCGATTCTCTTAATGGACTGTAAACGGATCTACCTCCTTCCTGATTAATTTGATAGTATTTACCAGCTCGTGTGGTACTCTCTCCCAGATCAAAGGTCATTGACTCTGTGTGGCTGCACATAACGCCCTTTTCGCACAGTAAAATTTTGATTAACAAAATCATTTCAAGAACTTACCCTGGAAACCCTTAAATAACCTTTGTTCTGCCTCAGAGTAGGACACAAATTGATCAACTGTGAATTATTTCATGAATCCTCCCTGCACGCTATCTACCCAGTGACCTACTATGCAAGTGACCGTATTGTCGATCCTCTCTAGATGTCAAATCAATTTTGGTGTCCACTATGTAACCTGATCGTCATTGTAGCATGTATGGAATTCTACGAGCCTTGTCAACCACTCCTGAAGCTTGTGCGTAAAGGTTAAAAAGAAAATTTCATAGAATTCGGTGAATATGTACCTATTCTTCCACTTCTCAGCCATAAACTTCATGCTGCGATTATCTTTTACAACAAACTCTTGAATATATCTTTCAAAATAGTCTTCAATTTCCACCCTCTCATGTCTCCAAGTACCTCATGGCATCACCCAATCTCTCTCCCAAAATGCTCCTGGTCCCAACAACGAAACCATTTGTTGGCTTGAGAGGTCCTGACCCTGGTTCGAAGGTTAAAGTTTGCCAACAAAACCTTATACTATTGGCCCTTTCAACAATGACCTGCTTGTGCAAGCTAAGGTCTCACCTGAAGCAGTATGGGAGGGTGATGAAACCATTTTTCCACACCCCAAGGGAGAGAATAGGTGATTCGAGGCATATTTGCATTCACAACTTATCGAGTTCGCACAGAGCAAGTATATTCACAAGATTTTAACATTATAATCAGTTATTAACCATAATAGAGCTATTACCATTCACAGATCTACTCAATACCTTCACATCCATGTGTGTATCAGCAATTACCAGCACATAATATCATAAACACAGCTACAGATACGTTCTCGGCATAATCAAATAGCATAGATGTATTTGTAGCTTAAACAGATACCATAGACTCACATCAATAGTAAACATAATAGATCTAGATAGCACAAAGATACTTCAACTATATTCCACATACATTAGCATCCAAAAACCCAGTTACAACCCAAAACCAGCCTACACACACAACCTAGCGAGGTCCGCACATAGCGGGACTGAGAATCTCCGCGCACACAAACAATAGGAGTCCTTACCCAAAACAGATCTAACAGTTCACACGTAGCATCCGTCTTAATTTATGCATACCTCTAGACTCAAACTATTCATCTATTTATAATGATGTAGCCTACGTTATCCTGTGGTCCACAAACCATGGTTTGCAGACTCTAGGTCTACCCTTTGACCCATTACAATGCGTTCGGGGCTTTGACCCACCCAAAAAAACCATGCGTTAGACTAATTAATACAAAAAATATAAAAAATTCGTAGCTTAGGGAGCTTCGTTCCAACAGTATTTGTTCCAACCCACAGCCATCTGGAACCTGAACACCAATCACAAAAAAAATGTGGAAAAAACCCAAAAAACCATGGATATCCAAGAAATGGAAACATAAGCGGAAAATCATATGCATATACCATGCATCCAAAAATCAATAAGGAAATCACAGATGCAACTTGTTACCTTCCAAGCAATCCAACTATAGTTGTCGATCTAATTGATTCCTTATTCTTTCATGATTTTCTTTCCCTTATTTTTACAATCCAAGTGAATGCCTAAGTTATCTAAGAATGCTCCAACATTTCTCTAAGTCACTCTACAAGAGTGTGAGAGACCGAATATAAAGTGAAAAAAAAGCTATGAACTAATCCTCAAAAGACTTTTTATAATTGAGGCCTTTATTTTCTTCATTTTCCTTCATTTTTCCTCTATATTCCCTTGCATAATTTTTTTTTCTCTTCATCTTCTTTTTCTCCTATTTTCCTTTACTTTCATATGTAAAATGTCAATTAATGCCTTTTCCTTTTCCAATGCCTTTGCCAATTTCTATAACCATTAATTAATCACAAGTGATTCCCATCACTATGTTTTTCCCAACATTCAGCTGTCAATATGCATCCTATGAGTTTACATATTTACATGTAAACTCATTGGGATCTAAATATAAATATGCAATGCATACCTTTCGTGTGTGTTTCACATTATGTAAATGAAAGAACTACTCAATCTATAATATCCATGTTATCAAATTCTTGCCATCAAATTTTCTTATATCGATATTTGGAATTTTTTTGGTCATCAACCCAAAGTTGGTGTCTCTGAAATTATGATGCACATTCCTTTTGTTCTCATCATGAGTTTCATGAAATACCTTGTCACGACTATGAAACATTTCATATAGAAAATTTGTCAAGCAGTCTTTCAAACCTTACATTTCTTCTTTTAAACCATCCTCCGAACCATCCATGTCCCTTTTTTAATTTTTTTCTTTTAACTCATCCATATTAACATTCATCATCGCTTCTATTTTAGGTTTTGTTTCACTTTGTGAGAGCGAAAATTTTTACACTTGTTCCCATAATTTTGGTATATCATGTTGCATTTATTCCACTTCTCCATGCATCATAGTAGAGGCTTTTTTTTGGCTTAATGGGTGTAAAATTTTTTTGTGAGTCATTTTGGAACCAAATAATCACAGATATTCTTTCTTTCACTCTTTCAATCACATAAAACTAGTGTTTTAACCAAAATTTAATGCAACTTTAAAAATATACATATTTTTTTTAAGATCTTGATTTTGAGTTTATTGATGTGGCTAACATTGAAACTATTGCATCTATTTTATTTCAGCCACCCAAACTATGAATATTCATTTGAAGTAACTCGTTTTTTCTTCTTTTCAGCCCCACAAGTTAGACCAATATTGGATTCTTCAAGATAAATTTATGCCAAATCGCCCACGATAACCTGATTTTGGACTAGTTCAATAGAGCGAACTTGGACCTAATGCCACGTGTCACTATTTTAACCTTCAACCCTGAAAATTATACCCAAACAATGACAATCTCTAAAATTTCAAGCATTTTTAACAGAATTCAAATTTGATGCTCAAATAGAACATTATGACGATTTTCCTTAGAACACATATTTGATACTAAATTTTGGTGAATACAAAAGCCCTAACATTCCTAGATCATGTATTCAAAAACATAGTGAACCAAGGTCTAAAATTTTAACTAGTTTTTCAAAACGATTTTGCCTCCACCTGGTAAATAGTCTGAAGCTTCACAAAGAAAAATAGCTAAAATTCCATAATGACCCATTTGAAGTAGAAAAAACCTAGAATCAAAGGTTTTGATACCAAATGTTATGTATCCAAATCAAAATAAGGCATAAACAAAAGAAAGAGATATAAACAAATTGATAATAAGCCACTTCGAGGGGGAAACCTCCTTTTACATCACATAAAATGAACAACTCTTAAATAATTCAAATAACAAGATCTCCTTCGCATATATAGGAGTCTAAAGGGTCAAAATATAATTAGGTCTTATAGATCAATATTACTGTAAGGGCTCAAGAATCACAATAGATGACTTCTATGAGGCATAAAAATTACAATATAGGGGCTACACTAGTATTATAAGGACCGAACATAGTGTCATTCCATTCCAATCATAAGTGGTGAGAAAGTTGTTTGTTTTTTCTATAGTAACAACAATCATGGGTCATTTGTAAGGCTACAAGCTTCTAATTAATAACCCTTTCCACACAATAAGACAATATTGGTAATCTCACAATGCTTATCATGGTAGGAACTTATATAAAAAACACAATCTCATTATTCTTTAGCGCTTATCGTTTATTTTTGGCTCCTACAGATGGCTTGGTTTTCTAACATCTTAGCTAATTTTTAACTACCAGAATTTTCAATGGCTTGGTTGAGAGGTTATATATCGCATTCTTGTTAACATTTTTTTTAATGCAAGTGCGCTTTTTGTGCATACAATGGTGGTAAATGATGCAAATCATCATGGGCCATGTCCTTGGGTCATGTGTAGCCTTGTAAGTGTGTGGGATTTTAGCTTGTTACCATTAACATAGAAAAATATGAGAAGTAGCTATTGGTCATGCTTATAGAAGTACTTACAAACAAATCATTTTTACATTCTACTTGGGTTTCTTGGGGCTCATTTTATCTCTCTAAGAGGGGTTTTGTTTTACAATATGTTATCTAATTCGGATCACAAATGTGTTGTAAGGTAAATATTTTTCTTGAATAGATATAACATATTATAATAATGATTTCATTATGGACTGAATGCCATTTCATGTGAACAATGGTAATAAATAAGTTCATTATTGGGTTAACCTAAAATTTTACTAATGGTCATTCATAGGTGATTCACCTTCACTTTGATTCTACCTCCACTCAATAGCATGTGAGTTGTGGTTTTTTCCCATGCCATTTTTAACCAATGTGTTAGTAACACTAAAAATATTAGGAGCTAAATTTCGTAGATGGGTTAATTTTCCATTTCTTCTCCAAAATAAAAGATCTACCAACTTATGTTTCTTATAAAAATTATTCACCCACATTTTATAGGATAGAAGTATTTTATCTTAAAACTCATTAAAATTTCCTATAGACTATATAAAATCATTAGAAATTTGAGTACTTTAAAATTAATATTGTCGAACATTCTATAGTTTGTATATTAGGGACTAGTAAGATTCACCAATGTTTCTACGTTTTCTATACTTAAAAACCTTCTTACTTGGGAAATAATTGTCAATCCTCCATGCATTTTTAATTGAAAAAAAAAATGATAACAACTCCACTTTTCAATACATGATTCAAAATAAAACCTCCAATTAATTATTTACATTTAAAAAAACTAAAAAAAATAAGAAATGAACTTACATTGCTAGTTTTATTTTCAACCATATATTAATGGATACTTATTGTTCCTCTATGTATTATAAAATGATTGGATAATCCAACAATGTTTTTGATAGATAAATAGAAATAAAATTAATAACATAAACTTGTTAGATGATCAAATTAGAAAATAAAATTATGATTAAAAAAATTCTATTGGTTGATCAAAATTTAAATAAGAATTTAAAAATATAATACATAGTACATAAATTTTAAAAAAAAAATTCTAATTTAACTTAAATTTTACAAATTATTTATAGAAAAATGGCACTCCTCTTAGTATAGATGCTATAATGAAGTCAAAGTAGTCTAGTAAATTCTATGTCAAGTTGAGGCATGGTGTATCTCGATCTAACATTATATTGGGGTATTTTGGTGTCTCTCACTTTTTGAAACTAAATAAGATCTCAGCAATATTTTTAACACTTCTTATGCTATATAAGGAACTAGATTGAGTTTTTTACCTCAATCAAGTTATTAATGCTAGATACCAGCCTTGATTAAGAATTAGTTAATTCTTATTATGACATTGATATAGGGGATTTCGTCGACTAAAAAATAAAATCTTAATAGAGTTATTGATTAATTTTTTCACTTAAGTTTTAAGCAATTAATAAAGGGTGTAAAAAAATATATGTTATTTGATGGTGTGTAACAAAAATTTTTGTGTCCCGGATGCGGGTGGTTCTGAGGCGCATTAAGGTGATGGGATGGTCCGGTGGCATTATGGGAAGCCATATGCCAACCTACCTTGCAATTGTCCTTCGGCACATCTACAGACGAGAGCAGAGTTTAATGCATTTACAGCCCGGCGCGCATAACAACCAAGCCTCCGAACCTCGAGACCATTCCACACGCTGCGACCTGGACATGTCGTTTGCTCAAATTTATGAGGGTTTAATGCTGAAGGTTTTCAGTAGCACGGGTTTATTCGTTCACAGGATGGAGAGCGATCATAACTCCAGCAGTCTTCCCAGGCCTGTAACGAGTTGCTGCTCCCCTGATATTAGGCTCTCTTCAGAGCGCACTGTCACAGGAAAACGTACTAAGCTCCACTGCTGTTTGGAGCTTAGTGACAGTCTCCACTACTCAATTGCCGGGAATTACATGCTTGCCACGGTGAATTGGACCTCGCAGTCGCCCCATGCTTCTGCCCTGCTCCCGCACCCCCACTCTGCAGACTTGATAGAGAACATGCCGCGTCTTAGACACCGAATGAGGTGCAGAAGAGGTTCCTCTCGGCGACAGATGAGGCGCTCCCCCACCTCCTCCAGCACCTCTGCTGAGACTTCTCCTACTTCCGACAGCACTTCCAGAGCAAACAGGAGTCGTCTTCTTCGTTATGGGCAAAGCCTTTGCTCCCCTACACCTCCGCAGTCTTTTGGTCATTCCAAAACTATGCATTTCTCTTTCAACAGCTCTCTAAACTGTTTAAGATTCACGGCCTCCGTCACGATTTTCTTTCAGGAAACTCCTCAGGACGTGATTCCTAATATTGGTTGGGGGGCTGGAAGTAGTGCGGATGCTCAAGCTCTGAGGTATAATGCGAGCGGCTTGAACTTGTAGGACGGGGAGGTTAATGCCGACTTGGACAGCGCTAGCCAAGGCGAAGCTGTTTCGTCTAGCTCGGAGCCGCACGAGATGAATATCGACATTGGTTATGTACAGGACAAGCAGCTCAATGAAAAACTAGATCATGGGAATGAGAGCAAGCAGCAGAGAAATGGAAATCAAGTGAGCGAGGTGAAGGGTCCCTCTGTTACTGGGAAGGTGATTCATTCAACTGAGGACCTGTACACGGCTGATGGTGAACCGGATGAACTCTGGTGCAGGGTTGTTGAAGAAGCACCTGACGAGTAGCGCCTCCCTCCTTTCCTGGTTTTTTGCTCTGTCTCTATCAGTCATTATGAAAATGTTCATGTTTGTTATTCTATTCAGGTTTAGGTTCTGGGTTCTGTTAATTATGCTATATATATTCCGAACTATTAGCCTCCCCTGCGTCGATTTTTTTGGAAAACAATCAGCACTGGTTTCCCTCGGGGAGGGCAGTGCTCAACTCTGATCTTTTGTTCAATATGCCTCTAACTCGGGCATGGTTCTGGAAGAAACCTGATGTACATATTTTTGCTGATAAATATATTACATTTACATAGAAAAAAAAACAACAATTTTTGTGTATTACATAGAGAAATGTGCAACCAAACTTCATTAGTTCAATCTAGTGCGTACACTGATATATGATCCAGGTGGGTATTGGTGGCCACCCACCTATTCCACTTGGACCCCCAACATTTTTTCTTTCAGTTTTTCAGTTTCCTTAATTGTAGCACAATTTACTATTTTTGGTTGTTTCTTGGTTCGTGAAATTCTTGAGCCATTCTAAGGCCCTAAATGATGTTTTCTTGGAAAATAACCTAGGGAAAAGGTGAATTTTCAACTTGAAACCTTCTTTCAGTAGTGTATTCCTTAGATAGATATTTATAACAAGGTATCATTTGCGTCAAACAGAAATCGTATGAAAATGTTACAACCCCAGGAAATTGATGTGCCAATTTAACCCAACAGGGCCCATAGTTTGGTGTTTTCATCTCCTAGGGTTAGGATTTTGGGTTTTCAGGGTTTTAAATTGTTTCTCAATAATAAATATTCCTCCAAACCTCATTGTAACATAGTTCAGAGGCATGCTCTTATTATAGGTAAGCTACCATGGCCTTAGCTATTTTATGTCCATTTCGTCTGTAGGCATATTTCAGTCACTTGATATTAATGAAATGAATTTTTATTTTTGTTTCATCTCTGCATTCATGTTTATCTCCATATTTTATTGTGTTCCTGCATAAATATAGATAAGTGGTATCAGAGCAACATTCCCTTTATCGAGCCTTCTTTACATGTCCCCAATGAGGTCAGGTTATAAGGAGTTAGGGCTCGATCTGGTTGAAACTTTGCAAGATCAGCCTTGCAAACCCCGACAACCACCCATGGGGAAAGAAAATAAATACGAGGTCGTAGGAGATCCTATCAAAATATTTCTTGAGGAGGCCCTCGAGAAACAAAGGAACATGATGATGGATAACTTTGCCCATATCCTTCAACGACTGCCCACCGGCGACACATCTACATCCAACAACCACTCTTGAGCTGCCACTCCCTTTAAAGTAAAAGTAAACATTGAGATTCCTATAGTTTAGGTCCAAATAGATACATACTGTTTAGATATACCGTTGAATCTATTAAAATTATATTTCTCATTTCATGACTTTTTTTATCGGGAAAATATTAATTTTTCACTCCTCAAAGTTGTCCCCATGTCAATTACTGGTGGGAAACCTACTATGAGAAAAAGGATGAGGGGGAACCCTCTCTATTATCGGTCACACCCACTTGTAATTCTTTCTGAGACACCATTAAGGAAAAATATTATCCCATGGGGGGCTATGAGGACAAGTATATACACTGGACTACGTTGCAGCAACAAAGGGATCACGATGTGCATGAGCTGACGAAATTGTTCCATGCACTGCACAGAAATTTGGTTATCAAATATTTGGAGAAACATTTGATGCTAAAGTACTATAGTTTTCTGCACATATACATTCATGAGGAAATGGAGTTCCTCTACATCTCCTCTCTTGGTATGAGATACTAGTATGCTGACAATATTGAGCAGAAATTCAAATAGAAGAAGCGAGACGTTGGATTTGCGAATCAAAAGCAAGGGAAAGGTTCCCCCAAACTATAGAAAAAAGGACAAATCCAAGGTGGGGTAGCCTAAGAAAACCTGCCAAATTCGAAATAAAATAAAAAAACCGCAAAGCCTAAGAAGGACACTAGAAAGTGGTGTGAGTTCCATAAGAGCTCCACTCAAAACACAAGTGAGTGTCATCCCAACAGTCACTGGTTCCCGAGATGAAGGCTTCTGAAACGGATGCATGTTCGAACTCTAAGTCAGAACCTGATAAGGGGAATGAAAAATGGAAGAATAGTGTTGATGTGAAGCCCAATCACACTATTGCCACCATGAAGATCCAGAAGGAGGAACCCAAAGATCCAAAGGAGGAGGAGGATCTCTTCCACTCACAGATGTGGGTAAAGGGTTCCCCGCTATAGTTCATTGTTGACAACAGGAGCCCAAAGAACCTCATTTCAGTAGAGGTCGTGAAGTAGCTGAGATTTACCACCATAACACACCCACAACCATACACCATCGGGTGGCTTCACTAAGGATGAGGTCTCCCTGTCCACCAATAGTGTCACCTTCCATATAGCATCAAGCCCTTCAGGAATGAGGTATTATGTGACATTGTTCCTCTTGCTATTTGTGATGTATTATTAGGCTAATCATACTCGTGGAATAGACATGTTTTATATGATTCAAGGCCTCAAGCTATTATTGTTACCTTGGGAAATAAGTTGTATAGGATACCAAAGGTAGCACCAACTACAACCATCTGTTTGGTTACTACAACAAAATGCAATAATATCATTTCCAAAATAGGGAAATTTGTTTTCTTGATGATTTGTTGTCAAGGAAAAAATAATATTGTGGCCACAAATTCCAAATAGGGCCCCTTCACATGAAAAAAACAGATGGTCAAGGTCATGGAGGAGTATGAGGACATCTTCACCTCCCCTGTAGGGGTGCCTCTACACTGTCAAGTCAAGCACCCTATCGATATGACCCCAGGTACACTACAACCCAATGGATAAATCTATTGATACTTTGTTCTGGAGAACTACGAAATCAAGAGGAAGATTCAAGAGCTTCTATAGAAAGGTCACATCCAACTGAGTTCATTGCCCTCTGGGAGCTCGATCGTATTGGTGTAAAAGAAGGATGGGAATTCGAGACTTTGTATTGACTATAGGGTGTTGAACAATATAAATGTCCATAATAGGTACTTGATCCCACAGATTGACGACCTTCTGGACCAACTTCAAGTGGAAAAATATTTTAGCAAAATCAACTTGAATTTTGGGTATCGCCAAGTTCCAATCAAACCCTATGATGTGTGGAAGACTGCCTTCAAATCCAAGGGGGGCCTTTGCAAATGGTTAATTATGCATTTCAGGTTGACAAATGCTGCTACAACTGTCATGTGGCTAATGGATGACATCTTGTGGACATTCACCAACTCATTGGTAGTGGTATACTTGGATGACATCGCGATCTTCATCTAGAGTTGGGAAGAGGACCTATACCACATCTGAAAAGTTCTCCAAACACTGTGGCAATGCAAGTTGTGTGCCAATTTGGAGAAATTAACTTTTGGTATGACCCAGGTTCAATATCTAGGATACATTATTCATGAATTTGGGGTTCATGTGGATCCAGTAAATATCCAAGTCTTTAGAAATTGGCCAACCCCAACCACTTTAACAAAGCTCTACATCTTTCTAGGTCTTGCCAATTTCTACTGCAGCTTCCTATTGTGGTTCTCTCATATCACTTGTCCCTTGAGTCAGGTCACCAAGGGAGGATCGAAAGAAAAATTATTTTGGTCTAAATATCAACGAAAGGTGTTCCCAAAATTGAAAATTTTCCTCTACTCTGCACAGTTCTCACAGTACCAGACTTGCAACAACAATTTCAGATCGAGACATATGCCTTTGACTATGCTATTGGGGTAGTCCTTACTCAACAGGGACATCCGTTGGCATATCACAGTGAGACACTTTCAGACATAGTCCAGAAGTATCCCACTTATGAAAAAGATATGTATTTCATTATGCAGCCCTACTGAAAATGGAAGAATTACATTTTGGGGAAGGAAACAGTCATCTACATAGGCCACCGACCCCTATAGTTCATATAGATGCAAGGAATAAGTGGTCTACATACCTGCAACAATTCCATTTGAACATCAAGTACAAGAAGGGCAACACCAATAATGTTGCAGATTGCCTCAACCAAGCACTGGTCATGGCGTTAACCATCATGCCCAACTCTTGACGGCACGAGACTTCTGATTGGCTGCTTCTATAAAAACGTGACCAAGAATTTGACCACATAGACTAGATGCTCTTGGAAGATCAAGAAGTTCCAAATTTTCACCTCCAGGATGCACTATTGTGCCACTTGCGACATGTATGTTTTCCTTCAAGCGAGCATGCCAATATGATTTGGGAAGCACACTAGAGTTGCGTCACAGGGGATTTCTGGGTCGAGAAGCTAGTGGAAGTACTGCAGAAGTATTTCTATTGGTCGAACCTTCGACATGATGTCACGAAGTACATCAAATCTTGCATTTCTTGTGCCATTTCCAAATTGACCATCAAGAATAAAGGCCTCTATACCCCATTTCCTACCTATAGTTTACCTTGGTAATCCATATCCATGGATTACTAGGCTATAATTCCTTCTAATAAACATGGCAACGATAGCGTTTTTGTGGTCATCGACAGATTCTCGAAGATGGCCATTATGGCGGTGGGCAAGAAGAATATCACAGTAGAAGCCACTGCTAAACTCTTATTTGAATGAGTGTGGGTACACATTGTGTTAGATCCCTATATTACTATTGCAGTCCCTTATTGTTGGCAGTGTAGCCCCCTTATTGTTATTATTGTTCCCTTACATTATTATTGTTAGGTTGGCTAGTATTATATTGTGACCTCATGGACTCCTATATATAGAAAGGAGGTTTTGTCATTTGTATCATCCAAGAATTATTCATTTATGTAATGTAAAGGAGGTTTCCTCCTTGAAGTGGCTTATTTCTAAGGCGTTGATCTTACTTTTATTCTTCATATGTCCTTCTACCTTGAAAGTTTGAGGAGTGCTAATTCCTTCCAACGCATTACACGATATGGTCAGACTCATTTATTCTCTCTCTAGGTTTGGTTCCTAGTGTATATCCTCTTTTTTGGAAGTTTCTAGTTCGTTTTCTTCCTCCTCTTCAAAATCTATGTAAAATAATTTATTCTCAACAAACTTATGACCTTTAGTGTATTTTATATCACAACTGTAGCAAAGCCCTTTTGATATTTTTTCTACCAATTTCTGTGGTGTCAACATTATAGGTTGTGGAAGTCTACGAGTAGCAAAACTTCCATCTTTATAGATGTGAGTGGTAGGCTTCCTTTTCGCCATAATTTGACATTCAATTTTTATTTCCAACCTCAATGCCTTCTCCAATGAATCAGGTTCCCAAAGGTGAACCTCATGTTGGATGTTATCCTTTAAAGTCCCTATGAAGACATCAATCCTATGTTCCTGTAGAATATCAGTTACCCTCATATTCAATTTTTGGAAGTCCTCAATGTGCTCCACCAATGAACACTTTTGTTTGAGATTTATCAATTGGCTAAAGAAGGTGTTTCTCTTTCTATCCTCATAATGTGCTATCATTTCCTCTGTAAAAATTAATCAAGTGACAATTTTTTTACGGGAGAAAAGCCATCGATACCATACAAATTTATTTTTTTCTAATTATAAAGTTGCAATGGGTACCTTTTGTGTGTTTTGCACGTTATTGAGATCAAAGTATTGCTCCATCTGTAGTATCCATGTTACGAGACCTTTCCATCAAACTTCCTAATATCGATCTTTGTAATATGGTTGGGTGTTACACCATTTTTTGGTCATCTAACCTTTCATCATTAGATGGACCCAAGTACACCATGTAAGACCAGTTTTACCCCAAGTAAAACTGCTTTCACCATGTTAATTAGGAGACCCCAAAAGGAATAATTAATTAAACCATAATTTAATTATTATTCCCAGTCATGTTTAACCCAAAAACAAAGAAATTAATGAGATAAACCCATAATTATCTTATTATTTTCTAGGAATAATTATTTAAATAATATTCCTTGTTAAATATGACCAAATCAACCACCATTAATTAAATAAATCATTATTTATTTGATTATATCCCAACCACTTCCTTAAAAAAATAAATAAATCATTTATTTATTTATTCTTCACTAATCAAGGGATTTGACCCAAGTCAAACACCCTTTCCCTCCAACAAATAATAATAAAATATTCCGTAGAGGTGGATCTAGATTTGATTAACATTATTTTAATCATGCACCAAGATCTAGAATGACCCAATATTTTGTTATAAATAGGAGGTTTTTCCCCATCATTCTTCACCTTTTGTTGCCTACTAGATCACTCTGGATCTATACACTTGGTCTCATTCCTACCATTTTTGCTCCCATTGAGCTCTATCTTCTACATTGGGTTTTCTACATCTACAAGAGAGAGAAAGCTTAGATCTCAAGTGCTGAGGACTACAAAGAACCCATCCCATTGAGGAGATCTGGATACACCTTCTTGTTTCCTCCCAGGTGCCCTGTAATATAAAAATTCATTCAAAAATCGTGTTCTTGTCTTGTCCGTTGGATGCATGGAGCAAACTCTTTACTTTACTGCTTAATGTCTTTCCATTTATAGATCTATTTGTTGCAGCATTTTAACTACTAATCGCAGATCTGAAGATGTTTGGCAGCCTCTATTGTTGTTAGGGCTATTAGTTATGCGTAGCTAAAGTGGTTCTTTTTCGTACACTTCGACGAAGAATTCATACTAACAAATGGCGACTCCACACGGGTTTTAAATTACGACCGCCGTCGTTTTTCATATTCCTGCATATCCAGCTACTTCAGGCCCTAGGGCTTCTTTTCAGCTGCTTAGTTTTCCTCTTTTTATGTCATTTTTCTCACATAAAACCCTAAAACTTAAAATTTCTAACTTCCGTGTGTTTCTGGCCCTATTGCGCAGGTAAGCGACACCAGCCGCAACTGAGACGGCAACTTTTCTGAAAATCTGCCGCCGAGACAACCGGAACAGGGGTCGCACTTTTGTCTTAAAACCCGGACCTGGACCTCCAGTCGCACTTTTCAAATTCGTTTTCGTAACCTCGCACTCGTATCGTGTCAACCGTGACCCGCTCTTTTTTCCAGCATTTTTTCTGTAATTTTTCTGGGTTCTGCTGCAGCCTCTGCCAGGGTTTTCCAGCCTCTGTCTCAGCCCGCCTTGACCAAGATCTGATCTGTTTTTACTCATCTAAGTGGGAACCCAGCCCCTTAGGGATTTAGTACCCTCCACTTTTTGTGGAAGAGTTTTAGCTGTTTCAGCCGTCGGTTTCAGAGCTTCAGCCCCCTCTTTTCCAGATCTGTTACCTCACTTTCAGATCCATTGAAATCAGCCTCTTTTCCTTTCAAATCACCTCTTGTCAAGGCCTCTGCCTTGCCCCTCCCGACTTTTTGCTGATTTCCCTTTTTTCCAGCCACCTTGCCCCTGTCTCTTGGCTGTGATCTGCACCCCTTATCTGCAGCTTTATCCTCCGGATCTCTGTCCCCTTTGACCCTAGATCTGTTGAGCTTCGTTTGTGTGTGTTTCCATAGTTTTCCCTTTCTTTTCAGCATAGTTTTGAGAGACCCACTTTCTTGGGTTTGATAGATGCATATGTAGCTGTTATTTTTCTGTTATTTCAGCATTTTTATTCTGTTCTCTGTAGGTTTATTTTCAGCTACGTTGCACACTTTTTTGCTCTCAACAACGGAAAGGGTTTAAAAATTAAAATTAACGCACACCACACACTGAACTTAAGTGAAGAAGCGCCTGGTTTACACCGCCTGGCAAAGACTCTAAAATCAATCGTCACTACACCTTATCTGCCCTTGACCTTCTTGATTTTGCCCCTTTCTGCCCTTGTCGGTTTCCTTCTTCCTGTCATCATTGCGCCCCCAAGGCGCCTTTCCCGGAGACTTCTTGGCCTTCATCCTCACTTTCCGGTTGATCGACCTGCTCCGCACCGTCGTCGTCGAGCCAGTCCACCTTCGAGTCCGCACCTCGACTCCTCTCCTGATTCCTCAGGTCCCCCTTCTCCTCCCGGTTCTCCCCCTTTTACCTTCACCATGTCTGGATCAGGGCCTAATGCTAGCGGCCCCAATACCGGCCCTACTTCTAACGGAACCGTCACAACCACTACTCCGGCCACCCCTGTGCTGCCGTACATTGCAGGCCTCAGCCTCCCCGATTTCCATCAGTTGATTAACGACCCCATTCACCATAATACTACCTGGCCCACTATGCCTACCAAGTTACCCTCCGATATCCCTAAGTTCGAGGGCCTTAATGGTGAAGACCCAACCAATCACGTCCGGTCTTTCCACATGTGGTGTTCCTCCAACTCCATTACCGATGACTCCATCCGTCTTCGGTTGTTCCAACGCACGCTTACCGGCGAAGCTTCTAAATGGTATGTCGAGCAGGCCACTTCCTCCCATACCACGTTCGAGACTCTTGCCCAAGCCTTCTTGTCGTACTTCGAGCTCCCTCTCCGATACGACACTGGTACGGAGCTCTTGACTTCATTTAAGCAATCCTCTTCCACACGCCTTTCTGCCCATGTTCAGGAATGGCGACGAAGACGGAGCTTATGTCGAGCCCCTCCCTTTGAAGATCGGGTTTACATGGACTGGTTCCTTCGCACCCTCCCATCTCCCTTCGGCAAAGATGTCGCCTCTCACTTTCCTCAATCTGAAGAAGCCGCCCTCCAAATAGCTTTAAAATATGACCTGATCTACGCTCAATCTGGTTATGTTTATACCGTTCTTCCCCAACATGGGCCGGTCGACGCTAACGCCGAGAGACGTCTCATTCACTTCGACGGTATTGTTGGATCTCTTTCCCACCCCTCACTCCACCCTCTATAGACCCATGGCCTTCCTCGGGGGGGGCCCGGCCTCTAGCACTCGCCCCCTCCGTCAACATGTATCGAGGATCTGGCTGTGCCTCTTCTTTACTAACCTGAACTTACCTCGATGCTGCCAACCCAAACCTTACTTTTATCGTGGCCCTGAGTCATGACTCCTCCATATGTGCTTCGCCTCCCTTGCCTCCTCTGCACACTTGCTTGACCCTTTAGCCCCTAGGGCCGTGTTTGACCAGGCCCTGCGTTTAATCCCTTCTTCTCAAAGAAGGCGGGAAGCTGCGAACCCATGCCCCAGTGGCAGGGTCCCCACCATCACAGTCAGGACCCTCCCTACCCTGCTTGACCTCGGAGCATTCTAGCCCGGGCAGACAGAACCTTAGCACAAACAAGCCCTGTTCGTGTTGCGGTGTTTACGGTCACTACACTCACGATTGTCCTCTCTTACCCCAGATGCGACAGATGTGGGAGTCTCAAGCCACATTGCGCGGACAACATGCCTCCCCTCACACTCCTCCTAATGTGGCCACTACCCAGCCAGCTGTGTTCACTGATCCTTTCCCTCAACAGGGATTCGTGGCTACCCAACCCCCTGACAGCCATGCAGCCACACCCTCGTCCATTTCTGGTTCCTCTGATTACCAGATCCTTATGATGCGCTCCGATCCTTCCCCTTCTGTCGCTCCTGCTGACAACCAAATGATTGTTTTTGACGCCACCCAATCGGACCATCCCCCTCTTCCTCCTTCCGTTGCTTTCCAACTCCCTG